>JAVJIX010000003.1:5170000-5900000 GCA_036785185.1 Paratrypauchen microcephalus
AGGATTTAAAAAAGACCAAATTGGCTTCACAATAGTGGACATTATTTATTAATTATTTATTGTAACTTGGCAGACATTTTTTATCACCTGAACCTGTGGTACTCTCTATGGAGGAGATAAATCTGAACCAATTTTATGTATTCCTGTGCTTCAGATGTTTGCGTATTATTATTATTATTATTGATTATAATTAGGGCTGTCAGTTTAACATGTTAATTAGATTAATTAATTACACTGCAAATTAACACATTATAAAAATGAACACAATTAATTATGAGTGGTAATTCAATGCGCGCGCACTTTAAATTTGTCCCATTGAAGGACCTGTAGGCGACTTGGCAGTGGCACGTCACTTCCACCTGCGTCGCTAATCAAAAAAATCAAATCAAATAAAAAAAAAGCCTGGTGAAAACTGACATGGACTCGACTCAGGCGGCGAGGCGAGCGAATCGCTGCCAGGCCTTTGAACGAAGACGGGATTATCAACAAGACCGTGGTGACGCTTTTGTAAAAAATAATTTTCCGATCACCGAAGCTGCTCAAGCCTGACGTATCATTTGAACGCTAAACACGTCCAGACAAGTTCCATTGTTACTGGTGATAGAGCGAGCGTGAGCGCACTTCGCCAAATCACGCTTGCAGAATTTGGTAAACGAATGAGCAAAGCGACCACAGAAAAAGTGGGTTTCTCTCTCTTTCTCAAAATGCGATTAATTAGATTAAATATTTACAAATCCTGTAATTAATTTGATTATTTTTAGGGATGCACAATATATCGGCATTAACATAGGTATCGGCCGACATTGCCAAAATTTTTAACATATCAGTATCGGCCCGATGTGTAAAACTGGGCCGATATTTGTCAGTACTATAAATTAAGAGTGACATGGTGTGTCATGTCTTTGTGACATCAATATTTCATAAGATCAATAAGTTAGTTAAAGGTTATAAATGAGTTCATTTCATATTTGTCAATTGTTAAAAAGAGTTAGGTAAAATCAGAGTGAGAAATCTTCACCTTTAAGGATCCTTCTATTTTGAGTAAAGAGTGAGCGTTCCTGTGTTAAAATCCGGTCTGTTTTATATGAATTAAGCATGAAGACGGCTCGTGTTCACGCTGAATATGTTTTATATGTTTGAACCTCGGCAAACTTTCGCCTTTGTGAGTATTTTATGTTAACAAGCACTTTGATTAAGGTGATGTATATATTGCATTTGATCAAGTAAAACTTGAACTTGTGGTTTCACGGAGCTAACTGTTTAAGCTAGCTACTCGTATTTTGGTCATCACATGCACTAAGAAAATGGTAATGTGCCTTCTTTGTTCTGTGTTTCAGTTACTACATAAATATGTAAGAGACCTCCATAAAACAAGAAAAGTACGCCTTGTGTACGGAGTTTTTCTTTATTAGTTCGTTGGCTGTCTAGCCTCACATAGTCACGTGTCGTGAGGAAAGTACATGGTGATTTACCATCCTTGTGTGTTTTTTTGTTTGTTTTTTAATCTAAACATTCTCACAGGGGTTTTGTGAATAAAATAATAAAAGAAGACATTCAAAAATTTATTTAGCATGATTTTCAGTCAAAATATTATCTCAGATTTTTTTTTTTAAATATTGGTATCGGTTAATATCGATTATCGGTCATAACGGCATCATTAATATCGGATATCAGTATCAGCTAAAATTTTCACATCGGTGCATCCCTAATTATTTTTTTTAATCGCCTGACAGCACTAATTATAATATAAGATAATCAATGTATTGTGTTATTGTATGCAGCTAACTTACCTGACTTATTTGGCCTGTAGATAACTGAAACATCACCGTCATTTTCCAAACGACAATAGCCATCAATGAGATCCATCATGTTTTCTGCTCTGGGGACGTTTGCCACATTAATGGTTAAACGCTGAAGAAGATAAAAATACAAATTATGAAGAAGGGAAAAAAATAACAAATAGAAGATAGAAAATAAAATGTATTAATGGACTATTGGGATCTTTACCTGTTTGGCCCCCTCCACTTCAAGATTGATGAGAGCCTTGCCATCAGGCTGAGGTAGGCATTGTACTCTCTTTATCTGTTTGAAGTCTGCTAAAAACACAGGCTGCAAAAGCACAAATGACTGTCAAATAACATGTGACAAAACTCCCAAAAGTCGTTCACAAAACTTACAGCAGCGTTCTCCTGAGTACGTTGACGAATCCCCCTCCCACCAATCACCAACTGCACGGACAGACTCCAACCTTGCTGTTTATGAATGAAACGATTAGGGGTTAGTCTTTTGTTCTGTTTTTATTATTGTGGAATAGTGTCTAATGTTGTGCAAAGAAAAACAACTGTAAGTATCTAATAAAGAGGTTTGAGAAGGATGGATAAACACAAGTGCTTAGATAAACACATTCTATGTACCAGTAAACTGTATTTTTAATAACTCAATCAAACCAATAAAATACAAATGTAAATTAAAGCTGCTCGCGGTGATGGTAACCCTCGCCCCGGTGCGCACGCCCCCCTGGCGTGACCGCCGAGGACTCGCAACCTGACCAAAAAGTGAATGATTCTAGAGGCAAAAATATAAAAACTAGGGCATAGGTCTTATTGACAATTATGATCAGAAGCACATTAGTGAATGTTCTGCAAAGTTTCAGTAATTCATGTCAAAGTAACCTTTGTGCATTCCTATAGGTGGCGCTGTAGCACTGACAAGTGAGTGATGTTTTTCTTTTAAATTTGGCAGTATTTTTCTTTTAAATATGGCAGTATCTGTGAAAAATGCCCCATGTCCGTAATGTATTTTTTTGCTTGTAATCATGCATAGAATTTAATCCCCAAATTTAGTCCATATCCGACAATGTAGACGTTTCATGTCTATGGTCGGGGGCGCTATAGTGTACACTTTTCATATACTTGATAGTGAATTATAATCAGGCCAAACTCACGCATTAGTGATTAAAATTTCAGCACGATCAGACTAAGCATGGGCTGTAAGATATATTAAACTATTTTTTGGGGAGTCCTTGTGCCCCTGCTGGCCAAACGTAAAAAATGCCCAATTTTTTTTGCTTGTAATCATGCATAGAATTTAATCCCCAAATTTGGTCCAGATCCGATCATGTTGATGTTTCATGTCTATGCTAGGGGGCGCTCTACTGTTAACTTTTATTATATTTCATATTTCATTACATTTGGGCCGGGGTCACGCAACTGTCATTTGAATTTTAGAGGTCATCAAAGAAACAGGAAATGAAGGCATTATTCGCCGGCGTGCTACGGGCAAACCATAAGGAGGGCTCCCATAAAAGTGGGTAACTTTTGTGTTATTTGGACCAAACACAAGGGACTTGAGTCTTTTTGCACACACCCAAGTCAAATTTTTGATCCAATATGGCCGACTTCCTGTCGTGTTTAGGGGCGTGCTCCAATTCATTTTGTCTCATTGTTCTCTATCACTGTCCCGAATTTTGTTTGCCTGCTACAAACTTTGCCTGTTCCCACTCCCATAGGGGTCCGATTCTAAGCGGCGCTGTTGAGTCAGGTCACTCTGGGCATTGTCACAATGTCAATTTCATTAAATTTTACGCCAGGCTGATCAATTGATACCGGGGACTTTTCGTTGATGTTCAGGGGGTCAAAAATGCAATTGAAGGTGGGGAATAATAATAATAAGAAGAAACCAAGGAAGAACAATACCCCTCCCCAATTACTATGTAAAAAAAACATATTAATACATGCAATAGGTGTCCTCATTTCACTGGCTTATATTGTACAAGAAAGAAAATGGGATAGTGAATGGTAAACGTGAAGATAGAAGAAGAGCTGATCAGACCAAAATAAACCTAGTTGTTGGGAGCATTACTCACCACTAATTCACAGGGGAAAACCTCCTCATCGTAGCTGACACAGTCTCTGAGGGTCTCAAAGAACTTGATCATGCAGTCGTCCTCTTTGAGAGAGGCGTATTGTAGGAAGGTTTGTTGGATCATTTTCCGTAACTGTTTGGACTGAGTTATAACAAGGACATTCAGGCCTGAACAGTGAATTTATTTTATTGAAGTTTATTTACTGACTATTCTACAAGGTTACCTTCATGCTGTTTATTAACTGCTGAGGGAAGAAAAGGTCCAGGCCGACCTCTTTCCTGTACAAAAGATGAAATAACAGATATAGTATATATTAAATACTAGTAAAGCAACGTAAAGCAACTAAAGACTTACTCAAGCAGCTCAAAGTTGGATTTCTTTTCTAGCCCCTTTGCATTCATGTCTTTATAAAACCTCCTGTGATCACACAAAACAGTGAGATTCTCCCTTACACGTCGCATGCTTTCTAACATCTGACCCACCTAATCTCCAAACAGCCGAGCTGCAGAGCCATCCCATCGCTGACTTTTGTGGCATGATACTGCATGTAGTCACTACGCACCTACAAAAACACATATTAATCTATGCAACAACAAAAAAAAGTCATAAAAAAGAAACAAGTAGTAATATTTTGTTACTTGTTGATAAAAATAGACCAATGTAGATCTGTCATCTTGAAATTTCTCCAGAAAATGGACAGGAATATATCTAATGCGGAGATCATATCTACACAGAAAAACACAACACATTATAACATTTACGCAACTACTCAGATTTAACACTTTTAATGACACTTTGTCTGGCCAAAGACACCTACACTTGAAATTTTACATTTATAAGACGCTCTTTGTAAGCTCATGTAGTTTCTTAAAAATAAATCCTCAGTGGTTGCTTCAAATAAATCAACCTGCATTCATTTACACCTATTTTAAAGTTGAAATTATTTTAACCGGACACTTTTAGATTTGTTTTTTAAGATGATATTTTGGAACTAGTATAGCACAAAGACAACTGCAAACCCATAAATGCCTATAGAGGTTATTGCTTATGAGCTAGATTATGACACCATTAAATGAAATACCTGAGTAATACTTTAAATACCTAAAGGATCACCTGACTGCGTATGTTTGTTTCCTCATTGATTGCAGGCATACCTCCACTCCGCCTCCACATGATGGCTCTCGTAGCGCTGCTCCACCTCGCCCACAGTCAGATCGGGGTGCAGCCAGTGGATCTCCTCAGACTTGAGGTGTTTCAACAGAAGACCATAACATCCTGTGTGCTGAATGTTCGGCCCCAAACGCCCACTGATCAGAATGGAGCGGATGATTGCCTGAAACCAATCATGTGTATCTTAATGCAATCCGATTAACGTGAGAAAATCGAAAACTGAAATTAGGGATGGGGCTGTTCCGATCCAGTATTGGTATCCGATATCAACGTAATTCACGGATCGGAAATTCTGATCCAACCTGCGAAAATTTCCGATCCATGAGCCATATCTGTATATACACATTATCTGCTGAAATGTGTGATTCCCTGTTGCCTGCTCTGCTCCTGCTGCAAAATGTGGAATGGATTTCCTGAATGGAAGTGTATCTCAATGAGACACACTGTGACGGAGCGCCTGTAGCTGCCCCCCCTTCCAGCGCCTCTCTCTCTGGCCTGAGAGTTCGGCTTTTAGACAGCAGAGCGCGCGGAGCACTCCCCCGGTTTGCAGAGCCAGGCTCCGGTGCAAACCTTTCGCTGCTACTGCAGGACTGCATATAAACTGTTTCCCCGCTGTCTGGACTCTGTTCCCCTCCCTAGTGCGTGCGAGGGTGCACGGATCCACATGCTCTCCCTACCTTCCACTGTCTCTGCGCTGCTGCTCTCTGGTTCAGGGGCCAAACCGAGGCACTTCCTGGTCATATGATAAATAGCGCATAGTGGTGCGCTAAAGGGTGCCACATGACCCGGGCTGAACGATTAATGTTAATTTGTGGGTTTATTTTGTTTTCTTAAGTCTCTTAGTTAATTAAGTCATACCATATGGGGGTTATTTAAAGGGATATGCCACCCCCAGGTCAGACTTGGGCATCTCCCCACAGTCCAGAGACTAAAATAAGTGGTGGAAAGCGTTTCCTGGTGACCCAGCCATTGTCCGAGTCTGTCAGCACTGACCGCAGCGGTAGCTGCAGCTACTCCGAGTTAGACTGGAGTCTAACGTCGCCAACGAAAGATTTCGGCCAAAAGGAATTAATTTGCTCGATGCTTTTCCCAATTACTTTCTGTGTAGTGCGCATTCATATCGAGTGCAAATAAATGTGCAAATCACTTGATTTGACTTGGTCATTTTGGGGTGGGAACTCTTTTTCAGTGCGGAAAAAGACAACCGAAGCACACACCATGCTGACAGGGGAATCCCTGTTACGCACCAGGTTGGCAGTTCCCCTGTTACGCAGCGTGGTGTGTGCTTCGGCTGTCTTTTTCCGCACTGAAAAATAGTCCAGTCTAACTGCGGTCAGTGCTGACAGACTCGGACAATGGCTGGGTCACCAGGAAAATGCTTTCCACCACTTATTTTAGTCTCTGGACTGTGGGGAGATGCCCAAGTTTGACCTGGGGGTGGCATATCCCTTTAAGTATTTTCTTTATTATGTTGAATTGCAGGTGTTTTATCATTATGGGTACCGTTATTTGTAGTTAAACAATAATGACGATAATATTGAAAACAAACAGTTTTGGTATCGGAATAGTATCGGTATCGGTCGATATCCAAATTCAGGTATCGGGATCGGATCGGAATTGAAAAAAAAAAAAAGTGGATCGGTGCATCCCTAATTGAAATCGATAACAGTTTAGATGTTGTAAAATGGAAACTAGAGCATTTATCAGCAGCTTGGTATTGGCACAAAGACTGTTTTTGACTTTTTGACATCACAATTTAGCTTAAACGTGTACTGCAGCAGCTTTTCTGGTGGAGGGTCCGCTACCTGCATGTCTCCATGGAGATGTTATTGATTTCCCTGGAATGTTCCATGGTATGATGTTAAACATATCCTTCTAGCATTTATTCATTATGAGTACAATAAATACAATAAATTTATGTATACAATAAATTTTGTAAATACAATAATTCCTTCTGTGATTAGGGGCGACTCTCCACAGATCTGAATTGTAATGTAGTGTAGTGCTGTAACCTGCTCGTCTCCCTCATGATAGATAGGTTTAATCTATATTAATATTATATCCACTGTTCCCTCTAAGGTGCGCGCATGCGCAATTGCGCACTGCCCAGACGTTCAGCGCGCACATCAAATCCTTTTCAGCGCATAAAATAAAATCTAACCTGAACTCAGCGCTGGTTTGACACACGGAATCCAGTCTGATAGATTCAGTTTGCACATGTGAATGTGCACATGTGTTAGGGACAAGCCAGCTACAAACAGATTCATTTTGATCGCATTTCGCTCGCTTCCTTCAGTAAGAGTTGTCGTGCGCATCGCCGTGGGTCAGAGCGGCAGGTCCGCACCAGCCGACGGGAGCGCCGCCCGCACAGAAGAGGAGACAGGTAGAGCCATAATGTAATCCTCGGCTGTTTTCTTTGTTTCTGTCCAAGCCATAGGTTTTTGTGAGCAAAAAGACGGGACTTTCTGTGTGAAGTGTGAATCCTCTCCCCAGAGCGTTAAACCACAGAGCTCTGTCACTCTCACAAAATTACTTAAACTGGGTAATGATTAAAAAGCAAGATATAAACTGATAAAAATGTATACTTATTTTGGAGATCATTATTTTGAGAACGACCCATCTTATAGTGTCCTATAGGTCCTACAATCATCCCTAAAAAATCTGCAGCTACATGTAGGCTATATTTATCAAGCTGAAAAAATCTCTCTTCATGTGGTTTTACAGGTTTATACACAGGTATATACACAGGTTATTTTTCAAAATATTGTAATGTTCAATGTTTCACTGACCCTCACACTGACATACAACATGTGCAAAGTTCATGAACCGATTTTTGAGAAGTGGACCAAAAAAATCAGTTATATTAAAAGTAATCCAACAGAAATAACAGCATTGTTTTGATTCATAAGCTATGTAACTTGCCATGATCTCAGGTGTGATACTGGTGTGGCCACAGTGTGCATGTCGGATGTTGCTCACAGGAGTCCAAGGAACGCTCAGGGAGTTAGTGTGTTTCCTCAGACACATGAAAAATTAGGGGGAACATTGATTATATCTATATACTGTAGAGCATTCTAGACAAAGCAATAACATTTCCATGGAGACAAGCAAGTGGCACACCGTCCATTAGAAATGTTATGCAGTGCACCCTTAAATGATCAAGCAAATTTCTTATAACTTTAGTTAGTTTAGTTTAATTTCACTGGCAATGAAATGTAAAGTGAAATGTAGATAAGATTAGAGAAGTGAAAACGGAAATTGTTGTCATGGTGTTAATTGTCTTTGAGTTTTTTTATTATCTTTTACCAGGTTTTATTTTGTAATTTCATTGCATGTGTTTTGAGTTTTACTTCCTGTTCCTGTATTGATTGTTTGCCCTGCCCCAGTGTGTCTCACCTGTTCATCTGTTTGCATTTATACCCTGCGTTCTCCTCCGTTCTTTGTTTGTTCATTATCAGTGTCACGTCTGTTTGGACCTTTGTGTTTGCTTGTTCTTCTGATTTTTTTGTTAAAGTTTTAATTAAACTATTTTGCAAGGGCAGTCCTGCATTTTGGGCTCCTCTTTCTACTCTAAACATGACATTATGCATGTGTTTCAGTAGAAATACAGTTTATTCTGATAATAAAACATTTTTTGAGATGATACACTGTACACATAAATATTGCAGATGGAAACTATATATTTAGCAATAATCTGGTGTGTAACTTTTATGATCTTAATGTGTAAAGACTAAACTAAATTATACCAAAACTATTCAGAAATTATCATTTTTTGGTCTTGTTTTTTATTCAGTACTGATATGTGTTCAAACCTAATCTAAAATCTAGTAGTAAATGAACAGAAAACACTGAAAAACAGTCTCAAACTACAGGTGATCATCATGACAGTGCCAAGTTGCCTATAACACTAGTGTCTATCTATCCTGTAATAACATGTCAACACTGATTCTCTTAAATATTTGAGGCTTACCCTAATTTGCCACGAGCTGTCACATTTGACGAGTTTAAAGTTCTTGCCAAGCGTGTTGTTGTTGCAGAAGCACACTTTGAGGATCTTGACTTCTCCGGTGAACTGGGTTTGGTCGGGGTTGGAGTCGGAGTCGCTGGTCCTGGGAGGGGGCACTTTCCAGCCCAGAGTGTCTCCGGACATCACCTCGTACATCTTCACTGAGGGACGGGCCGCTTCATATCAGCATCCTGGACAGAAATTAGCTAGAATCAGTCAGCTGCACAAAATACAAGAATGTGAAAAATACTACACTTTTCTAGGTCATGATTTTAATTTTAGTTTTTATGTACATGCGTAGCTTAATATTGTCTGTATAACTAAGGCTGCAAGATATACTGTAACTGCAATTTGAATGGATGCAATTGACAAAGGTGACAATTTTTTAAGTACCATCATTTCCCCCAACAAACAACCAATAAGACAATCCTGTCTTATTTTGCATGAAATTGATGAGATGTGATTCTTGTATTAGTTTGTCAATTTATATTTCAGTCTTTTGTCAAATCTTGGATGCATGTAACAGAATTATGAAGTTTAAAGGTGCACGGTGTAACTTTTAGTTGGAGGTCTGTTATCTGCTTGTTTCTATGGATATGTTATTGCTCTGCCTGGAATTTTCCACAGTATGACATTAAAAAGCTCTCCCTTATATTTATTCAATTACAGGTGGCTTTATAGCTCAAAAATATCTAGAGTATCTACCACAGATGTGGCCTGTAACTTGGTCTGGTTTGGTCTCCATGGAGATAGAAAGGTTTAATACCATACTGTGAAACATTCCAGACAAAGCAATAACATCTACATGGAGAAAAGCATTCGACGGACCCTCCACCAGAAAAGTTACGCAATGCACCTTCAAACAGAATCCTATTACTAAAATATTCATTACAAATCTAATCGCCATCACCATGTTTGTCCAGAAAATTGCAATTTTTTCCCCAAATCATAAGTCGTACCAATAGGAAACCAATATCTGCTTCTTCTTATATTCACATTTGATTGTGATTGGTTAATTAGACATGTCAATCACTCTTTCATGACAACGGCTGACCAATAAGAGAGTGGAGGGTGAAAGTGGACAGGCTTCTGTGTTTGGACATAGAGCGGTTGGTTGTATCACAGTTTAAAAGAAATATTGTTAAATCACCAAATAAACCACCAAAATAAGAACTAGTCAAGAAAAAGTAAAAGATCAAAGTACAAAGATCAGCACGACAAATATAAAAAATATAAAGAATTGTACATACAAAATGTAAAAGTCCCATATGAAGAAAAAAACATTAAATTGATTTGTGAACTTTAAGCCATGTTATAATGTTATCTCATCAAAAACATACCCGGACTTGTTTGTTTCATTCACATATGTTTGAGTAATCCCTTATTATTCTGTCTTACTTTTACCCTTTGTTCAGTAGAGATATGTAGTTACAGAACTGAAACTATCAAAATGATTTGTGAAGGTCTATGGAGTTTAGCACTTAACCCAGTCTCTTGTATTACAACACTGACCTACTCATTACATAACAGGGCTTACAGCATTTTCAGTGTGACTAACATCAGAAATTCAAGTATTCCGTTTTTATCTGAGAACATGAAGTGATAAGTTTCTTGAGCAACAAAACTCAGACACTGTCACGGCATCTAATTTTAAAAGAGTAGTGGTAAAACTGATCTTTTTTTTCCAAATATGGATGCATTGTGGTGATTAGTGAACCACCAGAAACATGCACGGGGCAAACAAGAAGTACTGTTGTAATCGAACATGACATGGTGAGGGAAAACCACTGAATAAATACAACATATTATTTCTCCAGCCTATTGGGGCTTAATAGTTTTCATTCTACAAGACATAATAATAAGAGAAAAAACATCAATTTTTGTATAGAAAGTTGTCAATATTGCATTCTTTTATACTGACGCAGCAAACAGTCACAGTCACACTTAAAACAATAAGAACACACCTCACTACATACCCCAGTGCAATGTCCTCAAACAAGTGCCCTGTGGTTGTCCAATGTGCTTCTCTCCTAAATGGCTAAAAAGGAGCCAGGTTTCCTCCCGGGTTGTGTCTGCTGTCAGAGACTTGTGTTGTGTTTGCCTCAGGCCACAAATTCCCCAGCAGCAGCAACGCGGCGGAGTGGGAGTGTAATGTGTAACTGTGTGTTTAGTGCACAACTGAAAGAAGAGGAAAAGGCATGTGCACCTGATGTCGGGATTCTTCAGAGTTTCAGAGTTTGGACGAATAACACATGGTCAATGATATGTGTGTGTGTGTATATATGTGTGTGTGTGTGTGTGTGTGTGTGTGTATATATATATATATATATATATATATATATATATATATATATATATATATATATATATATGTATATATATATATATATATATATATATATATATATATATATCTGACCCATGAGACAAAGTAAAGTTACAGATAAAGCTAAGTCATAGTGTATATTAGGTCCTAAACATAACAAACTTAATAACAATCAGTTCTCACTTAGGGCCGGCACACTCACAAATGTTGTCTTGTTCACACTTGAGTTGTTATGGTAACAACTATATCCGGAGATATTTATCAGTGAATCACCACAAGATAATTATAATCTCATAAAGTGTAATATTTCATAACTGATAAGTCTGTTGCATGAAATGAAACTAACTTTTGCAAAATACTTTGAAATCTGAGGTTTTCTTTAAATGTCACAAGTGAAGACATTCATGACAGCTGCTGATTTAGGACAACAGACTGTCACAAATGTGAAATAAATTCCACAGCACAGAGAGGAGAAAGTTCACTGAAAGTGAGCAGCAGACAGCAGCTACTAAAGATGAACTCACTGGTGTATTCAAAGACATTTTGGTCTAAAACATAAGTTTTAATTTTATAGCCTCCAGGTTAGTTACTTGAACACATTCCTCTTATTATTTGTGTTCACTCATACTGAGAAACCCTCTGACTCAATGCAACTGTACTCTGTCATAACATGCAGTGGCTGCATTATTACCATGTTTAAAATTAAATCTGCACCTCTATTATGTTCTATGGGCATACAGACAATTACTGACTTATAAGTGTGCTACTTCCTTCCTTTTAGTTTCATGTAAAATAACCTGCCATGTGGTTATACTGAAAATATGGTGGCACCTATTATAATACGCCCGAATGTCTAAGCTGTCTAAATGTAGTTGTAGAAAGTAAAAGGCCTGCTTTAGAAGACTGTGTCAACAAAGGCAGGTCTCAGACAGGGTTCTTCCTAAACAGTGTTTTGCTGAGGGTCTGCACATTGCACCTCTTATCCCAGGCGGAGGAATGCGGCTCACTGCTGCTTCACCTGCACAGACTTGCACTGTTAAGAAACCAGAGCTGTTCTTCACAGTTCTTCTCCTCGGAGATACTATCAGCCTCTTTAAAATGCCCCAAATACATAAATATGCCCTTGAAATCTACAGTCAAAAGTGCATTTGTATTTATAAGAATACATTAATTATGCAGATGCAGTTGGATACAGTTGAGCGGAGGTGTACACTTGTCCACAAGCATTGGTCATAGGTAACTCGGTATTAGTCAGAACTCTTACTCACCTGGCAAAAAGTTTGGACGCATATATTGAGGATCTAAATTATGATTCATCCATTTCAGTCATAATAGCACTGAATATAGATCATTTAGGAAAAAAAAGTTTATTCCTGTGTTGGAGTGGAGCTCAGTGTACTGTTAGTCGAGCAGCAGTGTCAGGTGGCCACTCCCTCACCTCCTCACTGCTGTGGGCCCCTGCACTTCCTTATTGCTCCAAACCTCAACCACAAACAAATATGGCGAAATCCTCAAGAGTCCAGTGAAGTGGGCCTGCACGATCTAGGGTTTAATATGGATTATTAGACCACGTGAGTAGCTAAAATAGAGAATTTCTGTAGAATTATATACAGCTCTGGAAAAAAATAAGAGACCACTGCAAAATTATCAGTTTTTCTGATTTTACTACTTATAGGTTTGTGTTTGGGCAAAAGGAATATTTTAGTTTGAGTCTATAAACTACTGACAACATTTCCCCCAAATTCCAAGTAAAATATTATCGTTTAGAGTATTTAGCCTATTTGCAGAAAATGACAAATGGTCAAAATAACAAAAAAGATACACGTTTTCAGACCTCAAATGAGAAGTAGCTCAGCTTTGTGTTTGTGTTGGAATTCAACAGACGCTGGAATGGAATGGCTGTAATACATGTAGAGATGCTGATTTCAGAAGGAAAAAAAAAACTGCAGTGGCTTCTTATTTTTTTCCAGACCTGTATGTGGCAGTGTTGTATAGTAACGAAGTAATAATACTTCA
This sequence comes from Paratrypauchen microcephalus, assembly GCA_036785185.1. Classification (NCBI taxonomy): domain Eukaryota; kingdom Metazoa; phylum Chordata; class Actinopteri; order Gobiiformes; family Gobiidae; genus Paratrypauchen; species Paratrypauchen microcephalus. The sequence continues at coordinate 5,183,384 of JAVJIX010000003.1, forward strand.
CTACTGTACTTAAGTACATTTTGGGAGACTTTGTACTTTACTTGAGTTTTAAAAAAATGATAACTTTTACTTTTACTTCACTACATTTCCAAATTTAATTCCATGCTTTTACTCCGATGCATTTTCAATGTGCCATTTAGTTACTCGTTACAAAAAACCCTCTACTGACTGAGTCAGGACGTGCCTGGGCTTGTTCGCTACTTGCGCATGACAATCAGCCTACACCTGTTGGTTTCATGCAGCTAGTTTAATCAATCAACATCCCCACACAACCCAGATGTTTTAAAACAAGAACATTTACTACACGTCATTAGTGCTACCGTACCATAATTATTAAATTACAAATAACGTATTTTGTGCCTGCATTTACTTGCTCATAGGACAGTGTTTCATGGATATCACCAAACCCCAATATCTTCGACAGTGCTCCATATGACACAAAACTACCATGGGTGAGCCGAACATGGTGTTTTACAGTAGAATTAAGGGCCCAATTGCAAAAAACCTAGCCTGGGAATTCCCAGGCCGCTTCCGTTCGTTTCGAACCATATCTCACTTGTGATATGGTCAGGTGTTAACCAGACTACAAAAAACCCTCTTCCTCCAAAAACACTCCTTCAATGGTGTTATGTTTGCCTTATTTTCAGCACTGTTATTAAAAAAAATATATATTAAATTCAGACTGCCTTTGCTTGATACTTTTACTTGTACTTTTAATTACATTACTTGAGTACATTTATTTTGGCATTACTTGTCATACTTAAGTACAAGAAGTTCCAGATACTTTAAGACTTTTACTCAAGTAACATTTCAGTCAGTGACTTCGACTTTTACCAAAGTCATTTTTGGGAGGGGTACCTATACTTTTACTTGAGTTTGATTTTCCACTACTTTATACAACACTGAGTATGTGGTGAGGGAAAAGTCGTCTTACTACAATAAAAAAAATATATATATATATATATATATATAATTCATAATTATAATAAAATTATAGTAATTGTCAATTAAGAATATATTTGCATTTCAGTAAATAAACTGCAACAATCAATGCCTTAATAATTCGTTGAGACTCTTGCTCTGATCAATACTACATGTAATTACATCTAATGGACACCAGAGGGCACTACTGCCCTATGAAAAAAACCCATCTGTTTAAAGTAGTTACACTATTTGCTTATTAATATTATTATTATTTACTATTGTTATTTACTGTATTTAACATTTGTTGACCATTAACCTTATAGATTTTTTTTATTAAATAAAAATAAGTATTTGCTTTTCAGTAGCTTTTATCTCATACTTTTTGCATTACAATGTCTTAAATAGTATTTAGGTAAACAATTATTTACAGAGTTTAGCTTTTTTTTGTATTCTCAGGTTATAAATTAACAAGTAAAACATAAAATTAAAGCAACTGTGCAAGAGAAAGGGTGAAAAGAGCGATCATGCCCTTCCACACTGTATATGTAGTGTGGAATATTGTATGTGTGTAATATATGAATATATTATCATACACAAATATGTAAAGCCATCATCTTCTCAGGGGCACTTTCTTCACTCCCTCTACTGTAGGTGCTGTTGGGGGTATTGGATTGGCTGACAGCTGTGAGGGGAGTTCAAGTCTGGGGCACTCAGGGACCAGGCCACACCCACCGTACCCCACAACCAGTGCACTGTCAAGGGCAAGAATCTATAACAGGTGCCCTTCTCGCTCTCTCCCTTTCCAGCTTTTAGACAGTAGCAGTCACACACAGCGAAATGCTATAGGCTTAAGCACATACAATGGATTCACTGTTCAGGGGCAATATAGGATCATTAACAGCAACCATTTAGGACACGCCACCGCCCAAATCAGCACTCTCCCCACATCTCAGGGTGGAGCTGGGCCAGAATTTACTTATGCACTCCCAGAGGGACACAGGTGGTACTCTGGTATGCCCATGTTTCTTGCACCTCCCTGGAGACGGCTGAGGTGATGAATAGAAAGTATGTGTTTCTTTGCAACAGTGAGTCTAATAATATTTCTCATAGTAATTCCAGTAATTTTATTGTTACGTGTGAAGAAGGTATTGATAAAAAGAAGAGTGTGTCAGCAGTATCAGGATACATGCTAAGGATTGGGGGATGATTATAATAGACTTAAGACCATCGGTTTGGTTACTAAGTACTAATTTGTTTATCTTATATAACTATTTTAGGATGGGTAATGTTGTGGTAACTTTATATTTAGGATCATGTTGCCAAGGGGATTCAACCCAAAATATACTTTTTCATCATTTCATCACATAATACTTAATTAGTCTTATTTATTTATGTATGTATTTATTTAAATGAACCTTAAATTCAGTGTTAACAGCACTGATTGAAATCAAATTGCTCACAAGTCTATATCAGACACTTTAGTACGACAGTTTTTTTAATACAATGTAATGTGGATTATCATCAATCATACAAATTATTTCAAATGTATTTAATTTCTTCAAAAATATACAAAATCTAACAAATATCTTGTCAGACAGTAGCCCACTAAGCAAAGGTTTATTTCTGTTTGGCTCTATCCCACACTGAGACAGGTCTCCTTTAAATTATACAGTATGGTACATGATTATTTATACATATTAATGTATAAATGTACCACCTGTAACACTGCCAGTCTTAAGACTCTGTCAGATCTGATTAGTGAAGACAGCAGTTCAGTCTTTATCCACTAGAGGATTCATCACACCAGGTTTATTCTCCCAATGTTACACTTCTGCCCATATTCCTTTTAAGTCTAATCCCACCTTAAAGATAAATATTGCTGCATATTTTAAGATTCAGAGGTTTTGTGAGGTATATGCTCTTACTGTGGACAAGGCATCCACCTCAAACCGGACTACAGACCCCACCCGAGGGCCCGTGTGAGAGAGGTATGCTTTGATCCACCTCATTTCACATTTACGGTCACCTTATGTCACTTGGATGATCTTGTTGTATTTATCTTTCCCTTAATGACCGCTGACTCCTCATTGTCCCATGGATGACCTCAGAGGTCAAACTGCTGACATCATCGCTCTGGTTAATGGTTTGACTCGACCTCTAGAGCCTTTATTTGTTCACCTTTGACCACAAGGACGGACACCTGGACAAGTAAAGGAATGGGGGAGAGGGGAGGTAGTAGTGACTGTGTTTTTGGATTAGGGAGAAGTGGCTAAGACTTATTTTCAAGTTTGTTAGTATTAGGAGTGTTTACTATGTATAATCTATAAGTATATATGTATAAATATATTACTTAACTTATAGATACTATAGATGTTTAGATTACATTGGGTTTTCAAGTATTTATACGCAACTACACTTTTATCATAGACATACTGTATATACCTATAAATTATGGGAATAAATATAAAAAATATATATATAATTGTGAGTGGTCAACTATTAAAATAATAATAATTCTATTTTTTATTAATTGTAATTGTTAAGTACACTATATAGAGTCTAAAACACATGCTAAAATACCTTTATAACTTTATACAAAATATCAAACAACAAAGTATTTCTGGTTTTTATCAATAATACACTATTTATATTCTATGTCTAGATTTTTTCACTCATTTTATTTCACCTTTGAGAATTTACAACTGTATTTAAAGCATATCAATGTACAACGGAAAAACTCTGCTTATCAGGAATAAATAAATCACTCGTAAGTTGACTACTAAAATGATTGTTAATTGGAGATGTCGTTTTTAAACAATATATTTCATCATTTCAACTAAGCAATCTTCCCTTCCCTTCTGCACCAGTTGTACAAAGTGTTGGCAATTGTTATTGAAGATGATAATGCTAATTTATTGCACTTTCACTACAACTATTACTACATTTACTACAAAAGCATTAGATGCAGCAATTAAATACAAACTTGCACAAACTTATATGCATTTTGTGTTTCCACCCTAAAATCAAATAGTGTTGATGACTGTGTGAAGGCACTGGAAACAGGTGTTGTGGCTGTAATAGATGAGGTCCATAAAGTCCAAACAGCAGGAGATCTGAGTGTCCAGTGAGGTGTGAAGAGGTCCAGGCCTGGAGTAGATTATAGACCCAGCCCGCATTACAATAGAGGTGAGACCCAGCTGGAGTCCCAGAGTTACTGCTCTGCAAACACAAAATAAAACAAATCTCCCAACATGCATCTCTTTAGAGGGTCATCGTCAAAACTGCCCCCTTTGTTTGGAAATGATATACAATTAGCCCCCAGCTGCACAACCGTAAAAGGTCACATTGAAGATTCATAAGGTTTAGAGGGACTTCAAAACATCAGGGCAATAAAAACAGGTCAGACTGGTAATGCAAACAGGCTAAACCAGTGGGGCCAGTCTTTTTCACACTAAGACTGTTCAGTGGAGGAAATAATGTTAACTTGAGAAATGACAACTACAGTACAAGTCACTTAATTAATGGTTTTGAGCAACTGCCAAAAGTTTCGGAACAAAAATAAGACACAAATAAAATAAGTGAATAAGTGCTGTCTTGTATTGTTTCCGCATTTAGTGCCGTTTCCAAAGCAAATGAAGTTCAGCTTGCATCAATGCCTACTGGGCTTCTCAAAGTAAATGTTTCATCATAAAACACAAAGCATATTATCTATACTATCTATGCTATAATAGTGTTCCACCTCAAAATAATACTATACAGAGAAAGTATTGTGCATTTTTCTTTAAAAGGTCATACATATATTACGCCAAATTGACTCTTGTGAGCTTTTAGCCATGTTATAATGTTCCCTCATCAAAAACATACCTGGAGTTGTGTTTTGTTTAATTTATACATGTTTGAGTAACCCTTTATTATTAGTCCGTCTATCTCCAAAGCTCAAAATGCTCAGTTCCACGTCTTGATGCCACAGAGCTGTACCTCTTACCTTTAGTTCAGTAGAAATCGACAATTCCCGGGCTGCAATCATCCAAATGATTCTAGTGAAGGTGTATAGAGTGTAAAAACACAGTGGAGCACTTCCTGTATTACCACATGGCATCACAAACCCAGATAGAACACAGCCTAAATATGCAGTGTTTGCGTGGTAAACATGTGTGAATGAAAACACAAAACACAAGTCCAGGTATGTTTTTGATGAGAAAACAACATTAGAATATACAGCTCTGGAAAAAAATGATATTATTGTATGTAATGCTGTTTTTAATGTATACATTTATATGAATGTCAATAGATTTTATGGTTATAATGGCAATACTGTAGTAACATTATCCATTCAAAAAGACGTACGGCTGCCTGATATACAGCTCTGGAAAAAAATAACACCACTGCAAAATGATCAGTTTTTCTGATTTTACTACTTATAGGTATGTGTTTGGGCAAAAGGAACATTTTTGTTTGAGTCTATAAACTACTGACAACATTTCCCCCAAAATTAAATAAAAAAATAAATAGAAATATTATCGTTTAGAGCATTTATTTGCAGAAAATGACAAATGGTCAAAATAACAAAAAAGATACATGTTTTCAGACCTCAAACAATGCAAAGAAAGAAGATCAAATTCATTTTTAAAACAACATAATACAAATTTTTACACTTAAGAAGAGTTCAGAATCAATATTTGGTGCAATAAGCCTTATTTTTAATCACAGCTTTCATGCGTCTTGGCATGTTCTCCACAAGTCTTTCACATTGTTCTTGGGTGACTTTATTCCACTCCTGGTGCAAGAACTGAAGTAGCTCAGCTTTGTGTTTGTGTTGGTATTCAACACGCTGGAATGGAATGGCTGTAATACATGTAGAGATGCTGATTTCAGAAAAAAATGCAGTGGTCTCTTTTTTTTTTCCAGAGCTGTAGATATATATAGGATATAGCTTAAATATGAGTAATTTAACTTGCATGAAAGACTTCTGGTAAATCCAGAAAGGTACTATGAATGGGCCATTGACTCACTGGATTTTTGTGGGATGACACACACCTGTAATACAAGTTATAGAAGATTCCCAGTTATTCTTAGAGTGGTCAGTTTATTTAAAATCTTATTAAAAAAATCTTTCCCACAAAAACATTGATTATATACTTTCCAGGGTGTAGTACAGACATTATTTGAAGTCCCTCGTGAACTTAAAGGTACAGTGTGTAGGATTCGTGGCGCATAGGTGGATGGTGGCTATTGCACTTCCTGTTTTAGCTACGGCAGACCTCGAGGGTCACCTGGGCGCACCGTAACGCGGATAGCTCGCGTACCCACGCACAAACCGCGCGCACCCGGCGCTGTGCGAGCCCTCGCCGACAACTACGGTATAAATAAAACGCGGCCCCGTTCACTGTTTTTTTTTTTTCTTTTCGCATGAAAGCACACATTCCTGATCATGTACCATGACAATCTACACATCAAATAAAACCTTACAGTCTCCTCTTTTTGACTATGCAATTCATTTCCCGGCACAACAATCACTCCCCGAGCACATGGGGCTTTTATACGGAAAAGCACAAAACGAGGTTTGTTACTTAGCTTACCTTTGAAGGCTCTGGACAGGTCAAACTTCAGTATTTCACCATAAACTTGGTCTCAATCTCTCCGTAAGGATCCAGCAAATAAAATCCAGTAAAACAGTTTAGTCCAAAACACGTGTTAGATCCATTACGACCTGTGATCCGGCAACATGCTTGTCGTTGTTTACCCAAAACCACGAGCCTTGCCGAAGGCGGAGCCCAAATGTCCTTCTGCGGCTCTCGTAATCAAAATGGCTGCCTCTATATGGGGAAGATCCCCCTTTTATGCAGGTATATCTAAGTCCAACAGAATACTGTGATTTCATGATGGAAGTGAAAAGGCTTGGAAAACACTGTATTTTTGAATGGGTATCTTCAATTTCTGTAATTAACGGGTAAAAATCTTACACACTGTCCCTTTAAAAGTCCAGCTAAATGGTGAGGTTGAATATAAAATACTGAGTAGAAAATAGCTATGGTAGTTGTGTAAACATTTACTTACTACTACTCTTTATTTGGAAGCTAGTTTACAGATCTACCAAAATCTTTCCAGAATCATTTACCTTCAAGTATCACATTTTTTTGTCCTTGTACTTCTACTTGAGATATTTTTTAGTAACGGAAGTATTTTGGAGTACCTCAGTATTATTTGGGGCCACACAGTTTGGCATTTTGATCACAGCTCCAGTACTTGGGCAAGACACTCTACCCACCTTGTCCCATGTCTTTAGATGAGTGCCCAGTAGAGTAGGCCTTGGCATTTAATTTCTACTTTTGTAATCGCTCCACCCCATGTTTCATCTCATTAAATTAAACATGTAGACGATGCTAACACGTTTACCTGTCACCGTGGCGATCTCGTGGCTTGGGTTGCACTTGGCATCTGTGGCGTGGGCTGTCATCAGCACTGGGTTTATCCGAGGGAGTGTTGGGACTTGCAGCGGGCCCGGTGATGGCATGGCTGGCATGTCTCATTGGGTTACTATAGCAGCAGCTGCCAGGGGCTTCAGATGGTGTAACAACATGACAGAGGTCAGGATAGCAGCGACATGGCGGAAGAAAGTAGAGAGGGCTAATGGGAGCTAAAGGGGGACATGTCGGCCACTTTGTTAGACAATGGAAAGGCCTGGGATGTAGGGCAGACTGTTGTTCAATTCATGTTTCAGTCTGAGCAGGCAATGGGCGCTTTATAGTCTTTAAATGCTTGAATGGTTTGAAAATTATTAATCAGTTTTAAGTTAAAAGGTGTGATAATACTGTTATTAGAAGGAGAGGATTAGAAGGTGTTTTCTAGTAGAGGTGGAAGATATATTAAAAATATACAATAAATTCTGTGATGGAATTCTAATTTTACATATTTCCAAAACAATTTATTATATATAATAATTAGTTTTGGAAATATGCAAATTTAGAATTCCAAAACAGAATATATTGTTTCTATAATTAAACTATAAAGCATTACTTTGCAAGAGACAGAAACGTTTAGTGTTTCCTCCCAAACAAGGGTATAAAGTGATATTGTATGGTCTATTTACATTATGTGCTCAACTTAAATCTCATTTAAAGGCATGTTTTTCCACATTCCTGATGCATTGTCAAAACATTGTCTGAATATTATTATCGTGGTAGCAAAACAATACTGACATATACATTTTTGTGAACTAGTGAGATTCACATAATAATTTGGTAGATATTGTGTTCAATGTCTTTCCTTATTGTAGCTTGTGGTGTAGGTGAAGCTACATTAAAGAGGAATCTACTGGTGACAATGATTTTTCTACATGTTTCTACATTTTTCTCCATAATGTGAACTTCAATATATGCTATAGCACTGTAATTAGTTTGAATGGGTTAGTATATTCTATTAAGTTCCATTAAGTGAGATTATTATTGTGATCATGGCCTATTAAATTTCTATTCAGAACATAGTGCTGTTTTGCCAGAGTTGGAAGCCCCATTGGCTTTTATAATATAATGATAATAAATTGGTTATTTAAAAAAATATGCAACGGGCAGCTTGGATTGTAAAATTGCCTGTTTGTGCTACTGGAATATACAAGGCAAATTGTATTCCATTGAATAATAGCCTCTTACTGAAGCACAATAATTTTGGGTGTACAATGGAATAAAAAGCGCAGACAAACATCCTACACCGCTCGTGCCTCTTTTGAAAATGCTTCCTTGCACACTCACACAAACAAACAGACGGAGAGGGAGAGAGAGAAAGAGAGGGAGGGGGATGATGTCACCTCTTGTGGATGGCTAACGCTCGGGCTTGAGATAATGGTGACATTTCTGGAGAGGTGATGTCATTCTTGTACTCACTGCCCCCTCCCTCCTCTGTCTCCTCTCCCTCCTCTCTCTCTTCTTTCTCTTCTCGTGATAGTGCAGGTGGCCGGTTAGTCTTTCAAGCCTACAGCAGAAGAAGTAGTCACATTGAATAGGCAGCATAGCAAGGCAGTCCCCATTTTATTTGATACAGCTGTTTGTTCTCCATATATATGCTTAATAATTACAATTTACAATTAACAAGAGGTTGAAAAATGTTCCAGTGATCCAATTTTAAAAGCAGGATAATTATGTTTATTAGTATTTATACAGTCGTATTAGTAGAAGAGGCGTGTCACTGCAATCCCTCAGTCATCCAGGCATTGTTACAAAGACCGCAGGGATATTGCAAGTTCTGACTAGGAGATGGACACGCAACAGGTTCAGGTCGATAATAAATCAATAAATAAATTAGAAATACTGCATGTCATTCTACTCCCCCATTTTAACACAAAAAGTTTACTCTGATAACTCAAATGTCTACAGAGCCGTTTTGTTTTTGTATTATTTCCAGACCGATTATAAAAATGTTAAAATGTCAGTGGAAAAGCATACTTGTGATTGTACTCACATGAGCTGTATAAACCCAGCTGAACCTCCGTCACTGTATATAAGTGATAAATATAAAACTAGACATTTTTGAAGGACAAACAAGACGCCCTGACTGCATAACATTACTGCCAGAACAGCCTGCATGTGGTCCGTGCACGTGCAGCTTGTATACTGTATGTAAATAGGATTTCTCCCCTCCATCCATAGTTGCCCACTGAGACCAATCAAGCACAGGGTTGGCAGGCTGTGGGGCTGCTGGGTCCCTTTTACTGCAGTCTTTACCCTCAGGATCTGCTCATTTAAGGCTTCCCTCTCTTCACACACTTCTCCACACTAAATGTATTATGTATTAAACCTAGTGCTATGGGATTAACCCGTACTTTCAATTGTGCCTGGAATTCATACCAGGCTCTACAATAAAGTATGAAATAGCGACTTTACTTTAACAGAACTTTTGTCTCCTGGCTACTTTAATGGTCTAGGAATTCATGAATATTGCACCCATAGCTCAGTATGTTATTATACTGCACTGTATAAATTGGTTTATTTGTTATGAATAAAATAACGTTGTAAGATATTTAATCTTGAATGAATCTAATATTGGGTATGTAGCCTGTATTATTTTTCGGTTTCAGAAATTAAATTAGAATATTATATCTTTTGAATGGGAAAAAGTCTTCAAAATGTTGCCAATAACAGGAAGTTCAAAGCCATAAATAGCATAGCCAAAAGTTACTGTAGAATACCTGTTGTTATTCAAACTAAACATTGTCACAGTGAAATATTTTGAATGTATGCTCTATTATGGATACTTATCATGAGTTGTACTGGTAGGTTTTAGTACAAAGCCTTCTTTTATTTTTATACTATGGAGATTTTGGTTTAAGGTTTTTGTAGCACAGCGGGCACATTGCCAGAGCTGGAGCTGCTTCAGAAGCCTAAAGGGTTTTTGTAGCAGTATCCTCTCAGAGCATCTCACCGTCAGTATTTTTATCGTAGGAAGAACTCACCTCCAGCTCTCTGCACTTTCACTCCACCAACTTGTGCTATGGCTGTCTTTCTTCCCCCTGTCGAGAGGAGCAATGTGAGAGGAGCGGTAAACAAGCTCCCACCCCCCACCGCCTTTGCCACACACATGCACACACACACACACACACACACACACACATGCACACACACACACACACATGCATGCATCCTCACATATACAGGCTGTATCTGGGCAAAAAGAACATAAACATATGTCTTATATCATCAATTGACAGGAAGGCAGCAGGTCCCACTCCTCCTGCACAAAGGGCTCTCATCACTCCTAGGAATAAAGGCAAAAGAGACAGGTTCTTACAACAGCTATAGTGTAAGTTCATATATTTTACATTTTATGAGTTGCACATATACAATAATATAGTTTAAAATGCGACGATGTATTTGTACAGAAAATAGTACGATAAATGGTACAATCGAAGGTCACTGTACCACGCTGACATAATAATAACCAGGCTTGGGGAGTAACAGAATACAAGGAACAGCGTTAAGTAAAAGGATACAAAAAAAAAAGGGTATATTCTGATACAGTTACAAGGAAAGAAGACATACTCAGATTACAGGTACATTTAGTGAAAATGGGGATTATTTAGCAGGATTACAATTTGAAAGTATTTTATGTTATTTATTTTTTTCATTTATAGCTGGAGATGGAGGGAAAAGAGAAAAAAACAGTTGTACACTATGGCAGTACTAAGGAACAAACTTGCAACTGGCATGGCTTCGACCGAGAAGAACGCATTTAGCGGGTGGAAATCTCAACATTATTTTATTTTTAAAGAAGACAAGGGGATTTTTTTCTTAATAAACTGTACTATGTGGTCAACACGTGTGCACTTTCACTGTAGGATTATAAGCTTTTCTCATTTTCTTTTATAATGCACAAAATGTTATTGTTTTTTCTTGTTATAGGATATTTGATGTTAAAGTCATCCAAAAGTACTTGAAAGTAATCAAGTTCCATTACTTTAATATTATGGTTCTTGGATTATGTTACTGAATACACATTTTAAGGGGTAACTAGTAACTGTACCAGAATACATTTCTAAAGTGACCCTCCCAACCCTGATAATAACTATAAAGTAGGATCATCCAAATAAACACAAAATGTAAAAAAAAAAAAAAGTTTTGTACTCTTTGCAAATATATAGTTGGTAAAAATTAACCTCAAAATTATATTGTTCACTTCTCATTTGTGAAGTGAAGTGTGGTTAAGGTTAAGGAAATGACTTCATCCACGGCAAAATGTGTACAAAACATAAAAACAACATTTCCTATGTATTAAATATTATGAGCTTTTAATAGGAAAATATTGTCAAGTTATATGGAGTAAAATGAAGTCATGTATGTTGCTTGACAGCTAAACAAGGCTATGATGCAATATAATGACTCCTATGCCAAGGTACCAGATGTCTAATAGTCCAAACATCTGCATGTATTTATCATTATGACACAGGGTTGAAATGGGACACCTTAAGCAATACCAAACATATGTTGTAGGATGGCAACTGACTAATAAACAACATGGTTTGATTTAGAGAGGCCGTTGCGGAAATACCAAATCAAGGGCAGTCCGAAATAGAGCTGTAGAGTAGAGTTTGACATTGGTGTTTCACATTGTTTTTTTTTCTTTTCCAATTGTGGCTTGAAACTGGCTCAAAAAGTAAATTTGGTTAATTAGTATGTGCAGAGTTTATACCATATTTATAGTAAGCTCTGCAAAACTGGCCACTTTAAAAGATGAGAGTATGCTTCATTTAATAGTTAGAAAATACTCTATTAAGGGGCTTTTTATTACTTGACTGCAGTTTACAGTTTACCACTTACTGTATTTTAAAGGTCCTGTATCAAGCAAAAACTACTATTGTGAGCTTCAAATCATGTGATAATGATGTTCCCTCATCAAAAGCATACCATCTCTAAGGCTCCAAATGCTCTGTTCCACCTTGTGATGTCATGAAGTGGTAGTTTTTTCAAGTTAACAGCTACCTTTTACATTTGTTTGGTATAGTTTTTTAATTCCAGGGCTGAAATGAGTTAGTGTAGTTGTATGGAGTTTAAAAACACAGTGGAGCACTTCCTGAACTATCACAAGGTGGAACGGAGTGTCTGTTTGAGAGAACATTGTCAACATTTTCATGGTTTGTGTGTTAAACAAAACTCTTTGATGAGGAAACAACATTATAACATGGATATAACATGGATCAGAAAATAGCATAATATGGGCCCTTTAATATACAGTACAGTACATTTAGACATAGGGTACTTTTCTAGAATGCATACAGTACCTTGCTTAATTGGTGCACAAATAAGATTTTTGCCAGTTGAAAGCAGTTTGTAGAAAGTATTAATAGAAAAACTGATAAGCAGTATATGGACAATCTGAAAAAATATCTGTATGGCAAGGCAAAGGTATGTTAATAAGTGTCATACCTGATTAAAATTGTAAAGACCCTATGATAACACACATATTTGTACTGCCTTCTGCTGTTTCTTTGTTTGCAATTCTGCGCTGTGTCAAAGAGCTTTCGCATCCCTGTAAAATCATGTTTACAAAAAGACTGGCGCTCTCCCTCTTTCCTGCATTTGCACAGCCCTCTTTTTTTAACTGAAATCTCATTTGACCCGGTGTGTAACGCTACAGAATACAGCTGCCAATTTATTTTCCCTCTGCTATAGTTGTAGCTGCTGCTGTAGGTACAGTAAAGGAGGATAAAAGCAAATTACTGAATGATGACATGTAATGTGATGTTTGCATGTGAGCAGAGGCACTGATAAAAAGCTTTTCAGTTTTGAGGATTCGTTCCAGAGAAGACGCAGTGGAATATTTACTGAGTGAAAGCAAATTACTTGGTGAGTGTTGACATATTCAGGCTTAAAAACACTCATTTTCTCATCTGTGACCTGCTTTATTATTACTTCACCTCTTCCACCGCATAGAGCACTACCCCCAGGGCCACTTTTCAACAGTTAAATGCTAAGCCATGTTGATATACATCACATTGGCTTTGATTGACTCATCTGATGCATAAAACTGTGGTCGGGTGTAGCATCAATTATTTAAACCCTATATGGAATGTGCTGTCGAGGTCTGAATCATTCATACCTTCGACTAACAGGAGCAGGGCCATTAGAAAATGATCTGATACTCACATTTGATTGGACAAATGCAGGCGTGTGACCACCATTGTTAAAGGTGGAAGATCGACCGCCTACTTGTGTCCATGGAGATATTGCTTTGTCTGGAATATTCCACAGTATGGCATGTGTCCTCATGTGTCCTAGTCCCGGTCTGGTCCTGGTCTAGTTCCAGTCTTAGTCCCAGTCTGGACTTAGTCCCGCTTCCTATACGGATCCAGTGACTCATGTCTATACTCTAGTTATTACTATTATTATTACTATTATTATTTAGTGTTTTATGTTCGCACCTTATCACAGAGACAAGTTCCTAGTTTTGTGAATTTTGTTCACTTGACAATGGCAATAAAAGTCTGATTCTGATTCTGATTAAATCAATCACTTGATCTTAGATATCTCATGGACAACCAGATCAAGTTACAAAAGAGATAGGTGCTTACAACAGCAATAGTATAAGTTCATATATTTTACATTTTATAAGTTGCACATATACAATAACATAGTTTAAAGTGCAACAATGTATTTGTACAGAATATAGTACGGTAAATGATACAATCGAAGGCCGCTGTACCATACTGACATAATAACTATAAAGTAGGATCATCCAAATAAACACAAAATGTAAAAAAAAAAAAAAAAAGTTTTGTACTCTCTGCATATATATATAGTACAGTTGATACAAATTTACCTCAAAATATCATTGAATCATTCATACCTTTGACATAACAAGCAGGGCCATTACAAAATGATCTGATACTCACATTTGATCGGACGAATGGAAGTTACAGCATCATACGTCAGATCTGTGGAGAGTCTACCCACTCACAGTAAGAATGCAAGACATTTGAAAGCAATAGAAAACTGTAACTGAATAAAAGCAACAAAGATAAGTTTAGTGTAATACCTAAACTTAGATATCTCCATGGACAACAAATCACGTTACACCATCCTATTTGAGATCTGTGGAGAGTCTACCCACTCACAGTAAGAATGCAAGATTTTTTTAGGCAATAGAAAAACAATAACTAGCAACAAGTTTAAAGTCATTTTGCGGATACAGGCAAAACAATACATACCCAGAGAGACAAGCAGAGGGCCGACCCATAGACATTACATACAGCTCTGGAAAAAAATAAGAGACCACTGCAAATTATCAGTTTTTCTGATTTTACTACTTATAGGTATGTGCTTGGGCAAAAGGAACATTTTTGTTTGAGTCTTTAAACTACTGACAACATTCCCCCCAAATTCCAAATAAAAATATTATCATTTAGAGCATTTATTTGCAAAAAATGACAAAATAACAAAAAAAGATACTTGTTTTCAAACAATGCAAAGAAACAAGATCACATTCATTTTAAAACAACATAATACTAATGTTTACACTTAAGAAGAGTTCAGAAATCAATATTTGGTGCAATAACCCTTATTTTTAATCACAGCTTTCATGCGTCTTGGCATGCTCTCCACAAGTCTTTCACATTGTTCTTGGGTGACTTTATTCCACTCCTGGTGCAAGAACTGAAGTAGCTCAGCTTTGTGTTTGTGTTGGAATTCAACAGAAGCTGGAATGGAATGGCTGTAATACATGTAGAGATGCTGATTTCAGAAAAAAATGCAGTGGTCTCTTATTTTTTTCCAGAGCTGTATAGTGTTAAGTGAATTGAATTGCCTTCTCCTGATTTGTCGTAACAAATCTAAGGCCCGCCCCTTTTTATTGGCCCCCATTGAGCATGCTGTGATGTTTGTGAGGCTGTATAACGTAATGTATACTATTTCTATTTTACATTTTCACTTGTGTGTTTGACTCCACGTGTCTGCCATTACAACCACTTGACATAAGAACACATTTCCCTCTCATATGAATTATCTTGACTGTAAACACACATGTAGCTTGTTATGAGTTGTAATGACAGATGGCGTTGAATGGAGTTGTGATGCTGAGTGAGCTTCCCTGAGGATGGACTCATTACCCATGCATCAGGAGAGGCCTGTTTTATCACCCTGGGCTGTTTGTGACACACTTTCTCACTCTGATGGATGATCCAAACATTCATTAAGATGGAAATAAATAGCTCAGGTAGAGCTGGTGGGGGAAAGAACTGATAATGAAAATAAGACTATTGTGCCATTATAACTTTAACTATTCTGCTAGTATTAGGCCTGTTACAATAACAAATTTTGTGAAGCGTGATATATTACTACAGAGAAATACTGCAAAATACAATAATACTGAAACTATTTTATGCCACTGACACAAAGCAGGATAATTCCAGTCAGCATATTAAATAGACAGTATAATTAAAAGACCTGAGTTGCAACAAATAAATAGCGGAATGAACTGATAATTAGCTATGGCAGGTATTTATTCTACCCTCTACAGCTCAAATCTTACATTATTACATAAACAATTGACTGAAATTTTCCCCTTTTATTTTACAATCCATTCACCTTTGCACAATGCTCTTTTTTCAGCTATGTTAAAGCTAAAATAGCATCTGATAGGCTTTATTATGACAAAATATTGAATTTCACCCCTAACTACACACCACCAACTTAAACCAAGGTAAATATCAATACAGTATACAAATAATATATGTTAACTACAAAGATACATTAATAATGTGTTACAAAACCAATTATGTCAATTTTAAGTACTACAAATGCTGCTTCCTCTTCTGCTATTAATTTTACTTTTACTCTTATGTACTACAACAACAACAGCTACTACTACTTCTATTGCTGCTACTGCGAAAGAAGTACTTTATTCAAAAATGTTTCTTCTATATTTTATCAGAGCTGCTGGGAGCCCTTAGCTTCTTTTTAAAATAGCAAAGTTACAAATGGCTTTCTTAATTCAAGAAACTAATAGGGTTTACCCAAGCCTGCTTTATTATTCATGCATGCTTTTAAAAAGACTTTAATACCATCTATTTTCAGACAGTATAGTGTGATGTATGACCTTCTCCCTTCCTCTGCACTTCTTTCCATTATGGAAGTTCATTAAAAAGTGAAAAACTGGGAACCTTTTACTGAATTACTTATGTTTTTATAACCACAGCTGTTAAAGCACACACAAGTACTGTAGGTCAAGTACAGGGTTTATGAGTGTTTTGTGTTGTAACTCACCTGGGAGAAAATATTTAAGCTTTTATATGAATCACTAATGAAGATTTTCTGGTAATGGAATGCACGGGCTCATTACTGGTAGAAAGAATTTGAAAACTGTTGATAATTAAGACTAAAATGCTTGTACCACTTGTTCTTATAATAATCTCTATTGACCGCATAAATTATAAGGTTTATAGACAGTCATCAAGTTCACTTAACCCTCCTGTTGTCCTCGGGTCAAAATGACCGGCCACTGTGTTAAAACCCCCCAAAAAATCACCTTAACGATAATTTTTGAACTTGAAATTTTATGACTTTTCCTAGATTGACCCAAACTTTAGAGAAAGTGAATTGTTGCCTTTATTCACATTATCATGCATGCTGTACAAAAAAAGGTACAAAGGTCGTCTTCGGGTCAAAATGACCGAACAGTGAAAGTCAAATTAAAATCACGGTCACAGAGTTATTTACAAACCACAGAATGTGAGAATGTTTTAGATCTGTCTCAGATCAATCAGTAGCAGATGTAAATAAGACAAGACAGCACAGGTGGCCTTCTCGTGGACGGTGCCTTTGATCTGTGGATTTCCAGAAGTTATAAAGGTGCTGCAGATGACATTACCCCGAATTCTCTCTGTGCTGAAGCCATGAGTGTGCGTTATAATAAAAGATTTCCAAAAAAGTGTGCGTTATAACGATGGGATCAAGTCATGGGTGGCTTGTGATGCCAAATCAAGCTACGCTTGGAAGATCCAAGTCTACACCGGGAAGCCGACCACTGGAGGCCCAGAGAAGAACCAGGGGATGCGAGTTGTGCTTGATGTGACAGAGGGACTGAGGGGTCACAATGTGACATGTGACAATTTCTTCACCTCTTATGAACTCGGACAGCAGCTCCTGAAGAGGAAGATCACCATGGTCGGCACAGTTCGAAAGAACAAGCCTGAGGTCCAACCTGCACTGCTTGCAACAAAGGAGAGAGAGGTCTTCTCATCAAAGTTTGCCTTCACGCCCACCACCACCCTAGTTTCCTACATCCCAAAGAAAAATAAGAATGTAGTACTTATGAGCACACTGCACACAGACGCTGGCATTAGCGATCGTGAGGACAGGAAGCCATCCATCATCCTAGACTACAACTGTAACAAAGGAGGTGTGGACAACCTAGATAAGGTGATTGGAACATACAGCTGCAGAAGGATGACTGCCCGCTGGCCCCTGGTTATCTTCCACAACATCATTGATATTTCCTTCTACAATGCTTTTGTGATTTGGAGAGAGATCAACCCAACCTGGATGCCTCGTAAGCAGAACAAGAGGAGGGTGTTCCTGGAGCAGCTAGGAAAGACACTTGTAACTCCACTCATTGAAAGAAGGAAGCATGTCCCCCGCACAGAAGCCTCTGCAACAGTTGTCAAAGCTATACAGAGTGCAGGAACTCCTGATCAACCTGAGGATCCAGCTGCCACTGCCGCTGCCCCAGCTGGGGCAAGTAAGAAGAAGAAATGTCTGTTCTGCCTGCCAAAGAAGGACCGTAAAACACATACTGTGTGCTGTAGGTGTAAGAAATATATCTGCAAGAGCTGTACATTTGCATACTGCCCGACATGTGCTAATTAGATCAAAGATCAAAGTCAGCTTTATTGTCAATTCTGCCATATGTGTTCAACATACAGTGAATCAAAATTTCGTTTCTCTCTGGCCAAGTAGTGCAAAAAAAGTGCAAAAATTTAGTTGAATGAGTTATTGTTTTATGGATTGGATATTTTTCTTACATTGTTCAGTAAAAAAAAAATCAGAAGAATCTGACTCATTGGGATGAATAAAAATGCATTCAAAATTCCTTTTTGCACTTTTCTTTTGTTTCTAAAGCTATAGAAATGCAGGTGAAAAGGGAAAACTCAAGTATTCACACATTGTGTGGTGAATGTTTCTTCAAGCAAAATAAAATTTGGTGTTTAAAATTCAATTAAACTGCTTATATTTGGGATTTAGTGAAGACGGGTCATTTTGACCGGGAGGACATGGGGTGTATACAGAATATGAGGACAACAGGAGGGTTAAAATAATAAAAATACTAACACACTAGTTAAAGATTATTGAGGTGAAAGCACCTTGAATATTTTGTAGTTTGACATGCTTAAGGAGCCAAACACAGACAAAGACACAAATTTGAACCTTGTTAAAATGCCAGTAGAATTGGAAACATATGTAAGCTTGTGATACATTGATTGTTATAGTAGTACAAAATACAACTCTAAAAGAACTGATATTATATTTTATTCCTCACTTACATCATGTTCTGTGTGTTTTTAAAGGCTGGCTTATTAGGGGGATTTGGGTTAGGGTTAGGGTTAGGGTAGCCCCTGATCCCGTCTCCAAATTTCATTATTTTCTACTGTCTGTCTGTCTGCGTTGTGGGCTTAAGCATGCACATAGATAACAGGATTTATAATCAGATTGTTGTCTGCAGCTCAGTTAACTGCATATGTCAACATTAGGTATGACAAAATAAAATCATCTTTGTGAGCTCAGAAATCCAAAGAAATTTGCCAGTAGAACAACATGCTCAAGAACATGCATGCTACTATACAAGTATATGATATATTTATACATCAATGATAACTGATACTGCTGCTACTAACAGTACAGCATTATTAACAGGGTTGTCAAGAAATCCATACTGTATCCTTTTTCTAATCAATACTAAAACTAGTACTGAAATTTAAAAAAATTTAAAAAGTATTGATACAGAAAGTAATTGTATAGTATATTGTATAAAGGTGGACCTTTTTTGAATAGTTTTAGAAGTCTTAAAAGACCTACATGGTAATATTAAAGGGCCCATATTACGCTATTTTCTGTTAATGTTGCTTCTTCAGCACAAATATACCTGGAGTTGTGTTTTGTTTCATTCACATGTTCAACACACAAACTGCAAATTTAGTCTGGTTCTTCTCTCAAACTGAAAACACAATCTTCTCCCTTGTGATGTCATGTGGTAATACAGACAGTGCTCCACTGTGTTTTTAAACTCCACACACCTTCACTAGAATCATTTGGGTAATTTCCACCCTGGAATTGCCAATCTCTATTGAATTTAAGGTAAAAGGTAGCTGTTAATTTGAAAACTACAGCTTCATGACATCACAAGGTGGAACAGGGCATTTTGAGCTTTGGTGATGTAGACTAATTATAAAATAATAAAAGGGTAACTCAAACATATGTGAATGAAACAACACCAGGTATGTTTTCGATGAGGTAACAAGATTCCAACATGACTAAAAGCTCACAAGAGTAAATTTTGTGTAATAAAACTATTAAACTGCTATCAATATATTTAAATGTATCATTCTACTATAAACAAAAAATTAGTGTAAATATCATTGTGGTATTGAAACTGAGTTTTAGAATCAAAGTTATTACTAAAACCAAACAAATCATGATGTAAAATTGACAAGTATTCTAATAAATCTACTTCATGTGTGTGGAATATACTCTGCACTTGTTGCCTGCTTGAACCTTTTGACCCATCACATGACTCCTGAAGTGGATTTCCCCTGGACTTAGACCAGTTGACGACATGGCATTGGAATGTGGTGATGCTGCCCGGAGTCTGTGGGCCATTGTTGCCCATCTCGTGTGAGACCAGTCCCTTTGTAAGTGCAGGGGCGAGTCGTGTTTGTGATGTTTATGTGAAGTGCAGGTGGCAGTTCCCATTGGGTCAGAAGGTCCCACTGGGAGTCCACAGAGAGCAGCTTACCGAATGACATCACCTAATCCTGATGTGTTGACACCTCACTCACCACAAGGGAAACTGCCTTGTTGGCATTTATGTGGGAGGGGACCTCACTGTGACCCAAAGTCTTATAGATCCACCCTCTGAAAAAAGACTGGAGAGAGTTTGTACAGCTATTTTAACCCAGTGGCATGCCTCTCCCCTGACTGTGCAAATAACAGTTTCCTTTGCTAATTTAAGGTGCAGACTTGAAAGAGTTGGGCTAAAAATGGCATGGCTGACAAATGCTTTTCAGGAAAAATGTTGTTTTAAAGATTATTTATGTATGAAATATACACATATTACTTTTAATGTCCAGTTACATTTCACATATTTTTTGAAAGTGGCATTTATAAATATCACTTTCAGATCGGGAAGCAGTAAGCAGCTAATAAAGCAGGACTAAACCAGGACTAGAATGGGACCAAGTCATCGTGAACACACCCTTTATTAGTCAATGTCGTCCATGGTAGGGTTCATAGACTACATATAATTAGACGTAGCTAACCTGCTAGTGAAGTGAGCATGGGCGCGATTCCGGCTCATCGACTCCAATTCATTTTGTACTGAAAAAAAACTGTAACTGCTTCTGTCAGGCTCCTCATTTTGGGCTTAAAATGTTTGTATTAACCCGCTCTACATGATCCCTGTCTTTTTCTTTTGCTATTTTATCCATAAATCAGTTCCTATTCCTAATATGGAATTCACCTCCAAATCACACCTATAACTGCTGGTCTTAATGAGCTTGATTTGACTGGAGTCGAACGCTGTGGGTGACGTCACACTTCATTATACAGTCTATAGGCCCAGAAGTCATTTTCAGTCTAAAGGTGGTGAACTGAGGAGCTACAATTTATACTGCCCTGGGATGCTAGAGTTGAATGTTTTGAATTTGGAAATACTTTAAGCACTTACATTATTCACACTTCGTGCACAAGATTTGCCTGAGAGTACAAACAAGGTCAAAGGTCATCTGCTGCTTATAGCCCTGGGTCTCCTAATCCTGCCCCAGCATTTAAATGACACTCTTAAACTAAGTTTGGGATTTATGAGTCAAATAAAAAGGCAGAAGCTTACATTTAGCAGTCTATGTCATTACAATCCATTTATTACCAACACTATAACTGTGATTGTCAGGGTTTATTTGTTGAACTGTAAAGTATAGCAGCGCCATAACATTAGGCATCAGCTGGTCTGTTAACTCCTCTTACAAAAAAGACATCGTAATTGATTGATGGTGTCACCGTAGCGACGCCCATTTCTGTTGTTGTTTACATGACTTCTTTTGATCCCGAACTACTTGCGCTACAGAAGGGTGGAGCCTACGGAAAAAAATTCAAGGAGCTGCATGCAAATTCTGGCTCGGCAGCAGCTTCACCGTGGAAGATTCACACGCAGCAGGATAATGTAATTTATTTCTGCCACGACACGCCGCGTGAACTGGTTTAATGGATCCAAAAAATATTGCTTACAAACAAAGTGGCTCCAGGCTGTTATGTTTTATTACATGAGTATAATGTAATAGTGGCAGCTAATCTAATGGTGTGTTGGCTAGAGTTATGATATACATTGTTACAAATGATTTATGTAAAGCAGCTGTTAGGGCAAGGACAAACAACTCATAGTGCACCATGTGATTAATTTATGTTCAAAATAGTCATAAATTTGCTAAATAAAAAACGCATAAAAAGAACGTCAACATTATGACATGAAATGAATTGAAGATAGAAACTTAATGAAGCAATATTGCCTCAAAGGTAATTTATAATAAGTACAAAAATATATACAGCTCTGGAAAAAAATAAGAGACCACTGCAAAATTATCAGGTTTTCTGATTTTACTACTTATAGGTATGTGTTTGGGTAAAAGGAATATTTTTGTTTGAGTCTATAAACTACTGACAACACTTCCCCCGGATTCCAAATAAAAATATTATTGTTTAGAGCATTTATTTGCCGAAAATGACAAAAAAGATACATGTTTTCAGACCTCAAACAATGCAAAGAAACACGATCAAATTCATTTTAAAACAACATAATACTAATGTTTACACTTAAAAAGAGTTCAGAAATCAATATTTGGTGCAATAACCCTTATTTTTAATCACAGCTTTCATGCGTCTTGGCATGCTCTCCACAAGTCTTTCACATTGTTCTTGGGTGACTTTATTCCACTCCTGGTGCAAGAACTGAAGTAGCTCAGCTTTGTGTTTGTGTTGGAATTCAACAGACGCTGGAATGGAATGGCCGTGATACATACAAAAAATGCAGTGGTCTCTTCTTATTTTTTACCAGAGCTGTATTTAAAGTTATAGGTAATTTACTTAATTTAACTTGAATTTCAATCAATAAAGCATCTCTCTCTCACTCTGCCACTATGATCATCATATTTGTTAGACATTTGTGGTTTGTTTAGTGTAAACTGTAATCTAAAATCAAACTACATTGGAAAAACTGTATGTCACCAGTTCTTTTTGTGAATATCCAACATATAAAATAAGGTTTGCTCATTGCCATTTCCTTGTATGGAATCTGTCATCTCTGTTACAATGTATGCTAATTAATTATTAACATGCATACAACTCATAATTCCTTTAATACATTCACACCCTGCTTTGATGACTATGCGTAATTGCTTCTTAAAGAATGGTAACACGAGTTAATTACAGTTCACATGTCAATCAACAGCCGACTGATTGCTGCAGCTGATTGATTGATACAGTTTGATCACTAAATGAAACTAATCTCGTCCATTAACTCCCGAGACGCTTTGGCAATCTCTTGTTCATCTTATGCTATACAAACAGAGAGATATGTGTTCTTCCTCCCTGCAGAAAACCAGTGGTGCTGACAGCTTGAGTTTCTCTTCAAAGCCCCTTTTAATGGCACGTCAATTTCCACTCCCCCCAGAGACGTATAGCGACTGAGTTAGACTTATTCTGACTCCTGGCGAAGACACAACCAGCTTCAGCTCAGGTCAAATCTGCTAAAAAAAAGACCTCCTCATCTCTCAAGTAGACCCAGACACATTCACACATTCTATGAACTCCCAGTTTTAGGATATGGCTGTCACAATGATGCCTGTAACTTTGATCTACACAAAAACGCTCCTAGCATAAAGAAATGTCTCCAGCCATTGCCACTAGTTACACTCCCTACCTGATGTATTCTATTATTAAGCAGGGCTGAGACGAATGTTGCAATTAAAAAAAAATCTCTTCCCTGGAAATTCATAAATATTTGATGCAGTTCTCCCTGACAAGTTGTGATTTGTGCTCATTAGGTTGTCATATTTTATGCGGGAGTGTGAACACAAGTGGCATCTCGTGTTGAAGTTTTTTTTGGGTAGTTGGACGTCCCCGTCTCGAGTTTCACTTTTCTCAAATGACATGGCCCAAGGTTAGTATTTCGTCATTTTAATATTTTAGGAGGAGCGAAAGGGATGTTTGGAGCGTGCGGTACCCAGCCTTGCCACCCCACCCACATGCGTAATTCAAAGCTAAGGAAATATGCTGGTTGCCAATGTGAGCGCAGGTGGTCCCAGTCTACAGGTGTGTTTGCCAAGCTGCCCTTAAAATTAAACGACAATGTCTAAAGCACATACAAGTAATACTGATGAGTGAACTGAACACTGCTCATTCACCCAGTAGAGCAAGCCCTAAGAGAGAAAAACAAGAGCCAAAATATAGTACACTGAAATTCATTTGCAAATCCACCTCAGAGCCAGCCTCTTCTTTCATAAATTGTCCTAAAAATGAAAAACCTCATGCATAAAATTCACATCCATGGAATTTGGAAGCAGGATCCTACCCAGAGCACTGATTGACGCAACATAAAAAAGGCAGTCAAAGCAGTACATTCAGCAGTTTATGTGTGTGCAAATTAGCTGTGGAGATGTGAAACATTGTAGCTTATAGGGCTTTGCTTCATGACTCCAATTCTGAGCATTTAAACTCAAACTGGCCCATTATTTTGACTACAAGGAAATGGGCTTTGGGTATCAACAAAATAAGTTAATGTCAAATGTATATTAAGAAAAAACATCAAATAAAACACAACCATTGTTTTGACTGTTGCTTGGTTGATTACGTAATAAACCACTCTTCTCTGTAACAGTATCGGTACTCTCTGGTTTGGTGTAAATTACCTCAAGAGGTTTGTGTTTCTGTTGGGTGTAAGGCATCAGCTGTAAACAGAATGCGTAGTAACAATGTGTGAAAAACAAAGTAATTAAAGGGAGTATTTTATCACATAAAACCAACGAGGCACACTGAATGCACATTAAATTACTCCTAACACCCTGTAGGTAACAATGCATTGGTAGTTGTTTAGTTTTATTGGTGCCACAAAGTGGTGTGGGTTGTTGTGATAGCCTAGAGTGTGTGATTCTGTTGCACCACATTAAATCAGAGCCTTACATATTAGAGTGTACCTCTGTTTTGGCTGGCACCTGCCTCCCTCTCCACCAGCTCAGTTTTCTCTCATTCTCACCACAGATTTCCTTATTCTTTTATTTTCTGGTGAAACTAAAGCTCACGCTGTGCCTGTGCTCAGTGCGCTCGAGTGCCACATCCTTTAATGTTTGGAGAGCTAGAGACTGGCAGAACGGCACAAGTCTCAGAAGTTCAGAGGCATCGGCAGATCACAGAGCGACTGTCAGGCCTCCTGGCAATCTGTG
This sequence comes from Paratrypauchen microcephalus, assembly GCA_036785185.1. Classification (NCBI taxonomy): domain Eukaryota; kingdom Metazoa; phylum Chordata; class Actinopteri; order Gobiiformes; family Gobiidae; genus Paratrypauchen; species Paratrypauchen microcephalus. The sequence continues at coordinate 5,208,492 of JAVJIX010000003.1, forward strand.
GCAGCACAGAGGAGAGCCTTTGAGCCAATGACCCCCCCGAGATCCAGCAGGACAGGAGGGGGGAAATGGGGCTATAGTCCTTCTCAAAGAACTCACTGTCTGCTCTAGTGATATCAGCAACAGATGAGATACAAGATAATGCCAAAACGGTATTTAATTAGATTACAAGGCACATACTAGTGCTAACAGTTGTTAAAGGTAGTGCCAAATGTAGTATCAGTAAATAACAGGAAAAGTAACAGTGACCATATTATCAGTAGAACCAGACTAGTATGTTTTTTACTGAAGATAAGAAGCTGCTTTGGTCAAAATTAAGCAATCTATTAAGTTTGAAACATTTGGAACATCCCAAATTATAATTTCATGGGTTTCTAATTAGTCCACAATAGCATCTGCCCAGTTGGTCCGTTAATACAATTTGAGCTAAGTAGCATCTGGAAGATTTCATAGATGTTTTTTTCACTGTGAATGAAATTCCAAATGCTAATCCTTTTCCTGGCATATCCTGCTTAAGCATACATTAGCATAATAATAGTACATCCTGTGGAAGCAAAACTAACACGGTGCTTATGTTGAAGAATCGACCTGTTCAACACCTCTCCTCACACTCTGCGCCAGTCCTTTCCTGTTACAATTGAACACAAAGGATTTATATTTTATGTCCTGGATTGGTTCCACATTGGGTCAGCTGTAAAACCTTTTGTGGTATATCTAATTAGCTACATGGAGACAGCAGAGGTGATCTGAAAAGGGCCAGACAAAAAAACCTGTATAGGTCATTTCACGGATGAGACACACAGCGCCTCACCCTCCTCTTCCAAAACACAAGCCAGGAACAATGATGTAATGCCAAAATCTTTTAAAAAATAGTGACAAATGTTCGCTCAACTGAAGGCGCAATGAAAAGAAGGGGGTTTACAATGTCCTAAAATTCTACTTAAAATTCAGTGAGTCACTACTGACCCATGGAAAGACCCTTAATATTGTTTGCCTTGATGTCATGCCAGTTGACATTAATGGGGCCAGGGCCACAAAAGAAATGCTATGCATGGTTGAACTTTAGCAATGGATAAGGGTCTACTTAATATAGTCCAACCTTGTTATAAGAATGCTGACAATACAGCTTTAAAGAGCACACGATATTAGACCCGGTATGTTCTAATTGCCTAGACCAGGGTTTTTCAATCTTTTTAGACCAGTATCCCAAAATAAATGGACACCAAACTAGGATCCAAACAGCAAAATAAATTTGATCTTGGTAATACTTTTATAGAGCAAACATGCAAAGTGTTTATTTTTGCTGATTTGATTACTTTAGCAAATGAAGAGATGAGCGATTTCAGTTTTAAAAGTAAATTAAATACAGTGTAGTTTTTTTATATTCTGAAATCATCTCATGGCCATCAGCTCCTGTCTCGCAAGCTCTTTGGAACAAATATAGCTGATATCCCTACTGACATTCACTATATGTTTAGTTTTAGCCCACTTTAGGCATTACATTCCCAGTGAGAAATCCCTCTAAGATATCTTAAGCAATCCAATCTTGAAGTCATAATTCCTCAGGCTACCCGCGCTCCCTGGGATTTCCTAATATAGTTTCATTTGGGAACAAAGTCTGTCTTACATGTTAAACGGTAGTAGATACTTTGCATACTAATAGGACCACATGCTCAGATAGGTGAAGTCATTGGAGGGTGGAGAGAAATTTTCTGGAAAAACCTTTGGCATTATCTCATATAGGAAAAGATTTGGGGTCAGACATGTTTGAATCATGCATACATACATACAGTACATTCTCTGTCTGTACTGGAGCTGCATGGGACCTATGGTGGCTTTGTGTTTAATGATGTATACTAGACACTACTCGAAAGCAGCTGATTCTCAAACTGTGATGCACAGGTTCTTTCTGGTGGTATGGTGGGTCCTCTGCAGGTATAGTCCGTGTAATTTAGAAGCAATCATATTCCTATATTCATATACAGCTCTGGAAAAAAATAAGAGACCATTCCATTGTCTGTTGAATTCCAACACAAACACATAGCTGAGCTACTTCAGTTCTTGCACCAGGAGTGGAATAAAGTCACCCAAGAACAATGTGAAAGACTTGTGGAGAGCATGCCAAGACGCATGAAAGCTGTGATTAAAAATAAGTGTTATTGCACCAAATATTGATTTCTGAACTCTTCTGAAGTGTAAACATTAGTATTATGTTGTTTTAAAATTAATTTGATCTTGTTTCTTTGCATTGTTTGAGGTCTGAAAACATGTATCTTTTTTGTTATTTTGACCATTTGTCATTTTCTGCCAATAAATGCTCTAAATGACAATATTTTTATTTGGAATTTGGGGGAAATGTTGTCAGTTGTTTATAGACTCAAACAAAAATGTTCCTTTTGCCCAAACACATACCTATAAGTAGTAAAAACAAAAAAAACTGATGATTTTGCAGTGGTGTCTTATTTTTTTCCAGAGCTGTAAGAACTTTTTAGTTATGGTTTAGTACTATGGTATAGACCTGGTTTTAATATCATCAAAGCAGTCTGTACAACGGCTAAAAAAAACAAAGGCATCCGTCAGACACCCTTTCTAGTAATCCACAATAAATCACCTAAACCAAGCATTCAACAAGTCCTGACCGTACTTCAAATAAAGTTCAACGGGAACAAACATGAGAGCTAAGGTCTCTTTGTGAAACTGTATTTGGTTACCTAGGCAAATTAGCCATGTGCTTTAAGTTTCAGGTCTACTGAATGTAGATTTCAAGCGTATTCAATTACATAACGTCATTTATGCAAATTGCTTGTCTGACATGTACGTAAACATCACACTTTTTAAGGACAACAATGATGCAGCATGAAATTTGTTTTTGTTTATTCTTGATAGTAAATGAAATTGAAATGTAAGAAATCTGTAGTTATCTACTAAAATCTTAGCATTTTAACTTCAACAAACACAAAATATAAGTTGACGATACCAAATTTTCCATACTGTGCCATTGTTTGTACCAAGCCAAAACAGCAGGCTAGTAGTTGATCTAGTAAACACATTTTTTCTGGAGCTATGAGCAATTCTTTCTCTGGATGGTAATGTTGTTTTTGCTAATCATAGCTCTATGAAATTCCAGGCTGGGTGAGCTTTGCCCTTGGTTATGTTAAATTAGACAGTATGTGCAGCATGCTAAATTCTCTCTAAATTACTTGAGTCCATTTCTTTTCCCCCAACTCATTAACTATTCAATGGGAACTAATCCTGCAGGGTATTGACACTATTTCTCCACACTACCCAAGCAGACTGTTTGAACCCTTTAAAAAATCTTCCATGCCTTATCTTCCTTCCAAAAAAAACAAACTTAAACCATTTGATAATTTCCAACTTGCCCAGAGTAGAGTCAAACTGCATTATAAACACAAAAGCTAATTACGTTTTTTGCTAGCCCGTGCCTATTATGCAGTGACAATAACAAGCTGATCAGCAGTGGCTAGAGGAAGAGCACTTGTGTTGTTTAACAAGTTGTTGATTACGAGCTCTAATCCTGCTCCAACATGACGAGGGAGACTTGTTACTGGGATAGGTTTGGCTTGGGCATGTCTGGACCAATCACGGTTGAGGTGAGCGGTCTTCTTCCTTGACCTTGGACACTGGTTTTCCTTGAGGGCAGGGCGTCCAAAACAGTTGAGGTCTAGCAGGGGCAAGCATAGGGGCTAATGCTGAGGCAGGCAGAGAAATATATGAATGACTGCAAAGAAGAGAGCATCTAGCCATTCAGAGCATAGAGGAAAACCTGTCAACCAATCGCATTAGTTGTTCTCCTCTCCCTCTAGCACCTCCCTGACTTCTTCTCCTGACTGTTACCAGGTCACTGTGCTGCTTGTGCTACTGAATAATCTGTTTCATTGGGTCAGTGTGCCTCTCTCAGCGCGCCTGACTGGCTGCTCAGGCATACACGGTTGCTAGGGAGCTGGGCCAATCAGCGGCGAGCGGAAGTCCCCCCTGGTTTCTAGGCAGGTTTCACGTGCAGGAGATGTTTTGGCGGGAGAGTGGGAGTGTGCAGCCAGGCTTGTGGGAGGAGCTAGGCCAGTTCTGGTGAAGTGGAGCGTGTGATTGTCTGTGCATGTTTGTGGGCGAGTGCTAGCTTTGCCCTGCCTCTTGCTTTCTGATGCAACGCAGAGCCGTGTCTCCTGGGCTACGAGGGGACCTTGTTATGTTTTTTTTTTTTTTTCACTTGTCCTCACAGAAAACGAGAACCAATTGCTGAGCTGTTGCCATCGGAGCGGGGAGGTTTGTTTTTCCTCCACTTTCATCGCTGGTACCTCCCCGTCGACAGTTACCGTAGAAACAAGAGCAACTCCAACTCTATTTCCATCCATGTCTCCTTCCCTCAATGATTTATCTGAGCTTCCTTTTTTAATCTCCCGCACAGCACCTACCTACCAACACTTTATCAGCCAATGAAGTGGTCTTGAAACGCATTACATCTTCAACAACTATAAAAGCGAGATAGCAAATACAGCGACTGCAAATGCTGAGCCATATCTCAGACCACCGGCACAACTTCTGACTCCAAAACCTGCCAACTCCCCAACCACACAAGATTAACAGTTAGATGAGGTGAGCCTGGACCCCCTCCACACCCAAAAAACAAACTCAGGGATATCTCACATAAACTTGTTAACTACTGCAGCCCTGAGAATCCTAGTGTCAACACAGGAAAGCAGTTAGTCACATCTCAGACTTCCCAATATCCTATTACTGCAACTCCACCGCACATGGTCAAACAAGAATTACTCTGGAGAGCGGCTAGTGAGTGGTCACTGAGTACACTCTTCAAAACACAGCATGAAGCGCCTGAGTGACTTCTAATAACCAATTATGAATTCAGTACATCAAGGCAACCAAGAAGAAGAGACAGGAATTTAGACTGGGGCGTAGGTAGATATATTGTCTGCAAGAATTTTTTCAAATTGTTGTTTTGAACATGAACATTTAGTATGTCATCCATTATAATAGAAGACAAAAATCTGCAAAACCAGTTGATTAAAAAAAATGAAAAAGAACAGAAAAATATTGTGTAATTTCCCAAACAATTTTTTGTTTAAATGTATTGTTCATTCACTTTTTGTGTAATGCTTGAACAAGCATTGAATAAGCATGTTTTGTACATTTCAAAAATATGATCTGATTATTGTTATCAGCAGAATCTACAAAAATACTGAAATATTCATTTTCGACAACATCACCCTCCCCTTGCAGAAATTGCTTTCACTGCCTTACTCACAGAGACTGGGGCAGGAGCTGAAACGCTGAGAAAAAAAATGGCTGTTATGTCAATAGTGGACTGTAAAGTCAATACTTAGTCATTAGTAGGGTACAATGCAGTTGAGCATGTGTCAAATGTCTAATCTCACTTATTGTCAGTATATAAGTCTTGGCTGTGTCTTGAATCAAAGCCAATTACCAAACGATTCTTGTCTCCAATTGGCATCTAAACTGATTACAACTGACATTAACAGCTTAGGGCTGTTGCCTCCACATAGATCAGTCTTAGTAGTATTGATGGAAAATATTGAGGAAAGACTTTATAAAGAATGAGTGAACCTGAGTCATTCCAGTTTTGCTTTAGGAACAATAGCTCAAGAAGTGACATTTTAGATCATTATGTAAATCTTATCACTGTAGCTCACACAAAGCAGTGTTGTAATAAAGATAGTGTTTGTTCATTACAAAATTCCAAACAGACTATAGTTTAAAGCTAAATTCGAGGAAATTGCTGTTGACATTGGCAAAATGCTCTAATTTAGGGTTAATATGTAATAAGTGGGTCTTTCCACTTGACAAAAAACAGGCGCAAAGTGAAACATTGTCTCTGTCAGCAGAAATGAGCTAATGTGATTTTTTTTTCACGAGAGTAGCCAAAAGTTTTACACAGACATGATTGGGTTCAGATGATAGGCCTTTGAGCCATATGGTGACTTTGTGAGCCCAATTCTTCACAAAAATTAGTACTCTATCAATTGTAGATTTTCAATTTAGATATATCCTTCAATAATTGCACAGAATCTCTCTCATAGAGCCTGCTATGCATGTGAAATTTTAATACTATAAAGTTCTAAAATGTGTTTATCCAACATTCAGCCAATCCTGCATCATACATCTCCTACACACCTAAATGTAAAGTTAACTCCTTTTGATTAAAGGTCCCATATTACGCAAAATGTACTCTTGTGAGCTTTAAGCCATTAGAATGTTGTTCTCAAAAACATACCTGGAGTTGTGTTTCCTTTTATTCACACGTTTGAGAAGCCCTTTGTTTTTTATTATTAGTCTGTCTAAATCTCAAACTCAAAATGCTCTTTCCCACCTTGTGATGTCATGAAGCAGTAGTGATTCTGAGTCATGTTAACAAGCTACCTTTGACTTTGTAGATTGTAAATTCCAGGGAAGAAATTATCCAAGTGATCCTAGTGAAGGTGAATGGAGAGGGGCACTTCCTGTATTACTACAATGACATCACAAGGTTGAACAGTTTCCATTTGAGAGAAGAACCAAAGAAGAACCAGCCTACAGTAAATATGCAGGATATCTGTGTTAAACATGTGGTAATGAAGCAAAACACAACTCCAGGTATGTTTTCATGAAGAAACAACATTACATCATATAATTTTTTCAAAATATTATAATATTAAAACTATCTAAACCTTGTCTTGCTATAGAATTATGTGTACACTATGCAATAACTATTACTCATTTGTGTTTCTGATATATTTGCAAAGTTTGCCAAAGTTTACCTTTGCAAAACAATTTGGTGACACGTAGTGTATAGTGTGGGCGGACATGGCACAGTGCTTACCTGCAAATTGGAAGTGAGAATCGTCTTGGAGGTTGCACAGGTGTCAGTAGACATGCCAGTCTGCCTGACAAATGGTTTGTTTACAACCAGAGCTGCTGGCACTGCTTAATAATCAGCCAGTGTTCATTCACATTATACACTCACAGCTGGAGACTGGTGGAGATCAGCCGAACGACACGAAGCAACAAATGCAATTCAGACTCTCAAATATACCATCCCGCACACCAAGGCATGCCTATTATCATTATATTTTGCCATATTTAATTCTTGGCATTAAAGTGGTGTCAAAAATGCCCCGAATCAGAAGCATCTCCCTTGGGTGCTGCTGGGCTTCAATTGTGTTACCTCTGGATGAACTCGGAGAGCCCGCGTTCATTGGCTGGGTCCCCACTCTACCTATGGTTAAAACCAAGAACTGTTGACAGAAAAGACAGCGGGAGGAGGCACAGGGGCGGACACAGCACTTGAATAATGTGTGAAAACTTGGCATTTCTGTCACGTAATTTCACAATCAATTTATGTGAAAAACAAGTCTCCAGGAGTGACGATTTAGAGAGATAATTAAACGGAAAAGCGATCGTAGCCGTAAAATTGTGATGTGTATGAGCATGCAGTTTCGGCAGAGCTGTTTTGTCGTGGAACTGATTGAAAAATAAAGACAAAGCGTCTGGGTGTCAGGAACTATTAGAGGAAATGGCACCAAGCAAATTCATATAATTATGCAGCAAACCTTGACGATTTTTCAACATTACAGCCTTATCACCCCTCCTGGCAGCATAAAGTCAGAAATAACTCACTATGGAGAATAATGTGTCTCACCAGGGAAAAAATGCTGAAACAAATATGGGCCGGGACACGTCGTTTGCTAGTTTACTTGACACAAAAGAGGCAACGTAAGTTTTAGTTGACAAGTTCCTGAGTTCAGTGATAACCCAAAAGGCAGCTTCAAAGTGATCAGAGCAGTGCATTTCAAAGTGTAAGACAGAAAATGACTTAAAAACTGAGATTGCAAAATGCGTGATGCTTTTGCTTCTAAATCTTTGGCATTGACGGCACATCGTGTTACATTCACGGTGCAAAAAACACGCTGCCAAAGATCTGATTTGCAAAACAAATATGGTGAAGTGTTCAAAAGACGACAACCCTTCGCCAAATCACTGACAAAACTACCATATACCCCAGAGTCCACTGGCAATGAAGTAACTAACTGATTGAAATTCACAACTCCTGGAGCTATTGTTTGGGAAGACTAATTAGTTATTGATAGAGTGGGGAAAAAACAAAGTACGAAACAGGGCATTGGATTTTTTTCTATTCTTTGTTTTTCAAAGCAGCACACTGTGGACTAATTAAATTTTAAAAGATCTACCTCTGGAAAGTGGTCCAAATTGATGAATATTACATCAGAATAAATGGTGTTTTTTCATACTCCATTTCCATCAGGATTACTTATTGTTTGTTTTCATTTGTGTTATTACATTAAAGGCAATTAATTATGAGGTGTTCTTAAGTAATTACTCCCAGGTGTCTACTCAACAAGATATAAGTACTTTAGAGCTCCTCAATATATGGAAATATAAAGTAGTAATGTAAATAATCATATTTATGGTTTTATGCACTTGATTTTCAAAGCACTGTATGCAAAATCTAACAGGAAGTACTTTTTTTTACTACTTTTCAAAAGGAAAAGGAGCTCAAATAGTAGAAGTTATGAATTGGCCAACTGGGTCAATACAATAAACCAAACATATTATGTCACAAAACAGATTAGAAACTGAGTCTAGAAATATATTATTATAAATTGAAAATGTTGGTTTGTTGTTGAATAGTAAGGCATATAGGAATATCACTGTAGTACCAGTCATGTTTTGCTGTATGTTTCTGTTGTAAAATTTGGGTGGGGTCCTTACACTGCAGGACTGGAGCAGAAGGGGGCTGGTGGGATGAGAGTGGGGGCTGGGATCCTCTAGAGCAGGAGCTTAAACTAGGCAGAGATTGTTTGCTTGTATCCGAAAACCTGTCAGTACACAAAAGAACACAGTGAAAAGTTGACATCATAAACACATTCATACCTCTTCTACTAAACTGGGGCACAAGCTTAAACAGCGATGTTGGTCCAACGCTACAACATTTGCTTTCATCCAGAGATTGTCTCCCGGGAATAGTCTGACTCACACCATGGATCAAATAGTCTAGCATGAGAAGCCTGGATGTTTTGCCCCCAGTAACCCCGTGTGCAAATCAAGCTTGATTTCACTGTGTTTTTCTCCTATTAAGATCCATACCATACATATATGCATACCCCCACCCTGCTATAGGGGTCACCAGCTATACATGTTGTTTATTCCACTGTCACTGTCCATCGATCACAACACAGTCAGCAATAGGTGGCCTCGGGGATAGAGCTGAAAATGCCTCCAATAGTGTCACAATGTATTTCATGTCATTGGATTTACTACTTATTGGAAATTGATGACATAAAATCATATAATTTTACATGAAGAGACACGCATTAGTTAAGGGTCATAAAATGTATGAAAAGACAATTAATTTGAAGGCTGTTCTTTCACGGTAGATAAGACAGCATCACTCACACCCCGGTAATAAGGGTGGGTACACGCTTTACGATCAGCAGCGGCTCCCAATCAGCTGAGCAAAGCACAGCAGTAGTCACATGTCTTATCTGGGTTTGTGTTTTTTCCCCTCCACGTGTCCAGATACACGAAGCAGGAGGCGGGACCATAACAAACCTCCTGATTGGCTGAGAGCTTGTCACCAGCTTATGTCTTCCAAAAGGACAGTCCTCTTAAAGGGCCACGCGCAATATTTACTTATTGACAACAATACCGAGAAATGTTCGAAGAATGATGATCGAGGTTTTTGAACATTTAACACCTAATCATTTCACATTTAAAACATTTTGGGACACAATTTTATTTTTATTTCGATATCCTCAAAATGCCATATTATTTCTCAAAGTAAGAATAATTATCTGTGAACAGCAATATTTTTCATTCATGTGTATTGCATATTAATAGCAATTAGGTTGGAATAGAAGGATATATTTCTGTGTATTTATATCATTTACTACATGTTTATTATTAGGCTATTTGACACCATCTGTGAGTGTGGTTCAATATGATCCATGAATGCAATAATATAACGTATTTTTATTCCAATGCAGTCTGCAGTACACTAGCAGTGTAATGCATAAACTTACTCCAGTGCCCTGGTAGCCTAATAAATCATTGTGCTGTAATATAGCCTACTTTATTGAAGCTTCTGTGGTTTAATTTCGTTTAGCTGTCAACACTCGGGGCATTGAAAGTGTTTAGTGGAGTTTGAATCGATAATAAAGTGAATAGGCTGTGTTACATTTGCATAACATTGTACTTGCTGCTCCCTTTCACATATGACTAGGGGCGGGTCCCCGGGTCCATCAGGGCGGGCCGCTGTGGCAGAAAAAAACAAGCCCTCTGCAGTCAGCAAACATCCACCACGAGTAGCTGTAATGCAAAGAGGATACGAGCCGCATCACCACAACCATTAACACGCATCAAACTGTCAAGATACCACCGATCACTGCGGAAAACCTGTTTTCTGGCGGCGAGTTTAGTCCCAGTTTCATCGCTTTTCTCTCGGACCGAAACTGCCTTGTTTTGCCGCCTTCCTGCGCTGAGTTTGTCAACACATGAGCGGGCAGCTGGCGCTGGGGCATGCCCGGGCAGAGACTGGATGAGCGGACTCGCAGAGTGCTGGCATATGGCAAAGGGCATTCTCTGAAGTATTTTTACCCACTTTTTCTCGTGAACGAGTATTTTTCTTACCTTATTCTCACTGAGGACGTGTCGATCGACTGGTTTAAAAGAGCACATCTCTCAAGTGGACTGCCCCGGTCTTTGAGCAGCCATGGTTTGTACGGCTCATTTCCTCACCTAAACACCACCCGGTCAAACGTCAAAGTGCCACATGTGTCATGCTGATCGGCAAATAATTAAATTCACAATCATGACCAAGCTGCGGTACCCGAGAGCACAATGAGAGACATTCACACGGTCAGAGGGTTTGGGGGAAGAATGGTCCGGAGTGATGGTCAAGCTAAAACAGAGAAAGCGTCTTAAAGTTCTGACAGTGCGTTATGGAAGTGAATTGTTTTTATAGCGGCGCTAACGAGAAGATGTCAGCGGCTACGCGGCTTTGTTTTCTTCAGCGACACTTTAGAAGTTGACCTAATTTACCAACTCATTTAAAGAGAGAATATACAGGGTAGTAGTTGTAGTTGGTCAAATCTTAGTTTTATTGATGTCGTTTTGTCATTTTGTCGAGTCAGTGGAGTCAGAGCAACACTTACCGCTGAAAGCAGCGTGCGTCGGCGCTCCACTGTCCGCTAAACAGCGCGTTTGGTGCGGTTAGAGGGATTGAAATCTGTCGGTGCTCGCACAAAGCTTGTTGGGGATGGTAAACGTGTCATTTTAGTACATATTGGTGATTTCATAACATTTAAAACCGCTTTTATACGGAAGAGTGATTTGACTTAAATTGAATTACAAAGTTTGTGCCAGTTACGCACTAGGTGACTTGATCTGTCGTCACCGTCTAGTCCTTCAGTTCAAGAAATAGCAAATGCTTTTGGTGTCGTACTTGTCTGCAGGATCTAGTATATTAGCTGCCCAATGAAGTCTGAGGTGAAACTGTGGTACTGCTCACCTTGTTTGCACCCCCCGCGCTCCAGAGTTGGGCTGAAGTTGAGCCAAGTGCGCGCACGGGGCAGCAGAGGGAGCCACACTTTGGAGCAGCTTTGATTCTCTGACCAGCAGCTCTGCGGTCCCTGCCAGGCCCCAGAGATGCCCTAGGCTGTGTGTGTGTGTGTGTGTGTGTGTGTGTGTGTGTGTGTTGTTATCCTGCTGCCAGATTTGAGTTAGCTGCCAGGGGAAATTCATGAAGGGGCTTGCATTGCTTTTGACACAACAGGAACTAAAGCCAAACTTCTAATTGCAGGTGCAAGATCTGCCTATGAAGCACAGTGTTGTGACTTGGAAAAGCTATTATACATGTTCTGGCAGTTAGAGAAAGTGACTCAAGTAGTAATGTATCAAGCAGTAGCACTTCTTTCTTGGTAAGACTTGTTTGTTGACATTAAAATCCTACTCCAAAGTCTTATGAGAGTAATCAGATACACCTGAACAATACGTTAGCGTGACTTGGTTCGTTGTGACACCACTCAAACAGTGACAGATCCAACCAGAGCCGCTGAGTTGGTAAACACAATATCAGTGTATCCAGTTACAGTCCTTTGCATTTGCTTGTCAGCCCTGCCTACTTCGCTCCACTTACACAACAAGAGGCATAAACAGAAAACCACAACAACACCAGATCAGGCAATGGCATGCGCCCAACGAAGGAAAAGGAGAAGGAAAAGTAAGTCTGTTCAGACAGAATAGTTGAGTTATGGTATGAAAGTTGTCATCATTTCTTCAGGTCTATGTTGGTAGCAGCGGCACATGACTGTCAAGCCAAACTTTGGTTTCACTTAAGTGGTTTCACACAAATAATGTAATCCTGATCACCACACAGAGAGCTGATGGTGGAGGTAGGCAGCTTTCTAACAAAATGTGGTTTAAGTAACACAATAGAGAAGTGTCAGTGGATCTGACCACTCAACCACTGATATTTGTTATGTCAAGAGCAAGATTTGAACCACCAACCTTTGGATCAGAAGACAAATGCTCTACCAACTGAGCTACTGCCATCCCCTGCTCAAGTGTAGTGCAGTGCAGTAGTGGGATGTGTGCTACATTATCCCAGTTTAAGATAACCTTTCTCCAGACGCCAGGTTGTGTGTTGGTTAGGACTGCGCATTAGGTTTAAACTAGAAAGTTGTGGGTTGGTTAGGATCGCGCATCAGGTTTAAATCAGATAGTTGCACACCAGGTTACCATTTATCAAACGACAAAATTAGTACCTTCTGTTGCTAGATAGAATGCAGCAGATTCCTGCAGTCATGCACGAGACAGTCCATCGTCACTTTTGTTTTGGGCATTACCTCAAGAGCAGGATTTGAACCACCAACGTTTGGATCAAAGGACAAACGCTCTACCAACTGAGCTAAGCTACTGCCACCCTCTGCTTGAGTGTAGTGCAGTGCAGTAGTGGGATGTGTGCTACATTATTCCAGTTTAGGATTTAGGTTAGTTAGTTGGTTAGGATCGCACCAGGTTTAAGTCAGAGTTGCACACCAGGTAACCATTTACCAAACGACATGCAGCAGATTCCTGCAGTCATGCACAAGACAGGCCCATCGTCGTTACCTCACACATCTAAGCCTCTTAGTGAGTATTATGGTGACTAATGACTTATTATCAACAAATCTCATTGGGGAGATGATTTTCCAAGGGTCTACTAAGTAGTTATGCTATTTTCTTAACTTGTAAACATGTCCAAAATTGAGCATAGAGAAACATGAGTACTTGAGTATGATATACAGTTCTCCCATGAGTGAACTTTCTCTCTCTTATTGGCTTTAGGGACTTAACCGCTGAGGCGTCGTATGGAGGATGAGGAGGACATGTCCAGACCCATCTCGCAGTTCTGGGGAACGCCTTTCAGGGACATCAAATACGAAGACCCAACCTCACCCATGGCGGCTGGACAGGCCCTGGCTGCGGTCACCGTGGCAGTGCCCACTGCACAGAGCCACAACAACAGCATCAGCATCAACGCACTGCCCTGCAGTCTGCACTGGCAACCACGCACCCCATTTCATGGTGAGCACAGATTGCAGCCCAGAGGCCAATGACAGGACTGACACAAGTCAAGTATGCAATTTATTTACATATATTAAAAATGGGGGTAAAATATGTATTGTTAAGACCTCCCTAAGTTTATTATCATGCCACTATCCCTTATTTGTTTTTATCATATTAACCCTAAATGGAATAAACCTTGGAATGCTTCTTTTTGCATTTCACTTTAAAAATAACATTTCTAAAAATGAGGACAGAATATACAAATACCTTGCAGTCACAATGGCGCATACAAACAGCAGTTCTATGTTTAATTCAATAGTGTTTTTGCATGTCTAATGAATTCAGTGTGGCATCACCCTAATTAAATTGCACCAATGTTGAGAGCATGTTTGTGTGCTGACCCCGTGTCAGTGGAGAGAGGTACATATTGTTCGTCATATAAAGTCATCAATAAACAACACCCCAGCCTGTTATTACCTTGTCGCTCAGAGTAATCTCAGCAGTAATGGGTGTCATGCTCTTGGGTCACTGCCAGCTCTACTCCACACGGAGGGACGGCTCACACTTTGGTACAGATAAGGGACAGAATAGCATTCTTTTCTTGAGAGCACAAAAAATTGTTTTCGCTCCAAGTGGCATGACTGCGGTGCATGCTAGAGGCAATAAGTAAACCCAGTGACACAGACAACAAAAGAGACTGTTGATTTAAGGTGTTTGACTTTTCTATGTACTAGCGCCGTCTCTCACTTTCCTCTTAAAGTTTTCTCACTTGTACTTCAGGTGTCTACTTAATACTTTTTCTAGTAGACATCTAATAAGATGTGTTTATCTTTCAGTAAATATATGTCTAGTTCTTTATTTTACATATTGACAATCCTTCATAGAGTTATTTAAATTAATCTTCACTAATGATAATGTTACTTGTTTTTCTATAGGCAACGCTGGATTACGTGCGCATTTCCCTGCTCAGTTTGAGCCTATGGAGGACCGGGGAGAGAGATCGATGGACGAGGAAGAGGAGGGCAGAGAGGAGGAAGAAAACGCGTCGGCACAGAGGAACGAGGAGCCACCTGCAGTGAGCGCCGAGGCTCAGATCGGACGCAAACTCCGGGAAATTGGAGACAAGTTCCACCAGGATCACATGGATGTGGTAAGCATTACCTCTGTAAAGTACTTTATTTACTTAATTTAGAACTTTAACTTTAATTAAAATATGTGGTCAGTGAAAATGAAATAGATAAAAATGAAAGTTTTATATTTTTTTCCAAAATATTTTAAATAAATTGGCAAATGTTAAAAAAATCAGATCTGATGTAATAGCAACAAAATCATATTTCAAACCCTAACCCTTTGACTGTTGATGTATCTGGACTCGACTTTGAATTGGTCAAACACAGCAGGCTCCATCCCACATACATTATACCACATAAACATTACAGTTGTTAAAAGGTCAAAGAGTTCAGTGTATCAGTTTGTGAACAGCGGTTAGCAATCATGTGACTCTGCACTTTGTCATAAGAACAAATGCAAACCTGGTTCTTATCTCGAGGGTTGTGTAGAGGGGGTCTGTTTGGATAGAGAGGTGCGGTTTTGTCAAGAACACTGCGCTTATTGATTAAGAAAAGCAATGACTAAAGTGCGTGAGGACCCTGCAGCAGGTGTGATGAGCTGCGTGTCTGTGTCTGGGTAGATTTGGTTAGCTGTTTATATGCCTGTCTAAAAATAGAGTCTGACTCACACTTATAGACGCAGCCAGCAACATGACAACTAACCACAATACCTCAGTTGTCCTGCTGACTGTGTGTGTCTGTGTGTGTTTCGCTTTGTGACAGAGATAAGAGACGAGTTTGTGTTTTTGGTCTAGACGGTCTGTTTGTGCAGAGCTTTCTATTGCTTTTGGCAGTGGTTGTTATCCAATCGTCTTCTTTCTGTCAGATATTTGTGCTATTGTTAGAAAGTTTCACTAAGCAGAAGTTTGTTGTGTGGGTTTGTGTTGATGCAAAGTAGGTTTCAGTCACTTTTTTTTGTTTTTCTTTCATAATTAAAGTTAGAAGAACTGTCGGTCATGTTTACATACAATACTAAATAATTTATGCAAATGTATGTTTCTCTTTAAGTTAGGGCATGACTTGAGTCAGCTTAGGGGACATTAGTTCAGTAGTTGTAGGTGCAGTAAATTAGTTTTTTGTTGATTACTTCTACATCTACAGGCAAAAAAATCTTGGGTTCATGTCAGGTCTAGTGTTTTTGGTAGGAGTAGTATTAGTAGTGGGTGTAGTGCTTTTCATAATAGAACTAGTGACTACTTCATATATAAAAGTACTTTGGTACAGATTGAGTCAGTACCTCTTGTGCCTCTGATTTGAATCCCATTACATGCTTTAAAACATCTTAACACACAGGAAAGCAGCTTGAATCCACAGTTGCCTAATAATTTTGGAGCATTGAAAAGAGCTGTACAAAATGCACACTATACTCAGCCCACGCAGTAGTGTGGAACAAACCAGGGCTCTGTTTTAAAACGCAGTGCACTGTAGAATTAAGTCAATTAAGGACAATTAGGATAACATTTAGTGGTGCAGCTTTAATGTAGTTCAGACGACTTCTCCAGTATCAAATAGCCCGGGGCACATTGTGATTTCAGCCTGGTAGAGCCCCTGATCCAGAGTGCTACAGAGATTGTAAGAAGTATGCTTATGCAACGGGCTGCAATAGAGGAGCGCAGAGGTTCAGAAAGCCGGCGGGAAGCGCAGGGGGGCAAAGGGGAGGTGTAGCGGTACAGTTTGGGGCGGATTTCACTCTGATACAAGAATCCCCTTCATCAGTGTGAGAGATCGAACATGAAAATCCACACCTTGAGGAACAGCGCCGTAGGAGGCAGCTGCTATAGTTTCCTCTGCTTTGTTTTGGTAATTATTTCGGTGATGCTGAAGTAACAAAGTGATGAAATAGAGGTACGCTTTGCCTCTGAGGATGTTGTCTGGGAGTGAACAGTACAGCAGTGATCAGGACTGACTGTTTAATCCCCGAGAGGCAGTGAGCGATGGTGGTAATGAGATGAGTGGCAGTGCTCTTGTTTCCGGAGAGGTTCATTACATCAGGTCATTCCCAGGCTGACATCATATTGTGGCAGCTGGACGACCACTAAGATATCGAAAAGCATTATTACACTTATCCATATTTGATCGCATTCATCCCTGCTTGGGTTGGACACAAAAACTGACAACTGACAACTGATAATGTAGCTTCTTAAGTTCAGATAAATGTTGGCAATTATGTTTAAATTACAGTTATGGTTAATTATACATTTTCAAAACAAATCTGGATTATTTATGATAATAACAATGGATTTCAGGTGGGATCCTAATGGTGTTTTAGAAGGACTGACTCAGAACACTATTGACTATACATTGAATATGAACTGACTGAAGAGCAGTTGATTTTAACTGTATCCCTCTCTTTCCTCCACAGTTCATGAGGCATCAGAGACAGAATCTTCCCGCCTGGATGCGCCTCACTATTGCTCTGTTTGGCTTCCTGTTTCCCCGAGAGCCGGCCCTGCCTCGCCTCCAGGGGCAGCAGAGATGAACACACTTCCTGTCTGCTCCTTGATGTCATCCTCGTTCACAAACAGACTCAAACAGACGGACACTGTGGAGACAAGGGACTTTTTACACAGAAATGGCACTGTAAAGATAAAACACGGGTTATGGATTTTGGTTTCATTTTCTAACTGGATCTGAAGATGAAGAACACTGGTCGCCGCTGGACGGAGACTGTGAGATTTTTTTTTAATTGAATTGTGGTCCTGTTATTTTTGTCTTTTTCGCCTCGCAGAGAAGAAGCCATTGTGTTTGAAGAGATATTTTCAAAATATTTGTAAGATGACCTATTTTGTACAGTTTTTATTTGCTAAATTCAAGTCTTGAAGGACCTCCATCATGTCCAGAGAATGCCTTATTCTCTCTCCCGCCACAGACAACTCTTTCGCATCATGGGCAGCATCAACACAAATCAGACAAAACCATTTTTGTCTTGGAACTGTGGACAATTTCTGCATTAAAGTTACTGACTTCACAAACATCGAGGAGGCATATTTTTTCTAATTTATTCTGAGAAATATAATAAGCCCTATATCAATTTTCTCACTGTCCCACACTGGCTAATATTATATTCACAGTAAAGCTTCCACTTGTGTCACCCATACATCTTGTTGGACCACTGTGTAAAGTACATACTGTTGAAACATTTATAACTTGAATACTACTAGTATCATCCCAATACAATAATTTTGCTTAATATTCAGATGGTTGGTGTGCTAACAATTCAAGCCTAAATAAGCACAAGTACATTTGGTCTAGTCTCTTATAGGTGGATGAAATCAGGGACGTTACAACAATCAGATTCCTGTCATCAGCTGGTTTGACAATCTTCACACCATGCTGCATAGTGAATCGCCTGCAAAAGAGATTGATTGGCAATATATAGATCGATATGAATCAAAAGTCTATTAAAAAAAAAGTCTATAATTTTCTTATTTTGACTCCAAGTGCGCCTTCACATCCAAAAGCACTTCCTAGCCCCATCCTGCGTGCTTATGTAATACATGAATGATATTTCCTGAGTTTTCAATCAACCTTTAAGTGCTTTTTGTCATCAAACTGCCAGTGCGACATTCACTCATAAGCGAATATGCATTTCTCCAAATATTTGCCACACATATATTTTTACATCCAGTTTTGCAGCCACACATTAAATAAGTCTAATTTTTAGATTCTTATAAAGACACTGATAGGTTTAATTCCTTTATGTTTTCTTCAGGGAGTAGTTTACAATCACATTTTTTGCATTACGTGTCACAAATAGTTCGGAGGTCGATTTTTGACTACTAGTTAGTAGCTAAAATGCTTACGTTTTTTTTTTTCCTGCAAACACTGAACGCTGAGCCAAATGTTGTGACACTTCTAAAACAGTCTCAAAACATCTCCACTGTGCAAGCTACTCCCTGTCTTTTTCTCTTACTACAACTCTTTTTTTTTTGTTTTTGTTTAATTTATTCTTAATTTATTTAGTGTATATTTGCTCAGTGCTACTGTATAGATCTATGGCATGTACAGTCGTTTTATTTCCTCATTGATGATGTGCATTCAGTCGCGTGATTGGTGCCTGTGTGCGGGAGGGCGGAGTCAAAACTAAGCCATGTGCCTCGCGTGATCTCACACGACTGGCTATTTTTTATATACGCCAAAAACTAGTAAACAACAACAGACAATCAAAACGTACTAACTGTGCCTTGTGAAGAACAGACTTGCCATGATCTCATCAACACTCGGCATTTAAGTCAACATTTTTTTTACACTTGTGAGAAAAACTTTAAAAAACTTCAAACGAGGCACGGGCTCAAACTTTGGCATCAACCGCTTCCTAATATCAGACTGTTTGCGATCAATGTGCACTGTAAAAAATGATTTCTTTGACTTGTATACTGTACTCAGCGCCTCTCTTTCTACTCCAGAGCTGAACGCCCTAACCCGCTCTAGATTGTCGAAGCTTTTTTAACATCTGTGAGATGCTGGATTGACCTGCGAAGCCTGGGTCTCTGCTTTATCCCTTAAAATCTAGAAGGGCTGTGGATTTCAAAATGGAGGATTGAGCCACCATGGTGCCCAGTATTATTTATACACGAGAAGTGGGTTTAACAGCAATAGGAGTTCTTAACTGAGCCAGATTGTACCAACTACTGCTGCCACCCTGACTTAAGTTATACGTTCTGCCTTCAGTGTCTTTCAAACTTTTTTTGTTGATCCGTTCATTTGAAATATCCAAGCCGGAGTGCATCTTTTACTGTCAAGTGCTGTGATTTGGTGTTTTTTTATACATTTGACATGAATTTGACACACATTTATAACAATTTTTAAGAAATTTTCCATGACTTTTTGTAAGAAATTAAATTACAAACAAGTTTTATTTTGCTTTTCTATAATGGCTTATACTGAAATGTTGTGGCATCTTTTTCATATTAGATATCGCCAAGTCTGCTGTGTCACTCTCAGTTCAAGGGCTGTTTTCTTTGGATATATGTAAAAAAAAAATGCATGTCCGACATTCCTGTTAAAATTTGTATCTTAAGGGTTTGAATGTAATTGAATGGAGAGAAAAACAATGCAGTTTTATCTGATACTGAACAGTGGAACTTATTCAAACCATATTCGCGGGAGGACTTGTCATGGCAATGGTCCCTTTACAGAGCAGAGCGGTCCCATTGATTTCACATTCATGACGCGAGGCCCAGTTACATGTAGCAGTTGTGTTTGTTGAAGCATTGTCCGTGTGATCTTTGGGACAGCTCTTGCTCAACATTTGGAGACCGCCAGGGATCAGGAGGGACTAAAGAAGGACACACCAGGATGTGGGATGTTTGTTCTTTTCTAGTGCAATATGCTGTACATAAGAGCTCAAAATCTGACATTTTCTCTTAATTTCTGTTGTTGTTAAATGGGTACATACATTTGCTGTTTTCTTTTTTCATTAAAATTTATTGATAAATGAATATTATGGATTCCTTCTCTTTATTGCGTGTGAAGTTTTAGCGTCAGTCAAATACCATCATTTCTGCTAATTTCCATCACAAATTTGATCAGTGTTTTGTGTCACATGGAAAAGTGTGTGGTATTTAAGTATATATGTTGGTATGCATGCCCTAGTCAAAGCCTCCACGGGGTTGGGTGATCAAGTTCAAGTTTATTTATATTGCTTGTAAATAATTGCACAATAATAATCATTCAGGCACTGTGACGAAGTGTCTTGCTCAAGGGTACAATGACAAAGAACCAACATAACCACTCAGTTGAACAGCTGTAATATTATTATTGTTCAAAGGTGCGCTATGTGGTCACATTCTTTGCCTGGAAAGTTTGACAGTACAGCATTAAACTAACAGATCTCCACGGAGACAAGCAGGTAATGCAACCAGGCCAAGTTACAGTTCAGATCTTTGGAGAGGCAACCTTGCACAGAGTAAACTTTTATGTTCTCCAACGTATTTTTAATCCAAGATAGATGAGTTTGCTTACTTAGTATGGTACTATCTTTTCGTGAAGGACAAGACAATGGCACACTCACACACAGTGGACCTTTAAACGACTTGTGTATATGATTTTATGGTATTAAAGAAAGATGTTACACCTGCTCAACAGCTGTAGCAATCACATCAGTTTTGCTGAAAAAATAAAACAATTATTTAAAGTCATGTGTTGAGCTTCACAGACAACAAAAGACTTAACCAGTGATTTATCCCGGTGTGAAAGTCCCTCATTTAAGAGGAACAATGGATGTGTTTCATAGGGCTGGGAGACAAGGGGAGCTCTGGGCTTCTTTTTATTTGTTCTTCTTTTTAGGGGAAAGGTGCAAAGCTAATATAAAGTATGATTCAGCTCTTTGTCACTGCCATTTTTAAACTGTCTTGAGACCCGAACATTGCCTCTAGTAAGTAGCTTATGAAATTAAATCTAAAAAGATCTTAAATTTTCCCATTTTGAAGTCTTTTTGGAAGTGGCTGCAGGGAGAAATATAGTCAGTTTATTTAATTCTAGACAAAGTCACCTTTAGGATATTTATCTTATACATAGTTTTATCTGTTTTATCTGTGTTTCTCATTAGTGTGTGTGTTACATGTAGCCCAGTGCTGTCTTCATATTAGCGTAAAAGCAAAGTGATAAGGCAAACTCATTAAAATGGCCAAGGTGCTTCAAAACT
The DNA here is from genome assembly GCA_036785185.1 of Paratrypauchen microcephalus. Taxonomy (NCBI): domain Eukaryota; kingdom Metazoa; phylum Chordata; class Actinopteri; order Gobiiformes; family Gobiidae; genus Paratrypauchen; species Paratrypauchen microcephalus. Next base: position 5,229,840 of record JAVJIX010000003.1, read on the forward strand.
CTCTGACAAGCTGTGAATACATTTATGATCAAACCAGTCTTTCATTTTGTCTGGAATAAACAACATCATTTGAAATACTTGTCATCTTTTTGCCCTCTTTGCAGAATCATGAAAGGAAAATTCAAGTTGTCACTTTCGGAGACATAGCACTATCATTTGGCTCAGTCTGACTTTCTCTCATGGGTTATTTAAATGCACATTAGCGTTTTGTGTGTGTGTGTGTGTATGTGTGTGTGTGTACTCTTGCCTCCTGAATTGCATGCTGGGAGTGGGGGTTGGAAGTTGGAACCACAAAAGATGTCTACTAACTCTCCCACCAGCTGAAGTAAAGTGGTGTCCCAGGGGAGAGCTGGTAAATAAACAGTGTGTATGTGAGTCCATGGAGAGAAAAGCAGGGACAGGGAGGAGTGGGGCTGCAGCCAGGGTTTTGCTTGCCTCAGCACTTTTTCACACACACACACACACACACACACACACACACACACACACACACACACACACACACACACACACAGGGACACTCAATTCCGACAAAGAGCTCAGTGTTCTCCATTGCAGTGGCTATAGGAGACGCCCTCATGATAGACCGGTGCCTATCAGGGTCACGCCTCAACTTCTGCAGCCACTCTCACTCCACAGCGCTTTTTGTTTACTTCTGTTTCAATGGCTCAAACGTATTAACCCTTTACGGTCCGGGTAGTTCCTTTTCTGTGTCTCATTTTCTTCTTGCTTCTTGTGTGCTTTAACTCATGTTATAATGTTGTTACCTCCTCAAAAACATACCCAGAGTTGTGTTTTGTTTCATTTACAGATGTGTGAGTAATTATTATTAGTCTGTCTACTTCTCCAAAGCTCAAAATGCTCTTCCAACTTGTAATGTCATGTAGTGGTAGTTTTCAAGTTAACAGCTACCTTTTACTTTTAGTTCAGTAGAGATGGGCAATTCTGACATTATGCAAATGATTCTAGTGAAGGTGTATGGAGTTTAAAAACAGAGTGGAGCACTTCCTGTATTACCGGATGATATCACGGGGTGGAACAGAGTTTTATGTTTGAAAGAAGTGTGTTAAACATGTGTGAATGAAACAAAACACAACTCCAGGTGGAAGGAGTAAGAAAATATGATGATAAAAATAGACATGTATACTGGCAGTTATTGGTCTATGAGAAAGACACTTCACCTACTTTTCTCCAGTCACAGAAAATATTTTATTGTGACAGGGGATGCATTCAGTGTTAAAACCTGCTAATATGCTCCACGAGTTAGATTTCAAGGCAAAACTATACATAAAAATATTACTGGTGCTAGCTGCTACACTGAGTGTGTGTATGTGTGTCTATAAAAATGTGCTGCATTACACATAACAACTGAGAAACAGAAACCAACTAGAAACCAACAATTAAAACAGTAACAAAAATTACTTTTCTTACTTTAGAGTGTGCTTGTTTACCTAGATAAAGCTTTTCTTTCCAAAACAGATAAAACTTTACAAACTGATACATTTCCTGTGGTCTTTTCTGTACAAAGCTGAATTCTTGTCTGGATATTTGTCTTTAGGTATACCAGCCTATAGAGACTCCCTTAAGAGTGATGACATTTCAATGATCGCCTTCAGCAGAGTCTGTGTGCCTGAGGTATGTACGGAAACAGGTCATTGCAGGGCACTGTCTCCTGGTGCAGCTCGTCATGGACTCTGTGAAATAAGTAATGTTTCTGCTTGTGGCACACAAAGAAGGGAACTGTTATTGTAGCAAAGACAACTCTGTCTCAAGGTTATTAAAACTAAAGGCATATAGAACCTGAATACCTGAAGTGTTTGCCAGTGCACATACAGCTTCATCTTATTTTTATATCCACAGACTGTATTTTAATCAGCTATATTGCATCTTTAAAAGTGAGTTCCTGAGGAAAAGGTCATTATTCATAATGAGTTACTTATCTCTGAAAAGCAGCTGGTGTAGGTGTAGAGCAGCTGGAAAATCAGTTAAAGTGCAAGTAAAACATTTTATTCAGCATATAGTCAGGGATAAGTTCATGTAAAACTTAATAACTTTGTTTTATTATGATCAGCAGCTATAGCCCAAAAGGTTGGGAAACAATACCTTTGGCACAGAGAGAAGAACGCTCCATCCTGAAAGGACAGGCTCTTCCTGAGCACAGAGAACAAGAGCTGGTGCAGAAACATGCAGGTGTAACACCTCAGCGGGGTGGGCTCAGAACAGCTCACAGTGCAGCTGTGAATGAAGACGCCTCCGGGGATTAGTACTTCCTGTATTAGCAAATGGAGTTTTTGTACTTTTCTGAAGTGTCAGGTGATATTTGGTGTTTTTGTTCTTATTCAACACATTTACAATTTGAGCAAGATTGGTAAACAACCTATTCCTTGGACTTAAAGGGACATTTTGAGGACTTTAGATTTTTCAAAAGAGATTATTTTGTTAATTTCATTTAAATGGTAATGGTTCTGCAAGAAAGCAGCCAAACATTGCATTCAAATATAACACGGTGTGTGTAAACGATGCCCTGGTCTCTCTTTTACACAAGAGTATTTTGTTGAAGCAAAGCTTCTTGCAACATCAAGCTACACAAATAAAACTTTGTGTAAACACCTTTCAGTAGTTTACACATAGTATCTTGCCTATATGAATAATGCCATAGTAAAACACATGTGGTTACTTTCTTCTGGTTAAAAATACTTTGAATCATTTTATTCCATCCACAGACTTCAGTATGTGAAGGCCAAAATTATGAGTTCCAATTGTTTTACTACTTTTCAAAGATCCACAACATTTTCATTCTCCCAACCAAAAAATATCAAAATTTAAATAACCCACTACACTAAACATTTCATTTCATTTTATTTAACACTACAATGTACAGCCACATAATGCCAAAGACAGAGATGCTCGTACCAGATTATATCTTGAAAGCTAATTTCCATATGTAATCTTTTAGGGAGAAGAGGACAAGGGACATTATATACAGTGCAAAAAAAACATACATACTCCATACTCTCAGACACACATACTCCAATTCGTTCATCCTTGTCATACATTGCATTACAAAGCAGAAATTGCTTTGTAATACACAAAAAGGTGAACATAACGTTCACCTTTTTGGCCAGCCTGTACTAATTGGTGCTAGGCTAATCCTGATTAACCTGGCTCCACTCTGACTTTATAAACACACCAAATAAGGGTGGGAACTGGGCAGTTTGTTTGAGTAATAAAATCTAAGTGTAGCCCATGAGTCCAGACATGCCCCCAGGGGAAAAGTGGGGACGTCCTCTATTGTGTGTGTCATCCCAGGCCTGGATGGGAGGCTTTAAAGCATGATAACAGGGTATTTATGTGGTGGGGACTGCTGTCTTAATTCAAGGCAGATAGTAAAGGACTATCCTAAAGACAAGCCTATGGAAACACATGGGAAAACAGGCTGCTTTTTGAATGAATACAAATTAGCTAAATGCTGCCAATACTGCTGATATTACTGTAGGATATACATAGTCATACAATATGTGTGGTTTTAAATATTTATTTGACATAGCCGTTAACAGATGGCCCAGAAGGAAATACTGAAGCGAGTCATGTATTTATGTTTTAAATGCGTCATATGGAGTTTGGATGAAAACTGTGCTTTATAGCTTTATTTTACATTAACTACAGATAGATTTTATCAACAAGTGCCAATCTTATTTATCCATTACAGTCACATCATGCTGGGGGTGTTCTGCCTAAATGTTTATGATGGAATGTGGTTTAAACAGCATATTTTTAGGAGCCTGTGATCATTATGAGCGCTCACGGTTCTGTTTAGAATTTTGATTTTCTACACTTTTTTAGTTAGCATCACACCTCCAGGGAATGTTAATGACAAAGTGCAAAGTATCAATTTACAAGTTTCTTTCTCCCCAACCATTAATGCAACTGACACTGGAGCTCAAGTAGTTTGAAAGCTTGCTCAGACATAATCAGCTATGTGGTGACTGTGGCTAAGGATATTAATTATCACACATCTGGTTAGTCTTTGAACTCTTAATATTTGAAATTTTGTTGAAAAAGTAAGTAAAAGTCTATGGGAAAAATGAATGGAAAATTTACTTCCAGGCACAGTCACTGATGAGCTCCATACTGTCATGAGTAAAATACCCAGTAGCCTATAATGAAAATAAAACACCATTTGTAAGCTGTTAAGGTATGATCATATCTTTTCCTCCAGTGTTATGTAAATGAGTGTTTTTTTGTTTTGCTTGTTTGTTTTTGTTTTTCAAGCATGATTCTGCTACTAGTGTTTGGAAAGTAGGTTATTGGCCCCACAAACAACCTCTGACTCTATGGGAAATTATATATAAATATATATTTGGTTTTGACATGTCATGATCATGATGTGGTTACTTTGTTTTTGTTTTACTGTTGCCCAGTAGTGATCAGGGTGTTGATTTCCAGAAACCTGAGTCTAACCTGGTGTCAGTTTAAACAGTGACATAACAAACCTGGTGACAGTAAACCTGTTTCTTTATTGTGCTGTCCACATGTAAGCGATGGTAGTCACTTACAGTAACAATAGAAGAAGAATAATGATGTGTTTAGGGACATAAGCAGACCATGTAGACAGACTAGATATTTTAGCAAAAGTGCTCGTAAAAGAGATGGATGGGACTGAGAACAAAAGGGCTGGCATGGATGATTCATTACAAGATAAACAAAATGACGAAAGTTTTTCCAAGTGGGTTTCAGAGCCATATCTACACTAGATTACATTATCATAAGAACAAAGTATGGTGAGGAGTTTGGACTAAAGCCGCGTGATATGAAGCCTCTGTGTCTGATTATTGTCATTGTATCACCCACTGCATCATGGGCCGATATGAGCTCAATGACATTAGGTTGCAAACAGCAGGTTTGTTACTTTTACTCAGTTTCTGTTTATTGTAGTGTAACTGTGAGCTGTTGTTGTAGTCTCTGAATCATGTGCTTGTTGATACTTGAGTCATACATGATCATGTTACCGACACGTCTGACGAATGTTAACTTTGGCAGGGTTTATGTTATAGTCAGAGGGTTAGAGTCGAAATTCTACTCAAACCTACCACAAGAGATTAAACCTTTATTCAGACAAATAAACAGCAATGGAAAATGAGAAATATTATGCACATTTTTACTTTTAAGAGCTTTTAAGAGATTTCCCATCTGTTTGTTTAAGTAATCTTTATTCCCCCGCATTTTTATATGTAGGATTCAGCTCCATTGCATATCTATTTTGGCACAAATGGCAAAAAAAAGAAGAAAAGAATTGTAGCTCTCCATAGGGTCTGTCAGCATGGTCTATCACATTGGCACTTTGTTGCGATGACTTTTAACGGACTGAAAAAAGGACAAGCGAAAAATTTGTATCACTGTTTTCAACCAGAAGTCAGCAGACATGTTTCTTTTTATTTTGTGATTAGACTTAGACTTTGGTAAACTTTATTCATCCATCAGGGAAATTATTTGGACACAGTAGCTGACAGCATATTATAATAGTAAAGAGAAACATGATATACTAAATTCTAAATAAGTAGCAGAAATAGTAAGAGACTGGCGTTAAATAAGGCATAATTATATACTATAATTATATAGCTCTGAAAAAAAATAAGAGACACTACAAAATTATCAGTTTTTCTGATTTTACTACTTATAGGTATGCGTTTGGGCAAAAGGAACATTTTTGTTTGAGTCTATAAACTACTGACAACATTTCCCCCAAATTCCAAATAAAAATATTATTGTTTAGAGCATTTATTTGCAGAAAATGACAAATGGTCAAAATAACAAAAACGATACATGTTTTCAGACCTCAAACAATGCAAAGAAACAAGATCAAATTCATTTTAAAACAACTACTACTAATACTAATGTTTGCACTTAAGAAGAGTTCAGAAATCAATATTTGGTGCAATAACCCTTATTTTTAATCACAGCTTTCATGCGTCTTGGCATGCTCTTCACAAGTCTTTCACATTGTTCTTGGGTGACTTTATTCCACTCCTGGTGCAAGAACTGAAGTAGCTCAGCTTTGTGTTTGTGTTGGAATTCAACAGACGCTGGAATGGAATGGCTGTAATACATGTAGAGATGCTGATTTCAGAAAAAAATGCAATGGTTTCTTATTTTTTTCCAGAGCTGTAAATGTACACATACAAGTAAAAATAAATTAATAAATTAAAAAAATATATATATATCTCAGTGATGTACAAGTGGAAGACGATATGATAGACAGGACATAGGTTATCTGTTACATAAGGGTGAGTTCAAAGTATATAAATAATGCTCAATGGATGTTAAAGATCATGACTATTACAGACAAAAGGATACTAGTAATTGTCTTCTTATATCAAACCGTTGATATTTTATCACCGATTTTGCTTTGTGAACTCCCACCCACCAAGTTAAACGGGCCGTTGTACTTTCTAATAATAATATAAGTTATGAATACAAAATCAAGGCGTTGAGTTGGACTTCCGTGAAGGAAATTTTATTCTTTGCATGCCATTGATTCACATATGGTGCAATTCCAAAGACCACTTTGTTCAAATGACATCCTGCTAATCGAGTACTGTACAGCAGTGTGAGTAACAGGAAGATGTTAAAATTAAGACAAAGATCAAATTGTTATTAAACACCAGCTGTATATACTTCCTATGCCCCATTATGGCATATCTGATGAAACAGTCTTCCTTAAGTTTGATAAACATAACACGCACGTATTATTTTTTTTTACTTAAGTGCCCTTTCATCACAAGGCTCTTTGGCTGGCTTCACAAACACTGATAAAAGGCAATACACTGGCTTTAGAAGGCTTCTCAGTTCCTCCTGTAAGGCCTGATGGTCCCAAGAGGCATGAAGTCATCTCTCATATCCACTCATTGCCCTAAACCAGGAGAGGATCCAATTCATTCACTTTTAAGTTCACAAAGGGCCACATTTAACGCAGGGCCCGTATGTATTTAGACGCTTAGAGGAAATAATAGCTGCCCTGAGTAATTGTAATCAAAACAATGTAGAGGAAGAAATGTGTATTTGAAGGGAAGAATGGCTACTGATGTTGTGTGTCCTTAAAAATTGCATTCGTAGATGTCTTGCGTGCTGCTGTAGGCAACTAGACAGCACTACACAGTGAAAATAACAATCAGAAATGTTTTATACTTAATAGCCCAAGAAAATATCTGATCTATGTCAAGATAATGTAAAAAGACACTGGTTTTAGGGTGTATAAAGTTATAGGGTCTATTGAGTAACATTTCTGGTGGAGGGTATACACTTGCTACTATCCGTGTAAATATTCCACAGTATTAAACTTAATTACATTCTCGGTAATATTAGTAACAATGCAATGACGTATCCATGGAGACAAGCAGACTAAAAGTTACAGAGTGCATCTTTGTGAGAATTAATTAATGAAGCAGTAGTTTTCATGCTAACCCTAACCCAAATTATTCTAGTGAAGGTGTATGGATTTAAAAACACAGTGAAACACTTCCTGTATTACCTCATTACATCACAAGGTGGAACAGAGTGTTTTCTGTTTGAGAGAAGAACTAAACAAATATAAATATGCAGCGTTTGTGTGTTGAATACAGCTCTGGAAAAAAAATAAGAGACCACTGCAAAATGATCAGTTTTTCTGATTTTACTACTTATAGGTATGTGTTTGGGCAAAAGGAACATTTTTGTTTGAGTCTATAAACAACTGACAACATTTCCCCCAAATTCCAAATAAAAATATTATCGTTTAGAGCATTTATTTGCAGAAAATGACAAATGGTCAAAATAACAAAAAAGATACATGTTTTCAGACCTCAAACAATGCAAAGAAACACGATAATACTAATGTTTACACTAATGTTTACACTTCAGAAGAGTTCAGAAATCAATATTTGGTGCAATAACCCTTATTTTTAATCACAGCTTTCATGCATCTTGGCATGCTCTCACATTGTTCTTGGGTGATTTTATTCCACTCCTGGTGCAAGAACTGAAGTAGCTCAACTTTGTGTTTGTGTTGGAATTCAACAGACGCTGGAATGGAATGGCTGATAATACATGTAGAGATGCTGATTTCAGAAAAAAAATGCAGTGGTCTCTTTTTTTTTTTCCAGAGCTGCATGTGTGAATGAAACAAAACATAACTCCATGTGTGTTTGTGTATGTTTGTAATGAGGAAACATTATAAATATCAGAAAAATGTAATATGGGACCTTTAATAATGAATATATGACTAAAGCATTTACTCCAGAATTATACTTTCTATTTACTCACTTTGTTTTTTCTTTTCTAAATACAAAAGTGTATCTTAAAAGCCAGACAGCACTATAAATATTATACCCAAAACACATCATTCTCTGGAGTTTTGTAAATATGTTGCACTTGTTTGTAGCTAGAGCAGAAGCATTGTTTTAAACATGAACACCGTTGATCTGACTGCGTTATAAATACTCTCACGCAGAGCCAGCAACACTCAGGCCAAAGACAATATTTGGGCACAGCAGCAGATGTCCACAGAGCAGGCCTAATGAGACAGACTGTAATAGGGGGGCGTCTGGCACGGGACAGGGGTGAGAAGCCTACTAAACCGAGGGATTGAGATAAAGCTGAGAACATTGACGTTAATCTTATACTCTGGCACAAGAAGGAGCAATAATCTGAGGTATAAAGAAAGATATATAAGAGCCATGTGAAATCATTTGACTGAAAACTTTGGCTATTAGAATAAGTCACTGTTAGGGCAAGAAGTATAGCAATATTTAATGTTTTATCATAAACATACCTGGAGTTGTGTTTTGTTTCATTCACACATGTTTAACACATAAACCCTGCGTATTTATATTTGTTTAGTTCTTCTCTCAAACAGAAAACACTCTGTTCCACCTTCTTGTGGTAATACAGAAACTGCTCCACTGTATTTTTAAACACCATACAACTTCATTACAATAACCTGGATGATTTCAGATACAGAATTGCCAATCTCTGCTGAACTAAAGGTAAAAGTTTGTTGTTAACCTGAAAACTACCACTAAATGACATCATAAGGTGGAACAGAGTATTTTGAGCTTTGGAGATGTAGAGACTAATAACACAGGATTACTCAAGCACGTGTGAATGAAGCAAAACACAACGCAACATTCAACTAACATGACTAAAAACTCACAAAAGTCAATTTAGCATAATATAAAACCTATAATGTATGTCATCAACACCTCTTTTGTTGGACCCTAAAATAAATAAATAAAGTACATGATCTTATTTTATTAAAAGATTCCCATTTTAACTTCTGGTGCTGCAGAATTGAAGAATGACTACTATTAGGACTACTAGCTACACTGCATCTATACTTAAAAGCTTCAAAACAAATGTAACCAGTTAAAGATAGCCAGTGTTTATCTATACTTCCCAATTCATCTTTGGAACGCATACAGTTTCAACAGTTTCAACAAAGGGTCAAAAAACAAAATGCCTTGTAACACTTTCAGATTCAGAAGTTGAAACCTTTGTTCTTCAGTTGTAGGAAGAAGCCAACATCACATGTAGATACTGTCTCTCACGTGTGTTTTCACCCAGACTTTGTGACCCACAGCTCTGCAAACTCACACCAGTGATACGTGACCTTGTTTCATTCTGACAAGCTCACAGTAAAACTAGTGACAACCTGTTATATAAAGTTTTTACATATAAAGGTGTTTTGTTACTAGAAGTCCATATCAGACTCACTCTTTCATAACAACTGTCATTATATCATCACTGGGTTTAGAATGACGTCACTGATAACCGGGTTGTTTTTGTAGATCATTAACATCAGGCACATACAAGAGACCTAAAATAGAGTGATATTAGTAGATAAGTTGAACAGGATAAACAGGCTCTGCAGATGGGCCTTCACGTGACATCAGTTAGATCTAATTACAAAGTGTAGTCGAGCACACTTGTATCCTTGTGTTTGGAGAAAGGTATTGTTGACATTGGCTGCAGCCCGGGGCGCTTTCTCTACTGGTGGCACGTGAACCACAGCTGAACGTCTCTATTGGAGGAAACTGAGACTGTGGCTACTGCTGAGTGAAGTGAGGAAGGAAAGAGAGACAGAAGGCAACGTGCATTTGACTTCCTTTGGATAAATGTGGAGCTGCACTGGGCCAGCTCAGCTTATTGTGCATGTAACTGTAAATGATGTAACCATAGCAGCTGACATTAAGAGGTGTCCATCACCAGAGTCACTCAACATCAAGCTTAAAGCTTTACTTTTGAACTCTTCTTTACCTTACAAAGGGAAGATTTTTAAATAAGGCTAATAACAATAGCTGCTAGATAGTTATTGCATTTAGACAAACCTTACTGATACACAAGGGAAACTATATGACAAAAAATGACTTCTGCTGCAGGTGTCTAGAGTTGTCTAGCTCTAGGTATGTTTTTGATTAGAAAACATTAGAAAGAGGTTAAGAGCTCCAAATGTTAGTGTGATTTATCCAGATAGAAGAGCCATGGATGAACACTGCTTCTTACATTGCATTCATTTTGTTACACAGCAGACACTCCAAAACAAACATCTGCACTTGTGCTCCTGAAGTTTGGTTTGGCCAAAAGTGATGGACTGAGCCCTGGCCTGTGCCTATGGACCTCAGTAGACAGAATGGCAAATAAAACACAGTTTTATGCAGCTGCAGGATGCGAGACACATAGTCATACAGAATAATACATGTATGTTTCTCATCACTTCTGTGAACATTTCAATCATTATTTGTTTGATAGTTAACTTGCACTCGGCAAGTGGTCTGGGAGTGGTCTGAGCTCTATCAATGATTCATTCATTTATTTTATAAAAGACATCAGGTGCATAAATTATTACACGCATCATTAAACATGTGGTAAATAATTTGCTGCTGCAATCCACCGAGGTAAAAAAGAAGTAGAGGTAATAATAATACAAGACAACAGACCCAGTGGAAGTTTTGACCTTGAATTTTAAATACTGCTGCATTGTCATACATTATTTAATATCTGAATTTTTAAAACACAGTGGAATGTAAAATTGTATAAACAACAGTGAGTTGCTCTTGACTTACATGGTCAAGCTTTAAATGTAAGCACCTTCAGTCAGTTGACCTAAACCTGTCAGTTGACAGCCAGTGTGCCAGACTGACAGCAGATGATAGACTGAGGTTTCAAAGCTACATATTTAAAACAAGTACTTCTTATAGAAATAACTAAGGAGATGGACTTAAAGAAAAAAACAATTTGTTCTATTTAGGTTCTTCTTATCTCTGTCACACATGCTAACTTGTACCACTCCTCTGTGTTAATGGTGTGTGATGGCTGCATGTCAGGGCAGAGACAGATGGGAGCGTGTCCATATTGGCCAATGTAGAGCACATTAAACTCTGCTGGCTCTTCTCTGGAGTTTGGCTCTCAACAAACATAATTAACTCCAGCTGTAACAAAGACACACAGTATCAAGGGTCACTTTGGAAACCGCTTTCAGCCCATTTACATGGAACCAGAGAAACTGTCATTATGACAGCATGCATCCCACTTATAGTCGTTAAGTCGGTTATAATGTATTACTCGGTCTTCAGTCATTCTAAATCAGTTTGATCGTGTGAAGTTAGTTTGCTGCTGTAAATCAATGTTGCTGTTCAACTTGCCTTACAGATTTTTTGGATAACGTTTTATAAAAATAACACTTTATTAGACATAGTAAATCTGAAGAAAAACTTTATTAGGAATCATTCAGGCTTAATAAAACCCTAACCCCAATTACTAACTCCCTAATTAAGATATTAAGCCTGAATAATTTTTAATTGACTATTTGTGTCTTTGTTTATGCTTAAATAAAGTCCCATATTACGCTATTTTCTGATGTATGTTATAATGTTGTTTCCTCATCAAAAACATACATGGAGTAGTGTTTTGCAAAAACAATAGTTTACCATTAGTATTAATAATAAGTATGTTTTAATTACTTTATATTGGCTATATTTATTATGGATTGATGGTACTTTGCTTTACTTACACCATTTTATCTCAGTAAGATTTAGTGTGGCATGCAGATGCAGTTAATACTACAAGAATTACCCCAGTGTTGACATTGTTCCAGACAGCTTCTGAAAAGTAGAAGACGCCATTACAGAGTCAAACAGTTAATCATAGGACACTTCACTAGTGGGGTGTACTACAATTGTGTGAGCCAAAATGGGGCTTCCAGACACTATAGATTACTGTTTGCCTGTCTAAGCAAGCCATAACTTACAACAGACTCATATAAAGACCTATGTTTAATCTTGATAAAGCAAAAATATTGATGTCAAGTTTTGGAGCTGTGTAAACTTCATGTAAAATTGTGATGCTGCAGTTCAACCGGAGAGCCCATGACATATCATAATTTTAGTGCAAGCATGTAGAATTGTTTTGGGGGAGGGGGCGCCAGCTGTGTCCCCCCCGACCGCTCAGAGTCTCAGCTGGGAATTTGTGTTTTCACTGAGATGACAGTAAAAAACATAGACAGTAACATGAGACGTGAGGAGGAGGGTGAGGAGAGGAAGAGAGAGGCGACGGTCCAAAACAACCCACGGGAGCTGCCAGTTCAGATTAAATTTTACATGTATATATAAACTGAAATGGATTAGAATCAACGTGGTGTGACTGAGATTAAATGAAACATGAAATTATAAATTACAAAAATTACAAATAGTTAATTGTGTAAAAAATAATAATAATAATAATAATACAGTAGCATAGCGGCTAGCACTCTTTCCTCACAGCAAGAAGTTCACTGATTCAACACCAGCGTGGGTTTTTTTGTTTGTTCCCATTTCTGTGTGGGTAAAATCCTCCAGCTAAAGTAATCCTGACCAAGCTTAGCTCAAGATGGGTCTGGAGATACTTGGGTCAAACGTATAGGATTTTATATCGTAACTTTGTCCATTGGCTGGGAAAAAACACTTGGATACAACAAAAAATACGAGAAAAACATTTTAGGCATGTTGGTCTGGAGTGAAAATTTAGAATAAGAAGATATTTTCGCATTTGGGCTTGTATCTTGTAAATAACATTTTGGCTTAGACATTAGAACATTGAGTTGTTTGACACTTCACTTTCAGCTGTATTTTCTCAGGACCAGCTGTGACCCTGGCTGTGGCCTCCATGACCTTTGACCTGACCCACATCTCAACCTGGTGGCAAAAACATGATTCAAACCACACATCACTATAAAGAAAAGCGAAAAGCACAAATTGTGTCGATGACAGACGATATCAGGTCTGAAACTGGTCCTGGATGTGCTCAGAGCAGCTACACAAACACACAGGGATATCCTGTTATTCCCAAAGCCCACTTGTCCCAAAATAGCAGAGTGCCATAGAGGCTTATCACTGTATTACAAACTGCATTTTAATGCTCTGTATGTCCCGCATTGTTTCTCACAGGCTTCCTCTGACATTATACAGTCTGTGTCATGGACTGGTCAATGTCATGGAGGCTACTGGTCAATGACAAGAATACTTTTTAGCATCCATCTTATTTTGTTTTGAGAGTATAAACTTTGGGATAATAAAGTAATGTTAAAGGGGATATGTTGTGTTGTGTAAAAACAGTTTTTAGGAGTTATGTTATACTGATGTTTCCTTATCTCTAGCTTGCTCAGAGTGTATTCCCACATGTTTGAGTAATCCTGTATTGTACTGGCTTGAGCACTCAGAAATGTTCTGTTTTCTATCTACCCCCTATCCCTGCCCACATCTCAGTATTTACAGCTCTAGAAACAAAAAAGAAAAAGAGACCACTGCAAAATTATCAGTTTTTCTGATTTTACTACTTATAGGTATGTGTTTGAGTCTGTAAACTACTGACAACATTTCATCCCAAATTCCAAATAAAAATATTATTGTTTAGAGCATTTCTTTGCAGAAAATGACAAATGGTCAAAATTACAAAAAAAGATCCATGTTTTCAGACCTCAAACAATGCAAAGAAACAAGATCAAATTCATTTTAAAACAACATAATACTAATGTTTACACTTAAGAAGAGTTCAGAAATCAATATTTGGTGCAATAACCCTTATTTTTAATCACAGCTTTCATGCGTCTTGGCATGCTCTCCACAAGTCTTTCACATTGTTCTTGGGTGACTTTATTCCACTCCTGGTGCAAGAACTGAAGTAGCTCAGCTTTGTGTTTGTGTTGGAATTCAACAGAGGCTGGAATGGAATGGCTGTAATACATGTAGAGATGCTGATTTCAGAAAAAATGCATTGGTCTCTTATTTTTTTTCAGAGCTGTACTTGCAATTATTCAGGTCTATAGGTTATAACTTCAAAAAAAAAAAAAAAAAAAAAAAGAAGAAAATCTGCTACTCTGTATGGTAAAACTTCACTGTAAAGGGCCCAGGCTTCTCAGTGCTGCAGTTTTGAACAGGAAGTCAATGAACTGCTGTTTTAGATCAATATTGGGTTTTATAATGAACAAACTAATTATTAACTAATTATTGTATAGTTTAAAAAAGACACAGATAATGTAATGTATTTTTTATACAGTAAACGAATTGTTACATCATTATTTAAAATCCTATGAATTCTACAAGGGTCCACATCTGACAGCCTTGTTTGGTTTCCATAGTAAATAACACTAATACATGAATTGACATGCCCGTCGTTCTGCATACAGCTCATTCCTCATCAGGCATCCCATGTATTCACATTGCTCTACACTGGATACTGTTTATACATCATCAACACCGAGCCAGCCCCTCACGCACACACGAGGCACATTCTCACCTCTTTCTCCCTTGGGTGCTCCCCTTCTCCCTCTCTAGCCCACAAGCTGCTGTGCCAGTGCTGGGTATCATCTTAACAGACAGATTTACAAAGCAGCTGTCAGCCCGCTCATGTGCTCCGCTGGCACACCTCGCTCCATAAACAACCCCACACTGTAGCTATGCCAGGCACGCTGCCCGCTACATTTGGGGAGGCAGAGGGACACCACTTGTGCAGGGGTCAAGGCAAACTCTGGCAGGGGTCAGGGGGTCAAAACTTTCAGTGAGAGAAAAGGTTTTTGGTGTTTGTATGTGGGTCAGACTGCTAAAGAGAGCTGATAAATAATGAATGAGCTTGAGGTTTCATCTAATTCACCACAAATCATTTATGTGTTTTTATTATGGTGATTGTAATGTTGCTAATTGACTATACTATTCTACAGGGTATTATAATATGGTATTTTGTTTAAAAAAGGGGTCAAACGCATGAAAAAGCCTACATTTAGTATAAATTATGATTATATTTTTTCTGTGTATTTTAGCAGCACTGATGGCAGCCTTTGCTCTTCTGAATTATGTTCTTTTCAGTATCTTGCCGCAGGTGTTGATGCTGCCAGATTGGATTGCTTCCAAAAACAAAGCAACAGTGAAAGTAGTGGAGAAAAAATATTATTTCATTACCTCGTTCATTTCTGCTCCATATCAACACATAGTTTAAAAGAGAGTAAAAACTTTAGCCCGTGCAGGTGCTGGTTGGGTGTGTATAAGCCATTTTCTTTTTTGTCCGGAACTGATTAGAACATTCCAGGAAAAGTAAAATTCTCCATCAAGAAAAAAACAGGTGGCCAACCCTCCACCAGAAAAGTGGAGACACGGGGGCGAGGTGGGTTAAGTGTTTTGCCCAAGAACACAACAACAGCAGTCATCTGTGGAAGCTGAAATCACACCATCAACCTGTGAATCTGTGGATCTGACCTCTCTACCAATGATGTTTATGTTGAGAGTTGATGTTTGAACTCCCAACCATCGGAACAGAAGGCAAACACTCTACCAACTGTACTCTGGTCGCCCACTTCTTGTTTCACCTAATGACATCATGCAGTGGGAGCAAATATTTCAAGCTCAGAGAGGAAAGCCCAAATTTGCCGGATAACTTAAACAGGTACATTTTAAACAAAACACAATTTCAGGTACGTTGATGTGGAAATATAAAGTATATTACAACATGTATTTAAAAATGTCAGTAGCGTAATATTGGACCATTAAAATTTAAACTATCTCTGCTGGGAATAAATAGACTTGCTTAATCAAACATGGAGAATGGTATAATGAGTCAAGGTCGCAGTGAAACACGCACCTGTCGTTGTAAACTGTTGGGGACAAGTGTGGAGCAGAGGGAGCGTGGGAAATATGGTGCGATGTTTGGATAGTCCTGTCAGCTGAGAGCAGGAATGAGGGCCCAGCTGAGCAATGCAAGCTAAATATACAGTTAACAGCCAAATGTGTGCATGCAGCATGTGTCAGATTTCCACTTCATAATAGCAACCTGTTTCAGCAGCAGGAGATTAAACACAAGATTTAGTGTCCTCCGGTGATGTACGCAGCCATGTAAGTTTATTATGTGATATACAAACTCCCTTTTAAGCACCTGGGTGAGACTGCTTTTAGTCCATATAAAAAGTGCAGGCATGAGACAGTTAATCATCTACCTTTCAGCTTTCACACAAAACTGAATCCTGTTACATGTTTTTTTTTAGGTATTCAGTCTTAAACTATTCCAAAAAATAAATCATTATTTTACATGCAAAATAAAATACTCCCTGCAATGGAAGCACAGAGAGACTAGGGTGGACTAGACTTGAATGGACAATGCTATCACCATGTCTTGAGGGTTCATGTCTCCAGGTCCTGGGTCCCTGTACTTGTGGTAAATAAACAGTGTTAGAATGCATGTCTCTTCTTACAGCTTCCGGGCTTCTTCAGTTTATTCTACAACATCCAGATAAAAACAGAAATTGTCTAAGCATTCAAGCCTTGAATGCAAAATATGGATTTCTCAAACATGCATGGATCAATCAAAATACAACTGTAAGTAAACTAATGATGAGAGAGCACCAAAACATATCTTTCTCTCCTTTAAATTGGCTCTTGATACCAACCCTAAAACACCGCTGAGAATGTCTGTACTGGCTTCAGTGAACTCAACTTCAGCCATGAAAAACCAACCACATATCTTTACGTTCTAGTTCATATTCTGTCACTTCTCCTGATTCCATTGTCCCTGTGTGGTTGTTGTGGTGGAGCTAAGGACAGCAGCTGTTTGTCCTTGCAGTCCTTCTACACAGTCCAGCCCCAGACTGGATTCATATGTTTACATTGTGTGTCGTGGCCCTTATAGATCTCATTGTCTACACTCTCAGTACAGTGTATCAGCCTATACCAATGGTGAACAGAAGGAGGGGTTATGCCAGGACACCCCAGGGTATACTTCTGAGTAGGGATGGGATGACAAATAAAAATATATTTGAAAAGGGTAAACAATAATCATTTGTGGTACGTTTTGTATAACAGTGATAGTTGCCAACAAAGATAATTGCCATAATACCACCAGACAAAAAAAGCTATTCATGCATGATGTTCTTTTCTAGATGTTGTTTTCACTTATAACAAAGTATAATCTTTATTTATTTATTCATAATATTACAATTATAATTGTGTCACATTATCTTTAATCGCAATTATTTTCACCATGGTAATCATGATACAAATTAAACTATTGTAGTATTGTAGTATTATATAAAGGGATAGTATAAATTAATATTGAAACATGGAGGCGTCTTATAGTTAATGTCAAATAGCTAAAGAAAAATCTAAGCATCTAATTAGACTCCAGAATACACACATACATACATACATACATACATACATACATACATACATACATACATACATACATACATACATACAGCTCTGGAAGAAAATAAGAGACCACTGCACAATTATCAGTTTTTCTGGCCAAAGGAAAATTTTTGTTTGAGTCTATAAACTACTGACAACATTTCACCCAAATTCCAAATAAAATATTATCGTTTAGAGCATTTATTTGCAGAAAGTGACAAATGGTCAAAATAACAAAAAAGATACATGTTTTCAGACCTCAAAAAATGCAAAGAAACAAGATCTAATTCATTTTAAAACAACATAATACTAATGTTTACACTTAAGAAGAGTTCAGAAATCAATATTTGGTGCAATAACCCTTATTTTTAATCACAGCTTTCATGCGTCTTGGCATGCTCTCCACAAGTCTTTCACATTGTTCTTGGGTGACTTTAATCCACTCCTGGTGCAAGAACTGAAGTAGCTCAGCTTTGTGTTTGTGTTGGAATTCAACAGACGCTGGAATGGAATGGCTGTAATACATGTAGAGATGTTGATTTCAGAAAAAAGTGGTCTCTTATTTTTTTCCAGAGCTGTACATATCATGGTACATAATGAGAATATTTGAAAAGTCAAAACAGTCAAAAATAGATCTATTAAATAAATGGGTCATCTAAAATGCGGGTCTTATCTTTATGGAGTTCTGTCTAAGGGTTTAGAAGTACTTTCATGTATTTGTTGTCGATGTTATGAAAGAAATGCCTATATCCTTGATGAGCCCACAGAGAACAATACAAGCTGCTCAACACAAGACAGATGGGGTCAGCTAAGGTACAGCATTCAAAACACTATATAAACCTACAATATAACTTTGAAAAACAAACAGGTAACAATGTACATCAAATATTTTGGAAAGAAGCAAACTTTTGAGGCATAAAAACAGACACTAAATAAGATGTATAGTTTTATTGTTGGACGTTTGTGTGGCTAAACATTTGTCAAGCTAATTCCCAAATCACTCACAAGTTCTGAAGCGTGTGAAAATGACATTTGTTTAAACTTCAATTTGGGTATTGTTGTAACAACTTCATTCACACCTCTTTTTAGCATGGACAAACTCAGACAAAGAAAGTTTAATGGGGAAAATAAATTGGCTATCCATGTCTTTTTGGTTTTGGACACTTTCTTCTCATTGGGACGACACATGACCGATGCCTGGATGTGATAGGAGAGGAGAGGTGCCAGCAAAATAGATAGGCCACATAGGCGAAGAGTATTGTTTTTGGCATGGACCAACCAGAGCCAATCCAAGCTCCAGATGGAGTCCAACAGGCTGCACAGTTCCTCACAGCAGACAGAAAAGAGAGGAGAGAGGGGTCACTCCAGGACACACTCACAATAAATCCTTTGTGACTGCTTTTCAAAGACATCACTACCTCAGACCTTATCTACCCCACAGTATAACCAGACAATGGGATAATTAGACTCGAGTATAAACAGTGAAGTGTGCAGATTAAAACATATAGTATGAAATGTAACAGTTTCATCGAGAATTCACCTTAGATAACTTGTTGTTTGTGATATAGAAGAAGTAGGCCATAGGTTGTTTTGGGGTAATCATGCTATGTACACACTCCCAAGTCAAGATGTATGGATTCATCAACGCATGCTATTGTTAAAGGTACATTTTGTAACTTTTTTTTATACTGGGGGTCAAGAGAGCGAGAGAGATTCTTTATTGATCCTGAGGGAAATTCAAATTTTGATATAACAACATTTACATTGCACTTCTCAGTCGTCTTTGCTTTTCAGTCAAAGATCTCAGTGCAGTTTAACAGGAGGACTGGTCAGGTAGCATCAGCAGGTCTGTGTCTGGGCAATTTGAGAAGAGTAAAAGCCAAAAGTGTCTCTCATCTGTGTCCTGCAGCATTACAACAGCGTTGACCACTTCCTTGTCATGGAGGTGTTACTGTTTTGACTGGAATTTTCCACGCTATGGCATTAAACCTAACTACAGTATCATATGTTTATTCAATTACAGCTGTTTTTATACTCAACACCTTTGAAAAGATGTGCTCTTAATCAGGTTCGACTCTCCACAGATCTGACCTGTAACTTGGCCTTGTGACGTCCCCTGCTTCCATGAAGATAAATCTTTAATGTCATACTGGGCAACATTTTAGGCAAAGGTACATATTGTTTACTCATTTCATTAGACAGCCTATAAAATTGTGATAATATTGTAGTCCTGTACCACATAATATTTTTAGGTAAGCTGTAGAAACACTGATTAAATCAACCATGTGCTAATTTCACAGTTTGTGGTGTAATTATGTCATATTTCATCAGCTTCATAATCAAACATTTCTTAGTTGTCACTGACATCAAGTTGTATTTGTTTATGGTTAGGAGATAAAGGGAGGAGACAGACATGCTTCAGAGATAACAGGTGTGTAAACAAACTGCTTTTCTTTAAAATATGTAAATGATGGTTTAAAACAAGTATTTCCAAAACCATTAAACTTTATCTAAACATTCCTGGAAATCTTTCTATTACTAAACTACAGCATGGCATGTCATAGCTTTTATGGAATGAAGCTTCCTTGTCAGCCTGTCTATCTCAGAACCAAAACAAAACGCCACAACCACAGCGGCAGCCATAGCGACAGGGAGCAAAGGCAGACCTGGCCCGGGCCTGTCACCTTTGGAGCGCTCTGATTGGTGGAGATGCAGTCCGTGTTGCCGTGTGGACCGAGAGAGAGAGGGGGGAGAGAGAGAGAGAGAGAGAGACAGAGAGACAGAGAGAGAGAGAGGCGGGTAGCAGCACTTGAGCTTTCTCAGCAGTCCTGTCATGTGGGATTTAGTGAGAGAACGGGAGCTGCTTCTCTGACACATTATTGTAGAGGCTGGATGAAAGCAGGATCAGACTATCTACAAAGGCACAGAAGTGATCTGCTGGCCCTCTCATTACCCCGGGCCAGTTTATAAAGCTTTGAAAAATTAGAACAGAGATTTTTTGATTGCTAAGTGGTATTGGCATTATGTACATTTGTCACAAATATGTTATGTTGTGTTTCTTTCTCTTTACCCCCACCCCTCACAGAAGAGAGTACTGGACCCCAAAAAGTATTCAACCTAGAGATGGTCCCAAATGGATTTCAGTATCTGATATTTCTCTAATATGTAAGATTTTTTTTTAAGACCAAAGGTCTATAAATTGTTGTGGTAAAGTTCAAATGTGCTTTCCTTAA
The DNA here is from genome assembly GCA_036785185.1 of Paratrypauchen microcephalus. Lineage (NCBI taxonomy): Eukaryota > Metazoa > Chordata > Actinopteri > Gobiiformes > Gobiidae > Paratrypauchen > Paratrypauchen microcephalus. The sequence continues at coordinate 5,250,751 of JAVJIX010000003.1, forward strand.
AAAAAATAAAAAAATAAAAAAATACATTCTTTGACTAGTCTGCACATCAAGGTCAAACTGCATGACACATAGGGAGAGGGCAGCTTAAAATATTGGTTCTGTTGGGTCCTTTCTTTTGTTTGTTTTTATCTTTATCAATATTGCAACAAATATTTGACCAAATAGCAATCATACCAGAAATATAATGCTATAGAAAATGGTGATGTCATGCTTTTTATTGATATATTGATATATATGTGTACTGAAAATGTTATATTTTATATTTTTTGTTTATTTTGTAAGAACAGATGTTTTTGAAAACAATTGTAAACAAACAAGCAAATCCTCACACATTCACACAATATCCTATTTTCAAACTGCATGTGGAAAGTGAATGAGTTTAACACCATCACAAGATTTCACCAATGTAATGAAAGTATATAGAATAAAAGACACAACCTCCAGAGGCTCATATTGTCAAATTTCCTGTTTTAGTGCCACCAAAAGCACAAAGCGTTTCTGTATAAAGTTACAGGTCACTATTGTTTTTTATCCGGCCATCAGTGTGGACCTGCAGACTGCGACAGAGCAGCCTTTCATTCATCCACAGCAGAGTTCAGGTATACGGTCTTATAGTGTATTGTTAGTCACCCTGGCCTCCTCTCCCCCTGCCCCTGCCCTGTGGCACAGTGCTGAGAGATGGGCTCAGATACAGTGAATGTGCTCTGACAGTTCTTTCCTGAGTAGGAAGCTGAAGCACAATAGGCCAAGTGAGCTCCTTTTTCCCTAGACGAGGATCAGAGGCAGAGAAGACTTCCCATGGATCCTCTGAGTCACTCCTCTCTCTATATGGACCAACTGTGTGATCGGTATCGTGTGTAAGGGTATAGACAGTGCACACACAATGTTGTTTTCATTTAATAATAATAATACATGACACTTGGAGAGCACTTTTCAAGATACTGAAAGACGCTTTATATGAAGAGACAAACAGAAGAAACAAAAACGTTCATGAAATGTGGTTTTAAAGAGATTATTGCTGTGTCAATGTTATTGCTTTACCTGAAATGTTTTGTGGTGTGGCATTAAGATATACATCAAGCATTTATTCTTTACAGGTGTTTCTATTGCTCAAGAATACAACAATTCCTTCTGTGCATAGGGTGACTCTTCACAGCTCTGAACTGTAATGTCGCTTAGTGCTGTAACCTGCTTGTCTCCCTTGAGATAGCTAGGTTTAATCTACAGTGTAGAACATTCTATGCAAAGCAATAGTATTTCCATGGAGACAAGCAGATAGCAGACCCTCCGCTTGAAATGTTATGCAGTGCAGCTTTAAAATGGGTTGACATTGTTTCAGACATATAGATATAGCCCTTGTAAAACTATGCAACTGTACCATCACATGACAGTAACTAAAGGTCATCACAAAAATTAAAAAGAATATTATTATACACCTTTTCTAACCAACATGCATTGTAAACTAGTGGATTCTTCCTCTGAAGTGCATGCAGACAAAGAGAGCAGTATAACAGCTCTGAATCTGGTCATATGGTGCAGTGAGTAATCCTCTGGTTTGGCACACAAAAGGAAACATGATCAGAAGTGTGTGTGCAAGTCTGAGGCTCTATCAAACAACACTTCTCCTCTTACCCTCCACGAGAACTATAGCACTAACAAAGCCCCACACCAAAGCCCACCAGCAGAAATCTGAGGTCATTCTATTGTGAAACATGAGCACCAATCTACACTGTGGATCAATGGAGGCCTTCTATATAGTGTGGAATGTATACGACCATTATATAGACCACAAATGACGTATTCCGATAAGTACCTATGCTACAGATGCTTTAGCAGTAATTTCTTATTGTTTTATATAAGACATGGTTTTTAAATACCCATAGTGAAATTTGTCTCCTCTGCATTTGACCCATCTGACCTGTCAGGTACCCATCCCCAGATCTTAAACCTTGACCTTGAGATTTCGGAGCGCTTGGAAGAAACTAATAGACACAAGAACATGCAAACTACATGGACCCTTTTACTGTGAGACAAAAATGCAAGCTACATAATGTGAAGTTCTATGGAAAGCTACTTGCCATTAAATACTACTAGCATGTTAACAAAATTATAAATTTCTATATTGTATTATGTATTTTTAATACATTGACAAAACAAAAATAGCACCAGATTTTCATTATTTTCCATGTTTGGCTGTTGCTTATTCTTTTTCACCTCATTTTAAGTAACCTCTTTTGTTTTGTTTTAAAAGTCAAGGTTGTCTGTTTGAAAGCCCTTGGGCTCTTATGGCTCATATAGATGACAATTGTGTATAAATACACATTATGTACACAGACAGCACTGTATGTGCTCTCCCCTCTCTTCATGTGAGACCCTCTTGTTATCCTGAGCGTAGTACATGTGGCATGTTCAGACATGTTCCCTATAGCTGCAGCAGTGGTCTGTAATTACCTGCTAATGTGTGACAGCAGGAGAAAGAGCCGTGACCCACTCCGGAGCTGTGTGCAGTGAATTCCTCAGAGAAACAGGCTGAGTGTTCATAGAGCATGAATGGGATAAATGGTAATGTACACAGCCAAAGTACACACAGGGCGCTCAGAATCAATAACACATTGGTAGGCATGAGGTGTTGAAATTACCTGCTACTACACAAGCGTTCTTTCTTAATGTATGTCATCCAGTACAGTACTTGAATAGCGGTGTTCAAGGATAGAGCATAAAGCATTAGGATGAATGTAGTTAAGTGGGGGTATGCAAGACAGTGCACAAGAAAACACCATTCAGAAACTTTGGGAAAAAAAGAAAACATTTATCAAAGAGCATGTTATGTCTAGTAAATTCATTCTGCTACTCAGCCTATTTCTTTGTTATGAAACACAATCTTTTTTATTAGTGGGTGATTATTACGCTATTTTCTGATCTATGTTAGAATGTTGTTTCCTCATTACAAACATAGTGTTTTGATTCATTCACACACCCTGCATATTTAGAGTTCTTCTCTCAGACAGAAAACACCCTGTTCAACGCTACACTGTGATTGTAAACTCTACACACCTTTACTAGAATTGTTTAGATAATTTCAGACCTGGAATTGCCAATCTCTATTGAGCAAATGGTGGAACAGAGAATTTTGATCTTGGAAGATGCAGACAAGCTTATAATAAAGGATCACTCAATCATGTGTGAATGAAACAAAATACACTCCAGGTATGTTTTTGATGAGGTAACAACATTCTAACATGAATTAAAGCTCACAAGAGCCAATTTGGCATAATATAGGGCTTTTAATTGTTTTGTAAACAAACAAGTAGGTCTGTAAGACAATACAAAGTAACATTAAGTTAATTGTATGTGACTATTAAAATACCTGTAATCATATGTTGATCATCTGGATCATTATCTGGGTTTACGGCGGCACGGCGGCACGGTAGCAGAGTGGTTAGCGCTCTTGCTTCACAGCAAGAAGGTTCCGGGTTCGATCCCCGGGTCGCCCAGACCTTTCCGTGTGTGTTCTGTGTGGAGTTTGCATGCATGGTCTGGGTTCGATCCCCGGGTCGCCCGAGCCTTTCTGTGTGGAGTTTGCATGTTCTCCCTGTGTCTGGGTGGGTTTCCTCCGGGCACTCCGGTTTCCCCCACCAACCCAAAAACATGCACCATAGGTACTCCAGCTTAGGTCCTGACCAAACCGAAGCAAGAAGATCATGGAGATGGTCCCCGGGCGCCCTAATGTGTGTTGCCCACTGCTCCTAATATATGTTATATATATATATATATATATATATATATAGGATGGGTTAAAATGCAGAGAAGAATTTCTCCAGTGTGAGATCAATAAAGTTCACTTCTTCTTCTTCTTCTTCTTCTTTATCAAGGAACCAAATGGCATCATCTAACTCTAAAATATATGTGAAAAGACATTTGATCACAAAGGCCGTGGTATTATTAAATCAAAATGATAAAATAGAATAAACAATTTGTAGTTTAGTTGTAAACATTCTCCATCTAGAAGCCTTCAGTCACTATGTTTCAACCTTTATCTGGTCAAATATGTGTTACAAAAATCAAATGTTACAAGGTCAAATACAAAAATAAGCCCTAATTATAAGCCCCTAATTATAGTTGTTCTCTCATTTCCCTTTCTTTCACAATGCTTCTGCAAACTGCACAGTCTTCTTTCTCCCTCCTCTTCCTCACAAGCATCAGGTGTAATGCGGCCGACAGCTCTTTTCAAGCAGCCACACCAGCTCTGAACTTAAATGTAATTAATCTGGAAACCCAAGGCCCTCTCCATTCACTGAGTTGTGTAGATAATTATAGCTGTAGGCTTATGGGGGCTAAAGGCCAAAGCAAGTGCTGAAAGACTGGCTTAAATCAGCAACTGAAAACTTATACTTAAGGATTTTTTTTTCTATGAGAAGTTATGTGTGCTTTTAACAGCTGCCTTTTTGAATTACTAGGATTACAGTGAGAGTGTGACACGAAAAGGATTTTGTTTTCTTATCATTAAATAAGTAAAGATAGAGTTGCTCTGTTTTGGGGGTATAAGCTGTAGATAGTAGCGGTCCGGTGGTGGTGGGCAGAGAGAGTGGTGTTGACAGATGAATTGAGGGGACAAGGTCAAAGGTCAAGCACAAGAGCACAAAAATGAAAGTCAACATCTGTGGCTTCCCCACTGGTTTTACAAAATTTTACAGCAACTGTTGAGACATGTCCATTTAAAACAACTGTGACTCAATACAATGTTTACTAACAGTATAAAATAGTCAAACCTAGCATTTAGATCTGAAGAATTATTTTATATCTTTGTTTTCAACCCAGTGTCTGTTTGCATGGTAATGGAGCAGATTTGAGAGATGGCAAGACGTAATGGTCCAACAGCCCTATGTGTTGTTTAACATATAAAACTACTTACTTTCTGTTGAATTAGAAATATACAATAGATTTGTTGTTTTCAGTCATGCTTCCCACTAAGCCTGTCATGATAACACATTTTGTAGTGTGATATATATAGACAAAATATAGATAAATATAGACAAAAAATGATAATAATTCATTTAAGTCACTAACACAATAACCCTAAAGCAGATTTCAACCACAAAAACTATTCTAAATGTGCAATAAATGTTAAAAAAAAAATCATGAGATGCAATAAACTGCTGAATGAAACACTTGAGTACTTAGTTGGTGTCTGTAATGAGTCATGGGAAGTTATTAATTCAACCTTTTACAGCTCTTATACTGTTCCAGCTAGCATATATTGAAGGATATAGTAATTATTGTGACAGGTCTACTTTCCATTGCTACCTTGTCAGTATTAAAATATTAATACTTTAGTAGATGTGTGTTCCACATGAGATCCTGCCCTGGGCCTGAACTTGCTGATCGTCCAATAATGCACTGTACACTTTATTTCCCACACAGTCCAGTGGTTTACATCATAGGCCATTTCTGCTGATTCACATCTGTGTGTAAGCCACATGTGAGACATTTATTTCAACAAGACAAAGTACACACTGCTGTTATTTCATAACCAGGTCATTCTCACAATTTGTCGTCATAGCAACAGTAGTAGCATACCTTACCCAAATGATTATCTATGAAGAGCCAAAAATATCTGTTAACAAATTTCACACTTGCAAAACAAACCGTGAGTACTTCTTTGTGATACGAGCTTAAGAAACGAAATTGTGGTTTAGGAAGTTGTGCAATCTTGTGTCTGTGAGTCACCGCACAAACAGAAACTTCACACACCCCGCCTGCTTCGATCTTTACTTCCTGTTGGCGGGAAAAGTCCTGCATGTGGGTGCCTGTACAGTCTGCTAATATAATGCAAAACTGAGTCATGTGCCTAATCTGTGCTAGCTCTAAACTATATTGACAAAGCTTTAACTACTCATAATAGATCTACTGACAATGCTATGATTAAGATGTTTGAATTGTGATAATCTCTCTCCCGTTAATCAAACCTGAATTTTCAGCAGCGTTAATGCACATGTCCACAAGCACAGCACCCCAGTATTTATCTTTTAAAGGTTCTGTTATTACAGAAAATGAATTCTTGTGAGCTTTAAGCCATATAATTATATTGTTACCTCATCAAAAACATGCCCGGAGTTATGTTTTGTTTCATTCACACATGTCTGAATAATACTTTATTAAAAATGTGTCTACATCTCCAAAACTCAAAATGCTCCATTCCACCTTGTGATTTCATGAAGCGGTAGTTTTCAAGTTAACAGCTACGTTTTACCTTTTAATTCTAGTGAATGTGCATGGAATTTAAAAACACAGTGGAGCACTTCCTGTCTTACTACATGACATCTTCACACATCATTTCTGTTTGAGAGAAGATAGGCAGATGCAGAGTTTGTGTGTTAAATGTGTGTGAGTGAATGAATGAACAAACAAAACACTACTCCAGGTATGTTTGTGATGACGAAACAACATCGTAACATAGATCAGAAATTGCCTAATATGGGACCTTTAAGAACATGTAGACTATTCCAAAAACAATAGACAAAGTGATGAACTAACACAGGGCAAAAACACGATTTGATACAATCGTGGTTTAGGTGCCAATCAAGTGTTCCTAGTCAAATGCAATTTATAAATTCAGCCATACAAGTCAAATTCAAAACTTACTGTCTTTATATCATACAGCCACCCTACAGAGAACATTGTGCCAAAGGTATTAAACAAAATAATTATGTTCTATGAATCTGATGCTAGCTTTGTGCCCAATGATCTCTCACAGTAAATGAAGAACAGGATTACTGGTGCATGTAAAATCATATGATAATTATTAGACATGGGCTCAGCAGGCACCCTTATTGTAGATCTTCTTGCAGCTCTGGTCCACTGATAAAAGCTCAATTTGGCATCCTGCTAACACTTTTAATTAAAGCTAACCATTGCACACAGCTTGCCCCATGCATAATCACTTGTTACATTCAGACTTTCAGTTCCACAATGACAAGCATCAGCTCCCCTCTGCCACCTCGGTAAAGACTGAGCTAGCCTAACTAATACTAAGTGAGATTCTTTGTTGGAAAAGGTCAGTGAAAATCACAGGATGCAATAGTATTTTCCAGAATGATTACAATAACATTTGAAATTTGAAAGAGGTTACAGACTTTTTACACCATTTGTGGCAGCAAATGTGGCAGAAAACTTTCAGAGGAAATACTATGAGACCTTCCAGAGGAAATACTTAGAGAGAATTAACCATTTCATCACAGTCTGAAACAATAGAACAGAACAGAGTGAGAGTGAGGCCTTTCCTTTTGTGTTCACATGGCACCCTCTGGACACCACTGTGATGCTACAGGACACAGAGGAGGGACACTTTTGGCTCTCCTCAAACTGCCCTGACACTGCTGACCCTACCTGACCAGTCCTCCTGATAAACTGCACTGAGACCTTTAACTGAGACACAAAGGTCACTGAGAAGCTCTCTCACTCTTGCTCATAACAATATTGAGGAATACATGTGTAATTTTGTTTATCAAGAAACCAAATGGCAGTATCTTTAGACACAATTGAACAAAAGGAGCCAAAGGAGACAAAGGAGCTCCACATATGTTGCCAATTTGAATGTGGAAATGCACTTGCTGCGGCCAAACAGCTGCAGTTGTAATCAGTGAAGGTTGTTCGAGGAGACGTGCCAAGAAAAAAAATAGTTCTTTAACAAGCTGTGTTGTAAATGGCCACAAACTGAAGCTGTTGACGCCAAAGACCAGGCTGTTGTGGGATTATTTTAACATTAACTCAAGTTTGAAAAGACACTTTGTTTTACAGAGAATAACTCAATATGCACATTAAACTGAAAAGTACTGTAAGTATACAGCAAAGCCTTTAACATGTAATTCTTTCATATGTAATAACAAGTGGTGGAACGTAACAAAGTAAAAGTAGTAAAGTACTGTAGTACTTAAGTATAAATTTTAGGTATCTGTACTTTACTTAAGTACATTTTAAAGTGGACACTTTTTACTTTTGCTTTACTATATTTGAGAGCATATATCCATACTTTTTACTCCACTACATTTTTGAACTGGACTGAAAAGTAAAAGTATTTTTATTATTGTCTCAGACTTGTTGAAAAGGTTTGATTTTGATTGGATTGGATTTTTAACACATTCATGATTTGAGCAAACAAATATATGCAAATGAAACAGCTAAAAAATTACAAATTTCAGTTGTTTCTACTGAACAAAATTCAGCACAAATATTAAAAATCACATTTGATGCCTTATGAGGTGTAAAAATATGTGCAAAATACTTTTACTTTTTACTTTTAATTTGACTTTACTTTTTACTTTTCTACTTAAGTACATTTTTAAACAGGTACACTTTTAGTTAAAGGGATATGCCACCCCCAGGTCAAACTTGGGCATCTCCCCACAGTCCAGAGACTAAAATAAGTGGTGGAAAGCGTTTTCCTGGTCACCCAGCCATTGTCCGAGTCTGTCAGCACTGACCGCCGCGGTATCTGCAGCTACTCCGCGTTAGACTGGAGTCTAACGGCGCCAGAGAAAGATTTCGGCCAAAAGGAATTAATTTGCTCGATGCGTTTCCCAATTACTTTCAGTGCGGAAAAACATAGCCGAATCACGCAGCACGCTGCCAGGGGAATCCCTGTTACGCACCAGGAAGGGAGTTCCCCTGTTGCGCAGCGTGCTGCGTGCTTTGGCTATGTTTTTCCGCACTGAAAAATAGTTCCCACCCAAATGACCAAGGCAAGCTCTCCGTGTTGATTTGTACATTTATTTGCACTCGATATGAATGCGCACTACACAAAAAGTAATTGGGAAACGCATTGAGCAAATCAATTCCTTTTGGCCGAAATCTTTCTCTGGCGACGTTAGACTCCAGTCTAACACGGAGTAGCTGCAGATACCGCGGCAGTCAGTGCTGACAGACTCGGACAATGGCTGGGTGACCAGCCAAACGCTTTCCACCACTTATTTTAGTCTCTGGACTGTGGGGAGATGCCCAAGTTTGACCTGGGGGTGGCATATCCCTTTAAGTAGATTTTCATGTGATACTTTTGCTTTACCTTTTGTGTACTTTTACTTAAGTAACACAATTGAGTACTTCTTCCACCACTGGCTTTGTTAACAGTGAAATGGAGAAAGGTTTATCCTCATACATAAATGTACCAAACCCTACTATATATTGATAAAAGTGTTCAGAAGATATTCTGTAGAATACAGTATATGAATAACTCAACGAAGAACTCAATTTCAACATAAGTAAACGATCAGGGAATGATCTTGCAAAGATCTGTTTGATTGCTGACAGAATAGGCTTATTATTATTATGATTAGCCTTTAACACGTGTCCTCAGCACTGGGGCACCCCAGGGCTGTGTTCTCAGCCCTCTCCTGTATTCCCTGTTCACCTACGACTGTACCGCCAGGCACAGCTCCAACCATCACCAACAACGATGAGAGCGCCTACAGAGACGAGGTGAAATCACTGACCAGCTGGTGTCAGGAAAATAACCTCTCTCTGAATGTCAGCAAAACTAAGGAAATGATCGTGGACTTCAGGAGACAGCGTGTAGACCAGCATCCCCCCATCTCCATTAACAACGCTGAGGTGGAGCTGGTCAGCAGCTTTAAGTTCCTTGGGGTACACATCACTGAGGATCTGTCCTGGACACTACATACAGACACTGTGGTTAAGAAAGCCTGACAAAGACTCTACTTCCTGAGGAAGTTGAGGAAGTTTGGTATGAACACCAGCATCCTCACAAACTTCTACAGGTGCACCATCGAGAGCCTGTTGACGGGCTGCATCACAGTGTGGTATGGGAACTGCACTGCTCAGAGCCGCAAAACACTACAGAGGGTGGTGCGAGCGGCAGAGGACATCACTGGCAGCAGTCTCCCCTCCATCCAGGACATTTACCACAGCAGGGGTCTGCGTAAGGCACGCAGCATCACTAAGGACCATACTCATCCGGCACAAGGACTCTTCCGTCTGCTACCCTCTGGTAGACGATACAGGAGCCTGCCACGCACAAAAAGACTCAAAGACAGCTATTATCCTCAAGCTGTCAGACTACTGAACTCTGGATAATACTCCAAATAATACTGAACTCTCAATAACACTGCACTAAACTACTTTCCATTATGCATAAATATGTTTACTGCTGCTGCTCTGTATGAATGTATCATGTTTGTCACGACCTCACTGTAAATTACTGTTACCTGTGCAATAATCAGTGCAATAACCTATGTGCAATATTTATATCATACTATGTGCAATACGAAATCCACACGCAACACCTACACCACACCATATTATGTGCAATCTGTGAAATACTTACACCTTATTTGATCTTTGATTTAATCCTACCTGCACCTTGTACATTGTACCCTGTATTTTTTATTACATTTTATTACATATTTTATTATATTGTTTATTATATTGTTTACTTCTTCCCCTGCACTTTTGCAACACTTTTTTACCATGTACTATTATTGCATGCTATTAGTACTTCTGACTATCTTAGCGAGTCAACGGTTCTACTGATCCTAAGCATTTCATTGCATTGTTGACCTTGTGTTGATTCTGCATATGACAAATAAACAATCTTGAATCTTGAATCTTGAATTATTAATAGCTAAATTTGATATGAACAAGCATTTTATTTCAAATATGATCTCACCTTAGACCTACAAACCCCAAAGTAATTATTGCTTCTAAAAACCTCCGTGTAGCTGACATGCTTGTCTCTAAAACCACTTGGATCTCACCATGCCACAGGGAGTTAAACTCTGGATGCACTTGAAATTTCCTGACAGGCACAGTACCAAAAATCTCACCACATAATTCTTCTGCTATCTGATCAAGATGTTTGAGTCTTATTTAAACAGCTTTTATGAATGCTGATTAATGGACTAAATTAAAATCTGTCAAGGTCAAAACTGTTCTAATGAAGCAGCTACTTAAGCAGTGTAAAATGTCTCCCACTGCTGTAAAACTCCAGGGACAGTTTTTAGCTCAAGTAATTACCTGAATCATTTTAATATGTGACTGTCTCATTCAATATTAATGAGGTGAAAATGCTTCCAGCTACGCAGCCCTGAGCATACTGTGACCTCCCCAACATCTTGCTATTGTAACTATTACTGCAGCTGTAAATTTAACAAGGGACCACACACTCACTGTTACAAATATTGAGCAACTTTAAGCACTAGAATTAACAGGTTAGCACTGTCTTAGCTCAGTGAATTGTTCTGATTTGACGCTGAATGTTGCAAAAAATAAAAAATAATTCAATGGAATAAACATGCAGCTGTAGTAGCAAAATGATTTATGCAGTGGTTTAAGAGTTACCAACTTATTGGATGGTTCATTGTTCGACTCTGGTTGTCATTGTGTTCTTTGTCAAAACATTAAATTCATGTTGCTTTCACATAATGTAGCTGGTTAGAGGGGAAAAAAGACATTTGTTCCATAAAAAACAACCAAATTCAAAATAACAAAATCATATTTTTGGTTCTGATTAACATGATTGAGATTCAATAAAATGTGAGTCCTTTTTAAAAGTGCACTATGTCTCCACGGCGATGTTTTTGCTTGCATGGCACAAAACTCCACAGGCCAAGTTTCAGGTCAGGTCTGTGAAGAGGCGACCCTGATCACAGTAAGAATACATGTTTTTCAGTGTATTTTTGAGCATCAGAAACACACAAAACACACACATTTGCCTAGAGTGTTTCACAGTATGGTACGGTATTAAAGATTTTTATCATCATGTAGACTAAACTAGACCAAGTTACAGCTCAGATCTGTGGAGAGGCAACTCTGCTCACAGGAAGACGTAAGAATGGTTTTCTACAGTACGTATTTTTGAGCTATAAAACCACCTGTGATTTAATATATGTAAGGTAGAGCTGTTTAATGTCATACTGTGGAATATTCTAGGCAGACCATTGTCATATCCATCGAAACAAAAAGGTGACGGGCCCTCAACCAAAATGTACCTTTAAGATCAGAATGGAGGCAAGGAAGTGGCGGACTCTAGGTAAGTGATGATGTTAAATTCCACCACAGTTATATGTAATTACTGCACTGTTCCAATGAGGGACTTGTGAGTGAATAGATCTTCCTTCCTTTCTGCCTCACCAGCTGCTGAAGTCTCTTCATGCAGGTGTCATCTTCTCCAAGAAAGTGAGGATTGGGTTACTGGACATTGTCAGAGCAGGTGCAATGAATTATCTTCTTGTGCATGTCTTTGTAAGGGCCTTTTTGTGCAGTTTTTTGGCTCCCTTTTTGGACCTCGGGGACAGATCTGGACTCATCCACAGTGTAATGTGACACTACAGGTATTACTGTCTTTTCAGATGTACACCACAGAAGCATGGCAGTATGAGGCTTGAGGTCAAAAATAGACAATATGAACATGCCGCATCAGCTGACCAGCAAAGTTTCTCAGCATGTGACTCCATTTAAAAGAAAGGGGAAGTTGTGTGTGAGTAGTGTGCATGGGATAAAGCATTCATTGCTTATCACAAAAACCTCACACAGTAGCCATGACAGAGGTGACAGGTGATTTTCGGGCTTCAAAATTAGAATTGGTTGTGGTGATTTTATAAAATAAAAATCAATAACAATGTCTGCAAAACACCAAATTGATCTTTGTTTAATTAAGGGCACTGCTTCAAAACATGTTCTTGTCTAAATCTGTAGCTATACTGACACCCTGGGGTATGATTTGATGTGCCAGCTTTAGTCTTTATGAAGCTAATATTTGAAAATACAGGTTTAATCATTAATAACCATTGAACAAAGCATCTCCCAGTGTTTGAGCCAATGAAAATGAAGACTTGGCTCAGACGCTTGTCTAGACAGAAGCTCCTTCCCAATTGTTAGGCTGGTACTGCAAACTGCAAAACAGGATATACATTTAGGTCTACTTAAATATTGCATAATTGGCTATTTCAAAATCAAACAAGCTAACTAATGGTACATTGCATACAATCAACTACCTTTCAAGTGTTTAATTGTAAGAATACTATTATGTTTAATTGTAAGAGTAGAAATAAATAATAAATAATAATAATAAATCATATGTAATAATAAATAATATATAGAGAGAGATATTAGAGACATTTAGAGATATTTCTTTTGAGAGTTTGGGTGTAGTGCGCGGACCTCTTTCTCGGCCTAGTCTTTGGCGCCATCTAGTGTGGCTTAATAATCAATATCTTGCGTGGTTAACGCTGGGTAAAATTTGTAAAAAAATAAAATAAAATAATAATAATAATAATAATAATAATAATAATAATAATAATAATAATAATAATAATAATAATAATAATAATAATAATAATAATAATAATAAATAAAATTCTTTTGTAGAGCCTATCATGTACAAAATAACTGTATCCTATTAAAAAAAAAAAAAAAAACATGAAGGAAGGAAGAACGTCCCTACCCGGCTTCCTTACCGTTAGTCACGTGACGGTTCTTTGGTTGTTGAGGGTTGTGCAAATCAAAAAGTGCTACATTTTAAAACAGTTGGTCGCTTTGTTAGTTTTTATTAAAAAGATGGAGATCGGAACAGAGATCAGCAAGAAAATAAGAGTGAGTAGCAAGTGTATATTCGCCATTAGCCCCGGAAACATCGGCGCAGGGTATTTTCGCTGGATGCTAGCCTGTTTTAGCTTGCAGAATACGAATTATGGGGTCTATGTTCAGATTAAAAAGGCTGCCACTTTAGTCTGTTGAACGTTTCGTGATTTTTTTTTTTTCATGTAAACCAAACTTTACTATTAACACGCTGTTGTATGTTAAGTGTAGGTTCTGGTTTATGCAGCTGCTAACTTGGATCAAATTGCATACTTCCTTTGCAGGCAGCTATCAAGGGCAAGCTACAGGAGCTCGGCGCCTATATCGGTGAGTCTTCTATGCTGTTGAGTGAATATAACTTAGACGTACTTATCTTAATTAAGTTATTTTTCTTATTTATGTTTTTGTGCCACACCTGTAGATGAAGAGCTTCCTGACTACATTATGGTGATGGTAGCGAACAAGAAAACATCCCAACAGATGGCTGACGACTTGTCCCTGTTTTTGGGAAGCAACACCATTAAGTTCACAGCCTGGTATGAGGCGTACTCTGCGTTACATTGCCCATCATCAACATAATAGCAATGCACATTTGTACTGTATCTGACGGGATCTGTTCTCTTGTAGGTTACATGGTGTTCTGGAGAAGTTGAGATCAGTTGCAGTTGGTAAGTCAGATGCCCATTGTCAACATTGTTATCCTGGAATATACTGTTGTTGTTTTTAATAAGATGAACTTTACTTTCGTTATTTCAGAGCCTGGATCTTCAAAAAATCAACTAGAATCAGACGGTGGCACATCTGCAGGTAGAAGACGCTCTTCTGAAGGCAGCAGATTTGAGGAATCCAAACAGTTGACAGTTTCCAGCTCTCGGTCCGAGGCACGAGTGTCCAGTTCTGCATATGAAAACAGGTAAATAAATAGACTGTTTAGTGCTACGGCCTCTCTGAATCAACAACAAAAACCCAATTTCTGTTTCATAAGGAGGGGCTCTTCATCGAGGCTGACATCGGCGGTGAAACCTCTTGTGGAGTTGGTTCCCTCTGAAGCGGTAATTGACATTAAACCAGACATGGATGATGACCTGATTTCAGAAAATCATGTAGAAACAGGAACAAGTTCTAGTCGGGCACGCAGTTCATCAAGCAGACCTAGTATTGAAATCTACAGACCAAGTCAAAGCAAGATGACCTCAATAAGCTCTGCCGAATCGCACTCCAGGCATGTGGAGAGCAGGAGTAGTCGGTCATCCAGAAGCATTGCCAGTAAGGTATGAGTCCATGATTAAATGATTGATTTCATTAAATGAAAATGACATAAGTAAGGTGCTGAAAGTGAGCTATATTCTCTGTTTTTGTGTAGCCAGAGGAATCGCGTAAGCGTAAAGCCCCAGTTGCAAGCTCAATAGTGCGGGTGAGCAGAACGGATGAGGACAGTGATGATGCTGAAGATGACGACACAAACTGTGGTAGCAGAGGAATGTCCAGTCGTGTGTCCCTTCCCTCCAAATCTGAGCGCAAGTTGGTCGTCTGTTCACATAATATATTTGCCTCACTTATGTTTAGCTTTGCTCTAAAGTTTATACTTTTGTTTTTCAGACCTTCACTACCACCAGCTAAGCAGGCAAATAGGAATCTGATTCTCAAGGCCATATCAGAAGCTCAAGATTCCATCACAAAAACCACAGCATATCCCCCAAGTGTGTTTTCTCATACTTTAGATATTACAGTGGTACCTCACCTTACGAAATTAATTCATTCCAGAAGTGGTTTCGTAACGTGAAAAATTCGTAAGTTGAGTAGCTATTTCAATGGAAAAAGCCTGATTCGTTCCAAGGCCCCGATCCAAGTTTTTTTTTTTTTTATAGTGTAACTTTTTTTATAGTGTAACATTGTGTTCTGTGTCCTGATTGGCTTCTCAGACTGGATTTAAACTTTTCTCACATTTGTCTCTCGTTTAAACACTCAAACTTTCATAGATTTTCAACAAAATTATTAATAGTGAAGTGTGGGGGGAAGGGGGAGGGGGAAGAAAACTGCGCTCTGACATGTGTGTGATAGCGCGCAGCATGACCCGGCGTGGGGCTGCCAGCAGGTCTAGACCTGGACTAAACCTGGACTAAACCAGGACTAGACCAGGACTAAACCAGCACTAGACCAGGTGGATTAAAGCGCAGCGTGCGGGTCTATTTCCTGGTTTCCTGGTTTCGAGTCACAGCTGAGGGGAGCAGCGAGGACTCCCCTCGGGACGGCACGCAGTCTGAGCCCATGAACGAGACCCGTGCTGGTCTAGACCAGGTCTAGAGCAGGTCTAGACCACCGCGGCTCTTGCATGTGTTCGTGGGTCTCGTTCATGCGCTCAGACTGCGTGCCGTCCCGAGGGGAGTCCTCGCTGCTCGCCTCAGCTGTGACTCGAAACGAAACCAGGAAATAGACCCGCGCGCGGCGCTTTAATCCACCTGGTCTAGTCCAGGTTTAGTCCTGGTTTAGTCCAGGTCTAGACCTGCTGGCAGCCCCGCGCCGGATCATGCTGCGCTATCACACACGTGTCAGAGCGCAGTTTTCTCCCCCCTCCCCCTTCCC
Source organism: Paratrypauchen microcephalus (assembly GCA_036785185.1). NCBI lineage: Eukaryota > Metazoa > Chordata > Actinopteri > Gobiiformes > Gobiidae > Paratrypauchen > Paratrypauchen microcephalus. Next base: position 5,266,921 of record JAVJIX010000003.1, read on the forward strand.
CCCACACTTCACTATTAATAATTTTGTTGAAAATCTATGAAAGTTTGAGTGTTTAAACGAGAGACAAATGTGAGAAAAGTTTAAATCCAGTCTGAGAAAAGCGTATAATGTGTGTGGCTGAGCGCGCATTATTTGAATTTTTGAGATTTCGCGTTTCGTAACTTGAATTTACCGTGAAGGCGTTTCGTAACTTGAAATTTTCGTTTGTTGGGTCATTCGTAAGGTGAGGTACCACTGTACTGTGACAGTGTTGTCCTTTTCTCATACTTTTTATTTATCTAAACAGTCCCGCAGCGGCAGACTGTTCCTGTTGCCCCTCGTACTCGTTTGTCCACTAGTGAGGAGATGACGGCAGCTATTCAGTTGGTCCAGGAACATCTCCACAGTTTAGCCCCCCGGGCCTATGCGTCTACAGAACTACTTCAGTCTAGAACTGGTGTGTTCTTTGTTTTTGTTCAAAGGTTTTTTTGTTTGTTTTTTTCATTCATGTTTATTTATGAATAAATATTTTTCTTCTTCAGCTCCACCTAAATCCTTAGCATCACGTCTTCAAATGGATTCTAGAGAGGGTGGTGAAACACGGGAGCAAGGCGAACACGGTACATAGATTTTTGAAATATTTATATTTCAAAAATATATATATTTAATGACTGCATCAATGTTTTTAACATGTTGTATGTTTCCAAATTAAAAATTTCTACAGGCCCTGATACACGTTCTTTTATAATGAGTAAACCACAGCTAGAAGAGCAGTCAGCTGTCAGACCTCTGCAGGACATCTCGGCTGCGCCTCGCACCGTCCAATCCAGGTATCATGCCTTACAATAGGTTTTAACAACATTGTCTTATATGCAATTTTTGATTTAAATAATTGTTGTTATACAGTAAGGAGTCAGGTGACTCTGCGAGTCCAAAGTTTATAGTTACTCTTGACGGTGTGCCCAGCCCAGTGGGAAATTTCACAGACTTGGAAATGGACATGGATGATGTGAGACCTCCTCCAAAGGAAGGAATCACCGAGAGCAACAGTCACCCCTCAGTCAATGTCCTTCAGAGACTGCAAGGAAACACACCGATTGATGGTATTACAGCAACATATGTATTTTGTATGCATCATTGCCATCAGGCAGTTCCCAACTTTCACTGCTTTTCTGCCATCACATGGACAAAATGGAACATACAGACAAATTGTTACTTTAATTTACTGCATAACATAAGTAGAACATTGACCACTTTGTCTGGGTGGACAGCATTTAGTGGTGCATATAGTTGCTGTGTAATGCTTAACTTTGTCTTCAAAGTGGGTTAAGGTTATAAAATTAAGTATTAAGTATAAAACCAAAATTGTCAGCGACTAGTCGTGGCGACAACAGTTGGAAACCTTTATACATTATATGCAACCAGTGGGGATGGCACGATGGACATAGACTTGGTAGCTGTCGGACAGTTCTAATAGCAACTCTGATATCCATATATTTTTGTTACTATTGTCAACTATTTGCATGTGTTTTAATCTTTTTTTGTAAGATGAAATGATGGATTATGAAGAAATGGACACAGAGGACATCGCAACCAAAAGACAAAAGGTTTCCGAACGCTGCAAGTTCTGGCCAGCTTGCAAAAGTGGAGACGAGTGTCCATACCATCACCCTACAACTCAGTGCAAGTAATGTTTACCACATTTGTTGCCAAATCGATTCATTAATATTGTTCATATTTTATGTGCCTCATTTTTCTGTAGGACCTTTCCCAACTGTAAATTTGGAGATAAATGCCTTTTCATCCATCCAAACTGTAAATATGACGCCAGGTGTACAAAGCCCGACTGTCCTTTCACTCACGTCAGCCGAAGAAATACATTGAATCCTCCACCAAGACCAGGTTTGTTTACACATTTTTTTTTTTTTAAGTTTTGTACTTTGAGCATTTTGCCATTGCACTCAGTCCTAATTCATTTCACTCGATGTTCTCAGTGCCACCAGTGCAGACTACGACTGTGTGTCGGTTTTTCCCTGACTGTAAAAAAATGGACTGTCCATTTTATCACCCAAAGGTGCAAGATTATGATACATTAATATGCACTGGTTCTTTATACTAAATACTAATGTCTTTACTCTTTGGCAGCCTTGTCGCTTTGCTGCACAGTGTAAACGAGTTGGATGTTCGTTCTACCATCCCACCACAACTGTACCACCAAGACACGCACTGAAGTGGACCAAAGCTCAGTCCAGGTAGACACTTGTGAAACTAATGATCGAACATATAACTGTGAACTAAACTCTCCTTCCTTTTCAGTTAATCGTCCCCAGTGAATGAAGAGGACAAATAGACTCTTCTGGATTTTATGTTCTTTATTGTTTTATTCTATTGGGATGATTTTAATGTGTTTTCATGAGCAATTTCATGTCCTAAAAATATTAAAAATGTGTCACACTGACAAGTTGTCAGTTATTCTGCTAAAGTCTGTATTGTCTTTTAGTCCTTTTTATAGCTTAATGTAATTTAAAATATGGGGGGAAACAATGATAGGTGAGTGGTGCAGCTTTCTAACTACACTAACACTATTGGCCAGGGTTAAGGGGATCAACTAAACGATCTTACAGTGACCATATTTTTACTCAAGAGAATTCAGAAGTCATGCTACATATGTATACAAAGAAAAGCTTGTCTTGAAATGTCATCAATAATCATTAGCTGAATAGTAAAATTATACTAATGCTTTTATTTTGGTTACAAGTTACATTTTCCCTAAATTTTAATATTCAAGATAATATTTATCCTGTGTAGTGCATACCATAAATCACTTCACTTGTCTAGGTTAGAGAAGTGCACAGACAGAAAGTTAATGCTACATGAAATTATCTGCTAGTGGAGTCTGTCCGTTTCCATGGAAACCCATTTTAGCGCATGCGCATTGGTGTTAAATAATTTGCATCGTCGCCTTGTCAAATCATGCCCTGACCTATTCTACTCAGAACTAAACTTTTCATGACAAAATTCTGACAACAACGCAAAATCGTTATTTGTTATCTGTGAATGCAGTCATTAAAAATAATAATAATAATAATAATACCGTTGTGCTGGAGTGTAAATTGATTTGGCGTGACCTTCAAAGTTCAAGCCCTTTTGCCTGACACATTTAGGTCCACTTTAAAGGTAAGTGCACTGTGTACCTATGTACGTCAAATCTTTTTGGTGGAGGATTCGCCAGCTGCTTCTCTGCAGAAGTGTTATTGCTTTGCCTTTGATATTCACATATTCACTGTGTGTCATTATGCTTATCAATCTCCCTGAAGATAAGCAGCCATTAGACGTCAAAGAGAAGAGGGATGAATAAAATCCTTTCAGTCATATGTAGCCTACAGTAAATTGTGTGTTCACACTTGAATCATATTAAAAATGGGACTAAACTGGGACTAATTTCAGAACTACGCTTGGACTAGACCAGGACCAAACAGTATGGACTAAACTTGGCTCAAAGCAGGACCCAGCAGAGACAGGTGTGAACAACCCTAAAACAGAACAGGTGTGAACCTAGATTTGAACTTTGTAGAGGGATTCTCTTTCTCGAACATAGCACTCCTTCATATTCTTTTTCCACTTCACAAACTGCGAGGTAGCCTAAATCTATGATTAATGTTTACGACAGCCACCATCCCACCAAACAAAGTCTTAATTACAAAAATGTGATTTTATACAACTATAGTATCAAAGGGACAGATCGCATTAGTTCCTGACTAGAGGAATTATCCAGGAACACTTTGTCCAAACAGTTATTTTTCTTGTATAATGTCCTTTCTTACCAGTTTTTTTTCTCTCTTTACAGTATCAACTCATTTGGACGCTGGTAAATGCCAAGTCTTGGAACCGCCTGCCCTTGCCTTTCAAAATTCCTGCAATAGGAGAACATGTTTTTGTGTGGGTGGGTTGTTCAGCCAAGCAAAGCTGTTTTGGTCCAGATTTTTTATTTATTTTTTCATGTGATAATCTTGCAACACCAAATGCTACCTCGCGATGGGGACAAACAGACTAATCATATTCTACAAGTTCTATAATCAGATGTAGTATTCTAAATATTCTCTAAATTTTTGAAAGAATGGATTATTTTATTCACATGTTGCTATTGCCGCTATTATGTTGCTAAATAATAATATTAGGTAATTTCCAGTGTCATTTTTAATGCTTTTGTAAACAATTAAGTCAAATGGAGTTTTGGGAAGGACTCTCTTGGGGATTAGGCCGAAACCATCATGACAGTTGAAAGAGGAAGAGGGAATGCCCAAGATATGAGGTGAAAAGATGAAATGAAATGTACTTTTTAGATAGCTTTGCCTGCTACTAACAAAACCAACCCAATACCTGTTAACCAATGTGTTACTTCACTGGAGTTTACCAGATTACTACTCGGGCTGACTTTCCACTAAACATGTGACTTCCAAGGTAATGCAACTTTTTTTTTCTCCCTTTTACCAGAAGTTGCATCAAAACTTATTAGGTACGTACAAAAAGATAGAGAGATAGATAGGAGGAGAGAGAGTGAGAGAGGGGGAGGCACAGAAAGGCAGAGAGGAGACTAAAGGAGAGTCATTCAGTCCCAGCAAAACCCTTTGAGCTACTTTCTCTCTTGCGCAGATAAAGCAGAAGTGTGAAGAGGACGAGAGCTTGAGGGCTGGCGATGGCACAGGGCTCCGATAGCAACGACGCAAGCTACAAGTCTCCATCCCCTGCAAGTCGAGCCGTGAGTCTGATATCCATTATTTTAACCATTTACATATTGATTGTACGTATACATTTACACATACATTGGGTTGTTCATTTCTACCAGTTGTCACATGCTATGAGTGTTTTACTTGCACACTTAGGTTGCAGGTATTACTCAACCAATGTGTAGGCTTCTGTGAATTGCACGATTCATTTCGTGCCCGGTCAGAGTGAATTCATTGTCTGTTTTGAGGGCACAAACTGTGAATGACTGGGCAAGTGTCAGGAACAAACTGTGTAGAGCTTGCATGTGTGCATAGTAACGTGTCCACAACAGAAAATGGCATTGAAAATTCTCACTAACTACTCAATTCAATTTATTTGTGTACACCCCAAAGTCACAACAGCAGTGAAATTGTTGATTTAACCAGTAGAAAGTTAGAAAATTCATTCATTTTGGTGATTTTTGTCAGAGTCATCATTCAAGCGATCCTTTTGTTTTGCCTGACCTCAATATGTGTCTTTGATGTATGTATAGTATAACTGACACAGCACTTTTGAATGGCTTACTTATTTAGATACCATATAATCAAACGGTTAGGAAGTTATGGGTTCGTTACCAATGACTCAGCCGCTTCGAAACCCAGCCCTTCCTTGGCAAACTAAGGTGATACAGATTTGCACCTCTCACCTAAGACCAGCCATATATAGTAAATAGATTTCATCATTTAAATAAACATCTTTTTTGTTATTTTTTTGGTTTTTCAGGGCTCCTCAGATGATGTTAAGAAGGTGATGCGGCGAGAAAAGAACCGAATTGCTGCACAGAAAAGCAGGATGAGGCAAACTCAGAAAGCGGACAGCCTACATTTGGTAAGACTTAAAAACATCACTACTCTAAATACATTATGTTCCTGATACAATTGTGAAACCAGTAGAAATACTATTGCACTATAATTACTCTACCTGACCATGTGGCGATGTGTCATGGCTTCTACTGCCACTTGGACGCTGTTCTAAGTTTGCAAAAGCTACAGGAATAAATTAGCACGTGTGGGCATCCCTCTTTAGCACGCCAGAGAGGCAGAAATGATCATACAACTTTTACAATACATCAACTGCCACTGTTTTCTTCAAACCACATCAGCTTACTAAATGTTTCTACTACAACTGACCCCTGATCTAGCTTTGTCAGTATTTTTCAGAGCTGCTGTTCAGTGTAACTTGATAGATCAACTTAAAAGTCAGTGTGTTAGGAAGTAATACATCCAAAACATACACAAGACATCTTTCCTTGCTGCACTTTAAAGTCGACATTCAGTGGTTTTGCTTTTATCATGCTGCTTGATAAACAGGAAGACAAATTTTCCCTCACGGTGATACCAGACTGACTTCCTGTTTCCGCAGTAGTAGTTTTTGGTGAGGGTTACATTGTAGGCCGTGGGCCGAGAGAGGGGGAGACGCAGCAGTCACTTCTTGTAAATGCACACAAACAGTGGGCTGTGTTTGGTGAATGACGCATGAATGTATGGGGTTTACCCAGAGCCTCTGTGACAGTAAAGACCTATAGTGCTGTTTCAGGGAGTGATGTGACCTTTGTTTTGCCCAAGACCTTTTGTCTCAAAAGGTGGGGAAGAACATAAAGCCAACATAAAAGGACTAAACGTGTGACAGAACCCCACAATATTAACATTGAATGTAATGAGGCCTGTCACCAGTACAGCAAGTGTACATGGTTACAGTTTCATTCTATTTCTCTTGCCAAATCAGCAAATTGCCTATTTTTGTACAAACCAGTGAGAGGTGGTCCAAGAGATTACTCAAGAAAGTAAAGTATTTGGAAAAACTACTAGTACTCTAGTACTTAAAGTTCCTATATTACACAAAATTGACTCTTGTGAGTTTTAGACCACGTTAGAATGTTGTTACCTCATCAAAAACATACCTGGAGTTATTTTGTTACATTCACAAATGTTTGAGTAATCCTTTAGTATGGCTAATCTCAAAAGGTTCTCTGTACACCTTGTGATGTCAGGTAGTGGTAGTTTTCAAGTTAAGAGCTACCTTTTAACTTTTGTTCAACAGAGAGTGGCAATTGCAGGGCTGAAATGAGCCAAATGATTCTAGTGAAGGTGTATGGACACACAGTTTAGAACTTCTTATATTACCAAATCACATCACAAGTTAGAACAGAGTGTTTTCTGTTTGAGAGAAGAAGACATCCTTTATTTATCCCTGTAGGGAAATTATTTCTCTCCATTTTGACCCATCCTTTTCATCAGGTCATCAGGCACCCGGGGGGCAGGTCTGGTCTTGCCCAAGGACCCACAGTGGGTTGCTCATTGCCCGGGGGGGATTTGAACGCAGGTCTCCCAGGTGAAAGTCAAGTAACTTACCAGTTGAGCTAACCAGCCAGTTAGCTTACAGGAAAAACTGTCTGTTAAACTTATGTGAATGAAACAAAACACAACTCCAGGTATGTTTGTGATGACATTACAACATAGATCAGAAAACAGCATAACATGGGCCCTTTAAACAGTAAGTGTTGGGATATAACATCTATTTGATCATTTTAAGTTGTAAATTGCTGTAAAAGAAAGAAAGAAAGAAAGAAAGAAAGAAAGAAAGAAAGCTATGCCTTTATTAGTCCCACAGTGGGGAAATTCCAGTTCTGCATTTAACCCATCCTGTTATTAGGAGCAGTGAGCAGCACATTACTGCGCCCAGGGACCATCTCCATGATCTTCTTGCTTCGGCTTGGTCAGGACCTAAGCTGGAGGATTTACCTATGGTGCATGTTTTGGGTTGGTGGGGGAAACCGGAGTGCCCGGAGAAAACCCACCCAGACACGGGGAGAACAAGCAAACTCCACACAGAAAGGCCCAGGCGACCCAGGGATCGAACCCAGACCATGCATGCAAACTCCACACAGAACACACACAGAAAGGCCTGGGCGACCCGGGGATCGAACCCAGAACCTTCTTGCATTGAAGGACAAAGCATTACATAATGCATACAATCTGGTATTTTCAAAGGATACACACAAAAATGTGAAAAACAAAATCATATCTGCAGGAGCTGTGCAAAAAACACAAATCGTTTCATATTGTCATCAAAAAGCCTGTGTCACTTATAGACAGTGCAACTATGAAATATCTTAGAAGAGGGGAGGGAAGATGTTGTTAATCCATTTTATTGTTAAGATAAATGTTAAAATAAAAAATTAAAGAATCTCAAATATAAACTAAAAACACCAGTTTCTCATTCCCATCAAATTCTTCTTCAGGAGAGCGAGAACTTGGAGAAAGAAAATGATGCTCTGAGGAAGGAGGTGAAACAGCTGACTGAAGAAGCCAAGTATCTGTCGTCTGTGCTGAGCAGCCACGAGCCTCTGTGCAAGGGCCTGACCCCCACGACCCCTGACCTCATCTACCCCGCCCACCACGGCTCCTACCACCAGCACATCGCTGTGTCACACTACCAGCACTGACCTTTCAACTCTGACCCCAACTGATAACCTCACGGAGCAACAAGACCAGAGCTGTACTTACAAAATACTGTCTATACAAGTCAGTGACAGCAAACTGTAACAGGGTGAAATTCACTATTTATTTTGCTTCTGCTCTTCGATGTCTTTATGATTTGTGATTGTATTATGGAGAGCCAGTCTATGTTTACAAAGGGACATATGAGACCAATTATTGTATGTTAATGAAGAGAGAGTATTTTTGTAAGCAGCGATTAACTAGTGTTATACAACTTTTTCTAATGCTATCTTGTTTTTGGAGTCATTTTAAGTATTTTTGCTCAGGAGCCACTGACAGATGTGATTGTTTGACAAGCAGAATGTACAAAGGTTGACATGACCAAAACATGGGGAAGAGAACCGATTTTATTGTGCTATCTGAATAGTGATTGTAAAAGAGATACGTTATTGTCTATTTATTAAATGTGAAACCTCGCACCTAATCTTGCCTTTGTCTTTTATTTCTTGTCACCAGCAGACAGGGCGTGCGCGCCTGTATTGTTTTTGATAAAAACTTCAACTGCTGTAGATGTTATCTGTGTGCAGTCTCTAGGTGGCAGTGTTGAACAGCACAGCAAACTGCATACAGCACTTTTATAGTTTAGGACCCTTATTGTACAACAGTAACATGTCTACTGGCATTGTGCTTAAATCGTATTAACTTGATTTAGGATTAACAGAACAATAAAAAACAATGACAGTGATAATTAGGGGTGTAAATCAGACACTTCATGACGATTCGATACGATTTCGATTTCTTAAGCCAACGATTCGATCATTTTCGATTCTTGAGAATTCCCCACGATTCGATACGATTCGATACGATTCGATTCAATGGTTTCACTTTATGTATTAATGATGTTTTGAATAAAAATAACAAAAACTGTAACATCTGCATTTTATTACAGAAAAACATTAATACACTCAGTTACTGCACTGGCAAAATAAAGTGTCTCAAAATAAGTGCAAATATACTTAAGGAGCCTTGTATGAACATCTTACTCCACAAAAACAACAAAAAGTAACAGACACATGGGCCTATTCACTATAAAGTAAACAATGTATCTGTGCTTAACATACTGAAGGGACCTTGTTTAAGCCTTGCATGAAAGGACTCCCCAAAATCAGTGCAAAGAGTGAAAAAATTAAAAGCCTAGGCCTACACTTGTCCACTATAAAATAATATCAATGTATACTTGCTTTAGATACTGAAGGGGTGTTGCAAAGAGAACAGTTAGCAAACAAAACCAGTATGATTCAGTATTACATATCAATACTTTCAGTGGTGCTCCTTGACAGATTTTTCTTTAAAAAATTGGACCAGCTGATTTTTTTGACACAGTGGGTTGCTTCTCTTCGCACATCAGAGTGGTGGCGGCCTTCAGCGGGGATAACAGGTCCAGCATTTGTTCCGCAGCCACTATATCGCTTTCACTGAGTGTGTGGACATCACATGCGCCTTTTCTTAGTTTCTTGTCAAGAAGTGTGGCCGTCACTGCAGCTTGTTGTTCAATAAATCGCTCCAACATCTCGAAATAACTATTCCACCGGGTTTTCACATCACCTTTCAACTTGTGGCATGGGAGGGCCAGCAAACTTTGCTTTTCTTTCAAAACTGCGGTCGCATCTGCGCTGCGGTGAAAAAAACCCACGATTCTTCTCACCCGCCCCAAAAGCCTGTCTGTGGCAGCAATCTTAAGGCCATCTTGCGTGGTCAGGTTGAGTGTGTGTGCAAAGCACATTACGTGTGGTGACATTCCTGCCTCCTCCCCGGCCCTCTTCATGTTCGAAGCATTGTCGGTGACGAGGGCTGGTGCTTTCTTGGTTAAACCCCACTCTTCACACGCAGCTCTCAGCACTTGCCCGATGTTTAGTCCTGAATGTGTGTCCTCCAATACACGTGTCTGCAAAACGTGGTTCTTCATCTGCCATTCATTGTCAATGAAATGACAGGTAACTGTGATGTATGACTCTGTTGTGCATGAAGTCCAGCCGTCTGATGTTATCGCTACGCGCTGTGCCTTCATCAAATCTGTCAAAACTTCATCACGAACTTTGCTGTATAATCCAGACGAACGACTTAAGTCCAAGAGGAGTGTGTAATTCACCTCTGTTTTCGCCAGCTTTCTCCTCGTCCATCACTTCCGAAAGTTCACTCTGTGGCTTGTGTGTTTGTGTCCACGTGTGAGAGCGGGGGAGGAGGAGGGAGGGGGTGGTTTATTTATTTAGGGGTGGGAGGTGGGGGGGCGAAGGAGGTTCACGAGGACAAGAAAGGTTAGCGCCCCTCGCAGCGCAGGAGTCAGTAATACACCTAAGAGAAGATGGCTGAAAATAGACGGACGGAAATTTTGAAAACGTAAGCGCATTAATCGATTCTCTTGTGGACGCATCGATGCATTTGGATCGTCGGCTGTAGGATCGATGCATCGATACGAATCGATTATTATTTACACCCCTAGTGATAATGTCAGTTTCAGTTTGCCGGGGTTCTTTGATTTTACTTCAAATTACCCAAACTGTAGCAGGCCTATTTTATTTTTTATGAATAAAATCTCATTTTAGGTTCAAAATGCTATCTCTATAATGCTTGGAATCTCACATGCAGAGCTTCTGAAAGGTTTGCAGGCATAGTTCACTCTGTAACTCCGCCCTGGGCCCTCCTCATAGTTTTGTTTGCCCGACTTTTTCAGGAGTTGTCGATCTGGGGGATCTTGGGTCCGGACACGTGTTTGTACCAGTCCGTGCGTACAGGGTTCAGAGAGAAAAGGATCAGGCTGTTAAAGAAATGCAACGAAGGACTTTAAAGCAAAGTTCAGTTGAATGAGCGACGAGACGACAGGAAATGAAATAGTGCAGTGTAGGGCCTTACCAACAGAGTTAAAAGTGGAACTAAGCGATCAGTGTTTGAGGTTCAGTTTACGCTGTCAATAAGAGGAGACAAGTAGCAGTGCTAGAGCTAATGCGTAATAAAGCGGAACATTTTCACAATTGTGGCGCGCCATTGTCAATTTAAAGTTGTTTTAAAGAAGAATTCGAAGTTTTTAAGGGATTATGAGTGAAAAGGAGGCGTTTGAGGACAGTAAAGTGAATGACGCCAAGAATGAGGTGGGTTTGGGGAGACTCTCTAAAGCAGCAGAGGAAGGGGAGAATGGCACGGAGCCGTGCGCCCGGGACGAGAAGCAGTTGTTCGGTGACGTGCCCTTACCACCGACCCGACTGTACAAGCGGCGTTGGGTCATAGTGTGCCTCTTCAGCAGCTATTCCCTCTGCAACTCCTTTCAATGGATACAATACAGCATCATCAGCAACATCTTCATGTACTTCTACAGCGTGGACGCCTTCACAATAGACTGGATGTCCATGATCTATATGCTTACTTACATTCCCTTCATCTTCCCTGTCACCTGGCTGCTGGACAAGAAAGGTCTGCGGGTCATCGCACTGGTGGCCACAGCTCTGAACTGTGTCGGCACGTGGGTCAAGGTCCTGAGTGTTAAACCAAACCTGTTTGTTGTCACCTTCATTGGACAGTTCTGCTGCTCCTTCGCTCAAGTGTTCATTCTGGGGATGCCCTCCAGAATCGCCTCCGTGTGGTTTGGTTCACGGGAGGTGTCTACTGCCTGCTCCATCGGAGTGTTTGGGAATCAGGTAAATTAATTCTCCCTCAAACCTCAGTGGTGCATGTTAAATCTCCATTCACTTCATCACTCATTACCTGTAATGCCCTTGTTTTTAACTTAGTTCCACTGACCAATGGAATGCACCATCACGTGAGCAGTTATATCCAAGTGCACGTGTGCGTAATTACGCACTATCCAACTTTGGTTTCAACTATATTTATTAAATATTCTGTTCTGTTGGCAGTCACAGCAGCATTCAACATATTTACCTAAAATACCAGAACCATACTGCAAATACATCTTTCCAATAAAATACAGTAAACTCAGGGAATTAGGCTGTTGTATGTATGACCAAGATGACTACTTTAATAGGACTAATTAAATATGAAATATGACATTTTCTGGTGAGGGGCATGCCACATGCTTGTGTCCATAGAGATACTATTGCTCTCAGGTTCATGTAACTTTATTTATACCCACAGGTAGAACTGATTTGGAGCTGGAGCTGGCACACATCACAAACACAAAACATGATAAATCAATCAAAAAGATAGTAATGCTAAAACATTACAGATGTCTGTAAAGTGTCATATAAAAATATATATAGGTGCAATTTAAAAATGAATGTCCATTTTACATATTATTTTGCAAACAAGCAGCTGCTGGAATAGTTTTTTTTTTTTAAAGCAAAAGTTTCTGCAGGGCCAGGTACATTTGCCCATATGGGAGGAGCTGAAGGACATGGGGCTTTTAAAGATAAGATAAGATAAGATAAGATAAGATAAGACAAGACTTTATTGATCTCACGCAGGAGAAATTTACTTGTCACAGTAGCTCCAGGTAGGGACAGTTTGAACAAGAAAGAAAAGTGCATGGCACAAAAATAGAAGCTATGCCTTTATTAGTCCCACAGTGGGGAAATTCCATTTCTGCATTTAACCCATCCTGTTATTAGGAGCAGTGGGCAGCACATTACTGCGCCCGGGGACCATCTCCATGATCTTCTTGCTTCGGCTTGGTCAGGACCTAAGCTGGAGGATTTACCTATGGTGCATGTTTTGGGTTGGTGGGGGAAACCGGAGTGCCTGGAGGAAACCCACCCAGACACGGGGAGAACATGCAAACTCCACACAGAAAGGCTCGGGCGACCCGGGGGTCGAACCCAGACCATGCATGCAAACTCCACACAGAACACACACAGAAAGGTCTGGGCGACCCGGGGATCGAACCCGGAACCTTCTTGCTGTGAAGCATGAGCGCTACCCACTCAGCCACCGTGCCGCCAAATAAGTAATAATAATAATAAAATAAGTAATAATAGAATAAGTAATAATAATAAAACAGTAAGAAGGAGAGAACGATATTGCACGTTAGGACCATACAGTGGAGTTATACAGTCTGATAAAATAAGTAATAAGAAACGGCAAGTAGGAGTAATGCTAATAATGCTGTTCAGTATAGTATTAAAATTATCTACAGTATAATATTAAACTTATCTACCTAGAGAGGCAGATAACCCTCCACTATAGAAAGTTATCTAGTGCACTACATTATTTGCAGACAGTGGAGTATTTAAAAGAAGTCCAATCAAAACTTCTATCAAGTTTCTATCAACTTCTATCAAAAATTCTAACAAGGTTACACAACACATTTGAATTACCATTGGCCTAGTGAACTAGTCTCTGTACAGGACTTAAAGATGAACATTAGCTAGGGTCTTGAATTATCTACCACCATGAATCCAAGCTACTCTGTATAAGTAAACTTTTCACTTGACCCAAAATTAATATTTACTCAATAGCAGTTTATGCAATTTCACTTCATTAGCACTTGCTGCAGAATATAATAAATGGAAGGTCTGAGCAGAGTGTCACAGTGGCATCACATGTAGCTGGGAATGTAACATCAGCCTTTTGTTAGTTCATTGAGTAGTTCGGACCACGCCACTGTTAAAACTGTTGCTCGGGCTTCCTCTTAGCTTTTCTCCTATTCTTGATCGTCACTTTGGGACAGTCAAAATGCCACAAAAAAGTAACTTGAATGGCAACCATGCAAATTTCCAACTCGAGGGAAAGGACTGGAGGACAAAGGCAGCTAGAGACAACACTCCTGGTCTTGCTTCTCTTGAGTGGAGCCCCGGACCACTGGGCATGTCCATTGGCTCTCATTTGGATATTGAGTCTATTAATGGTGGTTTGACCCAGCTCCCTCCCAAGGCTAAAACTAAACTCTACCATCGCCGTTGGCTCATGCTTTTCCTCTTTTGCCTCCTGTCAGCCTGCAATAGCTTTATGTGGCTTGAGTATGGAATTATCAGTAATATTTTCATGCGCTTTTACAGTGTTGATGCGCTTGCTATTGACTGGCTGTCTCTCATTTATCTTCTCACATATGTACCTCTTATTTTACCTGTCCTCTGGCTTTTGGACAACAGAGGAATCCGAGAAGTGGTCCTTGTTGGTGCTGCTTTTAACTGCATCGGTGCTTGGGTCAAAGTAGGTAGCGCTCATCCAGACTATTTTGCTGTTACATTTTTTGGGCAGTTTATTTGCTCAGTTTCCGTGGTTTTTATTCTTGGTATCCCCTCATACATTGCATCAGTCTGGTTTGGAGACAAGGAAGTTTCCACTGCCTGTTGTATTGGAGTTCTTGGAAATCAGGTGTGTTCATAGTAACTTCAAATATGTTGTCAGTATGTGGTTCTTATATCTGCACCAAAGCTCATGCAGTGATCTTTCAACTGGCTGCTTGTAGCTTATTCAAGGCTCAGTCAGATGCCAGAGAACAAAAGGATTACATTACTCCTGGACTGAAATCTATAATCAGGTTAAGATGTCTTCTCATATTTGTGGAAATACTATAAATCTAGGAACAATAAGCAATAGCTTGAATGTAAAAAGTTGTCACACAGCATATTATTCCTAGAGTAAGCTAAACCTAATAAACAAACAAAGTGATACTTTAGTAACTGCTAATACTTCCATTGTGTATCTTTACTGCTACAATTTACCACTTCATAAGGTCAAATGTACCCTTATGGGCCTCAGAATTTAGCATGCTCTTTTAAAATATTAGAATAAAAAATTACAGCTTTTGAAATGTTCTCAGTATTTGAATTGGTTGCATTTATTAATTGTGTAATCATTTAAAACTAGCACTTTAAATAATAATTAACCCAATGACCTACATTGCAACCATGTTTTACTGCAGGGGTGTCCAAACTATGGCCCAGGGGTTAAATCCGGCCCTCTGACCAATTTTTGTTGGCCCCCCGGGATCCTGGTGAATTGGCCCACATGATCATAGAGCCACCGAGCAGTACTTTTTACTTCAAATTCCAGTATCTTTATCACTGCAACCTCAATAACAAGTCACTGCATTATGATACAGACCTAAAAGTTGCGTTCTTAAAGATTTTTAAAGGTGTTGTGGCTCCGTTAAACTCATATAAAATGCACCTATCTGAAAGTCCCACTGTACTCACCAGCTGTCTATGGCCCTCCACTATGAATCAGACCCCCCAGGATTTCGCGGGCATTTTTTGTGATTGTTGCGGGCTAAAATGCCTGAATTTGCGGGAGCTTTTCCAAAAAGTTCAGATGAAAGTTGCGGTGCTTTTAAGGTTTTTGTTGCAATTTTGTTGCGGGAGGAAGTGAAAGTTGCGATAAATAGTTGCGATTTTCCCTTTTTGTAATTAAAATGGAGTAATATTTTGAATACTGAGTTATTACTGACAAACAGGGCTCTCAAGTCTCACGCATTGAGAGTGTGACACACGCAATTCGATGTGTTCACACGCTCACATGGCATTTCTCACGCAATTCAAGCGCCCGTACCCCCCCCCCCCCCCCTCGGAAATTAGTCTCACGCACAACCCCGCTCAAAACTTGAGAGCCCTGCTGACAAAGAATAATACAAAGACACAGAGATCACAGATATGGTCCTAAAACAACCTTACCAACATTGAAAATAAATTACTACTAGGAGGGGAACTGTTTTGCCCGGTCTTTTGCTGTTATTTTTGTGGGCAAATGGCGCCGCAGACATGTTTCTTTGCCGTTAGAAGCCGTGTCTCAATTCCCAGAGCGCGCGACTCGGAGCGTGGCCCGAAAGGCATGTGCGTCACACATTTCGACAGTACACCGGCGCGACGACTGCTGACCCACTTCTTTTTTGTCCCATCCACAGTTAACACGCGGTCCGAAGACCGCAGTCGTTAAGCGGTCCACGGACTGCAGTCGGGGCTGAGCAAGTGTGCACCTCCTTGACTGCAGTCTGAGCCCCCTTCGGGCCGTGCTCCGAGCTGTGCGCTCTGGGAACTGGGACACGGCCGCAGTTTTGTTTCGTCACACGGAAGTAAGGCAGAAGGAAGTTGGTCGGCGTTCAATACGTTGCTGATTATTGGTCAAAATTAGTAAAAATTGCGGAAAAGTTGCGGTGATTGGTCAACATTGCAACACCGCCCTGAATTCACGGGGATTGGCTGAAGTTGCGTTGAAGTTGCAAATCGCAACATCGCGAATTCCTGGAAGGTCTGATGAATATGTTTGTATATGCAGCCCTGTGTGGAAAAAGTTTGAACACTCCTGTTTTACTGAATGGAATCAAGTGTTGTAATTATTAAGTTATATTTTGTTTTACAGTTGGGTATTGCCATTGGATTCCTGGTGCCGCCCATTCTTGTCCCCAATGTTGAAGACAAGCAGGAGCTGGCTCGCTACATCAGCATCATGTTTTACATCACTGCAGGCGTGGCCACTCTGCTCTTTATACTTGTCGTCTTTGGTATGAACTCATCTCAACTTAAAAACAAAAATTGGTTTCAGTTTTAGGGCTGTAGGCCTTTAGACGTTTAGTCCATTAATCAGTTGATGTTGTCTTAGTCTTAGTATTAGTCATTTTATTAAGATTTAAATGATTTATATGGGAACAGCAGAAAGGAGAAAGAAGATAGTTTGTGAGATAGTGACTTAGCTGAAGTGACTTAGCTTTTTTTTTAGTATTTTTTAATTAAAAGATGATTAAACTCATGATTCACAACTAAAATTTGTCTATATAAATAAATTGTTTATGCATAAGTAGTTATTTTTGTATGAACTTGTCCAGTTGTAATCTTGAGTGCAGTTTGGGTTAGATACATAGAGATATGTAATAGTTTTGAGAGCTTTGGCCACTCCCCCTTCTTAAACGATCTGCAGGTCATGTCTTTAGTTAACCAAGAATTTCTTTAGTTGACACAGCTCTATTCAGTGTATGTTCCACAAATATCATAAATATAAGAATGTAAGACATTATTCAGTACAGGGTTTACAAGATTTTTTTTGTGACGCACCAATCAAATCCAGTCCCTACGATGAGTAATTGTTATATTGCTTTGTTTCTGTCAACAGAATTTCAATGTTCATTATCACAACCTTTTTGAGAGAACAGCTGTGATACATTCAGGTAGTCATTGGTTTTAGTTTACATGTAATATGAACAAAATAGTCCCTTTGAGTGGACTGGCAAAAGTGCTGACCTGGGCATTTTGATCCAGTCGCTCCCACAGTTTAAGAAGGACAGAAAGGATACTATTGTGCAAGGCAAGTCAGGAAGCAAGTCACAAGATAAGGAATCTAATCAGCAATATTTTACAAAATGATTGTCTAGTGGACAACTGACATGAAAGACATTTCCAAGCAAGATAATGGTAGCTCAAATAACAGAAAAAAAATATTGGTTGGCAATGTTTGTGTAGGTGCAATAAAAGGAAACACTTCATTTTGTTAGTGAAGGTGTTTGACAAAAACTAATTACAGAAACTGTATTTTGTTTAGCTGAAGAGATATAGATGGTCACAGCAGTTCAAAATGGCTTAATGAAAAAGCTGTTGTGTTGTGGGGGAGGGCTTGTGGGCTTGTGCTAAAAAGTTATGCATTCAGAATTACAAAGGAAGCTTGTGAGGGCATTCCATAGTAAGGCTGTGACCGCTATTCACACTGTCAGTTTAGCCTTTATCAGTAATTGTATTCACTCTTATGCTGTAAAAATGAGAGCCTTGTTATAAATGGTCTCCTCTGTATTGGACATGTGTTGGAGGTTTGTGGAGAGCGTGTGTTGTGCTTTACACCTCTCTGCAGCAGTAGTTTGAGTCTATGACAAATCCACTCCAAGCACACACCCTCAGATACGCTCTTGCCAGGTGCCATGTGTGAGGCTTGTCCTGCTGGCCGGCCCATCTGTGCTGCTGCTACAGACCTATGAGTCAACAGGGCAGACAGAGTCCCACTGTTACATGTGAAAAGTGTGGTGGTTGCTGCCCTTTAGACAGCTGATGTAGCAAACCCTGCTTTATTTGGATAAGAATCACATTGTATAATTAAAGATCTGTAACAGTTTACAAACTTTTACCCTGAAAACATCTCTGAGCTTATATTGTGCCTAAACTAGAACTCAAGAGAATCTGCGAAAACTAGAAAAGGACTAAATCCATTTTATACAATGTATGGATTATGCAATATTAATCCAAAATGTCACTTCATTATGTAATTTTATAATCATTTGCTGTAGCATTATTGGAATTATGCAAAGACTAAACATGACGCAAACCTCTGCAATTAAATACAGTATAAAGTGGCAGTAAGATAACCTGTGTTAGACCACCAGTGATGTCTGTGCCATAGTTTGACGTCCATTGTTACAGAGGGATTATGATGATCCAGTCCTAAACAAAGCCCCTAACAGATTCCAAAGACATTGTTCAAACATGTCAGTACTATAGTACATATAAGAATCACTAGTTATAAGACTCCAGGCGCTAAGGCTAGCTCTGTTGCGGTATTAAAATCATGAAGGTCATTTGAGATAAACATAAACATTTATTTTGGAGAAAATGATAACCTTCTGACAAGAACTGGCTGTTTGTTGTACTTTACCCCTTCTGTGATTGTAGTGTGTACTCGTGGCATTTTTTTATATTGATTATGTGCGCAATTGCACACAGTATGATAACGTGCAATATAATTTTTTCACAACCATAACAGATCTTTAGACTAACAACTGCAATATTATGCTATTGCAGTACAGTGTTGGTCAGATTACTTTGCAAAAAAAGTGATAATAGTAATTTAATTACTACTCTGATTACTTTATTCAAAAGTTACTTTGAAGAAAAAAAAAAAAAAAAAGAACCTACAGCTCAGGAACCAACTTGAATTCTTTACTTTCTGTTACAGAGCATAATATCAAGCAGGGACAATGGACATAGTTTTCCTTTAACCAAGATTTGTGTTGTTTTGGTCCAGAAGTAACAGTGTTTGACACTAGAAGAGGACATCCTGTGCTTGTTTATCTTTTACTGTTTTAAGACACAATTCTAATGGATAACACAAATTTATGTCATTGGAAAAAGTAAGTAGAAGTTACTAAGCCAACTAACTCTAATCTAATTGTTCAATTTTCAATTGTAACTAGTTACTTTTTAGTAATGCAGTAATATAATATAAAGTAATATGATTACAGTATCCCCTACTTTGAACTAGTTACTGCCCAACAATGTTGCACGATCAGAAAACGTGATCCTTATTGCACAAATATAACTGAATCAGAATTATTTCTTCACAATTATTCTCCATCTGAATATTGTTTGTTCTTTTTCCAGCGTTCCAGGAGCGTCCCACATTGCCCCCCACCCAGGCCCAAGCCGTGGCCCGGAGTATCCCCCCAGAGCAGTACTCCTACACTGCCTCCATCTTGAGACTGCTGCGAAACAAACCGTTCGTCCTCCTCATCATCACCTATGGTACATCAAAGCACATGCTCTGCATCCCAAACTGAACTTTTGACTAGTTCTGTGAAATTCAGTACAATGCACCAACTCAAAAATGCACACATGGCATGAAGTGTGTGTGTCACAGAAGGGTCCAAAGTTCATTTATGGACTAATAAAACTCACATGTTCAATCAATATAACATTCTTTTCTAGATTGTCTTTCAAAACATATTGTATTGATTTCATTACATGGATTGTTTATTTACCTGTGGGCAGCTGCTAAAAATTCACACACTTTTAGATTTACCTTAGACCTTTACCTCCACCTGCCTCTGTCAATTCTCACACAATTTTTGCATATTCCAGCAACAGATGACACCTGCTTGTTTAGTGACACTGGTGGAGTGTTTTTGAAATAGCTGTCAGAGGGAAAGGTAAAAATCACTAATGGTGAAATATGTTTTTCTAGAGATACGTATTTCTCTAATCTTTAATCAAATTGGAACTATATATTAACTTTTGAGCAGTTTGAAATCACCTCTTTTAAGCTGTCCCAAATGTTTGCACTCTACTTTAAGTCTCACAGCATAGCTCTTTAAGTAACACTGTGAAAGGGTATTTAGTGCAGCCTTATCCTTTTATAAAAGTCCTTGGTTCCTTGTTTTGTAAACTTGGCCTCAGAGTTGACTCGACTCAACTAAAATCTAAAAAAAACAAAACAAAACCAAAAAAAGCAAAGTCGGCAAAAGACATATGTGAGTGTGGCGAACCGCCTCACTAGCCTTGGCCTCGGTGTTTCTTGAAGTTTCTTTCTGACGCATCACGTAATGTAAATAAAGAGTCTTGAATCAAAAGATTTGTCTTTTCTATCTTTACTAAAGTGAAGGTCATACAGAGTGGATACAAATAAGGTGAATAAAGAGGGAGATGGAAAGGTGAATTTTTTTAAGGCTTGTGGTTTTCCTATGCGTGTTGTGTTAGGCTCTGTATGTGTTGTGATGTCCTTCTTGACGTCCGTATGTGCCTTGTAGCGGTGCGTATCCCGTCTGTCACCCGGGAGACGTCCGATGTTACACTCTTACGTGACTATTGCGCGGCGTTACATGACGTCCTCATGTGCTACTTAAACGTCGTTCTTGACTTCCCTATGTGACGTTTCACCTGATCTCCTTGTTACGTGACGTCCCACGTTGTTACGTGACGGTCAAAAGACTGTGTAGCTTCTGTGGCCCGGGGCGTCCTTATACCCCGCCAACTCTTGGCTTGAGGTAACCTCCTGGCCACCAGACCGCGGCTTCTTATCCACACTACCTACGTAGCGTGATCTTGTGTGTGTGTGTGTGTTTGTGTTATGTATCTTGGTGTGGTGTGTCTTCTGTGGTGTCTGTGTCCTCTCTGAGCCAGTGTGGTTCCTACGTCTGTATTTATAGTAGGTAAGATCAAAGATAAAAGAACAAGGAATAAAGATTAAAGTGGACTAATCACAATGCATTTCCTGAACCTGAAGGCGGGACAGGAAGTGCTGTTATAAACAGAATATTCCAGAACACAGAATGTACAAAATGGCTCTTGCATATCCCGGCCCCTAATTGGCTAAGCTTTAGCAAGTCAATTACTAACTTAAAGGGATATGCCACCCCCAGGTCAAACTTGGGCCTCTCCCCACAGTCCAGAGACTAAAATAAGTGGTGGAAAGCGTTTTCCTGCTCACCCAGCCATTGTCCGAGTCTGTTAGCACTGACCGCCGCGCGAGCTGCTGCTCCTCCGCCTTAGACTGGAGTCTAACGTCGCCAGAGAAAGATTTCGGCCAAAAGGAATTAATTTGCTCAATGCTTTTCCCAATTACTTTCTGTGTAGTGCGCATTCATATCAAGTGCAAATAAATGTGCAAATCAACACGGAGAGCTTGACTTGGTCATTTTGGGTGGGAACTATTTTTCAGTGCGGAAGGACATGGCCGAATCACGCACCACGTTGTGCAACAGGGGAACTCCCTTCCCGGTGCGTAACTGGGATTCCCCTGGCAGCGTGCTGCGTGATTCGGCCATGTCCTTCCGCACTGAAAAATAGTTCCCACCCAAAATGACCAAGGCAAGCTCTCCATGTTGATTTGCACATTTATTTGCACTCGATATGAATGCGCACTACACAGAAAGTAATTGGGAAAAGCATCGAGCAAATTAATTCCTTTTGGCCGAAATCTTTCTCTGGCGACGTTAGCCTCCAGTCTAAGGCGGAGGAGCAGCAGCTCGCGCGGCGGTCAGTGCTGACAGACTCGGACAATGGCTGGGTGAGCAGGAAAACGCTTTTCATCACTTGTTTTAGTCTCTGGACTGTGGGGAGATGCCCAAATTTGACCTGGGGGTGGCATATCCCTTTAAGATTTAGAGCCATTACTAATTTTAAATTTAGAACCGTTATATTTCACGAACATTTTTTCTTCGAATAGGTTAAGAATTCTTGTCTCACATTTCTAAGCATACTTTTCACAATTTACAGTGCATATCGGACGTGTGGTAAGTCCTTCTCTTCTTCAGTCTTCACCCTACAAGAGACACAACTTGGTTATGGGCCTTTGTATAATACTCGTCTTCGTCTGGACTTCGGCACTGCGGACCATCCCCTTGGAGTCTGGCATAACCTTGGTGATTCTGCCCAACATCCAGGAATTTCTTGCCAGGGATGGATCAACGACGAGGATGACATCTCCGACCTTAAAGCTTCTCTTTGTTCCGAGCCACTTTTGCCACTCTTGAAGCAATGGCAAGTACTCTCGGGTCCACCTCCTCCAGAATAGGTCCGTCATATATTGGACTTGTCTCCAGCACCGCCGCGCGTAGACATCTTCCTTGACGAACACACCAGGTGGCAGTTTGGGCTGCGTCTTCAATAGGAGTAAATGATTTGGGGTCAGTGTTTCTAGGTCGCTGGGATCGTCTGTGTTCGTGGTAATAGGCCTTCCATTGATGATGCTTTCGACTTCACACAGGAAGGTCTGTAGCCCCTCATCATTCAACACTTGTTGTCTCACAATAGCATTCAGTACCTTTCTAATGGTACGAATTTGACGTTCCCAGATGCCGCTGTGGTGGGACGCAGCGGGTGGGTTGAATAACCACTGCACTCCCTTCTGCATCATGGCTTCATTGATGCGTGGCTGGTCCAGTTCTTTCAGTGCCTGTTTTAGCTCTCTCTGCACCGACCAGGTTTGTGCCATTGTCGGAACAAATGACGGACACTTGGCCACGCCTGGCTTGAAAGCGACGTAGAGCATTAATACACGAATCTGTGTTAAGGGAATATGCGACTTCTATATGCACTGCTCGGACTGTCAAGCACGTGAAGAGCACACCATAACGTTTGACCTTGACGCGTCCTCTTTGGATCTCAAAGGGACCAAAATAATCCATGCCTGTGTTGGTAAAAGGCGGGTTGTCGGGGAGCAGAAGATCTTGCGGAAAATCTGACATCTTTGCTCTCTAGCTTTGGCATGCAGCCTTTTACAGAGGTTGCACTCTGCAATCACGGTTCTTGCTGCGGCGTTTGCTTTAGGTATCCAATACCGTTGTCTTAACCTTGCCAGAATATGATTTCTGCCGCCGTGTCTTGTTTCCAGGTGAATGTGGTGAAGAATAAGGTGGGTTGTTCTGTGTTGTTTACTGAGTAGGGCGGGAAGCCTGGCTTCCCCAGGCGTCGCTGATCTGTTCAGACGCCCCCCTACTCTAAACTTTTCTCTTTCATTCTCTTTCTTCCATGGTACACCCGGTAGTGCGGTATGTACCATACTCTTCGGCTCAGCTGTTCATCCGGGACTCCTGTAGCGTATCCTTTTTCCAGGATTTTGATCATAAAATCTTTGTACTTCCGAAAGAAGTCTGAAATCCTGATGGGTTTCCTCTTCAAGGAGTCAAGTATCTGCTCGGCTATACCTCGGTTGCCTGGCATCTCCATGCAGTCATCCCTCAGAGGTAGCTCAATGCAGCAATGACCATCCGAAAGATGTGCCGATGCGGTCACACCGCGCACAAACACCTTGTCGTGTTGAGATGGCCCTTGCTTGTCCTCACGCCGGCGTTCTGGAAAATCTGCTTCGTAATGCATGTCTTCTATGGTCAACACAGAGATGCGATTAACGAAGTTCTGTTTTTCAGCGCCATCGAATTCCTTCTCTTGGCATCCGCTGACAGGCCCGTTGACTACCCAACCTAGGGCCGCCTTCATGGCATGCAGTCCGTTGTTTTGGCTGTTAATTGTCTCCCACGGCTCCTTAGCCTTGTGAAACCAGATCTTACATGACATGAAGCTCTCAATCTTCAAGCCTCTCGAGGCGAGACCGGCTGGACCCCAAGAGCTGTCAACTCTCGAGATCCACTGAGCTCCTCTAACAGCCACTCTGACAAAGGAAACACGGCTCGCCACAAATGTCTTTAAACGAAAAGCGTCATTTTCAGTGTACCTTAGTACTGTCGTGCTTTTCGTCCAGAAGACCAAATCCTTCAGGGGGCGTTGAAGTTCGTCCTTCAACATCCGGTCAATCTTGACTGAGATCATTGCAGCCGTCAATTCCATCCTAGGGATTGTAACCCGCTTAAGAGGAGCGACCTGGGACTTCTCCATCAAAAGGCAGACATGTTTCTCCTCTCGCTCGTTCTTCAATAAGAGGTACAACACCACCCCATATCCATCTTGACTTGCGTTTGAGAAGTGATGGATTTGTGCACTCTTTGCGGGCCCGAACGTGTTGGACTTAAAGCATTTACTCACGCTGAGATCTGACAGCTTGTCAAGGTCCTCCGGCTCCTTCTGCCATGCCTGTTGTAGCTTCTTTGGAATTCCTTCATTCCCGGCCCCGGTTTGTTCACCGCTTCTACACCCTGCAAGTAGGAGAGCACCACGTTCAACAGCCGTACCTGTTGAGCTGTCATCTGCTTTGGTTTCTTTCGGTGAGGGATCTTGCTCTGCGACGTGCAAGATAGCAGGATGCCTATAGGAACAGTCAGGGCAAGAGCTCTTTTCTTTGCAGACCTTAGACATGTGCCCTGGCGTAAGACAGCTAAAACATAGCTCTTGAGATTTCAGGAAGTCAGTTCTCTCATTCAAAGGCCGCTCTTTGATCTGGTTGCACAAGTTCAACGCATGTTTCCCCTTACAGTATAAGCAGGGACTTTGGAAGGCGTTGGCTGACTTTACTGCTGGTGCTTTCTTCCCCAATCGATCTTTACCAGTGTTTTTACCAGCAGCAGTCACAGTCACAGCGAAGCTGCTTCTTTTGTTCTCATCTTCTCCTAAGTTGGCTTTCTTTTCCGCGTTTGCGTGTTTATCGGTGGCTGAGGTGGCGTACTCAGCACCTTTGAACAATGGGCTTTGCCTTTGCCTTGTTGGAGATTTTCTTCTGACTGAAGGAACGCTCGGCTGCGCCTGTGAGACGGTTGGTGCAGCAGCTTCAGATCCGACGTCCTGCAAAGGCCTTTCAATTCCAGCCTGGTCGCTGCTATAGTTGGTGAACCTTTCATTTCCACCAGTCGTACGCTTCGATGTACAGTGAACCCTCGCTGTATCGCGGTTCACTCTTCGCGGCCTCGCTGTTTCGCGGATTTTTTTTTCCAATTTTTTTTTTTTTTTTTTTTCAATTTTTTTTATAGTGTAACTTTTTTTTTACAGTGTAACATTCTGTCCTGCGCCCTGATTAGCTAAGAGACTAGACCAGGACTAAACCAGGTCTAAAGCAGGTCTAAACCAGGACTAAACCAGGTCTAAACCAGGACTAAACCAGGTCTAGACCAGGGATGGTAGGGACAGAGTCTCAGATTTCCTTCACGAGAGCGCCTGGGTGACAGGGGGTGTGGCCTTTGTTTACTTGCACGAGCCATGGAAGAGAGTGCGAGCCGGACAAATGGAAGAGCCAAGAATCAACATGAACTCTTCCAAGAATCAACATGGACGGGCCCGCTGCGGCGTCCGGGGGAGCCGCAGCGGGGAGAGGACACTCGCGCGCACTGTGGAGACAGTGGCTCTTCCCCGTGAGAGGACGAGAGGAGGAACCCGACCCGACGAGAACTGTGGAGTATTGGCGACGCATTGATAGCGGACTGATTTTGGAGCCGGGGTGAAATGCAACCAACTCTTGTGAGCGCAGGTTGGTCTTACCTGGTCTTGTGGTGCTCACAGGCGTCTGTTAGCGGTTCGGCACTGTTAGCATTGGCTTGAGTCTTGCCCAAAATGATATCCAGGTCGCTTTCCACTCGACTTTCGCACATGGCATGGATATGTGGTACCAAAACAAACACACGTGTCCGCGCGCACGTGCCCGCGCGCACGTGCCCGCGTGTCACGTGCCCCCGCCCCACTATTAATATATTTTAATGAAAATCTACAAAAGTTTGAGTGTTTAAACAAGAGAAAAATGTGAGAAAATGTTAATACCAGTCTCAGAAAGGTGTATAATGTGTCTGGTGAAGCGTTTTCAGCCTTAAAACATGTAGAATAATTGTAAAATATAAAATTGTCCTACTTCGCGGATTTCACTTATTGCGGGCTATTTCTGGAACCTAACCCCCGCGATAAACGAGGGTTCACTGTAGCTCTTGACTTCCGAGCATCTTTATTCTGGTCGTAAGCTCTTAATTTGGCATTCGCGACTGCAATGGCAGCTTCCATCTGCAATCGCTCCTTTTTAGCCCTCAAATACGCCTCTTTTTCCTCAAATTCCTGTTGCAAGCGTGTTTCCTCTTGCTGCAGGCGTATTTCCTCTTGCTGCCTTTCTTGCTGCAGGCGTATTTTTTCATGCTGCAAGCGTCTTTCTTCTTGCTCAAGCTCTTGTCTCTGCATCATAGCCGCTTGGCTTGCTAACAGAGCTGCACGTTCTACTCTGGCTTTTGACCGCACTGAACTAGTAGTGGAACGTTGAGATGTGCGACTCGTAACTGAGTTAACCCTAAAAATGCTATCCTCCGATCAAACGGCATTTTGCTCTCCATCCGTGGCCCTTTTAGCATTTGCGATCCATTCTTTCGTTTCATTGTCGTTTCGTTAATTGGTTAGCTGTGACAAGATTCCGCTTCTCTCGTATTTTAGTCGCTCAATATCTGCTTTATAGTAGTAGTTAGACACCGCATCAGCACTTGCTCCTGACATCATGTTTCCCATATACATCCTTAGCCTGTGACAATTCCTCGAATTCCTCACGGTGTCTAACTCTTCCTAACTTTCATCGGCACTCGAGAAAGGAGTTATTGGATGTGTCTTTAGGATGTGTCTTTACTTCTATTTCCGGTGGCTAGCAGACTAGTAAAACTGAGAAGAGAATTGTCAGACCTGACCCAAGGAACGCGTGCTTCAGCCGTGGATGGAGTTTCTTGTTGGTTCAGATGTTTCTTTCATCAATTAAGTCTCCTAACTTGATACTGATTCTTTTGACTTTGATGTTTAGTCTTTCGACGTGATGCTGTAGACTTCGTGACTTTAGATGTTGCTTATGAGTTCTTTGATTTTAGCAAGTCTTTTGACTTTAAGATTGCTTATTAAGTCTTTTGACTTAAAGCATAGTCTTTTGACTTAAAGTGTGAGTGCGGCGAACCGCCTCACTAGCCTCGGCCTCGGTGTTTCTTGAAGTTTCTTTCCGACGCGTCACGTAATGTAAATAAAGAGTCTTGAATCAAAAGGTTTGTCTTTTCTATCTTTACTAAAGTGAAGGTCATACAGAGTGGATACAAATAAGGTGAATAAAGAGGGAGATGGAAAGGTGAATTTTTGAGGCTTGTGGTTTTCCTATGCGTGTTGTGTTAGGCTCTGTATGTGTTGTGATGTCCTTCTTGACGTCCGTATGTGCCTTGTAGCGGTGCGTATCCCGTCTGTCACCCGGGAGACGTCCGATGTTACACTCTTACGTGACTATTGCGCGGCGTTACATGACGACCACATGACGTCCTCATGTGCTACTTAAACGTCGTTCTTGACTTCCCTACGTGACGTTTCACGTGACCTCCTTGTTACGTGACGTCCCACGTTGTTACGTGACGTCCCACGTTGTTACGTGACGGTCAAAAGACTGTGTAGCTTCTGTGGCCCGAGGCGTCCTTATACCCCGCCAACTCTTGGCTCGAGGTAACCTCCTGGCCACCAGACCGCGGCTTCTTATCCACACTACCTACGTAGCGTGATCTTGTGTGTGTGTGCGTGCGTGCGTGCGTGCGTGCGTGTGTGTGTGTGTGTGTTAGTTATGTATCTTGGTGTGGTGTGTCTTCTGTGGTGTCTGTGTCCTCTCTGAGCCAGTGTGGTTCCTACGTCTGTATTTATAGTAGGTAAGATCAAAGATAAAAGAACAAGGAATAAAGATTAAAGTGGACTAATCACAATGCATTTCCTGAACCTGAAGGCGGAACAGGAAGTGCTGTTATAAACAGAATATTCTAGAAAACAGAATGTACGAAATGGCTCTTACAGACATGTACACTTCTAACTCAAACTCTATTGTTAAACTTTGTACAATACAGTGTACATCCTACACCTCTGTTCCAAAGCTGTCTGTTTATTTCCAGGTTTGAATGTGGGTTGTTTCTATGCAGTCGGCACCCTGCTGAACCGAATGATCATTGAACACTATCCTGTGAGTCTTAACTAAATTTGTTATTATTGTTTAGTTTAGTTTAGTTTATTTAGCTTATTTTACAGGGCCTATGTTCAGGAAAATTAATCAGAGGAACACTGAAAAGATGCTTTGTACCAGACTGGAGCTCTCGAGGCCAAATTCCATCTGCTGTCCCTGAGACATACAAAACATAGACATTACAAGGAGATTAAATATCTCTGTACCATTCCCACCCTACTCCCTCTGTGCCCTTAATCAGATATAATTGTATTGTATAGTCGTTAGTTATAAGTTATAGCATATCCAGTGTGGTTCATCACATTTGCCTAATCTATGTTTTGACTTTCAGGGCGAAGAGGTGAATGCCGGGAGAATAGGCCTTACAATAGTCATCGCAGGAATGGTGGGGTCCCTCATCTGTGGTCTGTGGCTGGATCGAACCAAGACATATAAGTAAGGTGCTATAAGTAAGGTGCTATATCCGTGACCCCTTTGACCTCCTGATTGTTCTTCCGTCCAGTGGGCTAATGTCCACACCCACCCACCCATTCAGTGTAGCTGTATAGATGAAAGCATGTTTGGTGTACATTGTTTCTACAAGGCACTGCAGTGGGGTTTAAGATAATTTAAGGACACAAAATGCAATCATATATTTTAAATGTACAGCTCTGGAAAAAAAAAAGAGACCACTGCATTTTTTTCTGAAATCAGCATCTCTACATGTATTACAGCCATTCCATTCCAGCATCTGTTGAATTGCAACACAAACACAAAGCTGAGCTACTTCAGTTCTTGCACCAGGAGTGGAATAAAGTCACCCAAGAACAATGTGAAAGACTTGTGGAGAGCATGCCAAGACGCATGAAAGCTGTGATTAAAAATAAGTGTTATTGCACCAAATATTGATTTCTGAACTCTTCTGAAGTGTAAACATTAGTATTATGTTGTTTTAAAATGAATTTGATCTTGTTTCTTTGCATTGTTTGAGGTCTGAAAACATGTATCTTTTTTGTTATTTTGACCATTTGTCATTTTCTGCAAATAAATGCTCTAAATGATAATATTTCTATTTGGAATTTGGGGGAAATGTTGTCAGTAGTTTATAGACTCAAACAAAAATGTTCCTTTTGCCCAAACACATACTATAAGTAGTAAAATCAGAAAAACTGATAATTTTGCAGTGGTCTTATTTTTTTTCCAGAGCTGTAGTAGCAATAGTTCACCTTGGATGTTAACTCAGTCTGAGGGTTGACATTAGTTATTCTTTGTTATATATTCTGTTTAATTTGTGTACAGTACTTTGGCTGACTGTGTTCTCAAGAAATAAAGTTGAATTGAGTACTGAAAAAAATGATAAAACAACAAAACCTATTTAGATAAAATAAAAAATAAGATTTGACCTGATTTTAAAGGTGAATTGTGTAACTTTTTGGAGGGTCCATCAAATGCTTTTCTCCGTGGAGCTGTTATTGCTTTGTCTGAAATATTTCATAGTATGGCATTAAACCCTTTCTATCACCATGGAGACCAAACCAGGCCAAATTCATAGTCAGATCTGTGGAGAGTTAGAATGTCTGTTTTTCTGAGTATTTTTGAGCAATAAAACCACCTGATCTGTTTTAATGTCATATTGTGGAACATTTGTAGCAGATAAATTACATCCATAGAAACAATAGTATACTGTAGTGTCATGTCCCCCTCATGTCCTTAAAATAAACAGTTCCTCACAAAAATAATTTCAATGGTCAGGTTTCTCTTTAAGCAGTTTTCTGTGATCTGTGACATCAACACTTGATTGAGGAATGTTGGTTTAGACTTTTCCTGTTTTTCCGCAGGATTAAGGTCAGCAACCCTCACAGACACACAATGGATGGACATTGTAAAATATATACAGTGGTACCTCACCTTACGAAATTAATTCATTCCAGAAGTGGTTTCGTAACGTGAAAAATTCGTAAGTTGAGTAGCTATTTCAATGGAAAAAGCCTGATTCGTTCCAAGGCCCCGAGTTTTTTTTTTTTTTATAGTGTAAATTTTTTTATAGTGTAGTCTGGACCTGCTCTAGACCTGCCAGGCACGGAGCCCCAGACATCCAGGGACCCAGGGGGGCACTGCCAGCCCGCCTTAAGAGCTCCCTAAGCGGGCATGGGTCCAGTCACCGGCCTGGAGGTCTTGAAGAGGCTCACCTCACGGTTCTATCCAGGCCGCTCTGTGAGCACCTTACGCAGGCAGGTCTAGAGCGGGTCTGGACCGCCGCGGCTCTTGCGTGCGAGCGGCGGCTCGCCTCGGCTGTGGCTCGAGGCGAGGCCAGGGGGTGGACGCGCGCGCGGCGCTTTGGTCCACCTGGTCTAGTCCTGGTTTAGTCCAGACCACTGCGGCTCCTCCTGGTTTAGTCCAGGTTTAGTCCTGGTTTAGTCCAGACCACCGTGGCTCCTCTAGACCACGGTGGTCTTGCATGGGTCTCGTTCATGCGTTCATGCGCTCAGACTGCGTGCTGTCCTACTCGCTGCTCCCCTCAGCTGTGACTCGAAACGAAACCAGGAAATAGACCGCGCGCGACGCTTTAATCCACCTGGTTTGGTCCTGGTTTGGTCCTGGTTTGGTCCTGGTTTGGTCCTGGTTTGGTCCTGGTTTGGTCCTGGTTTGGTCCGGGTTTGGTCCGGGTTTGGTCCGGGTTTGGTCCGGGTTTGGTCCGGGTTTGGTCCGGGTTTGGTCCGGGTTTGGTCCGGGTTTGGTCCGGGTTTAGACCTTGGTCTGGACCTGCTGGCAGCTCCGCTCCGGGTCATGCTGCGCTATCACACATGTCCGCGCGCAGTCCTCTCCCCCCTCCCGCTTCCCCCCACACTTCACTATTGATACGTTTTGTTGGGAATCTGTGGGGGTTTGGGTGTTTGGGACAGGTGTGAGAGGGGTTTAAATCCAGTCTGAGAAAAGCTATAATGTGTGTGGCTGAGCGCGCATTATCTGAATTTTTGAGATTTCGCGTTTCGTAACTTGAATTTTCTTTCGTATCTAGAGACCAAAATTTACCGTGAAGGCGTTTCCTAACTTGAAATTTTCATTTGTTGGGTCATTCGTAAGGTGAGGTACCACTGTATTTTTGCTTGTCTAGATGGGATGATTTTAAGAGGCAGTTTACACAGGTTTGTGCTGAATAAATACACACATTTTAGTGAATTTTGGCTTGGCCTTTTTTGAGAGTGCACATTTCAGTAGTTGCTATATTTGTGTTGAATCTGCCCTAAAAATGTTATTAGAGTACTCTTTATAATGGACAGAATATTATGTATATTTTTTGTAATGTTCATAATAGTTTGTGGTTTTGTGTGTGATTTTAGGCAGACTACTCTTGCTGTGTACTTCATGTCTCTGGTTGGGATGATTGTCTATGCTGCCACCCTCAACCTGGGACACCTTTGGGTGGTCTTCATCACCGCCGGATCCCTTGGGTAAAGTCTTCACATTTTTTAAATACAATTTTACTAGTGTGGATCTTTTGCCCTAATGGTAAGAAAAATATGGCCAAAATGGTATAACCTATTGAACAGATTATTATGAATGATATCAAAATCTCGTGTTTTATTTTATCTAAACTTGTGTCTCATTCCACCCTTAGTAAGAAAACATGTAAAGAAATTAGACCGTAAATTATATTATGTGCAATAATAATGAAAATATCCAATGTAAAAAGTACTGAACACTTTTATACTTTGTAGAAAAAGAGTACTGTATGTTATCTTGGCCCATTCTTCCGCACAAAACATGTTCATGGGTATAGTTCTTGGGACATTCTTTCTCTCCAATTTTCTCTGAAATAGAACTTCCTTGGCTGTGTGTTTTATGTTCTCTCTGCCAAAATTCACTGTCGGGATGGTCTAGTTAGTAGATTTACATTATTTTCTTTCTACTTCCGTTTAATGGCCTCCACTATGCATCTGTGCTTTCTCTGCCTTTATGCCCCTCTTATGTGTCCAATACCTTTTCTCACTATGGCACATAACATAATTTATGTATGTCTATGAAACCTGAAAATTAATAACTCAAGGTGACCCTCTTTAAAGATACATTATACATTAAAGATACATTATATCAGTGTATATACAGATAATGTATAACATGGAGTTCCACTAATGTGCACAAAGGTCAGATCTATGGCAAAGGAGAAATTCAATTTGTCATCTGGACAAAAGTTTATTTGGTTGAATACGTTTCGCAGCTCATCCAAGCTGCACTGCCTACAGTATATCTGCCTGAAGGGGAGATATATTGGACAGGCAGATATAGGCACCACCAGCATCTGACTAGAACTGAAGAAGCAGTTTAGATGAGCTGCGAAACGTATTCAACCAAATAAACTTTTGTCCAGTTGACAAATTGAATTGTTCGTTTGCCATGGATTCTACATGGGCATTTGAGGGATTCTACTCACAAAGGTCAGATCTGTTAGCACCATTAGACTCCAGTTTGAGCCATTAAATTAAACGACAAAATGAAACTTTACTATCATTTAATTTAATGATTCTTACATGTTATCTTTGCTTACTGTGAATAATTTCACCTTTATATACCATATACATACACAAACACTACACTTATACAAAAGGGCTATATTTAGCTCTTCCATGTGTGGCAGGTTGAGCAGCTCTTTGAATTCGTGCTCAGACTGGATAGGACACTGCCTTTACTAGAGTGTTGCCTATATAAATGTATATATTATCTCTCTATATAATTAATGGTAGTTTGAGCCACACTCTGTGCTTTATCCTAAAACTCCTTGATTGACTCAATTTTTTATTTTTTATTTCATAAGAGAAAAAAAATCTTCCTAGAAACACCCTTCTAAACAGGTTAGGGTTTGGTTTTCTGTGAGGTCAATGGAGTGTTTTTGTGTTGACTAGAATGACAATGACTCATTAAGTGTTTAACCCCTTACAGTGGAGGGCCTTTTTTGAGCAATTGTCCCTAAAAAGACCTCTCCAAATTAAAATCATACCTGTTATTGAAGTATATGGATTATATACAAATGTTTGGTCTCCGTGTAAAGGGAACATTCTCTAGTTTTACCCTCAGCATTTACATTCACTCCAAATGTGATTGGAAAAAAGTTACACACCTTGGAACACCAAAAAAAAGTTTTTTTTTTTAATCCTCGCTTAATTTTTTTGTAAATATAAAAGGTGTCTATAGCTGCTGTTCATAGCTGAGGCCTAAAATACACTATCTTTCAATACAATAAGTTGTTGACCACTCAAATTTCAAATTGGGAATCAATAGCTGTAAAAATAAGCTTTTTACTCCACTTTTTGTTATACTTTGTCCAGGCGTTTTATACAGGGATCATGCTTTTATCCAAACCTATCCAAACCTATCCAAATTGGAAACATTTAGAAAACGTTTAATAACTTTTGACTCATTCAACCTACAGACATCATTGAGGGCTCTACTGAAAGCTTACAACTAGAGGAATCAATTTCTGCACACAAGGTCACTATATTATGTCCCTGAGAATTACATTCTATAAAAAAGTGTTTTTTTCAATCAAAAATAGACCAAACAAGTGTTGAAAATGAAAATAGGTATTGAAAAATTGTAAAACTCTGCACACTATATACATTTTCAAAACTATACACACTAAAAGTTACACACATATTTACACATTTACAGATATTTACATATTAGGAGACTGGTGGCTGGTTCTCAATGTGCCACTGGTTGTAACAGTCCCTTGTTTGAATAAAACAAAGTGGAATGTCACAAGTAGAACATTTTACTGGTGTCTTTGCATGACATTTTCTACATTTCAGCCTGCCATGTGTGCGGTCCCCACTGCTGCAAATGTATTGCAGGCGATGCTGTCCATCTGCTCTTGGTTGCTCCGGCCTTGGTAGAGCTCCTACATCTGCAAGCTCCAGGGCTAGAGTCTCTCTGAATGCCTTCTGATGGAGTGGCATTTTCCCCTGGACTGCACATTGGTCCTTGTACAGAATGTACGCATTTACAATGGCTATGTCCAGAAAGTGATAAAAAAAAGTTTTATACCACTTCTTAGTTTTATGGAGCACTTTGTAGTACCTAATCAGCGCAAAAGAAAGGTCAACTCCTCCCATGTGCCTAAAAAAAAAAAAAAGAACAGGCAAATCAAACATTAGCTGAAATACTTCCGGAGAGGCCCCACATAGCACTTGTTGCTGCTCACCCTCTCTACAGCAGCACGACCCATCAGTGGTGCTGCTGTAGAGGGGGTGAGCAGCAACAAATTCTTGACATTGATCTTTGATCTTTGATGTCTAGCTGCAGGGAGGAGCTCACTACACTCACACAATCGTTCTGAAACTATCTCAACTAATCTGCATCTTTTGTTTTTCAAATTTCTCCGGCGTCTCGTTTAGCATATCTATTCAGCCCTTGGAGGACCTCACTACACTGGAATAGCCCTGAAAATATCTCAACTAATTGGTTCCTTTTGTCTTTCGAATTTCTCTGGCGTATAGTTTAGCATCTCTATTCAGACTACATACAGACACATACATACCTGTTATAATCCTTGATAGCAGGAGGAATGGGTACATCCTTTAGGACCGAACGGCCATCATTGTCTCTCACCCTGCGCTCCACTGTCTCTGGGCCATGGGCTGTGTGGATAGTTGAACAAACGAAAACATCCCGTGTATCCCTCCACTGGACAAACAACAATGGTCCATCCCGAATCCACTTGATGGTGCCACGTGGAGCTTTGGAGTCCATGCTGTTGTTTGTGATCCTAGAGTACCCTTGACGATTTGTCCGAATGGTGCCACAGGCGGAGATCTTCTTCTGCTGCAGTAAGTGTCTGAACAGGAGTGGACTTGTGTAAAAGTTGTCAACATACAACTTGTACCCTGTGCCCAGCAGAGATGTGTTCTGCAAACTCATGACAGAGTCATAACTGAGTCCGTTCTGGCTAGCCTGCCTGTTTTTGCCTTCATACACAAAAAAGTCCCATGTGTACCCTTTTATGGAGTCTGCCAGAACAAACAGCTTGTATCCCCACCGGACAGGTTTGCTTTTGAGGTATTGCTTAAAAGACACTCGTGCTTTTGAAGCATTTGGGTTGCTCTATTGTGATATTTATGTTTTTGTTTTTCCAGTTTCTTCATGACTGGATACTTGCCTCTGGGCTTTGAGTTTGCGGTGGAGCTGACCTACCCAGAGTGTGAGGGCACATCATCAGGCCTCCTCAACTGCTCTGCACAGGTAGATCATTAGTCACCAGAGCTTAACTTATAAATATGTATATATAATACAAACCAAATACATCAATCGCAATTCAAAATGTGGTCTGCTACACATATTCTTAATGTTGTGATATCGACAAGCATATGTTGTAAGCATATGTATTATGGAAAAACTACAGCTCTGATTTGAAAGTGAATTTATTGAAACCTAAACACATTGAAACGTCATAGCTATGCAATATATTTATCAAGAAAGTTGTCAGTGGGGCTGTAGTAGCTTGCATGTATATGTGTTTGTTTGATGGACTCCACTAACCACATTTTTCACATCCAGGTATTTGGCATTATTTTCACCATCTCCCAGGGCAAGATCATCGACGGCTATGGCACACTGGCCGGAAACATCTTCCTCTGCGTGTTTCTTCTGATTGGCACAGTAATGACTGGTGAGGCCGATATGAAAAAATATGTGTTCATTTTCTACATAAGACAAATTAAGTTTCATGGAGGTTTCCTATTTTGTAGTGGAGATGGTGAAAGGCCATCACTGATTTACCTGAAGCTGATTCATAATGAGTATTTTGTAACTTACACCCCTACCCTACTAAACATGAGAGAAGCAGCATAATTTAACTTTTTTTTTTTTGGTAAAATATGATAATTTCACACAGTAGCTGATGACCCTCTAGGAAAACTACTTGAACCTATTGTGTTCAATCTTTAACTTTTTAAAAGTCCATTACTCAGTGAAGCACTAAACTTTGTTCAAGTTTTGATGAGACTTTTGTGGTGCCAAAGGTCATTTAACTGACTCACTGTTTTCTACTTACTCAGCTTCAAGCACACCAGTGACAAACTGCTTTCTAGAGAAATGCATTCAGCACTCTAAAAAAGCATCAGCATTCAATCAAGTCATGAATTCATTAAATCTTTTTATGTTGTCAGTTGAAAATGGGCTGTTAATAAATGGACAATCCAATCTAATTTAAATAGAACAAGTGTGTAACAAGATTGATCTGTTTATTTGTACAACAGAGCCATCTGCTGGTTGACCTTAGCTACTGCACAGAAAGGTTTAATCAATCAATCAATCAATCAAACATTTATAAGGCGCTTTTCATACAAAATTGTAACACAAAGCGCCTTACAGTGGTCAAGGATTAGAAGATTGACCTTTATTGATCTCGCGCAGGAGAAGTTGTTTCTATATTTGACCCGGGGACCATCCCCATGATTTTGTTTTGTTATTTATGCTTTGGTCAGGCCCTAAGCTGGAGGATTTTACCTATGGCGCATGTTTAGGTTGGTGGGGGAAACCGGAGTACCCGGAGGAAACCCACCCAAACACGGGGAGAACATGCAGTCTCCACACAGAAAGGCCCGGGCAACCCGAACCTTCTTGCTGTGAAGCATGAGTGCTAGCCACTCAGCCACCGTGCCGCCAGGGAGAAAAAAAAAAAAAAAAAGCGGCTATAAAGTTTATAACTTAAACTGAAGCAGATTACTAACATTTTGGAGCTCTGTTACTTACTGTGTTATTCAGTACGAAAATGGTTAGAGGCTTGTTGTATTCAGATGTTTTATTTGATTTTTTTGCAGGTTTTATCAAGTCTGAACTTCGCAGACAAAATGCAAACAAGACTCCTAAAGCGATGGTGAGTTGGCTTAAAGCTAATCTTTCACTATTAAACAGTTTTCTTTGATTAGTTTTTATAAACATGTTTCATTAGTTGAATAGTTAATTTGCTGTCAATAAATATACTATTGACACAACTGAGATATATAAAAATCTGTGAATTTCAGTTCAATTCTAAATACAGACACAATTTTTTAATTTTATTATATATTAGTATTTTTAATACACTGTAGAGATACAATGGTTGTGCAGTACAACAATATTTTATATTTTTCACAGATAAAGTAAATGATTGAATTCTGGGTGTGCAGAATCTGTAGATGTGATTCACCTTTTGAACTGAACTACTCATATGATTTAACTTTAACAAAGTTGCTGGCTATTGATTTGTTTTTGATTATTCTGATATTGTGATCATGAGTCAAATCTCTATATTGAGTTGATTAAAAATGGTATGTATAATAACACTCAACACTAACTAACCCACTGGACACTGGACCGTCCCTCCAGAGTGGCATGGCGTGTGAGTGATCAGTAGCTGTTGTTTTAGGCGGAAGGGCAGATGGCGGGACGAGACTATGGAGCCACAGCCCTAATCACAGACCAGACGCAGACTCCACCCCCTCCTCCCTCTCAAGAATAATCTCTAAACCTTTCTTCTTATAAAAAAACAAACAAAATAATCTCAAATCTTTGCTGAACACATCACTGTATGAAGGTAGGAGTACTGCTGCTGTCAATCAAACATCTATTTCTTCCATTTATGATTTTAAGCTTTCATCATTGATGCTGTAAATGGCCTTGTGATTTTTATTGCTAATTAAAATTCAAAACTTTATGAAAAAAAATGGAATAGAATATATATACTATTAACATCGCTCCTCTGTGCTCTTTGCTAATAGTAAAATGCATGCTACTAACTGTATTTTAACTGCATATTCCTTTTAACCCATATTTATCCATATTTATCACATTTGTCAGACATAATATTGTGACCTTACAGTATCAAAGCCCTATAGTTATTCAAGTCATTCACCTAGTTGGCTCGAACTGACTAAATTTCTAACACTAATTTCAGGATTACATTTGTTTCTATAGGTCCTATATTATGCAAAATTGACTCTTGTGAACTTTTAGTCATGATGGAAGCTCATTATGTCATCAAAAACATACCTGGAGTTGTGTTTTGTTTCATTCACACGTTTGACTAACCTTTTATTATTAGTCCAAAGTTCAAAATGATCTGTTCCACCTTGAAGCAGTAGTTTTCAAGAGAACAGCAACCTTTTACCTTTTGTTCAGTAGAGATTGGTAATACCAGGGCCGAAATTATCCAAATGATTCAAGTGAAGGTGTATGGAGTTTACAAACAGCCCAGCATGTCCTGTATTACGACATGACATCATAAGGTGGAACAGAGTGTTTTCTGTTTTGAGAAAATAACTCCGCTTAAATATGCAGCATTTGAGTGTTAAACATGTGTTTATGAAATAAAACACAAATCCAGATATGTTTGTGGGGAAACGGAATTATAACAGATCAGAAAATAGCATAATATAGACACTTTAAATACTTCATCAGAGATAGAGCTATAAGATAAAGCTATGGTCATAATATTATGTCTAATTTGTGTACATTATATTTGTTGGCTTCAAATTAAAATTACTTTTTTGATTCCCAGGAAACTCCTGATTGTCTGAACACAAGCGCCCCGTCACAAATAATCCTCAGAGAAGAAAGGTTTTAAACCAACATGTTGCTCTTCCTGTTACAAGAACAGTGCATCAAGAGACACTTCGACTACTGAGCCAACATACACATACTAATTATTTATTACAGGATCAAATTCAGCAAATACATTTTTTTCAACTTAACATTTGTGTATTTTTACTAATAATGCAATGCTGGAAATCTGAACCAAATCTGAAATATTTAAAATGATAAATGTATAAAATATAACTTGTACTTGCCGCTTTTCTGATTATCATGTATAAAAGTGAAACACTGATTTTTGTATGTTTCATTAAGTTTGAACCTGAAATTTTGTAATTATGTGAAATAGATGTAAGCTAATACTTGCATGTATACAAGTTGACATTAAAAGGGTTTGGTATCATCAAGCTGTTGTTTCTCAGTCTTGTTAAAGCTAAAGCTATGCCTTTATTAGTCCCACAGTGGGGACATTCCAGTTCTGCATTTAACCCATCCTGTTATTAGGAGCAGTGGGCAGCACATTACTGCACCCGGGGACCATCTCCATGATCTTCTTGCTTCGGCTTGGTCAGGACCTAAGCTGGAGGATTTACCTATGGTGCATGTTTTTTTGGGTTACTCAAAAAAAAAAAAAAAGCTTTATTCTCTTCACCTTGCAATAAAAATAAAAGTTCTTAACAGTTAGATCCCATAGCAATTTCTTGAGTTTGTTTCAGCGTCCAAACATCATTTTGGTTTCTCCCACGGCCATTCTTTTGTAATTCCCTCTTTGACCACACAGGGGTGGTGTTGCATACAGAATACGCTGAAGAAGCGCTTCTATACTTGATCTAATTTTTCTTTTTCTTTCTTGGACAAAGTGTGTGAATTGCGTAAGACCCTGTCCTGATTGCGCTCCGTTGGCACAATGCGCAGATAAACGCTCTGTGGACGTTTGCGCGGTGAGGTCAGGCTGGTTTTGCTCCAGTATTCTGAGCATTTCCCATCTGACTGACTCTTTGATGAGCTCATTGTTTTTTGCCGCCATAATGACTGATCTTGAGCACAAAGATGGTCGCTAGTGGCCAAACTATTAGTTTTTATTTTTCTTGGTGCCAAAAGTTCTCTAAGATTTGGAATCAACATTTCGGTGGCCTTCTGCTCAGGTAAATTAGGTAATCTTTTAGGTTATAAAGTCCATCTTATTACAAATAGGAAACAGTATTTTTATATTATGACACCCTCCTTCATATCTCTCTATTTGTGCAAGCTACATAGGTGCACTAGGTCCTATAGGCAATATAGGCCTACTATTTATGACGTTATATGTCTACTTATAGGGCCCATATTCCACTAATTACTGATGTCTGTTATGTTGTTTACTCATCAAACATATTTGGAGTTGTTTTATTTCATTAGCACCTATTTAACAGTTTATATTTCAAACAGAAAACACTGTTCCACCTTGTGATGTCATGTGGTAATACAGGAAGTGCTCCACTGTATTTTCAAACTCCATACCCCTTCACTAGATCATTTGGATGATTTCAGCCCTAGTATTGACGATCTCGCCTGAAAAGTAAAAGGAACTACCAGTATGAATTGAAAACTGTTGATGACATCATAAGGTAGAACAGAGCATTTTGAGCTTTGCAGATGTAGACTAATAATAAAGGATTACTCAGACATGTGTGAACAAACCAAAATGAGGCAACAACATCATGACATGGTTTAAAGCTCACAAGAGTCACTCATGTGTAATATAGGACCCTTAAGACTATGATGCCATTTTTATATTTTTCAATGTAGCTGTAATTGTAGAACAAATAAGTTCAAAATTCTCAGCTCATGACCTCATAACTTTTATGTCATTCAACAGTATTTTCTTGCTGTATTCCATGGTCTGTATTCAAACAGTCACAGCCTCCATTTCCACAGCACAGCTGACCTGAGCCTCTGAGCACAGTACTGGTTCTGCCTGTGGGTTAGTAGTATTCATCATGTGCTGGCTTGGCCTCTGCATTACAGTGAAATGCGTCATTTCTTAGTGTGGCTGATCCTATCTCCCACCAATCCATCCTCCACCACAGACCAGCAGAAACACTATATTTAATTTAATGACCACAAGCAGTAGGTGGATTCTGTCTTGTGGATAGTAGGTTTTATGCATGAGTTTAGAAATTGAAACAAATAACAACAAATTATCTTGGGACTGTATGATGGGTTTTAGTTCTCAAATTACAATTATCCAATCAGAAAGCAGAATGAG
Organism: Paratrypauchen microcephalus; assembly: GCA_036785185.1. NCBI lineage: Eukaryota > Metazoa > Chordata > Actinopteri > Gobiiformes > Gobiidae > Paratrypauchen > Paratrypauchen microcephalus. Next base: position 5,307,916 of record JAVJIX010000003.1, read on the forward strand.
CCTTCCTAGAGTCTCTCATTTGGGTTGCCAGTTCCTATGACTAAAACTAGATCTCTCTGACCTGCAGCCAATAATGAATCAGTGCTATGCAGCCTCTGCAGCTCAGCGAGTGGTACAATGTCCGGTAATTTAAAGGTTGTATGGAGTTTTTTTTTTTTTGTTTGTTTCAAATTGTCAATGATATAGGGATGCAGCAGCCATGTAATTATGATGACAAAAAAAACAAACATGAAAAACCATCAACTGTATAATAATAGATAATGAGGCTACTTCATTATCTATTTGCTGTTAGGTTGTCAATCAAAGTCCCTATGTAACTGACTTACCGGCGCGCTGGGATTACGTGGTTTACGTACGCCTCTCACGCATTCCACAGACACAAGACGCTGTTTACTCAACTTGCAGTGGTTCTTTGCGGCTTTTTCCAACTGTAGCTTCCTCACAGTTATCACAAAGTTTGTTGCAATGGCAGACAAGAATCCACTACCAGGTAGCCGTAAAAGAAAGTAAAATTTGGGGTCGTTGAAAGAAGAAAAATGGAAAAGGATGAAGCTAAACTAAGGTAATTCTCGGAGATTCCTTCCAGTGAGGGCGTGACCTGAAGCAGAGGGTCTAAAGACTGACGCGTTGATCGCTAAATTACTTCTGGACAGGTAAATTCTGCTTATCATTTCAAAATGTACAGTATAGTTACAGCAGCAACAGCGATTCTTAACGCGCACCGGCTGTGAACAAACATCTTCTAGCGTAAGGAGGAGGCGGGAGGAGGTGTGGGGGGATCACACATGCGCAACATTTGAAAAAGGACAAACAGTCGTTGGATTTCTCATTCCTTGGAACATCATCTATACAACCTTTAAAACACTGTAAACACGGGTTCAGTTGTGGTGGTCATTTTTTAAATGAGTAAAAGTGCTGGCTACTGTACCTTTTTAATATTATTTCAGACTGAAATCACAGATCTCCACATTTGTGGCCGTTCAGTAAAGGTCTGTCAGATAGTCATCAATTGTGTTGTAGAGCTGCTCTTTGTGTAAAAACACATTATGCACAGATAGGCTGCAGATGGGAGGGGTTCTCTGAACTTATTGAGGATATTTACTGTTGGACTGAAGCCAGGAGCTATGCTAGGTTTCACTGATGTATTCCACAACACTCCACAGAAAAGATAAAGGCATCTCTCACAGCCATAATTCATGTTTTGTTTAGTTTTTTTTTCCATTTGCCTGGTTCTATCTGTTCAGGAGCACACTTGATATTCAAACTATTTTCTCACAAAAAAGTGGCATGACCTGACATGACCTGATAATCTAGTTCATCTCTGTAAACACTGTCATCCACAACCATTTTAATTGAGCAATATTAACAATTAACAATATTAACAATTTACAGTCATTCTGATTTTATTGTTAACTGTTATTTCACACTAACCTATGGTTATTAAAGTGTGTAATGTAATGTTGTGCTTGCATTGGTTAGCTACAGCTCTTTTGGACTCATTTCCTCTATTGTTTAACATTTTATTGTTCAGCGGAAAGTGGTTTAACCTGGTATTAAAATAGAAAAATCACTTCATTTTCTTCAGCTACTGTTTTGGCTTTAGCAGCACACCTCCACACCTCAACGGCCGTAAAAGAGTTCGGGCATTCGGAGGTGAGAGGGCCACTGCTTCCTGTCACAGACACATTATAATGAGTACAGGCCCATATGGAACTTTTTACTGTGTTTTATGACAAGTGCAGTATTGATGCGAGTGTCTTTGATTTACCTTTAGTCGGAGGAGCGCCCCGGGCTGGAGATGGAGGTGTTCTGCTTTGGGAGCTGGCAGGAGGATCAGAGACTTAAAGGTTTGTGGGCTTTGGCACTGGCTGTGAGCTCCAGATTAACCTGCTCAGTAGTTAAATAAACATACTTCCACACACACTCACCATCAATGGATGTTTCACCAGCCGCATGGCTCCCACCGTATTCTGTGATGCAATTAGACAAACACACAATCACATGTGCAGAGTTGGGTCCATACAGTCGCCATAAAGAACCTACAACCTTTTACATGTGGTGATGATTTTTCTCCAACTTTTCATGCCCAACCCAACCTAAACCAATGGAGAAAAGTAAGAAAATGTGTCGTAATTTCATAAATAAATACTTGGAATTTGTAGTACTATTTTACAGTTTCATTATATATTCTGACATTGAATATTAGATGAAAAGTACACAAATATTGCATAGGCCACTTTGCTGAGTGCGTCTTTTTACCATCGTTACAATGACAAGATTTGTTGTTCTTTTACAATGCAGCAAACTATAATATGCTACATTTTTGTTACTGTCATTGAATACACAAACCACCTAATAAGCCTCTCAATAATAATATCGTTTTCTTTTATTATTATACAAATTGTGTTTAAGTGTCATAAAGGTCAAATGTTTAGTTTTCCAGTGAAACTCATGGATGGTCTTGTGTCTCAGTGAAATCAATCTCACACACATGTGCCAATGAGTTTGCCAGGTCTGTCCAATTAAAGGAAAAACAACTTAAGAAGGACATTCCACCTTATTAAGCAGAGCAACGTTTCATTTTCAAGCAATATGGGAAAGAAACATGATCTTTCTAGTGCTCAAAACGAACCTTGGACAAGGTATGAAAGCCTTAGATATTTCACGAAAACTTTTAACTCATCGTACTATTAAGAGATTTGTAGCTGATTCAGAGCACACACAGATTTGTGCAGATAAAGCCACAATGAGGAAGGTTTCTGCCAGACATACATCGGATTAAGAGAGCAGCTGCTAAAATGCCATTACAAAGCAGCTTTGGTATTGAAGCTGCTGGTGCCCCTGGAGTCCCGTGAATATCAAGGAGTAAGATCCTCCAGAGGCTTGCAGTTATGCATAAACCTTCTATTCGGCCACCTTTAAACAATGCTCACAAGCAGAAATGGCTCCAGTGGGCCCAGAAATACAGTCTTGTTCACTGATGAGTGCCGTGCAACCCTGGATAGTCCAGATGGATGGAGTGGTGGATGGTTGGTGGACGGTCACCATGTCCCAACAAGGGTGCGACGTCAGGAAGGAGGTGGCGGAGTCATGTTTTGGGCCGGAATCATGGTGAGAGAGCTTGTCGACCCCTTTAGGGTCACTGAAAGTGTGAAAATGACCTCTGTAAAGTTTCTCTCTGACCACTTTCATGGTACAAAAGAAGAACCGTGCTTTCCATAGCAAAATCATCTTCATGTAGGCCTATGACAATGCTCCATCTCATGCTGTAAGGAATACCTCTGCATCATTGACTGCTATGGGCATAAAAGAAGAGAAACTCGTGGTGTGGCCCCCATCCTCCCCTGACCTGAACCCTATTGAGAACATTTGGAGCTCCTCAAGCGAAAGATCAATGAGGGCAGGAGGCAGTTCACATCTAAACAGCAGCTCTGGGAGGCTATTCTGACATCCTGCAAAGAAATTCAAGCAGAAATTCTCCACGAACTCAGATCCATTCTTGGATCCATTGAACCAATGGATGCAAGAATTGTGACACTCTTATCAAATAAGCTGTTCTATGTTCAAATGTAACTTGACCTGTTAAGAGGTTTTGATTGAAATAACTTTTGATTTCAGTAATATGCTAATGCATCTATTGAAAAATAAACAAATAATAATAATAATAATAATTCATAGCATTTATATAGCGCCTTTCATGACACCCAAAGCGCTTTACAAATGACCATTTTCAGTTCTTTACAACAATAACATGGTTTGAAACTCTGTTGTGCATAATAATTTATTGCATTTTAATTTTTTATTTTTGAAAAATACTGTTTGTTCAGTAACATGTGATAGATGACTGTCATTTATATTGACAATTTGGCAAAATCAGAGAAAAATATCATTTGCATAATAATTTGGAATGGAGGGTACATACACTACCAGTCAAATGTTTGGACACATCATGTTTTTTCCATATTTTTACTACTTTTCACATTATGTAGTTATTTTGTAGGCAAGTAAGATTTTTTAAATATTTTTTGTCAAAGAAAAAGTTAGCTCCTTTGAGTATTTAAATATAAAAATCTATTATTTATTAGTGATTTAACTTTTTTCCTTGGCTACATAATTCCATATATCTTACTTCATATATTTGATATGCAAGGAGTAAAATATGAAGGAAAAAAAAAACATTGAATGAGATGGTGTGTTTGACATTTGACTGGTAGTGTATACACACCATGCGGGATGGTACATTCCTACTGTACTGAATAAGGTGTGTTCAGAAGAAGCTAAAGAAAAGGGTGTAAGTGACTTTGTTGTACTCGTATGTGTCAGACAGCTGCAGGTTATGAGGGGCTGTTTAAGACATTATTCATTCTGGCCCTGTCACATCCATATATTCTCACTGTGAGTGAGAAAGCATGTATGTGAGAGTGAGAATGTATGTATGTGAGTGGGCCAGAATGAATAATGTCTTGAAAGGCCCCTCATAGCAGGTCAGTGGGTCTGCACTCTGCTCGTTAACCCTGTAGCGACTGGTCATGTAAAAGTACACACATGAAGGCCTTGTACTTGTACACAGTGAACCCAGGGTCACTCAGTAAAGAGAGCTTTGTTATTTAGGCCTTTGCCAGAGCAGAGAAGGAGCTGGAAAATACCCAGGATCCTCGGCGCCAAGTCACTTGCTCTTGGAAAATCCAGCCCAGAGGTGTCCAGGCAGTGGGCCTGGCTTTAATCACCACCTCACACTCTTTCTGACAGAAAGGTGCCCACAATCAATCGTTTTGATCCTAGACTTTATTATAGCTTTTAACCCATCTTTGAAAATGTGCCATGAACAGTTAATAAAAACAACAAATAGAAGATGGACCTAGCAACTGTCCTAGTAAAAACCTTCCATATCCATTAGCATTGACCATATTTCAAAGGCTGTACCAGTTAGCTCACTGAATTGAACACACTGACAATCAGTACATTCAGTATTGATTGTAAATGTTACTTTGTGAAAGCCCATCAGTAAAGTCAGAGAAAATCAGTACTGTCATTTTTGCATGCTAAAATGTTTACAAAGGCAATATAACTTATATTTATTGCCATTTTAATCACTCACTACAAGATTACACTGTTTGAAGTACTTTTCCAATATGAATTTTCTCAATTTTCTGTCGCTATGGACATTATTATTTTTTTGGTCCACTTTGATCCACCAAAACTCACTCTGAGGTCACAAGAAAAATGGATTTTGTAAGGCAACAATCTATGTCAGGATGAAGATAAAAGTAGAGTTTCTTACACACGCCCTGTTTGTGACTGCAGAGCACAGCTGCTGCAGATGGGGCTCAAGTGTTTGACCATGTGTGACACTCCCGTAAAAGGTAATGGTAATAAAATAATAGAGATGTTCTGTATCTACTCCATGTTGCACTATTAAAAGTACAACATTATATTATGCCCTGTATAATATTTGTAGTGGGGGGTTTGCCATCTGCTTGTCTCCATATGTTAATGCTTTTGTGAGTATGAATGGATGAATTTATTGAGTAGGCCTATGTCACAAAGTCAATATACAGTACATAATACATTACATGTATACATGTACGTGTAGGCATATTAATATAATTTCTTTACATATACTTCTCAATACATATCTCAAAGGGTTATGGGAAGAAGTGTCAACTTTTTGAATCTCACCCCTTACAGTCACTTAAACAGTAATATTGTCCGGTTTCCTCTGAACCATCTTCATCACATTTATCTGGTATTACTATACAACTTATTTACAATGTTCATAGATAAGGTTTTTATAATAATTTAATATACTATCCATTACAACATTGCATCACTATAACGACTCAGAATACTAGATTTGTATAATTTTTTTAACTGCTTAAAATTTGAGCAGTGTTTTAATTAATCACTCAGGCTGTTCCATATTTTCACCCCACAGAGTATGGTATACAACTTGATAATCTCCACGGAGATAATCTCCATGGAGAACAAGCAGGTGATGCCACCTGGCCAAATTTCAAGTCAGATCTGTGGATGTGGATCCACTCTCACTGGAAGAATACATCTCTCTCAAAGTATTCCTTTAGCAATAAAACACCTGTAATAGTATAAATAATGTCATGTGGAATATTCAAGCAAAGCAAAAATATTTAAATATATCTTATTAATTTCCTTTTTGTTCTATCCTGTTTGTTGTGTTACTGAGGAGTGCCAGATGTATGTGTGTTCTGTGTGTGTATTTGTTGTATGTATGTATTGTTAATGTTTTACAAAGTGTGCATGACTGTCACTATGAGTGAGCCTGAAAGCATGTAAATAGTGTAAATAATTTTGTATGTACATTGTTTTAACCTGTTTTTTTCTTAGATTGACAATCTAACATCTGTCCAGGGACTGCAGATGAAAACTAGCCTCTTGGCTAAATCTGGTACATGTACAGGAATGTTCATTAATGTACACTGTTCCTGTTAAATAAATAAATAATAATCTATAACCCTAACCTTTGTAGACAAGATGGTGGTTGACCCTCCACCAGAAAAGTTACATAGTACACCTTCAATGTGAACTTAATGCATAGTCAAATGTATTAATATATTTTCTTTCTTTAAAGGTGAGGAGATCATTTCTCACAAAGGATCTACAGGAAGTATCTGGAGAGAAGAGTCTTGATTTCTCCCACCCTGCTGTCCTCAAACTAAGGTTAAACACTGGACCCCTTCATTATAAGGTGAGCAAAATTACATGCACAGCTTCTTAACATTTTAATGGATTAGGTTGAAAGTTTGCTTTGGGTTCTATTTTATTGTGGTGTGATTTTGATTATGCTGTATTGTTAAAAAATATTGTAAAAAGCAGCTGCAGGTCAGTGGGCCTGCACTCAGCTGGTTAACCATGTAGCATCTGGTCATGTAAAAGTACATACAGTACATGAAGGCCTTGTAGTTTTACACAGAGCCCAGGGTCGCTCAGTAAAGAGAGCTTTGTTATTTAGGCCTGTGCCAGAGCAAAGAAAATACCCAAGATCCTATTTTGATGCTGTACTGGAAGCAATATTGTCACCTGGACAGCTGATGTGAGTTTCAGAAATACAGAGTTAAACTTGGTTGGATAAGTTAGGATTGAGTGCAGAGTATTTCAGATTTGCAGAGTGGCTGCTCTGAGTTAAAATGAGTCATGAGGTAAAAAAGGGAAGTTGCATCAGTCATCCAATCAGCCAGCTAAGTGAATTATGATTGTTTTACAAAGCATATGAGAGTTTGTAATGCTGGCTTGGTTAGGTCAACTACTGAACTCAGCGCCTCTGAAGCCCAAGTTTGGCTGTAAAAATTCATCAAAAAGACAGTTTTCTTCCACACCCTGCATTTACATACAGTACGCTCTCACATTAAGAGATTTTCCTTCAGTTTCACATGTATTTTAACCTACAATAAGAACTGGTTCAAAAGGTCAGATTTGCTGCAACTTCCCATGTGTCCTCCTTGTAGTTGACATTTATAGGTACTTCTCATATTATATTTTTCCCAGCCACTAATTAGCCAGTGCAAGTTTTTGGCTCCTTTATAAGTGATTACGAAACAGCAAAGTGATGCAACAGATTTGTTCACACAGAAAAATTGACTTTTATTATTACAGCTTCTGGATCAGTGAGTGGTCAAAGCTGAGTCCTCTAAAATCACAATTCAAAGTTCAAATTTATTGGCCCACTAGGGAGAAATTTATCCCCTCTCAGCTAAACGAGAAGTACTGCAGCATTTTACTCCTTTTTTCTGCGGACTTTCCCTTGGAGTTTTCTATTTTCTATTCTAGGTCATTGCCTTCAGTGACTGGGAATATTGATTAGGCTCAGGACTTGGTGCAAATGCAGTCCTCTCATTTAAATAGGCTTGGAACTGGCACATTGAGTAACACTATATTTTATTCTTGAACTTTACTAATAACTTCTTTTTTTTTCCTTTTTAAGTTTGCCTTGTGTTTAGTTGTTGTTTAACTATGTAGAAATTGGCTGACACTGTCATACCTCCTTTTTAAAAAAAAATAGTTTTAACTATAGGGGGATATTTTATTTGTTTGTAACAGAACCACACTTTTGTAAAACAACTTCTTTTTCTGCGCTTAAATATTATCTAACTGCTTCTTATTCCCCATTTTTTAAGTTTTGGAAGTTGTTTGTCTGAAATAAACTCCATGCTCTCTCCCCTGCCTCCTGGATTAGGTGTTGAATTCCTTTTCTACAGGATTTCCGTCACTCATGGCCGTGTTGGCTTCTCTGGGGGTGACGTAAAGTGCTTTTCTGGTTTTAAACTAATATTGTTGCACAGGATTTGTGAGGAAATTAGAGTTTTTCTTGAAGCCTATGGGGCCCTTCGGTGAGAGGGTTCCCAGTGAAAAGTGATCTGAATGCTGTTTAATTGGAAGAGCAGAGGTCCACCCCTGATGGAGACACAGAGGAGATTGCTGCAGTCTGTCGTGTCACTGTGGGATGCATTTTTTATTATTGTTCAATTTAGGGCTGGGCGGTATACCGGTTCATACCGAATACTGGTGTTTTTATTACAAAACACACCGGCGGAATGTCGCACCGAAACGTCGCACCGGGGAACTGTTTGGCAGTGGCATGAGAGCGGTGGAAGCGTAAGCTGTGTCCCAATTCGAAGGCCGCTCCGAAGGCTGCAAAAGCTGCAGCCCTCGAACTAGCCTCGGCGGACCACAAGGCCATTGCCGAAATGGGACAGGTCTACAGAGCCGCTCGCAGCGCCCAGACACGCTGCTAACGCTAATGCTAACAACACGCACTACGCAAATTATGCACACGGATCAATAACCCTCAAATTGCGACACGGCTACAGTGTGTGTTGAGCGGTGAACAACATGGACATTGTTGTTAGAAACAGAGGAACTTATACAGTTGTGTGGAAGTACTTTGGCTTTAAAAAATCTGACGCTGATCAAACAAACATATTCTGTGATGTTGTCGGGCTGAAGTTGTAGCGACTCAGACGTCACTCAGAGACACGTTTGCTAATGGGACTGCCTATGACAAGAAAAGCAAAAAGTGGAACGATATTAACAACGCTATTACTATCCATTTAGACATGGTACCACTTAGTCCTGTTGAGAAAGCTTAAAGCTCCTTTCTCAAGAGAAAGGATGATTAAAGCACTGGACCCAGATATGTTTGACCAAGTCAAATTTCCTGCAGTAATTATTCTCTAAATTATTAGGAAATTAACACCTAGTCATGCATGGAAAAAAAAAAAAAGTCCAATACTGTGATACCAGTATAATTTTTAAAAAATACTGTGATATCAATTTTTGGTCATACTGCCCTGCTCTAGTTCAATTCAGACGAGTAACTGCTGTTTCATTTTAGGTGTATGCCTTAGAGTTGAAAAGAGTATTTAAATGAATGTGTTGTTATATTAAAAAACAAACAAACTATAAGCTACAACAATAAAAATCCTGAAATGCATTTTATTACTAGTTCTAATATTGACACTACTACTGTTACTAATACAGACCTAACTTTATAGAACTAATACTTATTTTATAATTTCTACTACTACTGTTACTATTACTATGAGTACTACTAATATTACTACTACTATACTGCCAAGTTCCAGCTTTAACTTTGGACTGCCAGTTTAGTAACACAATATATTAACGTTGATATGAAAAATACATGACTAAAAGTATCCAGTTCCTCCCTCCCTAGTGTAACCCTCTCATGTCCTGATCTCTCACTCTTCACAGTTGTGTGGCTACTGCTGCCTCCCCTCCATCTGACTCTGGTTATGGCGATATGAAAATCTCGGCTATGTCTTTATTCTCATGCTTAAAAGCCTCGCTGTGATTTCTTTAACCTCCCATTGGTCCTGTTTGCAAATCAGTCCCTGACCAAGCGACCGCAAGAGCTCTTATTTGCTTTGGATGTATGTCGGGGAGTGGGGTTCAGCTAAAGGCTGCTGTAGTTATTATGTGACACCTGGATGTGATTTCAACACCCTAATTGCAAGAGAAAATTGAAGAATATGGAGAGGAGTTTTATACTTTTATACAGTGTTGTATAGTAACGAAGTAATAATACTTCACTACTGTACTTAAGTACATTTTGGGAGACTTTGTACTTTACTTGAGTTTTAAAAAAAATGATACCTTTTACTTTTACTTCACTACATTTCCGAATTTAATTGCATACTTTTACTCCACTACATTTTCAATGTGCCGTTTAGTTACTTGTTACAAAAAAACCCTCTACTGACTGAAGGAAGTCAGGACGTGCCTGGGCTTGTTCGCTACTTGCGCATGACAATCAGCCTACACCTGTTGGTTTCATGCAGCTAGTTTAATCAATCAACATCCCTGATGGAAGAGGAAACAGCATCCACGTCGGCTACAAATGAAGGGGGACCTGACGATGAGCATCCCTGGCCATACTTAAACACAATGTTCCCTTACGCTGATATGAAGGATTCGTCCTATCGAATGAAGTGCCTCTTGTGCCTTCAAAGAAACGTGGAAATCCTATCTTACAGAAACTCCCCGTCCAACCTCAAGAAACACATCGAGGTAAGTTCTAGATTAATGAAATTGTTAGCGTCTATATTCCAATTTCAGTAACCATAGCATGGACATTCCAGACACCGTTGTGAAACCTTGAGCATAACATGTAGAAATTAACTTTGTGTGACATTGTTTCGGTTACACAAAGCGTATTTGACGATGTTGGAGCTAACAGGCTACCTAGCTTTTTCGGCTCAAGGGAAGGGATAGCTGTAGGCTAAGTGTAACGAATGAGAAAGGGCACACGAGTTCAAAAGGACAAAAAAATAACATTAACATGTGCCTACTTTTAAAAATGTAAACAAGTGCTGTGTGTTTGTGCTATCTAAGTAACAAAGCGAGGGTTAGCTTCAGACTGCCTTTGCTTGATACTTTTACTTGTACTTTTAATTACATTACTTGAGTACATTTATTTTTACATTACTTGTCATACTTAAGTACAAGAAGTTCCAGATACTTTAAGACTTTTACTCAAGTAACATTTCAGTCAGTGACTTCGACTTTTACCAAAGTCATTTTTGGGAGGGGTACCTATACTTTTACTTGAGTCTGATTTTCCAGTACTTTATACAACACTGCTTTTATATGACCAGAAATGGCCTAATGTACTGTACAGAATGACTAGAAATTAGATTTGTTTAGCTTGTGTGTTAAAATATAGTAGTATGGGTAAATAAAAAACTGTCTGGTAACTAAAAATCTGGTAGCTAATGTGATGTAAAGTGCAAAATGGCAACCCCATAGTGTAAATGTACATATTGTTCTTCATATTGTTTTTCATATTGTTTTATAGCCTTTACTTGTATATATTGTTGTAAATTCAACCTATATCTTAAACTCTTCCCAGCCATTTTAAAAAATCTATTTATCTATTTTATTCTATTCTTATATACTGGGTCTATTGCATCTGTTGTTGGCTGCTCCAAATGACATCTCACTATACTTTGTATAGTGACACTAAAGACCTCTGTTCTATTCTATTCACATCTTTGTCTCTCAGTCCGAGGGTAGCTGTGGCTACTGGAGCTTAATACAGTTAGTGCATAGTAAAAGGCCCCATATTAAGCTATTTTCTTATCTATGTTATAATGCTCTTTCCTCCTCACAAACACACCTGGAGATGTGTTTTGTTTCTTTCACATATTTAACACACAAATCTTGCATATTTAGTCTGTGTTATTCTCTCAAACTGAAAACACTTTGTTCGACCTTGTAATGTTATGTGGTGGTAAAGAAGTGCTCCACTCTGTTTTTAAACTTCACTAGAAGGTGTATGGAGTTCTGGAATTGCCAGTCACTACTGAAATATAGTGAAGAGATGGCTAAAAACTACTAACTGCTTCATGACATCACAAGTTGGAACAGAGCATTTTGAGCTTTGGAGATGTAGACAGGCTAATAAAAAAGGATTACTCAAACATGTGTGAATGAAACAAAACACAGCTCCAGTTATGTTTTTGAGGATGGGACAGCATTATAACATGGATAAAAGCTCACATGGGTCAGTTTTGTGTGATATAGGACCTTTAATCCTATGCAAGATCTATGGAAAACTTGAGCAGTGCTTTAGAAAGGTATTTTTATGTCACATTTTTAAAAAATCATTATTCTGTTCACCTTTTGCCCAGTAGTGTTCGTTCGTTCTTTCTTTCTTTCTTTCTTTCTTTCTTTCTTTCTTTCTTTCTTTCTTTCTTTCTTTCTTTCTTTCTTTCTTTCTTTCTTTCTTTCTTTCTTTCTTTCTTTCTTTCTTTCTTTCTTTCTTTCTTTCTTTCTTTCTTTCTTTTTTTCCTTTCTTTCCTTTCTTTCTTTCTTTCTTTACAACTTAAAGCGTGTGTCCTCAGTTTGTGTCTCATTGGGAGCAGCAGAAGTCAGTGGAAGGAAGAGTTTTGGATAAAGTGTCCTTGCTCTGTCAACGCACCGACAAATCAAAGCACCTTCTTCCCTTCCTCGTCCACCAGGCCCTCATGTTTTCTATTTGCAGTTAGCCTTTTGACTCATGTGCACAATTCTCTTCTCACTTCAAGGCGTCAAGCCATGGAGTTTCTTGTTAAAACTTGCAGAGGTGCTGACATATGCATCGGTTCCACCATACACCCATATTGTTGGTGGTTTTTCTCAATAGGAATACACTGTTGAGCTTTAGTGCTATCTGAAACTAATTATAGCCTGCTATTATGCTGTCTTCTATAAAAATGCACAGTCATGTATGTACAGGAGGAGGGATAAAGGCGTTTTATGGTCACTTGGAGCTCAAACTTGCAGAACGTTTCCAAGGACAGAGTTATATCTCATTTGGCAGTGAAGCGAATGATTGTCAACCATAGAAGCCAGAAAGGCCAGAGTAAAACGACACGGTGTACTAGATTTTGGCTTGACATCTTTACAGCTACAGGAAGCCATGTTATGAAGTTGCATAAAAACAGAAAGGGGTGTTTAACTGTAAGTGCCTGCATCTAAAACAAACTGTTTGGGAGTCCACAAGTGTATGCTATTCTTATCAAAGCAAACCAAACAAACTTCTACCGTATTTTATTATCGCATAGATCTTGGATGATTCAGTCACAGCTTATGACTTTGGATGTATGGTCTTCAGGCTTTAAATTATTGTACACAGTAGTAGTGTGACACATTGCAGATATTAAAAAAACAAAAAAAAAAAAAAAAAGTCCACTACTTGGATTCAGTTTCTGTTCTGGTCATTTTTAAATAATGTAAGTGAGTTAAACAAAAAATAACTGGATCTAATAGTTTTTAAAGCTAACTTTTTTTTAAGCTTTTAATCTTATAGTTTTTTGAGGGCTTGTGAGAGTGATTCCCACTAGATGTAGAGGTGGGTGGTTCTTGCTTACATTACCTGGATGTCTCAAAATTTGCATCAATTAATCATTTTTGAAATAACATGTATTTACCATGAACTAAAAGATCTATACAGTGGTACCTCACCTTACGAATGACCCAACAAACGAAAATTTCAAGTTAGGAAACGCCTTCACGGTAAATTTTTGTCTCTAGATACGAAAGAAAATTCAAGTTACGAAACGCGAAATCTCAAAAATTCTAATAATGCGCGCTCAGCCACACACATTATACGCTTTTCTCAGACTGAATTTAAACTTTTCTCACATTTGTCTCTCGTTTAAGCACTCAAACTTTCATAGATTTTCAAAAAAATTATTAATAGTGAAGTGTGTGGGGGGGGGGGGGGTACTGCGCTCTGACACGTGTGTCTGGTCTAGACCAGGTCTAGACCAGACACATGTATGTCAGGTCTAGACCTGCTCTAGCATGCGTTCGTGGGATTGAAGTCCCCCAGAATAAACTTTGGGGCGTCGGGGCAGATTGTGTCGAGCCGGTGCGTGACGTCACCAATCAGCTGTGCAGCGGCAGCCCGGGGGTGCACGTACACAATAGTAAAAAACAGCTGCTGGAACTCACGTGGCAGGTAAAAGGGCCGAAGAGAGACTGATAAAAGTTCAATGTCTGGAGTACAGATCCTCTCCCGCACAACAACAGTTTTACAGTACCTTTCATTGATGTAGCAGCACACTCCACCACCGCGAGTCTTGCTGGTTACTTCCCTGTCGCGGTCCAGTCTGAGCGGAGTCCCAAAGCCGCTCAGAGACAGATCCTCATCTTGGTCCGATTCGTTGAGCCAGGATTCCGTGAAGACAAGTAAACAGGCATTCTTAATCTCCTGCCTGACCGTGACCCAAGCTTCCAGCTCATCGAGCTTGTTGCGGACTGTGCGTTCCCCAGCAGGATGGAAGGCAGGGCAGGTAGCCTGCGGCGGTCCTGTAGAGACAAGTGTTTGAGTCTCCGGTCTATTCCGCCTCGTTTTCCCCGTTTGCCCCGGTCTGGCAGTCGTCTTGCGGAGCTCTGGTGGAATGTCTGGAGGAGGTACGACATTCGTGTAGAACCGGAGTTGAAGTAAAAACTCCGGGCTAAAGGTAATCCGCGGGAGGGCTCCTCCCCGGAGCGCACTCGGTTAATTTGTCTCATGACTCAAAGAGTACGCGAGAGAGAGTCCGCACAACAGCAACAAGTAGTCCAGGTTGAGTAACCACATTGTTGATCAAAAATAAGAGATGACACACCAAACACACGGATAAACTTTGCTTAAACGCACCAAACTGCTCGCACGCTGTGGCGCGCCCCCGGAAGAGACAGACAGCTTTGAACTGTGTTTAGGTTTTCTCCCCCCTCCCCCTTCCACACTTCACTGTTAATACATTTTGTTGAAAATCTATGAAAGTTTGAGTGTTTAAACGAGATACAAATGTAAGAAACACGCAGAACACAATGTTACACTTTAAAAAAAGTTACACTATAAAAAAAAAAAACTTGGATCGGGGCCTTGGAACGAATCAGGCTTTTTCCATTGAAATAGCTACTCAACTTACGAATTTTTCACGTTACAAAACCAACTTTATTTCTATAGCACATTTTATAAACAGAGACAGTTTCCAAAGTGCTGCACATAAAATTAATAGAACTTAATAACATTACTAAAATAGCAATAAATAAAGTGCTAATAATACAATCACTAAAAACAAAAGCAATTATAAAAACATTACTAAAAAAGCAATAAATAAAGTGATAATAATAAAATAACTAAAAACAATAAAAACACAGAGGACCACACAACTCATGCGGGATTAAAAGCCAGAGAATAAAAGTGGGTCTTAAGACGAGACTTAAAACACTCCACAGTGGAAGCTGTTTTGATGTGAGGAGGCAGAGCGTTCCACAGCTTTGGTCCAGCCACAGAAAAGGCTCTGTCTCCTCTGGTTTTAAGTCTCGTCTTAGGAACCACGAGTTGGAGCTTCTGAAATGAATTAATTTCGTAAGGTGAGGTACCACTGTATGTTTGAGTCTGTCTGTGCAATAATGTTGTATACAAGCATACACTGGAATGGAAAGCTGTACTTCTGAATATGCGCCATGCTAAATTGTATATTTGTCTATCATACAATAAAACAAACACTGACAGTCAGTGCAATTGTTGCATATAAGGAATCATGTTGTGTTATCTACAAACCATATTGTTTGTCATTTTATAACAAACACTTAAAGGTCCAGTGTGTAGGATTCGTGGCGCATAGGTGGATAGTGGCTATGGCACTTCCTGTTTTAGCTACGGCAAACCTCAAGGGTCACCCGGACGCGCCGTAGCGGACAGCTCGCGTACCCGGCCGACAACAACGGTATTAATAAAACGCGGTCTCCCGTTCACTGTTTTTTTTTTTTCTTTTCGCATGAAAACACACATTCCCGATCGTGTACCATGACAATCTACACATCAAATGAAACCTTACAGTCTCCTCTTTTTGACTATGCAATTCATTTCCCGGCACAACAATCACTCCCTGAGCACATGGGGCTTTTATACAGAAAAGCACAAAACGAGGTTTGTTACTTAGCTTACCTTTGAAGGCCTTGCACAGGTCAAACTCTGTATTTCACCACAAGCTTGGTATCAATATGTCCGTAAGGATCCAGCGAATAAAATCCAGTAAAACTATTTAGTCCAAAACACGTGTTAGATCCATTACGACGTGTGATACAGCAGCATGCTTGTTGTTTACCCAAAACAACGAGCCCCCCCCCCCCCCCCCCATCCCCCCGACCGGCACCTCTCTCCCTCTCTCTTGCACAGCGCGCGCCGAGCGCTCCGCCTGCTTTGCCTCCGGTGCTACCACGAGCCTTGGCGAAGACGAAGGCGGAGCCAAAATGTCCTTCTGCGGCTCTCGTATTCAAAATGGCTGCCTCTATATGGGGAAGATCCCCCTTTTATGTGACTATATCTAAGTTCAAAAGAATACTTTGATTTCATGATGGAAGTGAAAAGGCTTGGAAAACAATGTATTTTTGAATGGGTATCTTCAATTTCGGTAATTAACGGGTAAAAATTTTACACACTGTCCCTTTAAGTGTAATAATCTAAACAGTCTGTATAAATGAGGTGATGCTGGTTTGTGTTTGGATGTTATTTTATGTATAAACACACTTCAGTCATCATCCAAACATCTCCAAAGCCCTACATTATTAACTCTTAATTAATTATCTTAATCTAATTATCTTAAACTGAACCTTGAATGCAAACTTAAAACAATATTTTTATATAATATTTCTGGTTCCAATAAAATCAGCACTGAAACACATGTGATTAGTAGACATTAATTTACACAGTTTGAATTGTGTTATATTTGTGAATTTTTATTAATTAATTAATTAATTAATACATTTTTATTATTTGGGAATATAACATTGTTCCCTCTCCTGTCCAAGACTGTGAAATCACGATAGTATCATTGTTTACCTTGTTTGAGCAGTTAGGGTCTACAGTTCCCCAAGGATTTAAAGTTTGGGGTGATTGTGCCCAATTTAAAGGGATATGCCACCCCCAGGTCAAATTTGGGCATCTCCCCACAGTCCAGAGACTAAAATAAGTGGTGGAAAGCGTTTTCCCTGCTCACCCAGCCATTGTCCGAGTCTGTCGCCACTGACCGCCGCGGTATCTGCAGCTCCTCCGCCTTAGACTGGAGTCTAACGTCGCCAGAGAAAGATTTCGGCCAAAAGGAATTTATTTGCTCGATGCGTTTCCCAATTACTTTCTGTGTAGTGCGCATTCATATCGAGTGCAAATAAATGTGCAAATCAACACGGAGAGCTTGCCTTGGTCATTTTGGGTGGGAACTATTTTCCAGTGCGGAAGAATAAAGCCGAATCACGCACCACGTTGTGCAACAGGGGAACTCCCTTCCTGGTGCGTAACTGGGATTCCCCTGGCAGCGTGCTGCGTGATTCGGCTTTATTCTTCCGCACTGGAAAATAGTTCCCACCCAAAATGACCAAGGCAAGCTCTCCGTGTTGATTTGCACATTTATTTGCACTCGATATGAATGCGCACTACACATAAAGTAATTGGGAAACGCATCGAGCAAATTAATTCCTTTTGGCCGAAATCTTTCTCTGGCGACGTTAGACTCCAGTCTAAGGCGGAGGAGCTGCAGATACCGCGGCGGTCAGTGGCGACAGACTCGGACAATGGCTGGGTGAGCAGGAAAACGCTTTCCACCACTTATTTTAGTCTCTGGACTGTGGGGAGATGCCCAAATTTGACCTGGGGGTGGCATATCCCTTTAATATTATCTGTAGATTCAAAATAAGCAAATTCACTGTATTTTAAACACTGTAAGATAGTTGGCATTGTGCAGATGTAGTTATCACCCTAATTTAAATCAAACTCTATGTCTAGCGGTGCACTGTTCTGTACATTGCGTTGTAAATCATAACAAGTGGAAAGAAGTGATGCTGAAGGTGACTGTGTGTGTGGTCCGCCCTGTATCAGATGCCATGCAGCGGAGACACGCACGCAGCCTGTTGATATTCAAAAGCCGTGGATGTTTGTTTTAAGTGAGTAATTGATACTTGCCACTGGAAGAATTTCCCCCAATTTGGCACCGAGTGTGAGAACAAGGGCCGTCCAGTTTGCCATGTCTGCCTGCTGTCAGCGCACTGTACTGTATATGTGCATGTGTGTGTGAGAGCTACGGGAAATCCACTGGCCCTCGTCCCTCGTTCAGCAGCAGACCACACATACTGCCACTTTATGGATTGTGAAGATTCCTTTTTCTCTTCCAATGAGCCAAATTTACTCACTATTGAAGCAGTTGATTAAAAGCCATTACTGCAGTAGATAGGAGAGCTTGGGGGTCAGTCAACTTAGGTACTGGCCATAGTAAGCAACGATAGATATAATAATAATAATAATAATAATAATAATAATAATAATACATTTTATTTATAAAGCGCTTTTCAAGACACTCAAATACCCTGTACAGAAGGTAAAATCAGTAATAAAACAAGTAATAAAACAATAAACAATCAGACAAACATTAAACATTAAGAAACATTAAAAGCAGATAATACTTAAAAGCGCAGTATGTGTGGGTCTCAATAGAGATGCTTTGTCTAGAATGTTCCACAATATTGCATTCAGCTATCACCATGGAGATGAGCTGGTCAAGTTACAGGTCAGATGTGGCAATGGCAATCCTGCAATAAAACAGTAGGTAAATTCAGGAGACAAAGAGGCAAAGCAATAACATATCTTTGAAGATGAGCACCCAGAAAAGTTGCATGGGCTGTGTTAAATATATATATTTCAGGTTCAGTACTTTTTTGTACGATTAGCTATCTACCCCATGTATGTAACCTCACAATGTGATTTGATCTACTCGATATCTATTGGTGTTTGAGTTAGTCCTTTCCAACATGGTATAGCATCCCGTGTAACACTCCTAGATCCAAACAGTGTTTTGTTTCATTCACATATGTTTAACACACAACATGCATATTTAGGAGTTCTTTTCTCAAACAGAAAACACCGTTCCACCTTGTGATGTCATGTGGTAGTAAAGGAAGCATTGCATTGTGTTTTTAAACTCCATATTCTTCACTAGAATCATCTGGACAAGTTCAGCCCAGGAATTTCCAATACCTACTAGACAGCCCAGTAATGCAGGATTACTCAAATGTGTGAATGAATCAAATCACAACTCCAGGTATATTTTTAATGAGGTATATTATAACATTACTAAAAGCTCACAAAAATCAATTTTCCATAACATAGGACCTTTAAATACAGTGTGGAAACTTTGGTGAACTTTTGCATCTGGATTCATGCAATTGTCGTTTCTTGTAAAAACACTTGAGAATGTCATGGCTCCTTTGATGTGAGCCTTCTTTACACCTGAACACTTTTTGTGTTATTTCAACCTGCATGCAAAGAGGGGAGTTTTACACTTTGTTTTGATAGCCACCACTTACACCGCCCACATCTCCTCGCACTGTAGTTTTGAGCATTTTATTCTTCTCTTGTCAGCTGCTCCTCATTCAAGAGGCCAAAGTCTGTGTCCTAATCTTTAAATGAATGTCTTCTTCTCATGGCAGCACATTCCAGATCCAGGACACATAGAACAGCTGGAAAACAAAAAGTAAAGCGAGCCCTCCTGCATGGCACCGTACATCCCCCAATAACATCCACAACAACTCCAGTGTTGATAGCAGCATGTCTAAGAACTTGAGTCAGAGACGACGCTTTTTGTAGTTCTAACTGGTTGCAAAATATATTGTACGTCTAAATATCTGAAATGGTGTTTGTCATAGCGACATGTCATTTTATAACTTTACAAAACCAGATTTAAAAAAAAAATTAATATAGTTGGATTTGTTTCCATTGGAACTGAAAATATTTGATTTGGAATAATGGGAGTTGTCGCATTTCATAGTAGTTGTTTACTTAGCCAGTCAGAACCACAGGCTTAAAGAAGTATTTGGCTTAAAGAAGTATTATGAATTTTCAAGAGGAGATGTGATATAAAGGAGGAGACATGTGATATAAATTAGCGACTATGGTTGGATGGTCTCAAGTTAAGATATAGGATTTTCACCTTCTGTTTTCTGGTACAAGACCCTTCTGGATTCAAACAGAATGTGAAAGGGACTGGCTGGTCAGGCAAAGTAGTAGCAATAGCAGTAGTAGCAGTACCAGCAGTATTAGCATAAATAACATTTGTTTCATTTGTAGTGACTCTTGAGGTGCACATTTCTATTATCAAATCACATTTTTTTTTCCAACCATATATCACTGTGGCCACCTGTCCTACCGAAGCACACCTGGATCAAATGAAGCTCTACAAAAACCTTTGAATCGGGATTTGGACAGATATTGCTTCAGCCACTTGCTCATTTCATGCACTCACGCTGGAAATGGTTTTGTGGTCCTGGCAACACACTGAACATTTGACGGTTTCATTTGAGAGCAGACAGGGCTTAATTTGAAGATTTGTTGTGATTGATGGAGGCAGAAATGAAAAATAGCACCTACATATTTTTTGCTCAAATACTAATCACTTCTCCAGCTATGGACCCAAGTCAGAGTTAAGCTAATGGACTAAATGGCTACAACTAGCTTTTCTCTTTTTGAGCCATTAGCTGACTCGTCATAACCACAAGTAATCAGCTGGTCAGCATGTTCTTGTGGGCATTTCAAATGGCATGCATTTATATTTGTTCCATTGCAGTCTGTTCCCTTTTATTCTTTATTTACTGGTAATGTAATTTTAACCAGGTTTCTAGCATGCAGTAATTGGATATATATTGTTTCGACATGAAAAGTATGCTTTCATGTTTTCATGGTTTTAGTTACTTGAAATACAAAACAGATCTAAACATGTCTTCAGGAGTCTCTGGTCAATTTAGCTTTAAGGCTTACTTGAATAGACCATATTTATTTTATTGAGTTATAATTTAGTAATTTCCCCATTGTGGGACGAATAAAGGATTATCTTATCTAACCAGCTAACTCTACGATAATTTCACAAACTCATAAGAATGTATCTGGCTTAGCGCCTGCTGTTGCCATTGCCCAGTTAACCAATGGTTCAGACCAATCTCAGAGGAGAATTGTGGTTTGGGACGAAGGTAAGGCGTCCAAACAAACCAAAGCAAACATGGCATCGCCAACGGCATATATTAGCAGACTATTTTGCCTTTAAAAAAACATGAGGATGATAAATGCTCTGTGCAAGAAATATGTCTGTATTCAGCTGGATTTTACCAAAGTTTGATTTCTTGGCTTGTTCTGCTGTTTGTCATGATGTTCCACCTTTTCTTGACTGCCTTCAGCGACACTCGAGAGTAGGGCTGAACGATTTTAAGAAAAAATTGAATTGCGATTTTTCTGGCAGATACTGCGATATCGATTTCATCCACGATTTCTTTCAAATTAAGTTTCAGTGCACATGAACATTGGCAAACATCACAGAAACTTACATCATACGATTCAAACACTAAATTCCACTAAACTGTAATGCAAGAATGAAAACTAAAGTCAATAATTTATTTCAAAGGTAGTCCTGGTTATTAAAAAGAAACGTGCTTTACATAGTCTACATTGAGCGCTTGAGCAACCACAGTTATTACACCTGAAGAACTAAAAGAGCATCTGTGTCTTAAGTAGAGCAAAAAAAGTATTTTAAAGTGGTGCAAGGTCAGTCTTTTATGGCTCAATTGAGCTTGATTGTTGTATTTTATAACAAACGTATAAAATACAACGTAACTTAAACTTAAATATAGCGATGCTAAATATAGTGTTGCTAACCGCGGTAGCCTTTCTATAGCGTTTGTAATGTAAACTAGCCTTATGCTAACAGTTTGTCAGCTAAGAACAGAGGAGAAGCATATACCTCCTATCCTATCGTCACTGTTTATTATAGTTTATTACCGTTTATTATCTCTTGGTGTCGTTGGCTGCTTCTGTCATACGGAGTCACACTGGCAAAAAAAGTTGTATCTGTAGTCTTTTTGGCCCGAGTATCACTTTTACTAGACGTTTCTCTGGACTTTCTCGCCATGCACTCGAGTGACGGATTACGGACATTGATTAAACGGGGGCCAACACCGGCTTCACCAGCTCCCGACTTCCCAGACCGCACAGGGCTATGCGGCGTATTTGCGTTGAGGGCTCGCTCGGAGTGGAGCGGCTAACACCGGCCTCACCAACCTGTCCACACGCAGCTTGCCGCTTCTGATTGGTGGGTTTGACAGCGTGGCAGGGAGGCGGCATACATGTGTAAAATAGTTGACGAAACAAAACCTGGGTCAGTTAGGAGCACTGCAAAAAACTTTAACGATCTTTAACGATTTTAAGCAACTTTAACAATCCCAAAATCGCGTTGTCTGAGATCGCGATTTTCTATCTAAAACGATAGATCGTTCAGACCTACTCGAGAGCCATCCCAGATTGATGTGTAGAATTCACTGTGCTTATAGGTTAAAGCAAAATGAAAAAAAACAACACACCAAGACAGCAAAACAAGAGATTCCCACGGTGCAGATCTCTGTATTGTTTGGCTCTGGCCTGTAGGATTGCATCTGACTAGTCCTTTATACTCTGAGACTCTTTCCACATTCTTTTGGTCGTGAAGATCCCGCTAACCTGACATTAGCTGTCCTCACAAGGTCATTTAACGTGAACATCTTGCCCATTATCTTCTTCTGCTCTCCTTCTACAGCTGCTTATCTGTGTGTGCATAACTTTTAGCATTGCAGAATCTGTAGAAAACACTGCAATTAATGACATCATCTTTAGTAGACCAAGATAATCTTCCCTCATTGCAACATTTGAACCCAGTAATGGCTCCCGGGGTGGTGAGAGTGAGTCCAAGTAACACAATGCAAGTTTGACACGGTCCAGAGGGGCACTTGTCTTGTTTTTGTCCAGCTCGCGCAGCAGATAAGGCTGTGGGAAAGGAGTGTGTGAGGATGATGTTAGAAATAGAGGAGATTGCTTATGGCAGCCCTCCCCTGTGACTATTAAGGCCCCCAGCAGAAGAGTGAACTGAGAAGACTTTGGCTGTGAAAGCGATTGTGATTGAGAGTGTGAGACAGCACATTATGTCATACACACAGAGCCGTGTAAAATGTATTCGCTGATGGATATATAAAAAATAAGTTAGTGCTAGTATTTATTGGTATATTGTTAATGTGTTTATTCTTCAAGTTAAAAGAGAACAATTTGTGAGGATTTAATGGTTTTGTAATGGTTGTAGATGTTACACCTTTTTCTCTTACTAAAAACAAATATAAATGGCCTGAGCATAAAGAAAACAACTTGGACTATTCTACGCACTCCTTATGATCTAGATTTCTAGTGAGATACTAACTAGTATATTCAACCTGTGCAGTTAATCTTGTGTATCTTGGTCATGGGAATGGAGAATAGCTTGTAACTTTTGGTCTCACAAGAACAATGATATTGTCCTGGCCAGAACGCCCTCCAGCCACTGTAAAGTCAATGCTTTTGCATTGCGCTCAAAATATCATATGGAAGACACTGATGTGTATTTTCAGCTAAAACTAATGACTAAAACAGAAGTATGTATTTTTACTCTTTCATTCTCAATCCATCATTCAACCTTTTTGTCCTCAGGCAACCACTGTAGAAATTCAGTTATATTTACCCTTAACTCTTATGCTGCACTTTATATTCAGCGCTTTTGGGGTTTTAGGAAGAAGCTATGCAATCTAATGGAAAACTGCATCTCTCGCCAATAAAAAGAGTCATAATTTTACAGCTGATCAGGGAGATTAGGCTGTGTAGTAAGAAACATGTGTTGCATTGGAAAGCATGACTATTCTCAATTCACTGGAATTGAATGGTAAATAAAATGTAGGACATCGTAATTATTTTTTTTGCCTTATCTGAACTGTATTGTGCTAATCAGTGAAGAGGTTCCACTAGATCGGACCCTTTGTTTATTTCTAAAAGGCATCCTAGACTGAAATTAAAGTTAAGATACAAAGATGTAGATCAGATTTCTTTTTAATTAAGTTCAGTGGCATTTTGTGTGTGTCACAATCTATGAAGGGTCAACTGCTGTTTCATTCATTCATTCATTTTCTTCCGCTTTTCCATTTTCTGGGTCGCGGGTGCAGCAGTCCAAGCAGTGTTCTGCTGCCCAGAACACAATGCACCAGCCCCCATGAATCCTTCCGCGGGTGGTGGGTCCACAGGAGGACGGCTCACGTCACAACAGGCCTTGATGTACTTCTGCCATGGGGGCTACTAGTGTCCGCAGACACTGGGGGCGAGGTGGGGTTAAGTGTCTTGCCCAAGGACACAACGGCAGCGCTCATCTGTGGGAGCTGGTCATGCGGTCAACCCGTCAAGAGCGGGATTCGAACCACCAACCCCTGGATCATGAGGCATATGCTCTACCAACTGAGCTACTGCCGCTGCTGTTTGTTTCAAAAAAACATATTGTTGTCAGATTTGTTGTACAGTATGACTTTAAATATATCTATTTCCATGGAGATAAGCAGATGCCATTACTTGTCAAATTTGTGGATTGGTGACCCAGCTCACAGTAAAATGTGTGTGTTTCAAGGGATAGCAATAAGTGTTATTCTATATTTGCCACATTTACATGAGAGCTTTAATTCTGTTAAAAAGTAAGTTCATTCTCAATAAAAATGAATTCCGCTTTAAAAAAAAGACCATATAAACACTGAGTTCCTACTGAAAATGATTATTCACAATTATTAGTTAATTATTCCTTGATCATGTAAACCTTTATTCCGCTTAAAAAGAGTTTCGGTCATTTGGTGCATGTTCGTTGGGTCGCCCTTCTGATGCGATGATGCACGGCGAGATGACGGCCTGGAGCAAATGTTGGTCTCAAACCGAAATAATTATTTTAATGCGGTGGAAGAACTGCAAATAATGAAAAGAGTGAATGATAGAAAACATAAAAACACTAACCAAACCTAGATGACAAAAAAGCCAGTAGCCAGCTGATTGTATGATTTCTTTTAGTAGACGTAAAAACGTTAGTGTCCCTGTCCAATCAGAAGCTTTTCTGACCCTCAGACGTTGAGCAGAATTAAATAAAGCCGATTTAACATGTTTTCCATGTAAACCTCAATTTGGAATTATTATTTCCACGTAAACTCGAAGGAGAATAGTTTAATTCCAAACTATTCAATTCAGAATAATTCATGTAAAAAAAATCATGTAAACTTGGAGCTTTTCAAAGCAAAACATTAATATCTCCATGGAGATAAGCAGGCTGCGAACCTTACATCGGAATGTCACAAAGTGCACCTTTAAGTAAAAATAAGAATGGCATAGAAATTGAAAATGAAATGTATGAATAAACCACCACAAAATAAAGAAAAAACAGTCAACTCCTCGTGCTCCATGTTTCACCCACTGACTTGGGTGATGAAGCAGTATGGATTGGGATGCCTTCCCGTTTACCGTTTGGCTTGTGCTCCTTCTCCTCAAGATCCTCCGTGGCAGCTGTACTTAACATAGATCTATATCTACTTGAAGTATACTTTAGATGTTCATCATACTTAGAAATGGCGCCTATGTTCTTTGCCTCATATTTGCAGTCCTGAGGCTAATACCTTTATGTAAGAGCACCCTATGTTTCTAACCGTAATAACTACAAGTTTAAGATTAACATCTGATCACATTTCACTGCACGACTCTTCACTGCACTCTGGTATAAATCTACAGAGCGACCACATCTGTAGATATACTTGAATCTTACAGTGCGGTGTCGATGGCTCTACCATATGAACCTAACCAGCAACATACCTGAACAACGTCCAAATATCCTCCGTGCCTATTTTTAACACCACAATTTACTGGATACTAGGAAGTCAATTTTGTTAATCTCATAGTATTAATAATGATGAACCAAGATGAATCTACTGAAATAACAATTAAATACGCTTGTATGTTTAGTAAATTGGATAAATCATTAAAATATGAAAGCTAAGGCCATTTTCCACCAACACTGCTTAACTCCAACTAACCTGTTTTAGAGACATCATAGTTGAGATTGTCAGCATACAGAGAAGATGCTAAAATGCATTTGATGTTGACTTACTCCTTGGTCAATAAAGGTTCACTAACATGGATTATTCAAAGCACCAATGTCATTATTTTTATTATATTCATAGCCTTTAATAGATATGACAGTAACCAATGTGAAATGGTGGTGAAGAGCAAGAGAAAAATATATCTTTAGCAGTGATTTCAGGTGTCACTATTTTAGTATTAACCTTTATGACAGCAGTCGAGCACTGTAATTATAATTACATATTACACTGTAATTATAATAATTAACTGACAGAGTAGCTTCCTTTTTACAAATCAAGCTAATTCTGGAGACTTGCTCTAAATTTCTCAAATCTCTCAGTTCAGTTAAGTTCACCTTTTCTCTGTTTCCTGTGCTGGCAGCGCTGTTCTTTTATGATATTCTCTTCCGAAGCAGCGATCTTTGTGTAAGACACGTTCCCAGTTGAATTTGAATTGATCAGAGTGGAGACGTTATGGAAGCCTTTTGGTTTTACCCGCTTTGATATTTGAGCTTGTACTGGACAGTTTTTTGACTTGGAGATATCGGTAAGAAATTGTTTGATAGACTCTAAGTAGTTACTGTGGAGGAGTATTTTAATGTGTTTTTCTTTCTTAAGATGAATGTATGAAGTGAATCTGATTTCTTTTGATGGGGAACTGTCTTTTCTACGGGAATCCTGTCAGGCTCAACTCTTCAGTGTCCTTTTCCCCAACATTTTTTAAAACCAATCAACCAATCTATCTATATGCAATGTCATGCATATGCAATGAACAGTGCAGTCGATGGACTAATTCACTAAGGACCCTTTTTGAAAACAAACTAGATGGTGTCAGAAATGTAACTAATATGCACCATGTCCACGCCTTGCCAGTTGAGAAGCCAAAAGCTACATCTTTAAGCATGGTTTTATAACTAAATTAGATTGCAATAGTTTTATAGCATTAGGCTTGGCTCAGGTATCACCCTACATTTTGACAGCACATCTATAAAATGCCTCTGTGGTTTGAATGTCATAAATTGGATTATGATGAAAGAATGTTTCTAAAGAATTGCACATTGTAAAAGTAGTAGGCTTGCATTAGGCTTACATTTTCTTAAGGTATGGACACAGAGTGTATATATAAATGGACATAGGTAATCTGCTCGCTGCTGCTTTTCAAATAGGAAGTGTTCATGGGGCGATTCCGGCTCCTTCGACTCTGTTTCCAATTGATTTCATATTTAGAAATTGTCACCGCTCTCTGTATAGCTACTGCTGTGAGCCTCATCATTTGGTCTCAAAATTTTTGTTTTAACCCAATCTACATGATCATGGTGTTTTTATTTTAGGTTTTCATTTTTATCCACTCCAAAACGCTTGGTGCCCACATGACAGCTTGAGAGCCACTGCATTATAAAATGGTACCATAACAGATTTGTCTTCTCTCCCCATCTGCTTTTTTCCAAGATTTCTAGGCCCCTATCTTTTTTGTTGTTGTGCTTTTTGATATTGTCAGATGTGGAAAGATCGACTGAAGTTTTTCAAAGAAGTCTGCTTCTGTTTATTACTGGTTGGGAGATGAATGATTTATCACCAGTCACCTCTAAGGGTCGTACTTTTCCAATATGGTCCGGGGTCTTTTTATTATTAAGGTAAGTTAGCAATTATTGGTGTTTGATGGTTGACCTGCTCACACAATTGTTCATTAAAATCACTAAGCTTGGTGCCCCTCCACTTCCTTTTAAAGGCAGCATGGGTAAAATGCATTATGCCATTAAAACATTCAAAAATGATAACAGATGTTTGGGCAGCCTCCTGAGTGAGTGGGCACTGGGCTGTAACTTTGTAGACCAATTCAAGTGTTGGGTTTCTGTGGTTCTGGGAATAACAAGCTATACTGAAGGGGCAATTTGGATTGGACAGCTTATATTGATAAAATTGCTTTGCATGAATATTTTTGGTTATAGACAGTGATTAATAAGGAAAAAAATAATACCTTAATATAATATAATATCTTATTAGAAAAAGATATATATATATATATTAGGGCTGTCAAACGATTAATTTTCTTGATCGCAACTAATCTCAGAAATTTCATAGTTAATCGCGATTAATCATGATTTATTTTGCATGTTTAAAATTGATATCTTGCAGTAAGACCGTTCGAATCTAAAGTTAAACTCACAATGCAAAGTATTTCTCACCATTTTTTTATTTAAAAAAAGTGCAGAGAAAGGAAAAAGTAACAATGAACCAGTAATAGTGGCTAAGTTGGCTAAACTGAAGACAACAGCGTGTCCTTCCTTGCCAATGCCGACGACTCGATTGAAGCCCGCTCGAGCTGCCTACGGATGCGTAGAAGGAACAAAATACTAGCAAACTCAAAATAGCGCGTTTAACCGACAATGAGTTTAATTAATACAACCAAATGAGCTGCATATGGATGGTAGAATTGTGGAAAATGCTGGCAAACTCTGATCGCGATTTTAAAAATTGTTCGCGATCATAACTTACATTAATCTAATCGCGATTAACGCGTTAATATTCACAGCCCTAATATATATATATATATATTCATCATCATCATGGCAGGACAAACCCCTATATAGGGCGTACCACCGAAACATAACTGAAGTGGCTGATATCAAGAAATCCTACCAATGGCTGGAGAGGGCTGGTCTGAAGGACAGCACAGAGGCCCTCATCCTGGCTGCACAGGAGCAGGCCTTGAGCACCCGAGCAATAGAGGCCCAGATCTACCACACCAGACAAGACCCAAGGTGTAGGCTGTGCAAAGAGGCTCCTGAGACAGTCCAGCACATAACTGCAGGGTGTAAGATGCTGGCAGGGAAAGCATACATAGAGCGACACAACCAAGTGGCGGGCATAGTGTACAGACCATCTGTGCAGAGTACGGGCTGGAGACCCCAAGGTCAAGGTGGAAAACACCTCCGAAGGTTGCGGAGAATGACCGAGCCAAGATCCTGTGGGACTTCCAGATACAGACTGACAGAATGGTGATGGCAAACCAACCAGACATAGTGGTGGTGGATAAGCAACAGAACAGAGCCGTGGTGGTGGACATTGCAATACCAAGCGATGGTAACATCAGGAAAAAGGAACACGATAAACTAGAGAAATACCAGGGGCTCAAGGAAGAGCTGAAAAAGGCCTGGAAGGTGAAGGCATTAGTGGTGCCCATGGTGATCGGAGCACTCTGGGATTTAACCCCCAAACTGGAGGAGTGGTTACAGCAGATCCCAGGAAGAACATCAGACATCTCAGTCCAGAAAAGTGCAGTACTAAGAACAGCAAAGATACTGCGCAGAACTCTCAAGCTCCCAGGCCTCTGGTAGAGGATCCGAGCTGGATGAGGGTGAGAGAGACCAACCACCATGGAAGGTGAGGAGCACATTTTTTAATATATATATAATATAGACCTTTACCCTCTACTTTTGAAATTTAGTGTATTTATATTTTTACACCTTTCTCATTCCATAGCCTTGCTACATACCTCATAGCCCTCTGTTAGTATTCAGTGATAGAAGTCATTGTCCCTGTTTTACTGTAGAGCTGTAAACAAAGTCGTGGTGCTGTTTGACTTTAGCGTGACAGAGCAGTGCAAATCCTCTGGAGCTCGGACTGTGACATAAAGAGTTTACTCTGAGAGCCACCTCACAGGTGTCCACACGTGACAGGGAACAAGACTGTCTCTGAGGGCAAACATGATACTAATGTACATTAATGTAAAACTTAGTTTTAACTTTACTATATTTTACTATATTATAAACCTTGTAAAAATAATTAGTACAGTGGTACCTCACCTTACGAATGACCCAACAAACGAAAATTTCAAGTTACGAAACGCCTTCACGGTAAATTTTGGTCTCTAGATACGAAAGAAAATTCAAGTTACGAAACGTGAAATCTCAAAAATTCAAATAATGCGCGCTCAGCCACACACATTATACGCTTTTCTCAGACTGGATTTAAACCCCTCTCACACCTGTCCCCCGTTCAAACACCCAAACCCCCACAGATTCCCAACAAAACGTATCAATAGTGAAGTGTGGGGGGAAGCAGGAGGGGGGAGAAGACTGCGCGCGGACATGTGTGATAGCGCAGCATGACCTGGCGCGGAGCCGCCAGCAGGTCCAGACCAAGGTCTAAACCTGGACTGGACCAGGACTAAACCTGGACCAAACCAGGACCAAACCCGGACCAAACCAGGACCAAACCAGGACTAGACCAGGTGGATTAAAGCGCTGCGCGCGGTCTATTTCCTGGTTTCGTTTCGAGTCACAGCTGAGGGGAGCAGCGAGTAGGACAGCACGCAGTCTGAGCGGATGAACGCATGAACGAGACCCATGCAAGAGCCGCAGTGGTCTAGACCTCCTCTAGACCTGACCAGGTCTAGAGGAGGTCTAGAGGAGCCACGGTGGTCTGGACTAAACCAGGACTAAACCTGGACTAAACCAGGAGGAGCCGCAGTGGTCTGGACTAAACCAGGACTAGACCAGGTGGACCAAAGCGCCGCGCGCACGTCCACCCCCTGGCCTCGCCTCGAGCCACAGCCGAGGCGAGCCGCCGCTCGCACGCAAGAGCCGCAGCGGTCCAGACCCGCTCCAGACCTGCCCGCGTACAGAGCGGCCTGGATAGAACCGTGAGGTCGGCCTCTTCAAGACCTCCAGGCCAGTGACCGGGACAATCCTCTGAGCTATGTCCGTGTAAGGTGCTCACAGAGCGGCCTGGATAGAACCGTGAGGTCGGCCTCTTCAAGACCTCCAGGCCGGTGACCGGGACAATCCCCGGATCCATGCCCGCTTAGGGAGCTTTTAAGGCGGGCTGACAGTGTCCCCCTGGGTCCCTGGATGTCTGGGGCTCCGTGCCTGGCAGGTCTAGAGTAGGTCCAGACCACACTATAAAAAAGTTACACTATAAAAAAAAAAAAACTTCGATCGGGGCCTTGGAACCAGTCAGGCTTTTTCCATTGAAATAGCTACTCAACTTACAAATTTTTCACGTTACGAAACCACTTCTGGAACGAATTAATTTCGTAAGGTGAGGTACCACTGTACTTTGTTTCATTTATGCACATTTAATTAATCCTGCATATTTAGTCCTTCCCAGAGTTAAAAACGTTTACTACGCTGGTATATATCAGTACATAGTCCCTTTAGCATTCTTAAAGGTCCCATGGCATGAAATTTTCACTTTCTGAGGTTTTTGAACGTTAATGTGAGCTCCCCTACCCTGTTTAGCCCCCCCCCCCCAAACGCTCAAACGAACAAGGCACCTTATTGACGTCAGATCGAAAAAAGAAATGCAAATGCAGTTCCACCCCCGTCTGTCTGTACTCAGCGTCTGTGTAAATCACGCCCAGAGAGTTTGGACTGCGGAGGAGCTACGCAATGCGAAATACGTTTTTTTATTTGCCTGGAGGAACTTGCGAGTGTTTCTAGGCTCGGAAGTCCTTTATCTGAGCCTGTGGATATCTGAAACAGCAGTGGTTTAATTTTATTTTCTGTGGAAATGTGTTTATTTTTCAATGGAAGGCTTCTCATCTCTCCTCCCGTGCAAAAACACGGAAGTGGGTCACAGAGCGGAGCGGAGAGCTTGGCCACGCCCCCACCCCCTACTATAGGCCAGCTCTGTCCTCCTCATTTGCATTCAAGCAACAACGCCTATAATGGAGTGTTCCAGAGTGACATTTATGACTCTTTCTCATCTTATCTCTCTTTCTCATGCACTTAGTGTTGATTTTGAAGAAGGATTCATTTACAGTATTAGGGAACCATTAAGGAGCCATATAAAAGCATCAAGAAGTACCATGTCATGGGATCTTTAAATAATTACAGTATACCGTTGGTCAAATTTTGTTATTCATTTACTATTGTTCTTGAATATTTTTATTTATTTATTTTATTTTTATTTATGATCCTTTATTATCCCTGAAGGGAATTGTCCTCTGCATTTGACCCATCCTTTTTTCAGGAGCAGTGGGCAGCACATGACTTTGCCCAGGGACCCATCTCCATGATCTTATTGCTTAGGCTTGGTCAGGACCTCAGCTGGAGGATTTTTTACCTGTGGAGCATGATTTTTGTTGCCTGGAAGAATCCATGACTCATCGCTGTACCAGCGGATGAGTCTGGTAACGCTTGATCCACAGAATGCGCTGCTGTTGCGCGTAGACAGACAGCTAAGTGAACCAATCAGAGATTGCGCCATCTTGATTCAAAACTGAGGAGGAACTTCCGCTGCCTAAGAGTGACTTTGCGGCCAAAGGCGGGTGAACTGACGTCACCATCTTTGAACGAATCAGAATCGCGGAGTCCGTTTGTAACCGGAGGAGCGAGGGTGGAGCGAGGGTGTCCAAATGGTATCGCGCTGTATAGGAAATACAGAGAGATATCATTTGGCTGGCCAGGTAATGATTTTTGGGTTGATGGGGGGGGAAACCGGAGTGCCCGGAAGAAACCCACCCAAACATGTGAAGAACATTCAAACTCCACACAGAACCCGGAACCTTCTTGCTGTGAGCTTGCTGTCCATAAGCCTCACCAGAATTGTTCTAATGACATCAGTGCTCAAAGTGCCTCCATTGTGCAGATTAGCATTGTTGAGAGTAGTTGCTTCATTTAAACTGCTCTACTTTTTAGTGT
The DNA here is from genome assembly GCA_036785185.1 of Paratrypauchen microcephalus. Lineage (NCBI taxonomy): Eukaryota > Metazoa > Chordata > Actinopteri > Gobiiformes > Gobiidae > Paratrypauchen > Paratrypauchen microcephalus. The sequence continues at coordinate 5,340,558 of JAVJIX010000003.1, forward strand.
GCCAGCAGATGCAGTTCACTGCTAGCTATTTATATTAAATTAATGTTTATTAAATTACACATTAAATTGAAGTAAATTAAAATAACTGTTTTGTACCTCTTTCCTCGATTAATGTCAAAATATTACACTATTTTAAAAGCACTGATATTCTAATGCTTATATGTTTTCACTGAATTTCAAAACAGTGATTTGTCACTGTATCTGTGCAACAGTGGTGTGACTATGGTTGCTTCTGTTTCTCATTACTCTGATTATGTTTGTGGTGCTGAAGAGATAAAACAGCATTTAGATCTTAATCCTGGTAATAAAAGAAAGCTGTGTGCCGCAGAGAGGCCCGGTGCTGGTCCAGCCTGCAGCCTAACTACCAGGATGTTTATTGTTTGTATTGTAAGCATAACAAAACATGGCTGATCAGCTCCATTTGTAGCCGCACTGACCACACTTTTATTTGGAAGCTAATGAAGGAAGTCAGGATCAGAGATGCTGTAGAAAGGCCCAAAAGAAAGTGACAAAGGAAAAAGATTATGTGTTATGGTTTCCAAATCTGTTACAAGTTGAAATGGGAGGGCTGGAACAAAAATATGTATTGTTTTGAAGCATAAAAAGCCATTACTGCATGTAGTTATTTCAATTTTGAAGGGTTAAATAAATAAATAAAAACATAATTCAGATTTAAACTTTTTTTCTACACCACTTTATTCGTAGTGGAACTAAACTTGACTGGCTTTGAACAAGGAATCCCTTCATTATTTTGCACTTTTTGCACTGGCTGTTGAAAAAACTACTGTACAAAGTTATTACAATCTAATCTATAAACATATCTCCCTTGCAATTGTTCAATCAGAGGTGTTTTGTAGTTCAAAAATACCTTAAAAACATGAACTCTTACTTTGTGCAAGTAAATCTGACCATTAACCTGTTTCCATTATGATTACCAAGTTTATTTCCATACTGTGGAATAATCAAGGCAAAACAGTAATATTTCTATGGAAATAAGCTGGTGGCAGATCCTCCACCTGAAAAGTTACACAATGCACCTTTAATTTCACTAGAAAACAGTTCTGTAGCAAAGTAAAACCAAAAATTAAAGACCTTTTCAGAGAGGTAAAAATGAGTCGGCCTTGTGAACCCTGTATTCTTCAATTCTTCAAGTCCAACTCTTCACTGTCACGCACACATCCGCACAGACACACACATACACACGCACATAAAGCAGTGGCCCGTGGAGCGCTGCCAGCCTGAGGAGTCGTGAGGTCTCGTGCAGATTTGTGGGCACGCACAAACCAAACATGTTTCTCATTGACTTTGTGCAGGAACAGCGCGTCTCTGCCTCTGCCGGTACCTTGGCAACTACAACCCCCGGATATCAAGTTACTAATAGAAAAGTAATTTCAGCACCATTAGAGATGCACAAACTCTCTTTTCCACTGGTGTTGTTGAGTAATGTCAGAATTAGTGCGTTCAGTGCAGGGGTCCAAGAGTGCATGTGATTGGAGATGCTCTGGGCATCCAAAATTATGACTTTTGTTCAAAAGAACAATCACTGAATCATAATGTGAAAGTTTGTAGTATATTTTCAGTGCAGGGTTTGGCTTTTGTTAGGGATGGGTGATATAGTAGCTGTTCCAGTGTCATGTGTATTGGTCGATATTGATACAGATTCGTCTGTTTTGTTATCAACCAATGTCACTACTCACTACTGATATTAAATGTCGATATTTTATCCCCTAGCCCATTTTTTGTGTGCCCTTTTTGAACAGATTAGTCAAAATGGAAATATAAGAGTGTTACTGTATGTTTACACAAACATGTTACTATTTTATATTCCAGATACAATTTGTTACAAGTTTTACAAAAGTTAATTTGTGATCTATACTTACCATACATTTATGGGCCTTGCTACAGATTTTAAACCTGAAATATTATATTGGCAAATATTGGTTATCAGAAGCCCATATGATTATGGAAAGGTAGTGGTAGAACAAGCACATTTTTATGTGGTGTTAAGTCTCACCAGTACTAGCTCATGTGTAAACCTATACAATACACCATTCAGAACTGCTATGAAGTATTCAAATCAATTCTATCTTCATAAAAACAATAATTTTCAGGTGTTTCATATAGACCTACGATATAGTGTATGTAAAAGTATTTGGTCCAAATTTATAAAAAGGTGCAGCACACTGAGCCTTTTGTCTTGCAAACCTATAATTTATACTCAATTAAAATGTAGCAGCTGCACATTAGGGTAAAGTTCTCTTTTTATTTAAAACAACGAAAGCACACCAGCTGCTTTAATGCAATTGACTGAGTTCACTGTAAGCTGGAGAGGAGGGGCAGGACTGGCCTCTATGCTCGGTTAAAATAATCATAAAAACTCCTCTGAAGTGTGTTTTGTATCCCATTCATTGTATAGAGAACTAAAAACTAAAATACGATGGTCTTTTATATGATCAGAGGTCTTCAACAGGGGGGTCGCGACCCCTAGGGGGGTCGCGGAGGTACTGCAGGGGGGTCGCGAAATCTTTTTTTTTTTCACTTTAAAATAATATAATTTTATATTTTATAGTGTAAAATACAGTATTAACCTGTGTATTATTTCCTTGTATTGGATGTACCATAACAGAGTAGCAATGTTTATACATGACACTAAGCTCAATTTAATATAAAACACAATTCTATGGCGTATATATAGTAGGAGGTCCCTGGCCCAGTTCGCCATCTGTTTGGGGGTCCCTGGCCTGAAAAACGTTGAAGACCCCTGTATATGATAATTAATATCACAATAAAATTTTACTTATCTTTTTTGCATTTATTCTGCTACACTAGTGTTTGTATTGCTAGAGAAGAAAAAACTTGAAAAAACATGCATTCTTACTGTGAGCAGGCTTGACTCTCCACAGATATTATCTGTAACTTGGCCTTGCATCATCAACCACTGGTAGTTGTCTTCATGGACACTGAACATTCCTGGGAGAACAATAACATCTCCATGGAGACAAGTAGATGGCAGAACCTTGACCTGTCTGTGTGGTTGTTAGGGCCCTCACCGCTATTTACTTTGAAATACTTTGGCCTTTGGCCCTTCTGGAGCTATAGAGAAGTCTGTTAAGCGTCTTGCTCTATTCTTCACAGCCTTCTAATTGCAGGTCTGAGGTTTTGAGAGCCTGTATTTCCATCACCAAGAGGATAATTCTGTGCTACTCAGATGTTGGTGTGATTTAGGAGCCCCTGTGCACATAGTATAATGTATGCATTAGCAGCAGTTTATGCATACTGTAGACACACACAGCACAGGGAACTTCACCCAGTCCTTCCTGTGTTACGCCTGATGTTTATTACCCAAAGTAAAGCTTCAGATTTTTTAACTAGTGTAAAGGGAGAAGGTGTTTACAGCCCAAAAAATCCTTAGGAACCCATGACCCATGTGGGTAGTTCTACAGAGGATCTTTTCATAGTGTTGGAGATCAGGCCTTAGATGGTTGGCCAAACAGATCCTTTTAGGTTTTGCTGCATGTCTCTATTGTATCCTACTTTTGCTATCTATGGCTCAATATAAATGTTGCATTTTAAATCCCATATTGATTTTTTTGCATGACTTTGACTGTACTGACCAGTGGGTGACATCTGCCAATAGGGCATACAAACTTATCATATTATGGGCCACCTGGGCAATTGCCCCTAGCGGCATCGCGGGGGGGGCCGCGGTGAAAAAAAAAAAAAAAGCCGGTGCGGTGCACGGGCGCGCGGAGCAAGGATCCGCGCCTCTGCAATATTGCAATATTGTGACCACCAGGGGGTGCTTTGCTTTTTGCTTTCTTAAATAGCTGTAGGACATGGCTATACAGTGGTACCTCACCTTACGAATGACCCAACAAACGAAAATTTCAAGTTACGAAACGCCTTCACGTCAAATTTTGGTCTCTAGATACAAATGAAATTTCAAGTTACGAAACGCGAAATCTCCAATCCAATCCAACTTTATTTATAAAGCACTTAAGAAACAACAAATCTCAAAAATTCAATTAATGCGCGCTCAGATGCACGCCCCGAAACGAGGGGAGACACAACAACACATCATCAGTATGGTAAAACTCACCTGTCTCACGATGGTCTAAACCCAGCTCACGTTCCCTTAGTGAGTGAACAATGCAGCACTTGGTGAATTCTGCTTCACAGTGATAGGAAGAGCCGACATCGAAGGATCACGTCGACACGGCGCAAGGCCGCGCTACACCGGGGCTGCGGGATGCAGCCGTGCCCCCTCCTCGGGGCCGAGCACGCGCGGGCCGAGCACGGGGTGATTTATTCCTGCTCCGGTCCTGGTTTAGACCTGGTTTAGTTCTGGTCTAGACCTGCAAGTCACATAGAACCAGTGCCCAACCCGAGCGAGAACCCGCGGTCTTGCCCGCTGTTATCCATTCCTGCTCTCATCTCCTAACCGTGGTTGGGAGACACAGGGGAGATCGTCTTCTCCAGGGCCGGAGGTAGCTTTCCCTCCGGGGTTAACTCCCTTGTGGACATCGCGCACTTACAGTGGTGGAGAATGCAAGTAAAAAAAAGACAGTTTTGCTGCAGAGTGGGGCTTTATTGTCTCCTCTACTCCGCGGAGACATTCGTCCAGCACGCGCACACGGCGCGTGCGCACACACTCGCAGACTCTCTCTTCTGCACTGAGCTATAGACACAAGATAGACACATCTCACAACACCGCCGATAAAGCACCTTCCTCGGCCTGTTAGCTCACAGTGTCAGCGCCCCGGCTCTGGAGGTCAGATAGAAGCAGAGCCCGCCCCGCACCGCAAAGTGCGCGGAGACACGAGCACCGCGCTCCTCCAACGGCACTGCCATGTTATAATAATAACCGGTCCAATCCAGGTTTAGTTCTGGCCAGACCTGGTTTATTCCACATTCTTTTAGTCCTGGTCTAGTCTCTTAGCCCGCGAGGACGCAGAACACAACGTTACACTATTAAAAAAAACCTTGGAACGGATCAGGCTTTTTCCATTGAAATAGCTACTCAACTTACGAATTTTTCATGTTACGAAACCACTTCTGGAACGAATTAATTTCGTAAGGTGAGGTACCACTGTAATGTGAAATAATTGCGCCTTTGGTCTTTTTTATGTTCAAAAACTTTTTTTGTAATTATTGTTTGTATTTTTTATTGCAGTACTCATTAAAACTGTACATTTGGTTTTGAAAGTACAGTGGTACCTCACCTTACGAAATTAATTCGTTCCAGAAGTGGTTTCGTAACGTGAAAAATTCGTAAGTTGAGTAGGTATTTCAATGGGAAAAGCCTGATTCGTTCCAAGGCCCCGATCCAAGTTTTTTTTTTTCATAGTGTAACTTTTTTTATAGTGTAACGATGTGTTCTGTCCTGATTGGTTTCTCAGACTGGATTTAAACTTTTGTCACGTTTGTCTCTCGTTTAAACACTCAAACTTTCATAGATTTTCAACAAAACCTATCAATATTGAAGTGTGGGGGGAAGCAGGAGGGGGGAGAAAACTGCGCGGTCACGTGTACGCAGCATGACCCGGCGCGGGGCTGACAGCAGGACTAGACGAAGATCTAAACCTGGACTGGACCAGGACTAAACCAGGACTAAACCAGGACTAGACCAGATGGATTAAAGCGCCGCGTGCGGGTGTATTTCCTGGTTTCTCACGAGTCACAGCTGAGGAGGAGACCGCAGGCAGTGTGAGCGCATGTGAGCGCGGCTCCTCCTGGTTTAGTCCAGGTTTAGTCCTGGTTTAGTCCAGACCACCGCGGCTCCTCTAGACCTCCTCTAGACCTGACCAGGTCTAGACCTGACCAGGTCTAGAGGAGGTCTAGAGGAGCCGCGGCTTTTGCATGGCTCTCGCTCCTCGCTGCTCGCCTCAGCTGTGACTCGTGAGAAACCAGGAAATAGACCCGCACGCGGCGCTTTAATCCATCTGGTCTAGTCCTGGTTTAGTCCAGGTTTAGTCCTGGTCCAGTCCAGGTTTAGATCTTGGTCTAGTCCTGCTGTCAGCTCTGCGCCGGGTCATGCTGCCCACACGTGACCGCGCAGTTTTCTCCCCCCTCCCGCTTCCCCCCACACTTCAATATTGATACGTTTTGTTGAAAATCTATGAAAGTTTGAGTGTTTAAACAGAGACAAATGTGAGAAAAGTTTAAATCCAGTCTGAGAAAAGCGTATAATGTGTGTGGCTGAGCGCGCATTATTTGAATTTTTGAGATTTCGCGTTTCGTAACTTGAAATTTCATTCGTATCTAGAGACAAAAATTTACCGTGAAGGCGTTTCGTAACTTGAAATTTTCGTTTGTTGGGTCATTCGTAAGGTGAGGTACCATTGTAGTTGTTGTGAATTGAGTTTGTATGGACAACGGTCTTGTTTGTTTTTTCACTCTAGGAACGCCCCTCATATTATGCAATAGGAGTTTCTCACAGACTACTGTTTGGAAGACAGTGGAACAGCAGATTTTGAACCTCCATACATATTGTGTGTAGAATCCCTCAGTCGTCCAGGTAGAATCCGTGGCAAAAGGAGAAATTCAATTTGTCAACTGGACAAAATCTTATTTGCTTCAAAAGCTGCTTCTTCAGTTCTGGTCAGAAGCAGCTTGGATGAGCTGCGAAATGTATTTGGCCAAATAAACTTTTGTCCAGTTGATGAAATTTCTCCTTTTGTCTCCATACATATTGCTATTGTGTCCCTGAGCAAGAAACTTCACAGGAGGCTTCCTGTAAGAGGAAGAGTATCTGGTTTTAAAGCAAAAGCCAAAAGTTAAATTGTACCAGCACAAGTGTTGAGTAAGTAATATGCAACTCCAGTTATCGTATTGTATAAAGTGCAAGTAGTTACAGTATGTATTTTGTGTTCCAGATGCCCTCCCTAATGCGGCCCCATTTATTTTTACAGGCTTTTAGAAGCCTAGATTGTAGTAAAGATTTAGTTTTCACACATATTTGTATTTAGACATTACAAGCAGCATCTCAAGAACAGAAAGTACAGAATTGCTCAACAAACATTCTGTTCTGTGACCTTATTGTGTTGTGTGGATTGCAGCTTTATTTCTGTTTTGTTTTGACTGACTGTTACCTCAAACCAGCAGTTAAAGTCCTAACAACCATCATGGCTACTGAAAGAGCTCACCCTCATCTGATTGTGTCAATTTCTGGTTTGGACTTTCTCAGAATGGTGCAGGTCCAAGGCTTTACCAGTGATGAATTGCATGACACGTAAATGTACAGAGGTTTGGAAAACTCTGAGCGCCTCTATTCCCTGAGCAGATTAACAGATGTGGGGGCTGAGACAAAGAGGGTAAGTGTGTGTATGTATGTGTGTGTGCACGTGTGTACGTGTGTGTAGTAATAAAATCATAGGGTCAGATCAGAGCTGTTCTCAGGCTCCCACTTCTAATGTGCGATTGGGGGTCCCATAGCACGCATTGCATACAAGCCATACCGCTGTGCCATGCTTGTTGGAAAGAGTGAAGGCTAACACAAATATGTAAACAACTACATAGGCCTTAAGCTCTAAACAAAATGAATGGGAGGTCTGGATTGAACTGTGCCTTGTGTTACACCAGTGGGTGTCTGGAGAGGGGGGCACGTATGTTTTGAGTAAGTTTGTGTTTGGTTCTTCGAAATTAGTGTATTTTATTTTTAAAGTGCTCCATAAATAAAGTTGAAATAGATACAAACTAGCTGTTAACTGTTGTAGGACTCAGGGGAACAGTGGTTAGAGCATTCACCCACCCAGCAACCTCAAGTGCATACTGTTGTTGTGTCCTTGGGCAAGACATTTCATACAGCTTGCCTTTGTATACATTTGGTGTTTGAATGAGCAACTATTTGTCTGTGGGGTAGATGATGCAATTGATAGCCTTGCCTCAGTCCAGTTACTCCAGGACGGCTGTGGTTAGAAAAGTAGCTTACCAGCACAAGTGTTGAGTGAATGTTGCTGTTTAAATGTTGCTTTAAGTGTCCTAAGAACACTACATAAATCTTTTTTTTTTTAATCAATAACAAGAATAGTAGAATTGTATCTTTTAAAGGTTCTATATTACACAGAATTGCCTCTTGTTCACTTTAAAGGTGCAGTATGTAACGTTTTGGTTTATGGTCTGTTGTCTGCTTGTTTCTATGGATATGTCATTGTTCTGCCTGTAATGTTCCACAGTATGACATTAAACAGCTCTGCCTTTCATTTATTACAGGTGGTTTTACAGCTCAAAAATAGCTAGAAAAACATACATTCTGACTGAGCAGGGTTGCCTCTTCACAGATTTGACCTGTAACTTGGTCTGGATTGGTTTCCATGAAGATAGAAAATTTTGATACTGTACTATGAAACATTTCACAGAAAGCTACAATATCTCCATGGAGAAATGCATTTGATGGGCCCTCCACTAGAAAAGTTGCACCTTTAAGCCATGTTAGAATGCTGTTATCTCCTCAAAAACCCAGAGTTGTGTTTTGTTTCATTCACACACGTTTGAGTAATCCTTTATTATTTGTCTGTCCACATTTCCAAAGTTCAAAATGCTCTGTTCCACCTTTTGTTCAGGCGAGATTGGCAATTCCACGGATGAAAACATTGAAATTATTCAGGTGACGGTGTATAGAGTTTAAAAACACAGTGGAGCATTTCCTGTATTACCACGACATCACAAGGTAGAATAGAATTTTCTGTTTTAGAGAAGAACTCAGCCTAAATATGCAGGGTTTGTGTGTTAAACATGTGTGAATGAAACAAAACACAACTCCAGGTTTGTTTGTGATGAGGAATTGTAACAGATCAGAAAATGGTGTAAGATGGGCCTTTTAAGCCAATCCACATTTCACCACATTGTAATCTGTATATCTCTGTAAGCCAGTTGTTTACAACTGATCAAACATCAAAATCTAAGAGTTTGGCTCCTACAGTACAAAGGCATTAGAAACACTAAATTATCTGTCTGTTTATAATTGGTTACACTGACACAAAAATGACACTTGGTGGAAATTTGAACTAATGCTCCTGTCTGAAGCAAAGGTCTCATCCCTTCCATTGCATTGAAATAGAACAGCCCACACAGTACAGTAGTACATTAAACTCTTGGGGAAAAAGTAATTTACATTCGGTGTATATTTACATCTGACAATTTAATTTAAAACAAAAATTTCATTCTATTTTAAAAGTGTATTTTTCCTCTGTATTTCTCTATTAGAGCTGGTGTTAAAAGTCACTCATCCGTTTGGCTGCACTTCCCAGTCATGTGTTGATGTTGGTACAGGCTGTCCCATAAAGCCATTAGCCTGTTTTTAGCCTGTGTTGTGCCCTCTGGTCTTTTTGTCCATCCTGCTCCATCTGTGATTGGTTGTGACAGGGAGCAATAGCGGGCACACACCGAAAAGGCATTCTCTGTGCCCATTTGTCATTTTGGATTAGCTCAATTTGCTCACAGATGTAGGGGTAAACTCATTAAACAGAAATAAAAGCAAAAGATGGGATATTATAGAGCATATGTGACACAAGCTTTAGGTTTGTTAGTCAGTAATTCATTTGTTTTCTGACTATGTCTGATAGGAGTAATAGTAGTAAGTTAACAACACAATTTAACTTAAAATTTCTGGTCGAGGGTTCGCTATCTGCTTGTCTCCATGGAAATGTTACTACTTTGCCTAGAATATTCCACAGTATGGCATTAAACTCCAGGAGATATGATGAGCAATAAAAACACATGGAATGAAATTAATACCTTTCTGTGGAAAATTCCAAATAAATCAGTAACCTCTCCATGCAAACAAGCAGGTGGCTGATGCTAACTTACTTACGTCAGTTCATGTTTTGCTGTATTATAGTTAGAGGATCTTTCAGTTCAAGAATATGATGCTAACAATACCAGATGGGTAAAAACTGTTTTTAATATTAGGCATGTTGTTTATATCTATTTCTATGTAAAACGACTATGAATAATTTTAGTTTGTCCCTGGAAAAGCTGTTAAGCTGTAAAGGAGGTGAATTTATTACTGTAAGGCCTGTTCATTTGCCCTGAGGAAGCAGCTGTTGAAATTTAAGTCATAAAAAATATGCTTGTATGAAACTAGAGCAGGCTTTTTAAATTGAAATTCAAGATGGCACATACAGGGTTTGGATTCAGATGTTTACATAACAATATTTAATCCCACAATATTTAATGGCTATTTGACTTTTTTTGTTGTCTTTTTATTACAAATCAATATTTTCTTTTTCATCAAAATCAAACAATATTACTGCTCAGTTTCTGTAAATGTCAAACAGTACAAGGATTCAGAAACATCACAGCTGTTGTGCTAAATTCGAACCCTTTGAAAATGTCATGTCAATCTTCACATCTTCACTCATTTCAATTAGGCCTCATTGCTAAAGAGCACCAAGGCAATTTGTATAGAAACTGTAACTTCACTCCCAAAAACACACTTTCATCTTTTGGCATTAAAAGGGTAACCTAAATAAAACTGCGACCTTAACAGTGTCCTAATATTATCGTTGTGGTGAATTTTGCTAGATTTTAAGAATACTTAGGGACTAATTGTTATAAGCAGGCCTCATTGTGCAACCCAAACATATGGTTTGAAAATCCAAGCTATATGTCACAACCCAATCCCTTTTATGAGCATCTATTACATTAAATGTTGCATAACAGACTAAATCTGGTTTTACTGTAAAATAAATCTTGTTTAAGTGGTTGTGTAACAGTTTCTTTTTCAGAATACAGTATTTTGTCCAGAAATAGTCTAAAGAAGAGTGATAGTGTCCAGTGAATGGCAGTGCGCTCCTGGATAGAGTTTCCATCACAGTTCTTCTCCTGCAGTCCTTCTGTTTTTCTTCTACGATTAGTTATATTGAATTCACAAAAAAGTTCATCATCGCCGACTGGCCCAAAGAAAGAAAAGCTTGGCTCAGCTTTTGGTTCATCCACTTTCCATTTGCAAATCCAACAGTCATTCTGTCGGCTCTCCCTTCTCTGACCACAGCTATGGCTCTGGATACAGCAGCAGGTCTGCCCTTTTTCCCTTTGTGTTGGAGTATAATGCCCACTGTTCTTAAGTCCAGGGAAGAAATCCAATCTAACACGACTGCAGGACAAAATGCTATTTATGATGATTTTTATCTTTATGCTTCTGTTTTATTTTTATTCTTCTGTAGCCGGGAGTCCGTCAGAATTTCGTTCTGCTTGCATAATGACAATAAAGAATCTTGAATCTTGATTTAAGATCAGCTAGCTCAGAGTTTTACTCTGATTTTCTGCTTAAATTAACATTCCCAATTGCTTGGGTTTATCTTTATTCAAGATGCAGAAAGGTACAAAAATACTGAAAAGTAATGTGAGGGTCAATCGTTTAAATCTACAACGTTAAATTACTTCCCAAGTGTCTCTGAGCTGTGAGGCCACAGTTGCAAAAGTTGATCACAGCTAAAAGTGTACCCCAGCCCATAAAACTGGTGGCGTCTCAGCTGCACTTGCAGGACTTGACGATCATGTTGGAGAGCTGCTCCACTTTGGGGGTCCGTCCGGAGTAGTACAGAATAGTGAGGGGCTCCAGTTCCTGAGGAACACAGCAAGGGGAGGCTGAAGCTTCAGGATTCAGAGTGTTGTACAGGCTCAGCAGCTTTAAGAACAAACAAGAAAAACACAAAATACATGTACTCAGTACCTTTCATATTAAATTGCATCTAAGGAAGAGTAAATCATGCATTTATGCATGATTTATGCAGACAGTTAAGTAAGCACTAAGCACAGTTGTGCCTCTTACTGAGCTGTGTGTGGTGTCTGCACTGCGCAGGTACGGGCACGGTCCAGAGCAGTAGTTGGCATCATAACCACTAGGCTCATGAATCCATTTCCAGTCCAAGTCTCGACGGAAATCAATGTGAAGCTTTCGAACACAGCAGCTTTCCTCTATGGTCCTGTGAAAAGTAAATCATTCAAATTTTTACTTTAGACTGCACTGGAATGAATATAAAAGCTTTAGAGAAGACTCTGTTGGCAATGCCATTCATAACTAAGTAGTAAGCATCTCATACGAGAAACAGTAGTTTGTGTCTAAGGCTCTCTTGCGTCTACGCGTGGTCTGTGTGTCGAGGCGGTGAGGGGGGATCATCATCAGGATCAGGTGAGGCAGAGACTGGTCCTTTTTCTTTAAATTATCCAGGTCCAAGCGACTCTGCTCCTCTTCTCCATCAATCCCTTTGAAAGAAAGTCTTATGGTAATTACCCAAAGACCATAAAGCAGACATAGGCTACACTCACATGGATCACAAGTATTGTGTTGTGTAAAATTGTGTTCTCTTATGCAGTGCTTTCTGAGTGCACCGCTACCTTTAAACTTGACTTCCAGAACCTCATTCTCATCAATGATGTCACCATTAGGGCCGAATGTGTTGCATGGACAGTGCACACTGATCTCCAAACCCATGTTGGATCCTACAAAAACAGTAACAAAAAACAGTAGAGAATAGATGAACAGAGAAACATATCATAAAGATAAAGAAAGAGGAATAACCATTACCTCTGTTCATGAGCCATTCTCGCACTGTTTCAGTCACATCAAAGGACACCCACTCTGGGGTGCCTTTGGTCAGTATGTTTTTTGCTCCAATATAGCGCTGTTTTCGGATGTGTTCATTTGGCCTGAGAATCTGAAACCAGAGCCACAGGCTGTAAGCATTTTTTGTTTTGTTTCAATAATAGCATAATAGTAATCATAATTGCTGTTACTGTTTAAATGATTTACTTCTGATCTCTGTACCTTAACTATCTGAACATATTTCTCTTCTTTTAACTGTAGTAGACTCGCACATAATTGTTGACTCCCCAGACACTAGTCACTAGGTGGCGCTCTTTTACATCTAATGTTTATCATGTGTGCTGCAAATACATTCACCTTCATATTCACCTTACCACATAAAGTCAATCAAGATTATGGAAAAGACTTTTCACATTCACAGAGTTGTTTAAGTCAAAAAGGACAATGAAAAAGTACCTTTACACACCTGGTAGAGCTCAATCCGCTGTTCATTCCTCTTGGCACTGGAATTTGGGATCCTTAAAGCACGAAACTCAGCTCTGAAGAGGTTGGTGGAGTTTCTCTCCATGGCAGAAACATTAAAACGGAAAATCTTGGAGGTGACTCCCTTTATACAGTGGGTTAGATCATCTGAAACAAAATAACCCAAACACATTACAATATAAAATTATATTTTATATTGAAAAGTTTGTTTTTGTTTCATGTTGACTATACTATGTTAAGATGCGTGAAAAGTCCCTCAGTCGTCCAGGTAGAATCCATGATAAAAGGAGAAGTCAGTAGAACCAGAACTGAAGAAGTCTCTCGGATGAGCGGCAAAACGTCTTCAACCAAACAAACTTTGTCCAGTTGACAAATTGAACTTCTCCTTTTATCTCTTATACTATGTTAACCTTTTAGGGTCAAAACTGAAATTAGAGTTTTGCTTATTTGAACACCTCTTGATTTGGAGGCCCTGTGAAGCAACAGTCCTGCCTTAAAGTGCAGAGTCTTTCTGTACTTTTTTCTCTCACGCAACATTCATCGCTTTCCAGTGTTTTTATCTGATGCTGCTGCTGCTTCTCCAGCTTCTAGACTTTCATCTTATGGAAGAGGGGGTTGTGCCAAAGAGTGGTTTGAATAAAAATATACACCTGGCTACTAATGTATATTTGAGTGGTGGTGATGACACACTGACAATGGCATTTGGGTTTAACAGTAAATGATGTCTCATTGGAAAGGCCACCCGCGTTTAGCTTTTGTAAAGACGCCGCGTTGAGATTAAACTCCACGTGAAGGCAGCGGGCTCTGTGTTTCCCTGGACTCACAGAGGAGGAAGCCCTGCTACTTCAGTTACCCATTTCACCGTCTACTGTTCATTTTTCCCCACTGTGTACACCCCTAAGGCAGCCTGTCTGCTCCGGCAGATGTCCCCTCTTATTTTGGTTTGACCTTAAAGGAAATGGGAACATCTGGGAAGAACTAAACCCACAAAAGAAAAACAGTAGACAAATGATGTCGCATGAAATATATTGCGCACACCTCACTGTAAACTCCCAGCTGTAGCAGCAAAGAAAATATTTCGATGAAAAAACAAACACGCATGCTTACACAGTATTGCATTATTTTGTCTCCTAAAAGGTGCGTAATTACGCAGTCATCTTACGTAGAACCAAAATATAAAACGTGCTGGCGAAGTACACTGGCCTACTCACTGTTTTCTTGTGGTCCATAGAGCATGTTGAACTTGTAGATCTCTTTAGCGTAGTACTCCGTCTCGGTGTTGTCCTGAGCGCAGTTCTGCTGCCGCTCCTTCCCGAGCTGCTCCAGCAGCTCCTTGGTGCTGTTGTACAGCGCCTGGATTTGATAAGGGATTTTGCTCGGTCCCGTGGATTTGGGGGGACTTGTCAGTCGAAGTTTGCTCAGGATTTGACCGCGTATGGCCTCAACCCTCTTTCTTTTCACATGATCAATATCTACGGTGGCACAGGTCGACAAGGCTGAGCTCAGCGTTGCGCAGTGTAGGAGGAGGATAAATAGGACAACTTTACCCAAATCCATCTTTGTGCGTTTGCTGATGAACGAGCTCTAACTTAGCCAATGTTCGGTGACAGCAAAAGTAATGCACGGAGTCTGCGGTTTCTACAGTTTAATACACAATGTAACTATATGGCTTTCTTGTGAAGCTGCTCCGGAGACAACCATCCACGCATTTGCTAAATGAGACATTAAAGTCCATCCCGGCATGAGCGTCCACGTGTGTCGTCCAGCACAAAGCGGTGGTCAGAAAAGACTTTTTCTGTTTATTCTCGCGTAGATCCTCTCCATGTTCGCAGCTCCGAGACTTGACACATTCTGTTCGTGTTTTTCAACACGTGTTTTTAAAGAAACGAGCCGTTGAATGTCAGATCGATAATGGCTAAACACTTTGTGCAATTCGCGTGAACTTAAGCGATCTGTTTTATAGTGGGCTACCACTACTTTCTGACGTGGGACGGAGGAGGGACCGCCGCTGGACTCGAGCCTCATTCAAGCATCGCAAAGGAACGCGTGTTGACTGAAAAAAGAAAATATGACACTATAAATGGCCCAAACCTATTATTAGACCTACTCTAATCTGTTGAACAAAATGAACTTCACGCGTGAAAAAACAACTATTTTGTACTAATCTATCGATCCATCTATCTTTATGCCTTTTTTTTGCCTGCATGCACTTGTCTTCTTGTTCAAACTGTCCCTACCTGGAGCTACTGTGACAAGTAAATTTCTCCTGTGTGAGATTAATAAAGTCTTATCTTATCTTAATACAAATATTTACATATTGACGTTCTTTTTATATTTATATAAGCCTGGTCTAAATTTCTAGGCCTACTAATTATTTGATAGGCCTACATAAAATAGGCCCCTATATTATCAAAAGAAGTTTGCAATCGAGATGCTGATGACTTCCAATCTACTATATATATATATATATATATATATATATATATATATATATATATAAACACACACACACACACACACACACACACCCCGTCAAAATGTAATCCTTGTACAGTTTTATCAGGATAGACTTTCCCATGATCTTGATCGTTCCACGTCCTCTTAAATGCAGTGTTTGTTTTACTGGAGTGCAGTGGTCTTATGCGAGGCCCTTTTTGAAGTCTTTATTTTGATTGAATTATACATAGAACACACTCATATTTCTCTCTCAACTATTATAGAGCAGCATTCATTCATCCACCCGTGGCACAGTTTACCCAAACATGGATTCTGCTGTTTCACGATCAAAGTACACTTTTTTGCTACATTATTTTAATGTCCAATTTTAGAAACAATGTCCAGGAAAGTGGCTATACCTGCTTGGAGGTGCTCCTTAGTTTAAATTCAAAATATACCTAAAGTTTACAATATACTATTTTTATATAAAGCGTACATTTGTAAAATATTACTAATAATCACTCAGACAAAAAAATATTCATTTTATCCACACCTGTTCTTTGCTCTGCATCATAATGACTGTCCTGAGTATTGGCAGTTCTCCATTAAGCCAGCAGGTGATGCTGCCTGACAAACAATACAACATGTAGCCACCATTTGGAACCAAATCAGTCCCACTAATAATAATTCAAGTGCATGAAATAAACAGTGCAGTGCACATCATCAGCTTATATAAATAACACCATATTTACATACATGAAAAAAAACTTTATCAAATATTAATCATATGAGTACTGCCATCACAAAATAAATATAAAAACATAACAAGTTTGTAGCTATTATAATCTAATGACAGTTTATTGGTCGTGTAATGCTTTTCATGTCCAGACCCAAGCCGAGACGGACACTATTATGGGACAGTGTTGGCGGAATAGAAGTCTCCGATGCTCTCATTCCACCCTCATATTTTGTAGGTTTCCGAACTGTCTGGGGACTCCATGAACCAGTCAGCTCTCTCCATTCAAGTTTAGCCTCTGCTCAGGAGCGGCCCCCAGTGCTGAGCTCACGGCTGCTTCGGGTTTGAGTGACTCACTCCCCGGCAATCTCTCTGTCTCGAGTCGCACACAGAAAAGGAATGCAGCCCCTGACCAAATGATGAAAATAAAAACACATGCCGCTTCAACGGGAGGGAAAATGTCCTCATATTTCCTAAATGTAGGGTAGATTCCTGCTTACTCTTCATGGCCAAGTCATAACTGCAACCAGGGCTTTCTGACCATTCAAACATTGAGTCAGACTGCTAGTCGTGGAAACACATGGGCAGACAAACCCAAATACTACCCTACCATAGTTCACAGAATACAGTGTAATGTGCCAGCAAAGTCTAGTCGGCTGATTTTAGGGGTAACAGGCGATGAGTCAGACTGGGGCAGACATTTTGGAAGGAACACCACCGGGAGACCCCAAAACGCACTCCACTCATACTTCTAAAATTACTTCCTTGATTTGACCACAGTATGAGTCATAGTTTTACTTACTAAATGTATACGAGACTACATTGTCTGAGATGTCTAGACGATGACCAAAAGTTAGGTCATGTGGAATTGTTGTGTCTCTATCTGAAACCTCTAGTATTATTAAACATTTTATTACTAGCATGTCATCAGAGTAAATTAAATATATTATAAAAATACTTAAGGTGGGTGCTCACTAAATATATTTTATATTTTTTATATTTTAGTCAACTGACAACTGTCAACTGTACAAAGACAACACTGTATTGCTCTGTGATTATTATTGTGAAAATACACAAAGTCTAAATAGGCAAAAGCATTTTCTACCACAAATTTATTAGAAGAAGTGAAGTGACTTTATTGATCTCATAGGAGAAATTCTTCTCTGCATTTAACCCATCCTGTTATTAGTAGCAGCGGGCAGCACATTACTGCGCCCGGGGACCATCTCCATGATCTTCTTGCTTCGGTTTGGTCAGGACCTAAGCTGAAGGATTTGTACCTGGGAGGAAACCCACCCAGACACAAGGAGAACATGCAAACTCCACACAGAAAGGCTCGGGCGACCCGAAGCTTACGGCCATACCAACGTGCCACACAGGGATTGATTATTCACTATTTGATGCATTGGTACACTACTGAAGTTGTTTAGCACCGGGGGAATATCTTCTTTTTAAGAAATGTTTTATTAAAGACAATACGTACAATGAATGCTGCCTAACTGCTGTTTGTATAGGCTCTCAGCATGTGAAGTTGTGAACAAAGCACATCTCAGCAGCCTAAACTGTATTTTGAATTCTTAATTTGGATAGATTTGAAAAGGTCAAAACGGATGTCATTACAGAGGCTATGGGTGTTTTCACATATAGTCCCCTTTAAGCGAACCGAACACAGTCCCCTAAAAGTGGACCAACAAGGGGACCAAGACGACACAAACTCAGTTCTGTTTGTGTTCACATTGTGAAAGAGGACCGAGTTGCCGGCTCTTGGCTCACCGGCTCGTGGTGGTGCACTGCACAAAAGGCGAAGTGAACCCAGAGCGTTATGTGTACACACTGCGCAGGTTAGGCGAACCGTACCGCGGACCTTTTAGCAAACCGTACTGAGACCACCTCCCGAGATGGTCTCAGTTCGGTTTGTTTTAAAGGGGTCTGAGTGCGCTTAGAGTGTTCACATATACTCAACAAAAATATAAATGCAACACTTTTGTTTTTGTCATGAAAAATGGGTTTCATGAGATGGACCCAAAGATCCGAAATTCACTCCAGATACACAACACTACCATTTCTCTCAAACATTGTTCACAAATCTGTCCAAATGTGTGACAGCGAGCACCTCTGCCCCGCCGAGACAATCCACCCCACCTCACAGGTGCGCCACATCAAGATGCCGATCCGACATCATGACCAGTGCACAGGTGTGCCTTAGACTGCCCACAATAAAAGGCCACCCCGAAATGTGCATTTTTTATTTTTTTTTGCTTTATTGGGGGTCTGGGGACTCAGAACCAGTCAGTATCTGGTGTAACCACCATTTGCCTCATGCAGTGCAACACATCTTCTTCACATAGAGTTTATCAGATTGTCAATTGTGGCCTGTGGAATGTTGGTCCACTCCTCTTCAATGGCTGTGCGAAGTTGCTGGATATTAGTGGGAGCTGCTACACGCTGTCGTATACGCCGGTCAAGCACATCCCAAACATGCTCAATGGGTGACATGTCCGGTGAGTATGCTAGCCATGCAAGAACTGGGACATTCTCAGCTTCCAAGAATTGTGTACAGATCCTTGTAACTTGGGGCCGTGCATTATCTTGCTGAAACATGAGGTGATGTTCATGGATGTATGGCACAACAATGGGCCTCAGGATCTCATCACGGTATCTCTGTGCATTCAAAATGCCATCAATAAAATGCACCTGTGTTCTTCGTCCATAACAGCCTTTGAAGAGGAGTGGACCAACATTCCACAGGCCACAATTGACAATCTGATAAACTCTATGCGAAGAAGATGTGTTGCACTGCATGAGGCAAATGGTGGTTACACCAGATACTGACTGGTTCTGAGTCCCCAGACCCCCAATAAAGCAAAAAAAAAAAATGCACATTTCGGGGTGGCCTTTTATTGTGGGCAGTCTGGGGCGCACCTGTGCACTGGTCATGATGTCGGATCGGCATCTTGATGTGGCGCACCTGTGAGGTGGGGTGGATTGTCTCGGCGGGGCAGAGGTGCTCGCTGTCACACATTTGGACAGATTTGTGAACAATGTTTGAGAGAAATGGTAGTGTTGTGTATCTGGAGTGAATTTTGGATCTTTGGGTCCATCTCAGGAAAAATGGGAGCAAAAACAAAAGTGTTGCGTTTATATTTTTGTTGAGTGTATAAACCTATAATGCTCAGTTAGCGATCTGAGTTCGCTTTAAACGCTGAAAGGGACCAAGTGTGAAAACACCCTATATTTAACTTCCCAAAAGGTTTACACAGACAGCAAAAGTCAAAATTAACTTGGATTAAATTATAATTCCTATTTTGTAAGGTAAACATATCATTTTATTTTAGTCTAAATAGCTGCCCATAGTAGTGGTCTGTGTCAGTGCACTCTCTGTGATGGTGCAGTCCCATGCGACGCTGCAGTGTGCTGATCTGATGTCACAGAGGTGAAGACTGTTTACTTTACATCTGGGGCTAAAGGGCTGGACAAGTGCTGACTTAGGCCTTTTGGGAACCAGAGGACGAGGTGTCATTGGGCCCCTGCATGAATATGAAATAGCCACAACCATCATGTTGATTCACAGTATTACTGTCTGCTGCGCTTAAACACTTGTAGCATTTGTGATAAGGATTTTGTGAGAGTAAGGTGGAAGAAAGTTGCTGTCCTCTGAGATGTCTTATGTGATTACTAAAGACGGGTTCATATGAGTTTGTTTGTCCATAATCCCAGTTTTCACTTTATTTATGTTAGCCAACCATCCAGGATTGTTTTCACTATTGGCTAAATGTGGCAGCTTAAAATTATGTGAAATGTAATATTTGATGCTGTTTAATACTGTTGTTGCTATGCTATTATTGGTGTATTCAAACCCATGGATAAACATTTTAGATAAAATTGACTTTTCCTATGAAGCAGATGCTGTTCCGTTTTCAACATTGACCTTCCATACTTCATTTTTTCCTCTAACTGCTGCAGTTTGTTAACAAGGAACTTGTTAACCTTACAAAAAGAAGATTAAAAACAGCAACTATAACAGTAATACATGCCAAAGGTTGTGTTAATATTTCGGAAGTGGAGCAGAAATAGTTTCTCACACTAGACGTTGTTACGTAAACGTAGTTTGGAGTGCTCTGGTCTGGTTAGTGCTGACCTTCTTGTGCTGAGTCTAGACAGGAAGCTTCTCTGTGCCAGATTTGGGATTTCTCTCTCACACTCTCACTATACAGACAAATGCTCACCAGTCTGTGTACCTCCATATTTTAGAAGGCCATTCAGAAGGGGAAATGTGAAAAATAAAATGCATGATCACATCATGGTAGTATTCACATCATTCATTTGATCAAGGCAGTCTTTTGAAGTAAGATTTAAGGTAATAAATCAGGAATACCTTTAGTATGACTGTTTAAATGTTAATACTGTATACTGTACATAAAACTTTGCCCTTTTAAACAGAAAATATATTATATTTTCTGTTTAAAAGGGCAAAGTTTTTAGGTTCTGTTCTCCTCATTGATGTTGTTTTATCTGAAATGTTTTACAAAATTGCATAAAACTTAGCTCTCTCCAGGGAGGCAAGCAGGTGACTCCCTCAAATCAATATATTAAAAAATATATATATATTTAATATATTCATTTAATTATTTGTCAAATCTAGAATGATATCTCTCTTACAAAATCAAATTTCTCCCACCTCAGATTAACAGAGTTTAGTGCTTCGCTCTCTGATACAGCAGAAATCCACAATATTCTTCAGTCCCCTGTGATATTTTTTTCCTCATAAGCAGTCATATTTGTTTTGATACGGACTGACTGTATGTGTCACTGATTGGCCCGCCACCTGTCAATCATGCCCGTCTGAACTCGCAGAGATTCACTGTTGACCAGAGTAACATCTTTGTAAAGTATTGAAGAAGTGTGATTACTATACTATACTCAACAAAAATATAAACGCAACACTTTTGTTTTTGCTCCCATTTTTCCTGAGATGGACCCAAAGATCCAAAATTCACTCCAGATACACAACACTACCATTTCTCTCAAACATTGTTCACAAATCTGTCCAAATGTGTGACAGCGAGCACCTCTGCCCCGCCGAGACAATCCACCCCACCTCACAGGTGCGCCACATCAAGATGCCGATCCGACATCATGACCAGTGCACAGGTGCACCCCAGACTGCCCACAATAAAAGGCCACCCCGAAATGTGCATTTATTTTGCTTTATTGGGGGTCTGGGGACTCAGAACCAGTCAGTATCTGGTGTGACCACCATTTGCCTCATGCAGTGCAACACATCTTCTTCGCATAGAGTTTATCAGATTGTCAATTGTGGCCTGTGGAATGTTGGTCCACTCCTCTTCAATGGCTGTGCGAAGTTGCTGGATATTAGTGGGAGCTGGTACACGCTGTCGTATACGCCGGTCAAGCACATCCCAAACATGCTCAATGGGTGACATGTCCGGTGAGTATGCTGGCCATGCAAGAACTGGGACATTTTCAGCTTCCAAGAATTGTGTACAGATCCTTGCAACATGGGGCCGTGCATTATCTTGCTGAAACATGAGGTAATGTTCATGGATGTATGGCACAACAATGGGCCTCAGGATCTCATCACGGTATCTCTGTGCATTCAAAATGCCATCAATAAAATGCACCTGTGTTCTTCGTCCATAACAGCCATTGAAGAGGAGTGGACCAACATTCCACAGGCCACAATTGACAATCTGATAAACTCTATGCGAAGAAGATGTGTTGCACTGCATGAGGCAAATGGTGGTCACACCAGATACTGACTGGTTCTGAGTCCCCAGACCCCCAATAAAGCAAAATAAATGCTCATTTCGGGGTGGCCTTTTATTGTGGGCAGTCTGGGGTGCACCTGTGCACTGGTCATGATGTCGGATCGGCATCTTGATGTGGCGCACCTGTGAGGTGGGGTGGATTGTCTCGGCGGGGCAGAGGTGCTCGCTGTCACACATTTGGACAGATTTGTGAACAATGTTTGAGAGAAATGGTAGTGTTGTGTATCTGGAGTGAATTTTGGATCTTTGGGTCCATGTCAGGAAAAATGGGAGCAAAAACAAAAGTGTTGCGTTTATATTTTTGTTGAGTGTATATTGACATTCTGATGCTTGTTTCTGATTAAGAAGGTGCTTGGGCATTTTTTTTATTGTTTTTGGTGGTATGTCTGCTATATTTAAAGCATATTTCTGTCTGTATCTTAATATATTTTCACCACACCAGTATCCATGATGGATCTGAGGCTCATGTGAAAAGTTCATCTCGTCCTTCCCAGGTACAGTGGCATGCAGCGTCCTGTAGCGCTTAGCTAAATTAAAGTGAGCCCCCACTGTTCTCATCTGCTCACCTGTAGCCCCTGCCAGGACCAGTCACAACCTTTGACCTCACACAGATGGGTCCGCATAATCAGACATGGGCACACACGGCTTAGTGCCACATTGGACATATTTGACGGGTAGTTGTATAGAATGAGTGTGATGACTGTATAGGATGAAATGTGCTGACCTTTCTGCGCTTGTGTCTCTGTTCCTCTTTGTCAGGCTTATAATGTGTTGTGTGTAAAGATAAATATTTATTCACTGAACACAGTGAATGTGGTATGTTTGAAGCCAGTGACACTTGTGTTTTTTATGGTTGAATAGTAGTATGTTTCACTATTTCTGTGAATATGCATGCAATCATGGGAGTGAGAGATAGTAGTATCAACCTTTTCTCAGTTGAATGTAAGATAAAAGAAAGAATTTGTGCAGCATGTGGCTATTCTCAGCAGCCGTCTTTAGCAGACCTTCTGTCCGACAGCAGCTGAATATATGAGCATATTTACACCTTGTCTTGGAGGATCTATGACATATGTGCTACTGCTGCATTAACAGTATATTTCATCCTCTTCCTCACTGCGTTCTGAGCGCTCCTCTTCATTTCCCACATGAGTGGTTTTCTTATCACCATGGCCCCTCTCGCTTGCCCTGGGGGCTGAGTTAAAGCCGATAAAACACCCAAATATTCTGTTAAACATGGACGGCCTCTGCCATGGCGCCAGTCCCTGCAATGCCTTCTGGGTAATTATGATAATAACTCAGCCGTCAGCGGCAAGGCCAGAGGACTTGTGAAGACGAGGTCAGAGCAGAGCAGAGCGGCCGGTACAGGGATGTGACTGCACCAACGGGCCGGGGGTCAAGGTGAGGTGGGCTGGGCTACAGGCCTGTCACTTTGAGGCCGGTGGATGTATGTGGACATTCACTGTCTCCTCCTCCTTCACAATCACCCGCCTGATGAGCGATTGTGATGAGTGTCCGACAAACATGGGCCACAGAGGTCAAAGGGCACAGGGAACCCAGTTACTGCTGAGACGCTTTTCAACACTTTGATTAGTTTTTGGTCAGTTTTTTAAAAGCTGATTAGTTTTCAAAAAGCCGATGGTCCAGCATCTTCAGATTAAGTTGTGTTTTTTTGTGGGGGGAAAAAAAAATCAACTTTATTCTCTTTTCTCTTCATTTTTAGTACAGCAACAATATGCAGTTTGCTATATCTAGGAGTAACTAACTGATATATTTTGAATGTTAAATGATTGTGGTCAGGGTCTGTCCCCAATCACTATGAGGCATTTTACGCATTACAGATATGAAACATATGAGCCCCTCTTCAATAAAATATATATTAATACCTTGTACTTAAGTTAACTTTTGAGACCCTTGGTCTTTGTGTGTTGAGCCGTCTTACATAATCCATATTTAAAGTCCAAGAAGAATTACAGACTACAGACTTTTTGGTCCAAGTGCCGATCCAACAAGAGACCACAGGAAAATATTACCATTCACTCATCACTCTGCATTTCATTCACATTTGTATTTCCTACTTTTGGTTTAGATTTGTAATTAGTGTCGTGTGTTCATTCTGTATTGAGCCAAAATCAGACTTGCATAGTTGCATATGCTGTGTATTTTCCTGCTGTCCAGTCTGTAGTCCACTGGAACCTCTGACCTGTTAAATTTATAAATATTTATGTGTGTCAGCTTGTCTAAAAATAACTCTATTACAATAGAGTGCTCTGGAGCATGTCCAGGAGAGTTGCAGTGAGCGGCAGTCCGTCTGCACCCTGAGAGAAACATATTGATAGCTTTGTGGTCAACTGGAAGAAAATACACTTTGCAAGAAATCCTTTGGGTTTAACAGGTATTTCTGAATTGTACTGACTATGGGGAGACACAGGCCATTTGAGAAACTCTCTTTTGACTTACAATGCAGTCAGACTCATTGAGCAAGCTCTGGTTTATGAACTTTGTAGAGACTAGTAAGTAAGTACATTTTATTTGTGTAATGATTTTCTCTGACAAAAATCATACATTGTTTTGAATTTAAATTGAAATAGAAATAGATCAAATGCAAATGATTAGTATGAAGTAATAATTCGAATGAAACAAAAACTAACAACTATTTTTTTGCTGTAGAGAATACAGTATCTCCAGACGTTTTCACAGGCATTCTATCTTCTTTTGAGAGTTCATACTTCACTGTGATTAACTCATCAATCCACTGGTTGACCAATAAGAGGATTGGGAGGAAGTTGTGTAAAACAGAAAAACACTGATTCACAGTATAACTATCTACAGGAATACCTGCACTTTTCCCACCCTTAGTACTATGTGCTGTAGTGGTGAGATTCAACCTAAAGTATGACTTTCTTTTTATTGTTTTATCATGTTTTGATCAACACTGTGAGGCACTTTCATATTTTCTATTAATTTTATGTCTGTATTTGTTACTTGTGTGATTTATGAAAGCCAACTCTAATTCTACTTGGAGGGGGGATAAATAAAGTTATCTGAACCTGAAAGTGAAGCTGCTGCTATGTGAGATCAGTTTGTGTACTGGTATAAAACCACTGCAGCCCAGTCAGAAACACTCAAAGACAAACACAGCAGAAGATGTTATGGTTAATATTTGTGCCAGTCCATTTCAAAGAGTCCGCCAGTCGGAGTCCGTCTGAGACACAAGTCGCGCTGGAGAACTTCTACCTCTCCTCCCCAATCCTCCTTCACCCCAGAATGCAATAAATGTCCGGCCATCATTTATTTTAATTCACTCTCCTCTTGCACAGATGAAATGGATTTGTAACCTTGTAGGACAAGGACGTGCATGCCGTCTGCCGTCAGTTGCTGAGTTATTCTCTATTCTTCTAGCATCGTGCAGAAGAGGGAGTGGGCGAATGAGCAGCGAGAAACAGGCCCAATGATGAAGAGAAATAGTCTGGCATGCAAATTGCCGGCTGCCATGTCCAATGAGGAGGCCCGGCAGAGACTGTCGCCGTAGAAACTCTGGACAGGGTTAACGAGGCTGAGGCAGACAGAGTTGGAGCAGACAGCAGCCCAGCTCAGTCTGGAGAGAGGGTGATTTATCCCCTGAATCAAGGCCCGATGAGTGGCTTATGGATAAACTAATGACACAGTGTTTAGGGGAGGGCTAATTGGACGTGACCAAGGCGCAGAATGCTAAAAGGCAGGCTGAGATGGAGTTTGTGTGGCGCACATCATTCTTGCCAAGACCAGCAGTAAAAATAACTGCATGTGTGATGGCACGAATTAACACAACCTTCACTGCCTGGTGAAATGCCGTAATAATAGACAGCATGTCTATTAGGGCCTCATGGAGTTATGGTCTGAACACACTTCTCTTATTATTTAAAATCTCAGCTTTAGATTCAGAAGATTTACTGTATACAACATGGAGTAACTGTATGCAAATGTTAGATTGTAGAGGTGAACTTTATAAGTTGTGTTAAAGCTCAGACTGACAGATAAAGAACTGCACTCTGTTGCCACTAGAGGGTACTATTTCACTATAGCCAACATGTTCTAAACTCTATTGTATGATTGAAAATTGATTGCCGTATTATCCTTAGACATCTGAAATATTCATTAAAAGTATTACTATTTGAAAGCAACTATAGCTATATAATCAGATTCACATAAGTTATTTTTTCAGTTTTAATTTTTGCTCTGTTAAAACTTTTAAATGCAACTGCTATTGACGAGCAACAACATTTTTTTTTTCATATCCAAGTTGTTCACATTTACTATGATGCAATTAGTCTGAAGTTGAAATGACATTCAAACTATTTGATTCATGTTTGAGACACCACCACATTTGTGATACATGCAGTACCATTGGCTGAGCTTTTACTGCCATTGTTTAGATGTTATGTTTGGACAGAAATAATTTACTTTGACTTGCATTTGTGTTGCGTTGAGGAGCCATCAGAATTCTCATGCACATATCTTTCCACAATATAAGCTTTATTCAATCAGCCTCTTATTGTGGTGTATTTTAGCCTCACTGCTCAGTTCTTTGTGTTGAATGCAGATGCTCTCAGTGATGACATCTCTTTTGTGTGTGTCGACTCAGGACCTTGGGAATGTTTGTGTTGCATCCATTTGATGGCCACAGCGTCCCTCTCATTCGATGAGTGCAGCCCAATGCACATTTGAAATGAGTTAGGACACAAATGGGATTAATGCTTGCAAGACATCTCCTCAAGCTTTTCCACCTGTAATTCTGTTTGCAGACGCACTAAATGAGTGGTCTCAGCAGTGTGCATGGGGGTCCTGAGGCGGGCCTATGCGGGGGCTGCTCTGTGACCCGCCAGCACCACAACCAAAGCAGAACATGCACAAAGAGACAACATGGGAAATGTGATTACACGCTTGCCTAATGTAAGGGAATCTCATTTGTTTGGTTGGTGGTTTGATTGTACCTCCCTGCATCGGTAAATACAAAAGTACAATATGTAGATGAGGGGGGGGGCAGACGTATACTCTTCAATCTGAATGCTGATTTGACTTTGAAAATATACAGCTCCTTTGTATTTAAATGCCAAAAGAATTAAACAATATTATGCTACTATATGGGTTTCAGTTTCCTGTTATATGTGACACATTCACCATTCAAAAGATTATATTTTGTTATATTTAGTTGAAATTATTAATTGCCAGGCCAGGAGTCCTTATTGTTCCAACCATGGATAGGAGATAAGATAAGATAAGATAAGATAAGCCTTTATTGATCTCGCCACAGTAGCTCCAGGACATTAGGACAAGAGGGAAAAAAAAAAAAAAGTGCATGCAGGCAGGGAGGGGATAAAGTAAGTAATAAATAGTACAAAGGTACAAAAGTAGGTACAAAAGTAGGAGCGCATATACCAACACATTTACAGTAGCCACCATGTACTCAAGTCTGTTTTTGCTCTGGACAAAAATAACCTAAACATTTTTGTATCCAGTAGTATCTAAAAATATATCTGGAAATATTGCAGTGGTAGTCACAACATGGCATGTGACATAAGGTGTCTATTAAAGGAAAGACTCTCCTAACCAAGACAAATGAGTGATATCGAACTGTGGATGACAAACGAGGCTCCAAGTGTCGCAAGTGTTTTATGACTGTCCCCCGGGTCCTTATCTCTCATAACCCCTGACCTCTTGACCTTTTAAACCACAAGGGTGATTACAAGTAGCCGCAGCAACAGCATAACTGCAGTCCAATGGCCGTTAGAGCCCTGCCTCTTAAAACCTCAGGCTGTTACCGTGAGCTTAAGTGTAGTGGACAAAAGGGAGGAAACAAAAACAAGCATGGTCCAAGTTGATTAGTCAGAAAAAGACTTCATAAAGTGTTTGAATGTTATTTTTATATTTAGGAACATTACAATTACTATATAGGTAGTCCACACAAGTGGAGAATAACAGGTGTTTCAGCACAAAAACACAGTACCTGAAATTAATTTGGACTGATGGGAATTATCTACCAGTTCAAATTTTATTAAATTAATCTCTAAATAACATGTCTACCCTAGCCTGTGTAATGAATTAAAATGTCTCCTTGGAGTTTGTTCAACATGTGCTGTCGTGGTGGCCGGTCAGTAGAGTGATGAGCTGGACTTGCAAACTCCTGTCTGGTAACGGTCGGTGACACTATCTGTTCGCAGTGGGACACACAACTGTGTGACACCAGCATTTTTCACCAGTACGTCTGACAGCACGCTGACCATTAGAGCCCGGACACAGACTGAGCCACAGCTTTTCCCTATGTGAGAGACCAGTGTTGTCCAGCTGTGTAAATGAGTTTGTTTTCTGACAGGCCCAGAGCTGAGCACAGGTAACTCCTGCACATGTGTATCTGACTCCTGAGATGTTCATCATTTTCTGTAACATTGGTGTTTGAGATTATCACGGGGTCCCAGGGGTCCCGCTCGTCACTCCATTTCCTAAATTGACAGCTGGAGAAACTCTATTCCCCCGGACGTGATAAACGACGGCAGGCGTCGCAGGACTGCGTCAGGGAGGAGAGAGAGCTGTGATGAATGGAGGAGGCTGGGAGGAATCAGGGCAGATGAAAGTTGTTGGCCACTGAAAAATGACTGACAGCTCATTACCAAAATCACACCCTTTTTTGTACTTCATTTTCTTTTTCTTTTTTTATTTCCTCATCGCACTCTCTCACTCCACTAATACTTTCAATGTCTGGGTTTACTTTTCACTGCAGAATAGTGCTGTAATTTCCACTGTTTTAGTGTAAAGAATATGAGGAGTGAAATAGCAACACATTTAAGCAGATTGTTTTAACAAAGTTGTCTTGCTGTCAGACCTACCATAGCCTTTGCACAGATTTCTGCTGATTGGCAGCATCTCTGTCTGTTTCCTTTATTGTCTTTATTGGAACAGCCTCTTTTATGCATTTGTCGACAAAAACTATAGATTGCAGTAGGCATTTCCTTATTTGGTATTTTTGTTCAGTATTCTTAGTTTATTGCAGCCTCACTCAGTTTAGTTGTTTTAGCCCCCTATGGCTGTGTTTCTGATTTTGAATAAGTGCTCAGGGCAAGAGGGGTCAGTTGCAATTTCAGCTGCTGCTAAACTGGTCTATTCTAATGTGAGATCTGAGGTGACTTTGACTTTTGATTAATGACAGTTTTCCAAAGGATATATCGCCAGCCAAACTTTCTCCTACATAAAAAAACACTTCCAATAAAAGAAGAAAACATCTCTATCTTTTTGCATACACACTTCACACAGCCTCAACTCTGGCTCTGTCTGTGAAATAACACCCAGGTGCCGTAACAGGAGGCAAACACTGAAAGTGTTTGTTATTAAAATATTTGTACTTCTCAGGCCCCAAAGGCCCGCTCTGCCTTCCTCACTGGTGCATATTTCCATTATAGTTACATCAAGCAGACAGCGAAGTGCTGCTGCCGCCGCTGCACTGTTCTGCTGGCTCCCCTCTCGAGGGCTTCTCTCATAGGCGTGAAAACACCCACCCCAGGGAGGGCTCATATCCCATGAGCCCCTGGGGCAGAGGGCCTGAGGACATGCTGTGGGGATGTACTCCTGCACCTCGCAATATGAATAATAGAGATACATGTTAAGCAGGGAGGCTGAGATAGGCTCATTTGGGATTAAACTCAGATTCACTCAGAAAATAAAAAAGTAACAAATAACTGTTCACTACACTATAATAATATATCAGATGAGTGTGCAAAGTGCACTTTTTGCAACTGTGTTTCTATGGTACTAATCCACGCATTTCTTGATTTTTTTTTTTTCTCTTAGCATTCGTGAAGCAGAACAGAATGTCCTGTATTAGTGACCATCATACTCCTTGTGTAGGTTTCTCCCAGTTGCTCAGATGACTACACTTTTTATATTTTATGAGAACAATTTGAAGAAAAAAGGACGTCTCTGAACAAAATTTGATGTAGCAGAAGAAGACATCCGTCTATCAAAAATCAGTTTAGGGTCAGCGTCC
The DNA here is from genome assembly GCA_036785185.1 of Paratrypauchen microcephalus. NCBI lineage: Eukaryota > Metazoa > Chordata > Actinopteri > Gobiiformes > Gobiidae > Paratrypauchen > Paratrypauchen microcephalus. The sequence goes on from JAVJIX010000003.1 coordinate 5,370,563, forward strand.
TCTTTAGAAAATGAGCACTGTGTTGCCATGTCAGTGATGCAGTCCAGTGGCTTTACGGTAAGACTGTTGGACTGTGGGACAAGGGTCTGTACTCTGCTGTATGATCTTATTATCTGTCAGCCAATTTAACAGAAAGGCCTATGGGGAGTGACAATGGGTCTGCAGAGGGGGCGCCGGTGCACACGCGCACACACCTCTGTCTACTTCACACTGACCTCTGTGGCCCTCCACAATGCCTGCTTTTGTATTTGATAGAAAAATCAATGCTCACTGGCAGAGAAAACCTCCGCCAAGAATTAAAACAAGGAACGTGTTGGTAGCGGTCAATCATTTTTCTGTCTACGAGCTCTAGTGTTACAAATACCCTGGAAAAATAATAACCCTAACCCTAACCTTCAGTCCAGTGATTTCTATTAAACCGTCTGTTTTAGAGGAAATGTTTTTGTCTGTGGGTGTTATTGATGTCTCTTGGCCAGGACTGCCTTGAAAAAGAGATCTTCATATCTCAATGGGATTTTCATGCTTAAATAAAGGTTTAATTAGAAATAAATAAATGTATGTAATATTCAGACAACATTGTGAATTACATTATGCAGGCTTTGAATACTGTGTATGGCTATGTAGTAGAGATAGCCTGATATGGGTTTGTTTATGGCCGATGTCAATACCTACATTCCCCAATACTTACACTTATTACAGTTCCTGTTTGCACTATATCAACCATGTTTGCACACCATTTTAACACCGACAGTTGCATATAAAACTAATGCTGCACATTATCTGTAAATATGTACATAGCACCTAGCCCGTAGTTTTCATAGTGTATATTCTGTAAGATGTTTCTATTGATTATATTTTTTTTACATGCTTCTTTATCTTATCTTTATCTATTTTAATTTTTTTGCACGCTCTTGGCATCCAGTGTGGGCAGCAAAGTAAGAATTTCATTGTACAGGGAAACGTGTTTCTTTACTGTGCATATGACAATAAAAGCTTTGAATCTTGAATCTATATGGGCAACCGATGGTTGATAAGCTCTGATATTTTTGGACCAATTTTGGGTCGATTTTGATTATTTTTCCTAAATTATGTAATTTAAGTTTACTACACACTACCTCCAAGCCTTTTTTACCACACTACATTTTTAAAGACTCACTAATAATATCAAACATAAAAAATAAACATAAGAAGGATCATAGACTTATAGAATAATAGAATTAAAGCTTAAAATCCTGCAGTGTTCACATGTCCAATATTCAAGTTTGGAGAAATAATGTTTCACTTTCACAAACAGAAACACTAAATAAAATAATAAAGATTCCATTGTAATTATTTAAAATGTTTGTTTTCTATATAAACTAAAATGAATGTCTCGGTGGACAGTCCCTACCTGTGTACATAGTGCCACATACAGTAGCACTCTATATTTCCATGTGTGACTGCTAATACAAGGTCAAGCAGCGATGTGGGCGCTCTCATGCCAGTCTTGAGGCCATTCAGAACAGATGTTGGCGCAGCCTGCTGGACACGCCAACCTTGACTCAGTCTCAGAGGGTCTTCTTTGGCAGCACAGGCACTCGGCGCTCCCTTCGGCCACACCAGTGCAGTGGAGTTTAAGCTAGTTCTGTGTGGAGGAGTGAGGGGGTCCAGCATTGTGTGTCATTCAAGCTTCAGTGAAAAGGTAGCAGAGAATCAATCACATGCCCTGTGTAACACCGCACTAAATGAAATTCAATGGACTGATTGAGTGAGTGATGGATGATTCGCATACATAGAGCAGAATGAAGAGACAAAGAAACACTCAGAAGGAGTTGGAGGAGGTACAGCTTGGTTAGACCTGAGGACTCCAGGGCTCTGCATCTCATGTAGTAGCACTGTAATTTCAATATAAAAAAAATGACTCCTGAACAGAACACTAGGTTAGGACTTGAGTGAGGGTAACAAAGTGATAAATGAAAACTGTTTCATAAGTACTGTTCTTTTGACTGTTGACTCATGACTGATGTATATTTGGGCTCTTCTCTATTAAATTAGTTAAGTCCTGATTTGTTTTTTTTTTAATTCAGCCTTGTGGGTGGAGAAAATGAATCACTCTTGAAAAACAAATTATTCTTGTAGTTCCTTTTTGGACTGAAACATGTCCATGTATTGTACAGAGAGAGGCTTGGCGCCCCAAGGAGAGGCTATGCCTATAGCCCACATCTGCCCTCCCAGAATGCACCAGGAACTGCGTTTATTTGTGTGTGTGGTTACCATCTGGGCCGAACATCAGGGGCACGCCTGGACTGCTCAGTGAGCCAGTCCACTTTTAATCTGCCCAGCACCCTCTCCCCTCCATCGAAGGTCACTGACTCGCCAAGGACAGCCCTGTCACCCCTGCACGGCGGTCGGCGGGGGTCAGCCCGGGCCATCCATAATAGATGGCAGCTGGCTGTAGTGTATGTCTTCACTTTGCCTGGGGCAGCGGTGCTTGCCCATCGTTCATTCCCACTCCTCGGCCAAGCTAATGTGCTGTGGTAATGCCTGTGTGAGTCAGGAGCCGCTCAGCTCTGTGTGTTCCACAGACACCCAGTGTCCTGTCAGAGCCAAACAGGACAGAAGGTGCTCCAACAAAGGAAACATTCATCTGGAGGTATCACAGCACGACCACAGCCTCGTGCATTAAGAGGCATAGGCTGCGGAGAAGTGGGATGTGATGAATAGGAACAGCCTGCCTTTGGGAACAAACTGAGTGACAAAAGTTCAAATAACTCTTTAACTGTCAACAAATGTCACAGACAACTGCCTTTTTAGATTGGTAATAAAAAAAAGCTTCAGTTTTATCCTTATGAAACCATTCATATAAAACTCTGTCATACTATTCTTATTAACATTGTGAACATTTTTTCTATCATCGTGGTGCTATGGTATATTGTGACTCATTTGTTAGAACAGGCATGTAATCAAATAATCAAATAAATAAAGTCTCAAACTATCCATCCATCCATCAATTTTCTTCCACTTATCCGGGGCCGGGTCACGGGGGCAACAGTCTAAGCAGGGACCCCCAGACCTCCTTCACCCCGGACACTTTCTCCAGCTCCTCCGGGGGGGACCCCAAGGCGTTCCCAGGCCAGCCGGGACACAGAGTCCCTCCAGCGTGTCCTGGGTCTTCCCTGGGGCCTCCTCCCGGTGGGACATGCCCGGAACACCTCCCGAGGGAGGCGTCCAGGAGGCATCCGGAACAGATGCCCGAGCCACCTCAGCTGTCTCCTCTCGACGTGGAGAAGCAGCGGCTCTACTCCGAGCTCCTCCCGTGTGACTGAGCTCCTCACCTTATCTCTAAGACTACGTTCACACTGCAGGGCTTAATGCTCAATTCAGATTTTTTTGTGAAATCTGATTTTTTTGCGAGGCCGTTCACATTTCCAGTTAAATGCGAATTGTATGTGATCTCCAGTGTGAACGCTAAACTCCCCAAAAGTGTCCCGCATGCGCCTTGGAGGACACGATGACGTCACACGCAGCGAACACGCTCAATGTTTACGGAAGTAGCCTAAAGTTGCTTTCGTACCGGAGCCAAAACATACACAGCTTATTTGTTTTAAGGAGGAGAAGGAGAAGGACGAGGTTTTTGGCCACAGCGTTTTGCGGGGCAGTGGCAGCAACGTCTGCAGAAAGGAACATGTGGGTGCGGAGTCACAGCCAGGAGGGGTGGGATTACTACGTGCTTCACCGCTTCACTGATACGAGTTTATATACTATTTTCTCATGACGAGAAGAAAGCCTACTTGTACCACTCTCATTGGAGGAAACACACTCAGGTCGGATGAATGTGACCTGGCCGTTCAGACTGAGGTCGCATGTCAAAAGATCGGATATGTATCGGATTTAGGACCACATATCCAAGTGGCCTGGATCACATTTGAAAAAATCGGATCTGTGTCGTTCACACTGTCATGAGAAGATCAGATACAGGTCGCATAGAGGCAAAAAAATCGGATTTGGGTCGTTTCAGGCTGCAGTGTGAACGTAGCCTAAGGGTGCGCCCAGCCACTCTACGGAGGAAACTCATTTCGGCCGCTTGTATCCGCGATCTCGTCCTTTCGGTCATTACCCAGAGCTCATGACCATAGGTGAGGGTAGGAACGTAGATTGACCGGTAAATTGAGAGCTTCGCCTTTCGGCTCAGCTCCCTCTTCACCACAACGGTCCGGTACAGCGACCGCATCACTGCAGACGCTGCACCGATCCGCCTGTCAATCTCACGCTCCATCCTCCCCTCACTCGTGAACAAGACCCCGAGATACTTGAACTCCTCCACTTGAGGCAAGGACTCCCCACCCACCCAGAGAGGGCAAGCCACCTTTTTCCGGTCGAGAACCATGGCATCGGATTTGGAGGAGCTGATCCTCATCCCAGCCGCTTCACACTTGGCTGCAAACCGCCCCAGTGCACATTGGAGGTCCCGGTTCGATGAAGCCATCAGGACAACATCATCTGCAAACAGCAGAGATGAGATCCAGTGGTTCCCAAACCGGATCCCCTCCGGCCCCTGACTGCGCCTAGAAATTCTGTCCATAAATATAATGAACAGAACCGGTGACAAAGGGCAGCCCTGGCGGAGTCCAACATGCACCGGAAACAGGTACGACTTACTACCGGCAATGCGAACACAGCTCCTGCTCCGGTCATACAGGGACCGAACAGCCCTTAGCAAAGGGCCCCGAACCCCGTACTCCCAGAGCACTCTCCACAGGACCCCACGAGGGACACGGTCGAATGCCTTCTCCAGATCCACAAAGAACATGTGGACTAGTCTGGCTAACACCTGACCATATCACGAAACGAACGGAAGCGGCCTGGGAATTCCCAGGCTACATGTGGACTGGTTGGGCAAACTCCCATGCACCCTTGAGCACCCGATGGAGAGTATAGAGCTGGTCCAGTGTTCCCCGGCCGGGACGAAAACCACCCTGCTCCTCCTGAATCCGAGGTTCGACTATCGGTCGAATTCTCCTCTCCAGCACCCTGGAATAGACCTTACCGGGAAGGCTGAGGAGTGTGATTCCCCGATAGTTGGAACACACCCTCCGGCCCCCCTTCTTAAACAGAGGGACTACCACCCCGGTCTGCCAGTCCAGAGGTACTGTCCCCGACCGCCACGCGATGTTGCAGAGACGTGTCAGCCAAGACAGCCCTACAACATCCAGCGACTTGAGATACTCAGGACGGATCTCATCCACCCCCGGGGCCTTGCCACCGAGGAGCTTTCCAACCACCTCAGTGACTTCGGCCAGGGTGATGAACGAGTCCGCCTCCAAGTCTCCAGCCTCTGCTTCCTCCTCGGAAGACGTGACGGCGGGATTGAGGAGATCCTCAAAGTATTCCTTCCACCGTCCGATAACATCCCCAGTCGAGGTCAACAGCTCCCCACGCCCACCGTAAACAGTGTTGGTGAAGCACTGCTTCCCCCTTCTGAGGCGCCGAACGGTTTGCCAGAATTTCTTTGACGCCGTCCGATAGTCCTTCTCCATGGCCTCTCCGAACTCCTCCCAAACCCGAGTTTTTGCCTCTGCGACCACCCGGGCTGCAGCACACTTGGCCCGCCGGTACCCGTCAGCTGCCTCAGGAGTCCCATGAGCCATCAAGGCCCGATAGGACTCCTTCTTCAGCCTGACGGCATCCCTTACTTCCGGTGTCCACCACCGGGTTCGGGGATTGCCACCGCGACAGGCACCACAGACCTTACGACCACAGCTACGGGCGGCCGCATCGACAATAGAGGCCGAGAACAGAGCCCATTCGGACTCTATGTCCCCAGCCTCCCCGGAATCCAGGAGAAGCTCTCCCGGAGGTGTGAGTTGAAGGTGCCCCTGACAGAGGGCTCTGCCAGATGTTCCCAACAGACCTTCACAATACGCTTGGGCCTGCCAGGTCTCTCCGGCTTCCTCCCCCGCCAGCGGACCCAACTCACAACCCGGTGGTGATCAGTTGACAGCTCTGCCCCTCTCTTCACCCGAGTGTCCAAGACACGTGGCCGGAGGTCAGATGACACGACAACAAAGTCGATCATCGACCTCCGTCCTAGGATGTCCTGGTGCCACGTGCACTGATGGACACCCTTGTGTTCGAACATGGTGTTCGTTATGGACAAACTGTGGCTAGCACAGAAGTCCAATAACAGAACACCACTTGGGTTCAGATCAGGGAGGCCGTTCCTCCCAGTCACCCCTCTCCAGGTGTCACTGTCGTTGCCCACGTGGGCGTTGAAGTCCCCCAGGAGAACAACGGAGTCCCCGGTCGGTGCACTGTCCAGTACCCCTCCCAGGCACTCCAAGAAGGCGGGTACTCTGCACTGCTGTTCGGCCCATAGGCCGACACAACAGTGAGAGACCCGTCCCCGACCCGAAGGCGCAGGGACGCGACCCTCTCGTTCACCGGGGTGAACTCCAACACACAACGGCTGAGCTGTGGGCCAATGAGCAGGCCCACACCAGCCCGCCGCCGTTCCCCGCGGGCAGCGCCAGAGAAATGGAGGGTCCAGCCCCCCTCAAGGAGTTGGGTTCCAGAGCCCAAGCTGTGGGTGGAGGTGAGGCCGACTATATCTAGTCGGTAACGCTCAACCTCCCGCACAAGCTCAGGCTCCTTCCCCCCCAGCGAGGTGACATTCCATGTCCCCAGAGCTAGTCTCCATGTCCGGAGATCCGGCCGTCGAGGCCCCCACCTTCGACTGCCACCCAGATCTCTCTGCACCCGGCCCTTATGGATCCTCCTGCGGGTGGTGGGTCCACAGGAGGACGGCCCCATGTCGCTTCTTCGGGCTTCGCCCGGCCGGGCCCCGTGGGGAAAGGCCCGGCCACCAGACGCTCGCTGGCGCGCACCCACCCCAGGTCTGGCTCCAGGGTGGGGCCCCGGTGACGCCAGTCCGGGCGACGTATCTGACCTTGTTTTAAAACTCAACATAAGGGCTTCTGAACCGCTCTTAGTCTGACCCGTCCCCCAGGACCTGTTTGCCTTGGGTGACCCTACCAGGGGCATAAAGCCCCCGACAACATAGCTCCCGGGATCATTCAGGCACTCAAACCCCTCCACCACGTTAAGGTGGCGGCTGAAGGAGGGGAGTCTCAAACTAAAGCCTAAAATTCAAAACTGCTTAAAACACAAACATTTCAAGAGCTCTCAAGCACATTGTCCATCAAGCATCTTCAGTTTATGTACATGTTCTTTTTTTTAAACTTTCCTATGAGACCAAAATCATTTTAAATGCAAATGACCTAAATAAGATTAGCGAGGTAGGAAGTCTGCTCCCTGTTAATTATCACACGCAGTAGTCAATTAACAACGCTAACGATGGGACACTTACTGAGCGTTAACCCAATTTACTACCGCTATGAGCTGCTTGGACACAGTTGCAAGAGGGAGCTCAGGGTGGAATCAGGAAGCAAGGGGCTTAACTCTCTGTTAGTCATGATGCAACACACACATGTAAAGTCAGTACTGTGAGAAGATGGTGCTGTCTGATCTTTCATGGTTTTCCATTTGAACAGGGGCACCATGTGGACAGAGCAGGAGGGGCTTCATCTGAGGGTAATTAGGAGTTAGCAGGACACGTTAGCTGGATGCTGCTCCCCAGTTAACAGCATTAGCCATGGCAGTGATAAAAGCGTGCTCCGATTTAACAGTTGTCACTAAACCTTGACTGTGAGAGCCATGGGTGAGTGACAGGTCGGAACAAGGCCCCAGCTCAGATTGTGTGTGCAGGTGCGTGTGAGACAAGTGCTGTGGTGTCGGAATCCTTTAGTACAATACAATGTAGTTACACATTTAAGTCAAAATTGCATTATCAAAGTTCACTGTTTTAACACTTGTATGACTTAGATACACTTCTTAGTGTGTGCATAATACTATAATATTTTTGTTGTTGTTTTTGTGACTTTTGTAGTGCTGTCAGTCTTAATAAACAAATAATGGATTTAAATAGACTGTATATATAAAATGACATAGCTAACCCACTAGCCACCACGTACATGGGGGTGCTTTCGGCTCTAATGACTTTACATTGAATTGTCACCTCTCTCTGTAAATGCTTCAGTGTGCTTCGTCATTTTGGTCTGAAATTTTTTGTATTAACCCGCTCTACATGATCTTAATGTGTTCTTAAATAAATTCCTATTCCTAATATGGAACTCAGCTCCAAATTCGATCCTATAGCTGCTAGCCTTGTGAGCTTCATTTGACTGGAGCCAAACACTTAGTCCACTTCTTTATACAGTCTATGGTTTCAGTGCAAACTGTAGTGCTAATTTTTAACTGGCGTCTGCTGGGTAGACCTGTCCCCATAGGTCAATTTTGTGACTATATTTAGAGAGGTACTGTGTCTATGCTGTTTGTCAACACATCCTGCACCTTCTGTGACATTTACATTTAAAATAAATTTACCATAATGTCACTGTAATACAAATAATTTTATTGCTGTAAAAGTGCCTATAACAGGTTAGACTACTAATTTTAAGATCATTATAGTTAATGATAAAAGGAGAAATTCAGTTTGTCAACTGGACAAAGTTTGTTTGGTCGAAAATTATATCATTATAGTTAATATTTTTGCAAAAACATTAACACTAATTTTCCCAATTTGGCAATCTTTTAGGTTTACATTTGGTACTTCCTGGTTGGAAATTATGATCACACTAGTGAATTCCATAACTGATTCTTAGCAAATTACACAAAAATTATTATCTGACAAATACAAAATGCCTTTCTTTTGTGTAAACTGTGTTCAACTTTTGGATAGAATTCTTCCAGTGTGATGTCAATAGTATATTTGAGCTCTTTACTTCCTGTAATTTTCAACTAGGGATGCAAATTATCGATTAATTCATTAATTGATAGTTGATTGACCTTATTGATCAATTAACGATTAACTGATAAGCGGCGTTTTTCACCTGAATTTTAGTGTTTCAATAGGGTCTTTAAGAATATAAGCTATAGTATACATAACACTGAGTCAAAAATATATCATAGTATTATTGTATTGTATATTCCTCAATTAATTATTCCTTAGTAAAAAGCAGACAGATGTATTGATGCTGAATAACAAAATACAGTAATCCCTCGCTCTATCGCGGTTCGCGGATTTTTTATTTATTTATTTATTTTTTTTAATAGTGTCACATTTTTTTATAGTGTAACATTGTGTTCTGTCCTGATTGGTTAAGAGACTAGACCAGGACTAAACGTGGACTGGATTAGGTCTAGACCAGAACTAAACCAGGTCTGGACCAGGTCTGGACCAGGTCTGGACCTGGACTGGACCGGGACTCGACCGGGTCTGGACCTGGACTGAACCAGGATTGGGCCGCTGCGTGCCGCAGCTGGTTTTGTGCGGCTGGTTTGTGGCTCGGGGCCGAGCCGCGGGCCAGCCGCGCGAAGCTCGGGGCCCGGGCGGGACCAGCAGCGGCACGTTGCAGCGCATTCCTGGGCGCCGCGGTTCGATCTTGCCTCGCGCGTACACCCGGGGCTGCTGAGCAATGCCGTTGGTGCCTGCGGCCGGCTGTGAGTCGAGCGCAGCGCGGTGCGCGGTTGCCTTGTTTCGTGACCACGCGGTTAATTACAATTAATGCATTTTGTTCGACTAACGTCTTAATCGACAATTAATCGTTAATCGATTAATTGTTGACATCCCTATTTTCAACATATCTTTTGAATTTAAATTTTTCTTCGCAAATTGCTTCTTGATTGGTGTAAAACTGTAATTTAAATTTATAGTAGTTATAATCCCACCAAATTAAAGATGCATTGTACATCTTTTCTGGTGGAGAGAATGTCTAATGTTTTTCTCCATGGAGATTGCTTTGTCTGAAATGTTTCACAGTATGGCTTTAAATTATCATGGAGACCAAAGCAGACCAAGTTGCAGATCAGATCTGTGGAGAGGTAATCCTGCTCAACAAAGCATGTTTTTCTTGTTATTTTTGAGCTACTGATCAGAAGGTTGGTGGTTCGAATCCTGCTCCCGACATACATACAGTGCCGTGAAAAAGTATTTGCCCCCTTCCTGATTTCTGTGTTTTTTGCATATTTATCACTCAAAACATTGTCAGATCATCAAACCAATTTTAATATCACACAGAAACAACCCAAGGAAAGACAAAATTCAGTTTTTGAATGATGATTCCATTTATTAGTGCACAAAAAAAATCTAAACCTATCTGGCCCTATGTGAAAAAGTAATTGCCCCCCCTTGTTAAATCACAAACTAACTGTGACTAACCACAGTTTTGAGAAAACTTAGTTCAGTTCTACATGCCACACCCACACCTGATTGTCACCACCTGTGTTGAATCAAGAAATCACTTAAATAGTTCCTGTCAAACAAAGTGAAGTTGGCTACAACATCTCAAGAACAAACACATCATGCCACGATCCAAAGAAATTCAAGAACAAATGAGAAAAAAAGTGATAGAAGTCTATAATTCAGGAAAAGGTTACAAAGCCATTCCCAAAGCTCTGGGGCTCCAGCGAACCACTGTCAGAGCCATTATTCAAAAATGGAGGAAACTGGGAACAGTTGCAACCCTTCCCAGGAGTGGTCGACCAACTAAGATTACTCCAAGAGTGCGACGACGGCTCATTCAGGAAGTCACAAAAGAACCTAGACGCACATCGAAAGAACTACAGGCCTCGTTGGCCTCAGTTAAGGTCAGTGTTCATGACTCCACCATTAGAAAAACACTGGCCAAAAATGGCATCCATGGAAGAGTTCCCAGGAGAAAACCACTGCTTTCACAAAAGAACACAAAGGCTCGTCTCACCTTTGCCAAAAAGCACCTTGATGACCCTCAAGACTTTTGGAGAAACATTTTGTGGACCGATGAGTCTAAAATTGAACTTTTTGGAAGGTCTGCAGCCCGTTTCATCTGGCGTAAAAATGGCACAGCATTAGATAAAAAGAACATGGTGCCCACAGTAAAGCATGGTGGTGGCAGTGTGATGGTCTGGGCCTGCTTTGCTGCCTCAGGACCAGGACAACTTGCTGTGATTGACGGAAAAATGAATTCTGCTGTTTACCAGAAGATCCTGAAGGAGAATGTCCGGCCATCAGTTCGTGCCCTCAAACTCAAGCGCTCTTGGATCATGCAACAGGACAATGATCCAAAACACACCAGCAAGTCCACCTCTGAATGGCTCAAAGAAAACAAAATTAAGGTTTTGGAGTGGCCAAGTCAAAGTCCGGATTTAAATCCGATTGAGATGCTGTGGTGTGACCTTAAACGGGCAGTTCATACAAGAAAACCCTCCAATATGGCAGAATTGAAACAATTCTGCATAGAAGAGTGGGCCAAAATCCCTCCCCAGCGGTGTGAAAGACTCATCACCAATTATCGCAAACGTTTGGTTACAGTTATTGCTGTCAAAGGAGGCTCAACTGGCTATTAGATTAAGGGGGCAATTACTTTTTCACATAGGGCCAGATAGGTTTAGATTTTTTTTGTGCACTAATAAATGGAATCATCATTCAAAAACTGAATTTTGTCTTTCCTTGGGTTGTTTCTGTGTGATATTAAAATTGGTTTGATGATCTGACAATGTTTTGAGTGATAAATATGCAAAAAACACAGAAATCAGGAAGGGGGCAAATACTTTTTCACGGCACTGTATATCTCTTTGTAATCTCACGCATTCGCGAAAGCCTGTCACCCGCAGCTCCACTGAACCACTCACTCCAACACCCCTCTCTCTGTGACTCCAGCTGTTGACATTCAAGCATCTTTATCAGGGTGTCCCAGGTCCTAAATGCCACATCTGCCCCCTGAACATAAATCATCATCAGAGCAGTCCGGCCCACCCATTTCATCTGTGTAACCAGAGACCCGGGCGTCAGCAGGAAGTGTATCGGTGCGGCGAAACTATTGAACATTGATCTGGCGCCATTGATCCGAGCCCGTCCCTCCCACTCGGACACTCCTCTCTCATCGGATGTGTGCTGTAATCTGTAGATTCACCGGTACAGGCCACCTCCCTCTGGAATACACACATAACATCAGATAATGAGAATAAATGACAGTTGTGGCTGCCATGGCTAATTATTCACCAGCTTTGATTTCTCCTCTTTGGTCAATATTTCTGACATCAGTTGCATGGATCACCTTGTAAAACACCATCAAATATGACTTAAAGTGGATATGACAGGTTTTAAGGTTTTTTGTTTATTTTATTTTTTTGCACACATTGGATGATATTTATTTTAAACGGGAGAAGCTCTTTATGATTTCATTTCTTAAATATCATGCTAATATTTAAGAAATTGTAAACCATCTTATGTTACATTTGTATAGATATCTAGTTATAACTGCACAATACCCCTGCTTTAGGAGTAAGCCTGTTTCATAATAATGCTCGATTTTGCAATTTTTCCCAAATCTTGATTGTTGAAAACCCCAAGTTAATCAAATAAATTCGACTTGCCCAGCCCTGATATGTCATCAATATGTAAATCTAAAATAGAGGGACAAGGAGCACATTTTTCTGAAAGTTTAAACTTTTATTTCAAAAAAGTAAACTGTGTATTTTTGTCACCATATAATAACTATTGTGTAAATTAGACTAACTTTGGCCCTTGTGGTTTATAGGTTACCGTGGAAATATCTTTGCATACAGTATCCCACACCTGCTGCCCATGTCCAACCAGGAAATTAAATTGTAACTTTACCAAAATTTTAAAATTAGGAAAATCTTAAACCTGGCTTTGTATGGATTTTATTCAAAGCAGTCTAATGTAACCTGTCAAATGTACATTATCTAATTTGAGTTGCTTGTTTGATTATTTTTTTCTTACTGACATAATTAGCCATTTACAATATTGCGTCTACTACTGTATATGAATATCCACAGTGTAATGGAAGTGGGAAGATTGACGCTCTATAGTTCAGTATTTATATCTTTATCAGCAGTGCAACAGCTCGACTGTAAAAGCTACAACTGTGTGATGCACCAATCAATAAACACGTAATTTACAAACTAGAGGGCAGCTAATCAATGCGTATAAAAGAAATGAAATATATATTACAGGAACTGTGCTTCAGCACTGACCACAGACTCAGATAAATGGTCAAGTCATTTATTTTTGTCACTATTGATTATTCAATCCACAGAGTTCACCAGAATCGTCCGTCTTGTCTTCCTCTGTTCACTCCGTCTTCTTCTGGGTGCTGATTTATGATGTCACTGGTCCAGGGAGCAGTGCTGGTTAAACACCTCACAGATGAATAAAGGGATGTGAACCAAAGAGCTGCTAATGTGAGGGGGGACTGATGATGCGTCCAGATTCAAGGACTGTTTGCATATGGCATCCCATAGACTTTTTTAAGGAATTATTTTACATTATGCTTTGTCTGTGCTTGTTTTGTTTTAAAACTAGCTTTGGTTTGTACAAGTATCGCAAGACCCCAGCATATTTATTGCACAATTTAAGTTTAATTACGTTTTGTGATATCCTTTGACCCTCTAATTGTGGAAGATTATTTTCTTTTTCTTAAAACGACCCAGATTTACATTCATAGTAATAAGATGTGTGTAGAATCCCTCAGACGTCCAGGTGGAATCCATGGCAAAAGGAGAAATTCAGTTTGTCAACTGGATAGAAGTTTCATAAACTTTTGTCCAGTTGACAAATGTAATTTCTCCTTTTGCCATTCATAGTAATAGTCTAAAATAATGAGAAAAAAATCATATGGTTTATTTACATTTTTGTGATTTCATGGCGCTCAAATTACATAACAGTCAAATTATAGCACATGCTTGATGAATTGTAAAAAAACATAATCATAATTCTTGTCAGGGAAACTCAATACCCATTCATAATCATTCATTTTAAATTTAAGAAGAAATATTTAAAATTCAAGAAGAAACAGAACAGTGAACTTGAGTCATTTGTTTCGTTGCTATCTATGTCCACCTTCTTTTGTCTCCAGTCCAAGAACCAAGTCCTATTACTATATTTAATTTTTACATTTTCCCCCCAAACTCCACGCTGGTCGACTCTGGCTATTGCTTGTCATTAGAATAACAAATGCCCGGGCGCTCCTGATTTAGTGTGGCGCTCTGGCCCCTGATGTATATTAATACCACAGCACTGCACCTCTTACCATGGCTTCATCACTCATCGGGGTAAAAGAGGCAGAATTGAAAAGCGGGCCTTGTTTTTGCTGGAGCCCGGATCACAGTCATTTATTGTGTCACGAGACAGGGCGGCTTCACTGCTTGTCCTTCACCCCCACGTGCAATGCCAACCTCTATTAGATGCTTAAGTATGTTTGGGAGTTTGAAGCTTGCTGTTGTTGACATAAAGGTAAACAAATTAGAGAACACTTTAAAAAGTCCTTTGGCATTATATATGGGTGGTCAATATGCAAAAAAATCTATATGGAGCAAAGATTTCAGTTCTATCATGATTCATGTAAAAGTTAGTATCCTTAGATTGCCTTTAAGAAAGTCATCTGCTTAATCTAAAATTTCACACTTGATTTCAGTTTAAATCCACCTGTCACTCACTCAGAGCATTGCTGAGGCTAACCTATAGGGGGTGGAGGTGGGAAAAGGTGTCTGTGTTTTAAGCGCAGATCTACAAGCAAGAATGAATTACAATATAGTAGTGATTACATTCCATTGCATTTAAGGCCATAACGACCGAAATACAAAAAATAAAATCGTTGTTGTATGCTGATCATTGTAATCTTTATCTGGACTATACAGACACATACAAAAATACCTTTTTATAACAAAGATAATGTCATTAATAATCAATAAATAAATATTTCTCATTTTCATCAATAATACACAATTTTAACCTTTATTTGGTTGATAGTAAGTTTCAATTTAGATATTATAATTTGACTAGTGGACTAAATTAATCTACTACTACTGTCTTGTGTCTTATTTAAAGTTTTAACATGCCTTTCTGGACTTTAAACCTTTTAAAATCCCACTATGGAGAGGTGTTGAAAAGTGCTAAAAACACTTAAAACAATACATATGGTTTAAATAAATGTAATTGCTTTATCGATAAATAAATGAAATATTAAAGTGATGGTTTGTTGCAGCCCTAGATCATCTTTGTGTTGTGCAGCGGTCTTACTTTAGATATTTGCATTTGACTTCATGCATATTTTTAATCATACTGTGTCCGTGTGGCTGTTTGGTCTGCAGTGGTTCTTCTTCTTGAGTGAGTGCTGTGGCTTGGGGCAGGGTAAAGTGATGACTGCTCTGACAGATTGTCCTCCAGCGCACTGCGAGCACTTCTCCCAGACACGAGGCCCGTCCCTTTTTCATCTCCTCCTGAGTGGACGTGAGGGCTCACCAGCTCCGCAAGACAAATAACACTTTGGCTGCACATCAGTCTTCCCGGCAACAAGGTGGAGCTGGGTCTGCACTCACCGGAGTCCATGTAGCTCTGGACTCTGCTGTAAATATGTTTGTGTGTGGAGTTCATAGTTGTCTCTGCTATGGCCCAGAGCTTCTTGTTTATTTAAAGGGCTCATATTACACTATTTTCTTATCTATGATTTTAATGTTTCCTCATCACAGACATACGTGGAGTTCTGTTTTATTTCGTTCACACATGTTAAACACAAATTCTGCATATTTAGGCTGAGTTCTTCTTTTAAAAAACACTGTTCCACCTTGTGATTTCATGTGGTAATACAGGAAATGTATATTTTCACTAGACTCATTTGTTAACTTGAAAACTGAAATTAAACAGTTTTCATGACATCACATGGTGGAACGAAGAGCATTTTGAGCTTTGGAGATGTAGACAGACTAATAATTACTCAAACATGTGTGAATGAAAGAAAATGCAACTCCAGGGCATAATATAGGATCTTTAACTGTGTAACAACTTAATTATTGCTCCAATCAAGTATACAAATGTTGCCAAAATGTTGTTGTTAATTAAAGTATGTTCTAAATAACATTCACTTATTCTGCCCTTCAAAACCAAGAGCAAAATCACTTGGCTTTTAAAACAGATGATGTATGTGTAGCTTAACGTTTGAGTAATAATTTACTATATTAGTATAGTTTTTATTACCATAGTTTTTATTACCATCAGTGCAATATTTGTTTACTTCTTTTAAAGGTAATATATTCTGCAAAATTGACTCATGTGAGCTTTATATATTTTTTTCAGACATATTTGAGTAAACCTTCATTATAACAAAACAAGTTTTTTGATGAGGAAACAGCATTATAACATACTACATCAGAAATTACCATAATATGGGCCCTTTAATAGCTTCATTTTGAATAGTGCAGACAATACAGATCAGTCTTGGATTAAAGAAAAAATAATAATTTTTTCCAAACTCCAAAATCTTGAAAATCTCTTCCCTTCCTGACTGCTGTACATGTGTTTTTTGGCAACATTGGCAAGTCAGTCATATTCTGTTTTTTTAAATATCTTTTGGCTACAGTGCACCTCTAGACCCATCTTTTGACCCACTGCTCCAAATTTCCCCAGTTATTTCCCAATACAAATCAGATTTGTTACTTGTAACTTGTATCTGAACATGGCATACACTGCTCCACTCCTCGGTGCTGTACCTGACAGTACCTCTGGAGCCTGTTGGTGTGACTGTGCTGTATAAAAGCGTCTCGTCTCATGACTCGTTGACTTCAGAGGGACTCCAAGGGAATCCTGAGGCCACACTCCCTCAGCCGGTGCCACGGGCAATTACCAGCGTTTGAAATGCAAATGGCCGCCGTGTACACGTGTTTTAGTGTGTGGATTCTCACAAGCTAGTTTACACTTTACCCAATGTGTCCGCATGCTGTGGATGTGTGTGCGTTTCCTGGGTAAGTTATCTTAAAAGCACACGGCCCAGTGGTGCCCCAGCGCAGCAGCAGCACTCAAATACAATCACATCTGAGCGCGCTGCTACCTTGTGCATGCTCGCCATAAACGGGACCCTCCAAAACAGCAGCCGACAAAGAACATACCTTCAATTAGCCAAACCATTAACATTTTAGAGGAAGTCTGTGTTTGGGTCCCCTGGGCGACCCGCACTCGCTACCAGCCTCCTTTTCATATTCAAATCCAACACATAAAAGTTAGCCATATCTAACCCTAAAAATGGCGCTTTTACCATTTTGTCAGGAGAAAGAGCCAGAAGTTTTAGTGGTAGATATAATTGCCAGCTTATATAGTAGTATTATGTTTAACAGTTATCCTGGGCCATAGGCTGTTCCAGAGCTCTCACCTGAATACCAGTTTTATTTAAGCAGTTTCATGTTTCAAACTTCTCTTACTCATCTATCTGCTGTGTGTAGGAAATTGTTTGTCTCCATGGATATGTTATAGCTTTGCCTAAAATGTTTCACAGTCGGGCATGAACCTTGGCTATTGTCATGGAAAAGGCCATGCTACAAGGTCAAATTACAGGTCAGATCTTACCCTAATCCAAACAGTAAGAATGCAAGTTTTTCAAGCAATAAAAACAGTTGTATTTGAATAAATGCTAGATAAATGTTTAATGCCATACTGTGGAACAAAGCAAAACAATATCCTCCACTAGAAGTTACACCGTGCTCCTGTAATATTCAGCTCCTAAACGTATACATTCAGTTCAATAATATACAATGTAGTCCTTAAAGTTGGAACTAGATATATACTGATATGTTTTTTTTTTTCATGACCAGTGCCAATACCGATTGTTTAGAATCCAGAGCAACCAATGGCTGATATGTAGGGAGAATTTTGATCATTTTCACCAAATTCCTTTCTGGATCAAGTTTGTCTAAGTTTTTATTCGTGGCAAACTCACCTACAGTCCCTTTTTTACCACAAAGCTTCAAGAGGGCTACATAGTCACATTTTGAGCAGTTATCTTTTTGCATTATTTATCATCAACTGATATATTGGTCTCTCTGTAATTGGAATTTAAGCTGTTAAAGTAAAACTGTAGTGAAATTGTCTGTGGAACTTCAGGCATTATTCATATATTCAGTGTTGAGACTGTGAGCTGTGAGTTTGGGTCTTTTCTAATTTGGTAGGCCATTAGTCAATCATACTAACCTACATTCATTTAAACCAGCACCTCTCTGGAGGCAGCCTCAACTCTCCAGTGCTTCTGTGGTCATTATCATGTTGCTGTGGTTGGGTCTTCTCCATAAGAGACGCTTCTATTGATTTGTTTCATTTTTTGTGTCTGGCTGTTGTCAGTAAGCCGTACCATCATCGCTCCACTCGGACAGGGGCTGCGCTTCCGATGCATTCTGTTACAGTTCAACAGATAACTCACAACGGAACGTATGTTTGGGCTAAACTTTGAACTTACTGCTAGAAGTAGTGGGGCTGTGGTTTTGTTTCATTCACTAACGCAGGAGTTTATACTTTAATTTGAGATCGACTGATCCAGAGAAACTGAGAAACTATTTTGATTATTTTTCCTTAAATTATGCTATATAAATTTAGTATATACTCACCCACAGCCCTTTTTTACCACAAATCTTTAAGAAAGCTGCATAGCTCTCATTTTGTGCAATTATATATTTGTCTTAGAGTGTTAGAATAAAGCTTTGTGCGTATTTTGTGCGTACAGCAGATCAACCAAAGCAAAATATCGGCCTGTGCTGGAGATTTAAGGAAGATTGTCGATTCCCTAAAATGTCCAAATATCAGCCCTATCTCTAACTTTAACTTTATTGTATCTGTCTCTAACTTTAATGTGCAAAGTGTTGTGCATTGACAAGAACAGCGAGTTTTGGCGAGTTGTGGAATAAGTAAAGTGAGAAAGATTTAAAATGTAATTGTGTAATGTGTTTTGTATATTTATCAACAGTTAGTGTCAGTATTATATAGTATTATATATTCAATGATGGAAAATGTTGATTGGCTTTGGATCATTTTAAAATATTAAAACACTTTTTGGATCAAATTGTACTGACATAAAAAGATGTAATACATGTATAGATTTAGTTTGAATAATTCTTTCAAAAACAGTGAATTGCCCATAGAATTATAGACCCCTTCTGAGATTATGATTAGAACCATATTGTTTTCCAAAACCTATTGTAAAACATGGTAAATTCCCGTGCACCCTGCTGTTGTTGTTATAAAAACTATTCTAAATGACTACGTTTGTTCCACTATATTAGATAAAAAAGCACATTCACTTAGAACAACTGTCAGTGGTGAATTGAGACATTGACTCAGTGGAAGGAAACACCCTCTAAAATGCTGAAATTATGTATTGATTTTCCTTGTGTTGTCTGGGTCCATGCCTCTGGGTAATTGCCTCTTCATTGCTGTTGGAGCACTGAGCTGTTTCAGTGACTCTGGCTCTTATTTAGACACTACAGCCTCCTCCATGTGTGCCCGGGGTTAGACAATGGACTGGACAATAACTAGCATCATGTTAAACTAAATGTACACAAGTATGGGACAGAATTTGACAAAAATAATCTCTGTTTCAATTTTCTGATTCCTCTTGATAAGAATAATCAGAATTTACAATCGGTTGGATTAGTATTGCACAAAGTGAATGGATTTTAAAGAGGCACTGAGCAACATTTTTAGTGGAGGGTCCGCCACCTGCTTGTCTCCATGGAAATATTGCTTTGTCTAGAATCTTCCACAGTACAGATTACACCTATCATGAGGGAGAATTATTGTAAAAAAAAAAAATTATTTTAAATGTTCTATGTAAAAAGTCTTACACAGTTAGCCTTGTGGGCTTTAGTGAGACACTAAGACAAAGTGATTGTGCCTGTCCCAATTCCCAAAACGTAAAAGACTTTTATGTTTTAAGCCTCTAAAATGGAGGTATTCATTATTAAGTTTTAGACACTCTCAATGCTCCTGCAAAACTCCTTTACATCAGAATTGTTTAGTTGAGTTAAGGCCACTATCAAACATTGAGGAACTTACAGTTACATACAAAGTATAGTTATAGATGTAAGTTATATAGTCACTTAATAAGTGTTGAACTCACCAGTATGGCATTAAACTCACCTATCTACATAAAAACAAGCAATGCTACTAGGACAAATTACAGATCTATGGAGAGGCGAGCCCGCTCACTGTAGGAAGGATTTTTTTCCCAAGGTATTTTGGAGAAATAAAAACAAATTTAATGAAATAAGTACTAGATAAATATGCTTAATACCATGCTGTGGAAATCAAAGCACTAACATTTCTGCATCCGAACATTTAGAGACACCGCTTTACAAGTGTTTTTGTTTTAGGTGTTTGCACAAACAAAGTGTGACTCTAGACAAGAACTCTAGACAAGTAAGTTTGTGAAAATGGATTCAAATTCCTTTACTGTGTTATTGTTTCAGTGACTTGATAAATCAAATAAACGCGGGCTGTGCTAAATTGCTGTGTGAATACGGCTGCTGAAACCAATAGTGCTTTCTTTGCTTTGCTAATTATTAATTAGCCCTCTCCTTGCATATGTGTTTATTCCTAATTGTATTTGATGGATGACTGGCAGCTCTGACACCTCATTAGACCAGATTAATTGAACGACACAATATTTATGTCTCGGCAATGACCAGTTATCCCGCCATCTATCACTGAGATGATCTCGCTGATTGAAAACCACTGGTCCGTGTAATCCTAATTATTTGGAATTAGAAAAGAAGTTATAGCTTCTTGTGGCGTTTTCCTGTGATGACGGCAAATTGGAAACATTAAATGCATAACGAGGGGGAAAATGAGAAGAAGACACAATCAAAGCGTTAATGTGAAAGTGTGTCCGTGTGCACACAGGCACACGGACACACTTGGAGTCATAACACCGTCTGACAAACCTGAAAGCCAATGCCCATAGGACCACTATTAGAAAAGCACTGTCTGTATTTTCCGACTCCCTTACTTCCAAACGTGCTCCAGCAGAACATCTCGATCTATATTGCTTTATTTAAAAAGTTAGCTGAGCACTCAAAAAACATTTCCACTGAACTTCATATAACCCTCGTCTAACTTCTGCAAAAGCCCCGTGCCTCATGGGAGGAGCACAAACTAAAATCCTGCATTTGAGCTCACAGAAGCAACAAGGCCCAAAAGAGTGGAGCTTTTACTATCATACAGCGGAAGGAAAGCCGCAAGGAACACAGTTCTTTCACAGGTACTGAGAACTTCCTCAAGCTTATTTTTCCAACTTTTCAAGTGGCTAACACCATTAGCCCGCTCCCTTGTGGTCTTGAAAGGAGTGAAGCTGATTGAATTAAGCTGTTTACTTCTTTTACACATTTCAAGTTTTTTGCTCATAAGTCAGGCACTGTTGCATAAAGACTACAGACAGGCACAGCTTTGTCTCTCACAGTGAGTATAACAGAAGTATAACTGCTCTCTGAATAATTCTTTAAGATACTAGATTTTATCTCAAAGTAGAGAGATTCATTGTCTTAATACACATAGTAACAAAACCAGATGCATTTACAAGGATAATATCTAATAAGTAAAAATAATGAATTATCTTTATTTACGCTATAGATTTCCTAACATCTTCAGCGGCCAAACTAGCATATTAAGATAATGTTAAACTTTTCTTGATTGTCTCCCTAGAGATGTTAGTGTTATGCCTAAAATATTCCACAATATGTCAGTAACTTATCTATCACTATGGAGACAAGCAGGTGACACCACAAGACCAAGTTATAGGACAAATCTGTGGAGAGACAACCGTGCCCAGAGTAAGAATGCAAGTTTAATGCCATGTTGCGTAACATTTCAATAACAGCACAAACAGCAATAATGGTGGACCTCCAAACAAAAAAGTCACATAATGGACTTTACATTTATTTAAAGATGTGTATTTAAAATATCATGGATTGAAAATAAAATGGTCTTCAGTATTTATCTCATATTACAATATTTTCTGCTTGAGTAAGTCGTGTATTAGTGTGCCAGGTTCAGCTATAACCCATATATTATAAACATATGCAGACAGTCAGATCCACATGTGTGTATCTATCTGCAGACCATCTCTGAATGTGCTGCTCGCTATCTCTCCAGGACACCACAAAGACATTCTTAGAAGCTGTAAAGTCATTTACACCTTTATATTGTAATTCATTTAAGCATCCTTTTTGGATGTGGTCGGCACTGACCACTCTTCTCTCATTTTAAAAATAGGACAAATGCTCTTTTGGAATCAACCCGGGAGAAGTTTAATCTCATTGAATGGATCCAAAGGCAGACGTTTAGCAGCGCACAGTGTCGAATACAAGATTATACCTGCCTGATATAGCTCTTCCACCACCCGTTTATTTTTATCCCTATTAAGGCAGTGATATCCTTAAAGGCTGCCAAAATTATCCTGTAAAAATGCTGACTGGGAAAAATGAAAGGTTCAGGCAGTTCTAGTAAGCAATCTGCGCGCATGGAGGAGCAATGTGACTGCTGTGCTTGCTATACAACAGGGTGACCCCGGCTGAAGGGAGAGGGGAGGCGCATTCAAAGTCAAGCCCCCATCTTAGAGTCTGGACCCACGAGCTCCCATTGAAATGAGATAGACTGCCAACACAGGCTCATGTACATATGCTGAGCTTTATTAGAATAGTAGTTTTAACAGTTAGCTTGTGGCAGAAGGAAACCTTTCATATTAATATCTTCAGCCTTTAGCGTGTTTGTTTTTTAAAAGGCCCATATTCGCTGTTTTCTGATTTATGTTATAATGTTGTTTCCTCATCAAAAACACAAAAACCCTCTGTTCCACCTTGTAATGTCATTTGGTAATACAGGAAGTGCTCCGCTGTGTTTTTAAACTGCATTCAGCTGCACTAGAATTATTTGAATAACTTCAACCCTGGAATTCTCAATCGCTATACTCAACTAAAGGTAAAAGGTAGCTCTTAAAGGGATATGCCACCCCCAGGTCAAATTTGGGCATCTCCCCACAGTCCAGAGACTAAAATAAGTGGTGGAAAGCGTTTTCCTGCTCACCCAGCCATTGTCCGAGCCTGTCGCTACTGACCGCCGCGGTATCTGCAGCTACTCCGCCTTAGACTGGAGTCTAACGTCGCCAGAGAAAGATTTCGGCCAAAAGGAATTCATTTGCTCGATGCGTTTCCCAATTACTTTCTGTGTAGTGCGCATTCATATCGAGTGCAAATAAATGTGCAAATCAACACGGAGAGCTTGCCTTGGTCATTTTGGGTGGGAACTATTTTCCAGTGCGGAAGAATACAGTCGAATCACGCACCACGTTGTGCAACAGGGGAACTTCCTTCCCGGTGCGTAACTGGGATTCCCCTGGCAGCGTGCTGCGTGATTCGGCCATGTCCTTCCGCACTGAAAAATAGTTCCCACCCAAAATGACCAAGTTAAGCTCTCCGTGTTGATTTGCACATTTATTTGCACTCGATATGAATGCGCACTACACACAAAGTAATTGGGAAACGCATCGAGCAAATGAATTCCTTTTGGCCGAAATCTTTCTCTGGCGACGTTAGACTCCAGTCTAAGGCGGAGTAGCTGCAGATACCGCGGTGGTCAGTGGCGACAGACTCGGACAATGGCTGGGTGAGCAGGAAAACGCTTTCCATCACTTATTTTAGTCTCTGGACTGTGGGGAGATGCCCAAATTTGCCCTGGGGGTGGCATATCCCTTTAACTTTAAAAGCTACCACTTCATGACATCGCAAGGTGGAACAGAGCATTTTGAAATTTGAAGATGTTGACAGGCATCGTCCTTTAAAGGATTACTCAAACGTGCAAATTAAACAAAACACAACTTTTAAGCAGATATCTTTGCTTAGTGCAGTGGTTCTTAACCTTGTTGGAGGTACTGAACCCCACCAGTTTCATATGCACATTCACCGAACCCTTTTTTAGTGAAAAATAAAATATGATTTTTATTTTTTATTTTTTTCAAATTCAAGACATAGGTTTTACTGGTGCACAAAATGAACTATGCATCATTGTGTTCAAAGAAAAACAATAAAATGCATGCACTCACAACAAATTACAGACCTTTTCACAAAGACATGACCTTTTTTTTAAGAGTACCACACTGAAATGGTTTTAATTTTTAACCTTATGTATTCCAATAATGAACTTATTGTATTTATGCTATTTATTGTTTTTAACATTTCCATGAGGCGACAATAACAATGAATATTTACTGCAAATCAGTGTGACTTCTTCTCACGAATCATATGAGTCGGGTGCGTGTCTTGACCTCCGCCGAACCCCTGAGACTGACTCACCGAACCCCTAGGGTTCGATCGAACCCAGGTTAAGAATCACTGGCTTAGTGTTTTTACATTGTACGAGTAGGTGAGATGGTGTATGAAGGTGCTGGTTGTTTGGTAATTCAAATGTTTTGTAGACATTTTGATCATAATTCTGCCACTTGATTGTTCACTACTGAATAACTTGGCCCTCAAGTTTTTGTTTTTGTTTTTTTTTTATTATTATATAACTGGAAATTCATCTTCTGCATTTGGTCCTTGCCATACTTTGTGCTATTCCCATCCATTTTCTTCCGCTTTATCCTGTATTCGGGTCGCAGGGGCAACAGTCCAAGCAGATCTGCCGCCCAGATCTCAACGCACTGGAAGCTGGAAATCGAAACCGCTCAACCAATGTCGAGAGCAGGATTCGAACCACCAATCCTCGGATCAGTGGACAAACGTTCTACCAACTAAGCTTCATGTAAATGAGAAAAATTTATTTTACCACAAACCAGGAATTAATGGTGGTTCTCTATTAGCAAAATTGCGAAACACCCTTATGAACTAAGCCAAAGATGTTCATTTTGTCTTCTTATGTACTTTAACTATTTGGGTTCTTTTTTAAAGACAATACAGTAATGTGTATTTACCGTGTTGAAATGTTTCAGCTGCTAGCTGCAAGCCATCTTCAGAACTGTCACCGGTGTTGGTGGTGACGTTTCGTATATCAATTGTTGTTACTGCTCACCAAAACACAAAAAGACAAAGCATTGCAGGAAAACCTAAAATCCACCATGTCAGACCACTGTGAAAGAAATAATCAAATTATGGATTGGGATGGGGCACAGATCATTGGATCGGAGAACAACAAGTTCAAAAGCTGGATGATGGAGGCTATTGAAATCAGGAAACGAGGCATGGACAGCATTAACCGTGATGATAGAGCGTTCCTCCTTTCACACACCTGGGACACCTTCCTCCTGAGAGCACCCGGTGACGGGAGGCGTGGTCAGTCTGAGCGACCTGCCAGGTAAATCAGGCTGACCACGCCCACAGGAAGTAACAACAGCTGATATACGACACGTCACCACCAACACTGGTGACAGTTCTGAGATGGTTTGCAGTTAGCAGCCGAAACATGTCAACAAGGTAAATACACGTTACTGTATTGTCTTTAAAAAAGAATCCAAGAAGTTAAAACCCCAATGAACTAGTCGCAGTGAATATTTAGGATGCTTGTAATGCATTAGTAAAGTGTGGTATAAGTTTGAATTGTATCTGAAATAGTTCCGTTTTTTACCATTTAAGAGAATAAAAATCTGTTGCAGTGCCTTTAAACTTGTGCTTTACAAAAACATTAATCCAGGAGTTGAGGATGTCTCCACAATATTAAAAAGTCAGTGAATATGTAGAAGAAGAAGAAGAAGACGACATCTTTTATTTACTACTATTTACTACTTCCATTTCTGCCTTTTTTCAGAAACTCACGATCTCTATGAGTTTTGACAAATCTGGAGCCCACAGAGGAAAATTTAGGTTGAAACTGTGTCTTTTATTCTTGGAAAGGGACAAACTAAGAGGATAATTTCCTTATCAAACGTGCACCAAGTCATTTGAAACAGAAGTTTTGTACTCAAGTTAAGCGATCCTCCGGGTGAAGTTTGTAATTGAAGAGTTCCAGATGCCCTGTGGGTGTTCACTGTGTTGGAAGTTTGTACAAGCGCAGATAGCAGCAGGTGCGTGATCTGAATGATAGTGTTTTTAGTAAAGCCCTCTCCACTTACACTGATATACGATTTATGAATACTGCCGACCATATACTCAGCATAGTAGTTTTGTAGCCTTTTTATTCTATTTACTCTTACTTTACTACTTAATTAGGCTAATTTTATTCTATTTAAAGGTCCTATATTTCACGAAATGGATTCTTTATGAGCTTTAAGCCATGTTATAATGCTGTTATCTCATCAAAAACCTGGAGTTGTGTTTTGTTTCATTCACACATGTTTGAGTTACACTTTATTATAAGTCAGATTACATCTCCAAAGCTCAAAATGCTCTGCTCCATCTTGTGATGTCATGTATGTAGTTTTGAAGTTAACAAGCTTTTACCTTTAGTTCAGTAGAGATTGGAAATTTCAGGGCTGAAACCAAAGAAATGATTCTAGTAAAAGTGTATGGAGTTAAAAACACAGCGGGACACTTCCTGTATTATCACATGACATCACAAGGTGGAACAGAGTATTTTTTGTTTGAGAGAAGAACTCTAAATCTGTTTGTGTGTTAAACATGTGTGCATTAAACAAAACACAACTCCAGGTATATTCTGATGAGGAAACAATATTAAAACATTGATGAGAAAATAATGGGCCCTTGAAATAGGACACTACATATGTTGATAAGTTGAACACATTTTTATTTTATATATTATTATATAATTTTTTTAATCTGTTAATTGTCAGAGCAGCTGATTAGCAGTCTTGGATGCATCAGTCTACGTCAGGGTGACTAGCTGTGTGAATCTGCTTTTCTTGTACTTAGCTGTTGCAACATTGCAAAGTAATTTCCTTATTCTGAGATAAATAAATCATATCTTATGTTATTGTACTTTTTCAAACAAACAGCCCTTATGTTGGTGGTTATATTTTGATTGGTTCAGACTTAAAGACACTTCATAAATAGCGGTATGGCACCCTGTTTGCTGCAATCGTATTAAAATGAACTTGAGATTAATGTATTGATCCTATTGTGGATTCCAATGACACAACTTGTTTTGTTGGAGGTGACTGTGGAGGCCCCCTGTTGCTACCTGGGTGATGTCCACCAGCGGTTGCACATTTTATTGATGACTAAGAGCAAGCTAAACTTTGACTTAGGTGGTCATAGACTTTGCTGGAATTGTATCTAATAAAAATGTGGATTTGTGCACTTTTTGTTTTGTCATTAGTTTAAGTTTTAGCAGAGCATACTGATGGGCATACTGAAGTGCTGGTACTCAAAAAGGGGATTTGTATACAGTAAGTGGTGGTTAGAAGTAGAGCTGAATACCTGTGCATACCAGCCCACTTAAAGCTGTTGTTGACAAGATGATAAGCTGATATAGACTTTGAAGTTGGGGATCCAGAGTATTGCCCATAAAACTAAAAGAAACCTGTAATCTTCCAAATAAGGTTATTTTTTTCTGGACAACCAAGTCATTTACTGGCACATTTTAGAGCATTTCAAATTAGCTACAACAAATATTATATTAATATTTTAATCAGAATAATAAAGACATCTGTATTGGTAAATGTTTGCATGTTTTAAAGGGATATGCCACCCCCAGGTCAAATTTGGGCATCTCCCCACAGTCCAGAGACTAAAATAAGTGGTGGAAAGCGTTTTCCTGCTCACCCAGCCATTGTCCGAGTCTGTCGCCACTGACCGCCGCGGTATCTGGTGCTCCTCCGCCTTAGACTGGAGTCTAACGTCGCCAGAGAAAGATTTCGGCCAAAAGGAATTAATTTGCTCGATGCGTTTCCCAATTACTTTGTGTGTAGTGCGCATTCATATCGAGTGCAAATAAATGTGCAAATCAACACGGAGAGCTTGCCTTGGTCATTTTGGGTGGGAACTATTTTCCAGTGCGTAAGAATACAGCCGTATCACGCAGTACGCTACCAGGGGAATCCCAGTTACGCACCGGGAAGGGAGTTCCCCTGTTGCACAACGTGGTGCGTGATACGACTGTATTCTTACGCACTGGAAAATAGTTCCCACCCAAAATGACCAAGGCAAGCTCTCCGTGTTGATTTGCACATTTATTTGCACTCGATATGAATGCGCACTACACACAAAGTAATTGGGAAACGCATCGAGCAAATTAATTCCTTTTGGCCGAAATCTTTCTCTGGCTACGTTAGACTCCAGTCTAAGGCGGAGGAGCACCAGTTACCGCGGCGGTCAGTGGCGACAGACTCGGACAATGGCTGGGTGAG
This sequence comes from Paratrypauchen microcephalus, assembly GCA_036785185.1. NCBI lineage: Eukaryota > Metazoa > Chordata > Actinopteri > Gobiiformes > Gobiidae > Paratrypauchen > Paratrypauchen microcephalus. The sequence continues at coordinate 5,398,705 of JAVJIX010000003.1, forward strand.
CAGGAAAACGCTTTCCACCACTTATTTTAGTCTCTGGACTGTGGGGAGATGCCCAAATTTGACCTGGGGGTGGCATATCCCTTTAAACAATTGTACATATCAGAAATAAAGTTTAAAGTATTATCAAAGTCTGCCAAATAAACTACATTTCTTCTGACATGAACTAAAATAGCATCAATGTCCAACAATAAAACTGCTCCCAGTGCATCGTTATTCTGATATAAACAAGTCCAGTCTCTCCTCTGTGCTTCATTGTGTGAGTCCAGTTCTCTCAATCAAGATCTCCAAGCCCCGCTAAGTCCCTCTGATTAAAACCATGCTATGTCGTTTGTTTTAGCTCTCCGTGGTTAAATGAGAAATTAAGAGGCAAAAGATAGAGGCTAATAGCATTTATTAACCCAGCGTGGTGGGGCAGCAGTGGTCCGGTGAGGAGGTGTGGAGAGGGGAGTGGGAACATCATAAAAAGACAGCAAAGCACCCAGCTGATTAATGCAGCCCTGTGGCTATTGTAATTATCCCTCTCCACAGCGCTCCGGCACGTGTTCCAAACAAGTGCGCCGCCAAAGAGAAGACACCCAAACTCCGCTCACTGTGAGAGGCTGGTCGTCATGGAGACCACTGACTCAAGGAGAGGAAAACTAGTGGACTGCTATGTGTCTCTGTTTTAGCATATTATATCTACAAAGATTAATTACACTTTTAATCCCTTATCAATCTGGTCTATTTTTACTAAAACATGACTAAAAATGACTAAAAATCAAAATCTCTTTCTGAACCCTTTCTGAGCACAAACAAATGGCTGGACTCTTTGTGAAGCTGAAGCTCTGTAGATTTGGCCCATGTGGTCTGATCTACCCTAATTTTAAGTGTGAGCTCTGCACAGAGGAAAGTCAGATTTCAAATTCCACCTGAAATACTTGGGGTAAATATTAGAATAGGTATAGCTATTGTCCCTGGGGATAATCTGATAGACAGCAAACTGAGCATTTGTTGAGTCTTGACAATTCCCCTGTCAAAGCTGAATCATATCTCACTAAAAAAAAATAGATTTAAGGATTATAATTAGGAAAAAAAAAAAATCCAGGTAGAATCTTTTTTTGTGTGTGTGAATTTTTAGATTATTATTTTTTTTTAATCTGTGGATTTGGAGTGCAAACTGGTCCAGATTTTTCTTTCAGAATGCAGGGATGAAAGACCTCCGCTTTTTGGTGGATTTCCGCTTTTTTGTCAGCCGCCTGGATCATTTTTTATATCAGTGCAAATCCATTGAGAAAGATTTTTGGTGTGTATAATATACACGTGTATAGTTGTGTTTAGGGTTGCCAACCGTCCCTTGAAAAACGGAATCTGAATCGTCCCGTATTCAGAAACAAAAGTACGCGTCCCGTATTGAGCTGAATAGGGATGCACTTTGTCCCGTATTACCATGTATTAGGGATGCAAATTATCCATTAATTCATTAATTGATAGTTGATTGACCTTATCGATCGATTAACGATTAACTGATAAGCAGCGTTTTTCACCTGAATTTTAGTGTTTCAATTGGGTCTTTAAGAATATAAGCTATAGTATACATAACACTGAGTCAAAAATATATCATAGTATTATTATATTGTATATTCCTCAATTAATTATTCCTTAGTAAAAAGCAGACAAATGTATTGATGCTGAATAACAAAATATATCCCTCGCTCTATCGCGTTTTTTTCAAAAAAATTTTTATAGTGTAACATTTTTTTATAGTGTAACATTGTGTTCTGTCCTGATTGGCTAAGAGACTAGACCAGGACTAAACCGTGGACTAAACCAGGTCTAGACCAGAACTAAACCAGGTCTAAACCTGGACTGGACCTGGACTAAATCAGGACTCGACCAGGTCTAGACCTGGACTAAACCAGGATTAAACCACCATGTGCCGCTGCTGGTTTCGTGCGGCTGGTTTATGGCTCGTGCCACAAACCAGTCGCACGAAACTCGGGGCCCGGGCCACAAACCAGCCACACGAAACCAGCAGCGGCAGACTACGCATTCCGGGCGCCGCGGTTCGATCTCGCCTCACGCGTACACCCGGGGCTGCTGAGCAGTGCCGTTGGCACCTGCGGCCGGCTGTGAGTCGAGCTTGGCGCAGCGCGGTGCGCGGTTGCCTTGTTTCGTGACCACGCGGGTGCGCGTGTCCGCGATTAGCGATTAATTACAATTAATGCATTTTGTTCAACCAACGTCTTAATCGACAATTAATCGTTAATCGATTAATTGTTGACATCCCTACCATGTATCTAAAACAGGGATGCCCAATACAGTACGTCGATCGCGATCTACCAGTTAATTGCCAAGGTAGTGTGGGTAGATCGGTCTTGGTCTCGAGCAGTGTTCCCTCTAAGGTGCGCGCGTGCGCAATCGCGCACTCCCCAGACATTCAGCGCGCACATCAAATCCTTTTCAGCGCATAAAATAAAATCTAACTTGAACTCAGCGCTGGATTGACACATGGAATCCAGTCTGATAGATTCAGTTTGCACATGTGAATGTGCACATGCTTTAGGGACAAGCCAACTACAAACAGATTCATTTCGATCGCATTTCGCTCGCTTCCTTCAGTAAGACCATAGTTGTCGTGCGCATCGCCGTGGGTCAGAGCGGCAGGTCCGCACCAGCCGACGGGAGCGCCGCCCGCACAGAAGAGGAGACAGGTAGAGCCATAATGTAATCCTCGGCTGTTTTCTTTGTTTCTGTCCAAGCCATAGGTTTTTGTGAGCAAAAAGACGAGACTTTTTGTGTGAAGTGTGAATCCTCTCCCCAGAGCGTTAAACCACAGAGCTCTGTCACTCTCACAAAATTACTTAAACTGGGTAATGATTAAAAAGCAAGATATAAACTGATAAAAATGTATACTTATTTTGGAGATCATTATTTTGAGAAAGACCCATCTTATAGTGTCCTAGGTTTATACACAGGTACATACACTGTGTATATACAGAGGTTATTTTTCAAAATATTGTAATGTTCACTGTTTCACTGACCACAGCAGGACCCTCACACTGACCTACAACATGTACAAAGCTCATGAAAAGATTTTTGAGAAGTGGACCAAAAAATCAGTTATATTAAAAGTAATCTAACAGAAATAACAGCAGTAATTTGATTCATAAGCTATGTAACTTGCCATGATCTCAGGTGTGATACTGGTGTGGCCACAGTGTGCATGTCGGATGTTGCTCACAGGAGTCCAAGGAACGCTCAGGGAGTTGGTGTGTTTGCTCAGACACATGAAAAATTAGGGGGAACATTGGTCTCGAGTTGATTGCGATCATATTTCATTACGGCCGCTGCCATTAGCAATAAACTTTCTCACTGCGGCGCAGCCTGTGCGCTCGTCTGGACCACGCGGACACCACGTGCGCCGCCAGTGCACGCAGCTCGTTCGCAACAGCATGTACCTTTGTGTACCAGCGTGTATCACAGAGCAGGTTAGAATTTATAAAACATCCTACCTGTCCGTCCGCCTCACGTTAGCGTGCCGCTCCTCGCCTTTTCATGCTCTCCCTCCTCCTGCTCATAGCGCTCACACAGGCTCCCTCCTCAATGCATCTGATTAAAACTGCAAGGATGAAACGCGAAGCAAAAACTAATCTAAATTTATGTTAGTGTCCGCACAGAGCAGGTCTACAGCACAGAGCAGGTATACAGCACAGAGCAGGCCTACTGTGACGTGGTTGAATTTTGCCTAATAAAAGTACACAAATGCATCTGTTTGTCACATGCGTTTGGTAAATGTGCAGAGGTAAATACCACTGCAAAGCCAGTAAGACAATGTGACTCCAGGTAGGAAGTTGGAAAAACAGGTTTAAAAAAAAAAAAAAAAAAATCAAAGAAGGGGTCCTCAAACTGTGGGTGAGAGTCCAAAAATGGGGCACAGAGTGTTTAAGTGCAGAACAGTTTGCTTGGCTTATTTTAAGATTAAAATGAACATTTATCAGATAAAATGGAGTCAGCCTTTTCCCACATGACTATCATTAAGCCCTAAATTTTGTGAGAAGGTGGTGTAAAGTGGGATCATCAAGAGGGAGAGGGAATTTTTCCCCTCAAAATGGGTGGTTGACATCTTAGTTTTTATTGGCTGAAATGACCCCAGATCGCATCTCAGAGCATCTAGAGTACAAAAATTTTCCGGACCCCCCTAGCTTTTCAGTGACTTTCAGTTTTTTTCATTACTGGTCACTTTCATCCCTGAGAATGGTTGATTTGACTGATCAATTGTTTCCTTAATGTTTTACATGTCTGTGAGATTGATAGTTCCTTTTTATCAGAAGATGCACAAACAAAAATTAATTACAAAAAAGTACCAAGTATAAGAAGAAGAAGACATGCTTTATTCATCCCCGTAGGGAAATTATTTCTCTGCATTTAACCCATCCATCAGGAGCAGTGGGCAGCTCGTCTTTCAGGCGCCCGGGGACCCATCTCCATGATCTTGTTGCTTAGGCTTGGTCAGGACCTCAGCTGGAGGATTTTACCTGGAGCATGTTTTGGGTTGATGGGGGAAACCGGAGTGCCCGGAGGAAACCCATCCAGACACGGGGAGAACATGCAAACTCCACACAGAAAGGCTCGGGCGACCCGGGGATCGAACCCAGACCATGCATGCAAACTCCACACAGAACACACACGGAAAGGCCTGGGCGACCCGGGGATCGAACCCGGAACCTTCTTGCTGTGAGGCATGAGCGCTAGCCACTCAGCCCCCGTGCTGAGTGCATCAACAGAGACGTAATACATAATGAAGAAATAGAGAATGATTCAACTACTTACCTTATTCTGAGCTCCTAACCCTAACTTTACCCCTTTAATTATAATTTTGAATTAATTGTTCACTATGAATTAAGTCTTTGTTCATGCTATCTAAGTTGAATATAGGGCTTAATAAATAGGGCTTATTAAAGGGACAGTGTGTAAGATTTTTGCCCATTAATTACCGAAATTGAAGATACCCATTCAAAAATACAGTGTTTTCCAAGCCTTTTCACTTCCATCATGAAATCAAAGTATTCTGTTGGACTTAGATATACCTGCATAAAAGGGGGATCTTCCCCATATAGAGGCAGCCATTTTGATTATGAGAGCCGCAGAAGGACATTTGAGCTCCGCCTTCGCCGTTTTCTTTATACAGTAGTAAGGGCTTGTGGTTTTCACACAACGAGATAGTACGCGTTTGGATAAACAACGACAAGCATGTTGCCAGATCACACTTACTCCGCACATCGCAGGAGCAAGCACCTTCATCTAAGAGGAAAAGAAGAAGGACATAGTACCTACCGCGGCTGGGGCTTTGTTGCAGCGCGGGCCCGCACCCCGGGTTCAGACCGCCCTCCGCGGTCCGGTTCTCGATTCCCCCCACCCGCGCACAGCGCCAGGTGCGCTTCACGCGTGCGCGTGGTTCGTGCGTGACTGCCGGTGAACCCACCCACAGTACGCCGAACTGTCCGCGTTACGGCGCGCCTAGGTGACCCTCGAGGTCTGCCGTAGCTAGAACAGGAATTGCAATACCCACCATCCACCAATGCGCCACCAATCCTACACACTGTCCCTTTAAAGGAAAAGTAACGTTATTTTACAATCTGAGCCTTCTTTCGGTAATAAAACAAGTCGTTTGACTCACCCATATCACGTTCGTGTCATTTGGAGCTGTTTGAAGAAAGTTATGTTGTAGCGTATCCGTTAGCATTTGTATTTGGGGCATTACTTTGCGGTGTCCAAATAACACAAACTTTAGCACTTTTCAAATCATAGAAGCCCGATGTCTTAATGTAATGTATTTTGTTTGAAGCAAAAGTGGCCTGTAATCCGAGATTTAGCCATAGTTTTCAGCTTTGCGTTTCATGTTTGGGTCCCGGGAGCAGTCCGCGCATGCGCACTGGCGTCCTCATCTACTCGAAACTATGGCTAAATCTCGGATTACAGGCCACTTTTCCTTCAAACGAAATCTTACATTAAGACATCGGGCTTCTATGATTTGAAAAGTGCTAAAGTTTGTGTTATTTGGACACCGCAAAGTAATGCCCCGAGCATATGATACAGCACCATGTTAACGGATACGGGATCATTACTAGAACAGAACGGCTCAACATAAGTTCTGCGATACTGCTCCAATTGACAGAAAAATGCTATGGGTGAGTAAAACTACTTGTTTTATTGCCGAAAGAAGGCTCAGATTGTAAAAAAACGTTAATTTGCCTTTAAGGTATACTTATTATAAAGTGGTCAGAAACATGCATCCATATATATCTGTTTTACATTTTTTGTTAGTGATGTGTTACGATGGATTATATGGGCCTCGAAAGTTTTGATCAATGGCAAAATTATTGTAAAGTTTTATTAAGAACCTACTGGCTTAAAAGTAAAATAAAAAAACAGACCTATTGGACTTGGAAAATACTACTACCTTTTAAGCCATCCATGATGTTGTGTAGAAAATAGAAATAAAGGAAAACCATTTAAAGCATTCATTCAGTCAGACTGAAAAAGCTGCCCCTCGCCCTCCTGTGGACAAGTGAAACCACATCTGATAGAGGTTTGAAATAAAATGATGTAGATGATCCTAATGAAAACAAAAGGCAGATTTTTGAATTTCTAACAGATCTTGATTTAATTCAAAATTATACTTGCCCTGCATTGTCTTGGCTTTAGTGTATCCCAGTGAGCATCTATTAGCAATTTAAAAACTATTGATTAGAGATCTTATAATGAGCCATTACAAACAAATCAGTGACAGCCCCAGTGTTTGGCTGCAGTGAAATATGATGCAAATAAAACTTTACAGCCATCGTGAGCGTCACAAACCATTCAGCTAATTAATAATTCACATTCTCCTGTGGTAGCTTTGTTTACTGTGGTAGCTATAATAATGAAGTAGCCTTGATCAGCAGCAGTGAATAATTCAGGTGTAATGTGGATTGCATTTGAGCTTGTATTCAAACAATTGTTGGAGGAATGTATCAAAACTAAAATGATATGTATAGTGCTGGGGTCATAAGGTCACGTGTGAGACCCAGGTTTCCCATGAATCAGAGCTGTAATTACCACTGTGACATGGGAATGTGTTGGCCCGGCCATTCTCCACAATATGTGATGAGTATTTATTGACATTTTTCAGAAACAAGCTGCTAATTGATCAGGCAGTTACATCACAGCTTCCCTGACTCACATTTGTTATGTCTGTAGTGTTGTAGTGTCACATTACTGAAATGTTAAAGATCCCATGACATGGTACTTCTTGATGCTTTTATATGGCGCCTTAATGATTCCCTAATACTGTAAATGAATCCTTCTTCAAAATCAAGACTCAGTGCATGAGATAGCCCCTTGAACACAGTCAGAGTCAAAAATATCTCTCTGAAACACTTTATTCTGGGCGTTGTTGCTTGAATGCAAATGAGGAGGACAGAGGCCAGTGCAGCGGGTGGGGGTGTGGCCAAACGCTCCGCTCTTTCCTCGTTTAGCGGTGCGCTGTGCGCTGGCCCCACTTCCACGTTTAAGTGCAGAGGAAGATATGAGACGCTTTCCATTGAAAAATAAACACATTTCCACAGAAAATAAAATTAAACCACTGCTGTTTCAGAGGTTCAGAGGCTCGGATAAAGGACATCCGAGCCTGGAAACACTCTCACGTGCCTCCAGGCAAATAAAAAAAGCATCTTGCATTGCGTAGCTCGTTCGCGGTCCAAACTGTCTGGGCATGATTTCCAGAGACAGTGGGTAGACATCCAGACGGGGGGTGGAACTGCATTTGCATTTTTCCCTGAGTGTGACGTCAGAAAGTTCCCTTGTTCAGAATCGTCCGTTTGGGCTGTCTTTTTTTCAAACGCGGAAAAGGACCGCAATTGCTCAGTTTACACATTTCGCAACTTTTAGCCATGAGGGGGCCCTAAACAGGGTAGGGGAGCTCACATTAACGTTCAAAAACCTCAAAAAGTGAACATTTCATGCCATGGGACCTTTAAAGTTGACTTCGATACTAAGTAGTAGGCTTAATACCCAATACCAGTTTCGATACCACATTGAAAATCTGAGGAATTAAAATTTTTTAGGGTGTAATTTCAGCAAATAATAGTGCTTTCTTTATGTCACCATGAGCTCTTTTTACTTTATAAAGCTTCAGATTAGGGAGGGTAAAAAAAATTCTCAGATTTTATTTATTTATTTTTTTTTGTAGCTAAAATGATTAGCTTTTTTATTGATTATCTGAACTGTTTATCATGGAAATATTGTGTGCATTGAGTCAAATTTAAAGTTTTCAGTTGTGCTCAAAATTTTAAATATTGATTCATACTTTAATATAAAAAATCCTCAGTTTTTCCTTCATGATTGTGCGTTTTCACTCACTGTAACATTTTGGCTTTTATTAAAGCCTACTTTTGTCTGAGAATTATTGGCTTTAATCTCCCTATACTACATGTGGTTAACAAAGGAGTGGACAAATGGCACGTTTCTCAAAATGGGGTGGTGCTCCCCCAGTGATCTGCTTATGGTTGACACTGGAAGTGACTGGGGAGCTGGACATCTCTTTTGCCTAAACACAGACTTAATGATTGGATTACTGTTCCTGGGTTTGGATGCAGCGTGATAGTGGGATTACAGACGGGGCTCTCATAGATTTCCAGTCATATGTCATGAAGCCTCCCCTCACCAGTCAAAGCAAAAAGGAAGAAAAACATATGAGCCTGGACTTACTATATGGTCCACTACACTATAGACAATAGCGGTTTCTGCTTTGGCACAATTTATCATAACTGAATTGTTTAGTGGTTTAGATGAGATGGTGAGTATGAGTATTTCTACAATTAAAAAAGTTTTATTGTCGTTGTCAGTGCAGGATTCATAAAACTGTGCTTTGGACTTTTGCAAACATATAACAGAGAAGAGTAAAACATAATTTGGGCTCTATATGCTTCTATGTACACATGCCATGTACACTAAATGTAAAGAAATAAACTAATATAAGACAAAATTTAGTAAATGTATATTCTTTTGATTTTACAGGTCTGCAAATTTTTGGACTCGATCTGCTTCCGAGATAAAAGTGGCTAAATCTCATTTATATGCATCTCTCGCATGTGAAATCCAAAAATATTTTATGTTAAACTCTAGACATATTAAAATGAATGTATTGGAATGTGCAGACAGGCTTTCAGATAGAAATGGTTGCTTGTAGACACACTGTACCTTCTGATAAACTACAGTTTTTGCCTTATTTTGCATAAATTTCCTATTTTGACCCAATACTATATCTATATATATATATATATATATATATATATATATAAACTATAGCCAGTCAGCATTTCTGACTTACTTTTTCTTTATTAGTGACCTGAACCAAGAAAAATTTCACTAGTTTTGTTTCAGAAGCATTTTGCTTGTAGACCAGTGTTTACAAATGTAATGACCAAATGACCATGGGACTACAGATCCCAATAATTCTGTCTTTTTTACTCATGTTTATTCATGTGTTTTATGAAATTGCACTGCCCTCTATCAAATAAACTAACCTAATCTGGCCTCAGGTAAAAGTATTAGTAAGTTGAATTCACAAAATTTCTACTTTATTAGGAAGTAAATTTAATGAACAAATTATCTGTCATGCATTTGTCTTTTAAGGTGAAAACACAAAAGTCCTCAATGTAGTTTCATCAAAAAGCAGTGATTTCCTGTACTTAAGATGTTTGGATCACTTACCTCAATTCAGCCAATTTGTTCAACCATAACTAACTCAAAACACAACTGACCACAACATTATGCTCAAACAGACTGGGTTGCTAGGGAAAAGTAATGACGAAACAAGCTATTACAATATTTTTAGCATTCACTGCCTTTCCGCTTCCATATTAAGTCCCAGTATGAAATTATATATGTCATCCGAGCATTAGCTTCCTTTTCTCGGCTTCATTAAAACATAAACATATCTCCCATATTGATTGTGTCTGGATGTCTTAATCAGATCAGTGGAAATCCTGGTTTTTCCTCGTCAGGAAAGTACACTAAATGCCGAAATATTGATCAGAAATTTAATTGAGGTTGCATCGCTCTATTATTAAAGCAATCGGCCAGTGTGCGTCTGATTCTGATAGGCTGTGACATGAAAGGGGGAAAAAAACTCCAAAATGTCTAATTCCTTTGATTTGCAAAGATGGTTGGGAAAGCGCGGTCTGTCCTAGTGCTTGTGGCGACACAGCAGCACTGCCCTGATCAATACCACCCTGTGATGGCTTTTGTATTGATTAGCAAAATGTGGGTTGATGAAGTAGGCTGAATGGGGCGGGTGGATCAGAGGAGAGGGGGGCTTTTCCTCTCTCATGACCCCCACCAATAAATCGGCAGACGCTTTATTCTGTCAACAAATCATCACACATTTTACTTTGATTCTGGGTGATGTGTTTTTTATGCATTATTGGGAAGTCACTTGTTGAAAGGATATAGTGAAGACAAGAGGATCTAGGTAAGGTGTCATTGAGAGCTTTAAAATACTAAAAAGATTTGGTCTGGGTATTGGCACATACTAATGATTGAAGTTCAGTTAGCCTTGTCAAAAAACTGAAATGTATTTCTATAAATCTTTTCAAATAAGTTGCTACCGTTAATGCCTTATCCACCTTCTACACTGTCTAATTAGCTCTGTGTTCATCTAGTGAGCTATGTGTGCATCTGTGTACCCCAGCGTTCTCAATGAAAGCCCCTCCTCCTCACTCTAATCCTTCGTGCTCATTGGCTGCTTCCAGGACATCCTCCATAATCCTGACCAATGCTGTCCTCTCCATATGCTCCAAGCCCCACCCTCTTCTTCTTAAAGAGCCCCCGTGGTTTCAATGGAGCCCCAGTCCCGTCACTGGCAGCCCGTGTGCACATTGCTCCACCTCCGTCTCTCTCTTATCCAGCTGTCCCAATCGCTTCCTCACATTTAATACAACAATTTTTCTTTCCAATTCGTCTTAGCGTCTATTTATTCTCCTGCTCAACACTCAAACTAACATTTTTTTTACATTTTTTGCGAGTTTATTCTGAGCACCTGTGCAGTCTGGGGTTGCCCAGGCAGACGCACTCTTAATTTTGTGGAAGAAAGGAGAGAGAGGAGGAGGCAACACTCCCAAGCAACAATTCTTTTCAAGATATGTGGATTCCCAGGAACTGAACTGTTAAACACCTTGTTTTCCAGCTTTTTTCTCCTCCCTTGGAATGACAAAGGTGGACTGATGGATGTTTCCGAACTGTGCATCCCTGACCCCCTCTGCTACCACAACCAGTAAGTACAATTCTGATTATTTTATTTGCCGAAACAATGTGTGCATAGACTGATTTTTTCACTTATTTCTGTGATCCACAAATGGGACAGTATCAGAGCTCATAGTGAGAGTGGAGCCCCTCTGTCCCAGTACAGTGCAGAGTAGTTGAGGTCGTAAAGCGCTATCCCATAGCTGTCTATCTGTGCAATAGGTTTAGCCCCTGCCACAGAAGACAGAGAATTATACAGATAAAACTCCATAGATAATCTTAGAACTATTTACTTTATATTGCAGTCTATTTGAGTGAGATTGACAGAACAGTTTAACAGAGATTTGTCAGGGGGGAAAAAAACAATGACATTTTATTTTATTTATTTCAAAGTCCTCAAACATAATATCGCAATTATGTTCTGAACATAGAGTTGACATGAGGTGAAGGGACCATATCTTTACAGTCTATAAAAAGAAGATGTCTTTAGTGTCTCGCTCATTGCATGCCTAGAAAGCTGCTTTTTTGTACTTAAACCCAATACGACTGGACTGGTTTTATTGGGATCCTCTTAATGTAAAGCCCTCAATAGGATTGGAGAGGTTTAACCTGCTTAGCACCTTTACAGCAGCAGGGCCAGCGCTTACATTTGAAAAAGTGCTTCAAGTAGAGATATCATGGCACAGCAGGCAGATTAAAAAGTGTAACTATTTTTTATTTAATACAACTAAATTTAAGGTTGAAAATGAAAAAAATACACACATGCAATACATCTCTGTTATTTATTTTCTTTTCAACTTTTTTAGTGAACATGTAAATTCCGCCACTTTTATTCAGATGTTTTCTGTATGTTATACTTGTTTAGTCATTTGGTTGTATGTTTTAAAATGTTAAACGGATGGGGAAAAACCATTCAAGTACATTGTATACACTTTATTATATATACACTATATTTCACTGTTTAAAATATAAAGGCTAAACAGTGACTGCAGGCATAAATTATTGTTTTAATATACTGCGCTGTTACTGCGCTGGCTTGCATAAAATATTAACATTTTTTACTCAAACTTACTTACTTAGAAGCACTTTTATAAACTTTATTTTAACACAATGAACACACTTATGGACAAGAACACACTTTTATGGACAAGAACACACTGTTATGGACAATTTTAACAAACATAAAAATACATCAGCGTTCAAATCTGTGACATTAATTAAATGTCCACATGCATTTGAGTACATTTATTTGCAGGAGAAGTGTCATTTTAAATTTATATTTGATATTTCCACATGAGGCAGATCTGCTGACACCTGTAGTAGTGGCTGCAGTGGCTGATGAGCTCTGAACCCTCAGGGACACTGTGCACGCAGAGCCCACACACGTCCATCATTTAAGGATTTATCAATTTATTTTATACATAACATTTTACATTTTTTTCCAAAAACTAAATATTAACAATAGGGAAAACTTTAAGAAATTATTTCAAAATATTTCAGACTTAAGTCATTACATTAAAATAGCTAATGAATTTAAGTAAAACATTTAAAAAAATATTCCTCGCATATGGTTTAGTTTTCTTCGCTATTTTGTTGTTACCAGAGCAGAGCTCTGTCCACACTCCACACACACAGGACAATGGACGTACAGATGAGAGCGACCTGAGATCTAAACTTAGTGCAGCACCTGACTGTGTCTGTCACCAACCACGCACGCACGTTGTCATAATTGACACATATATTTCTTAACACTCTATATTAATGCATGTTATTTAAACATATGGCCATACATTTGTTTTTAATTTTGTGTTTAAATTAGACATTTTTTGTCATAAAAATATTGTTATGTAAAACATATGTAAAACTGAATATGTACCGAGTTTTTTGTCTACTCCAGAGGAGTCTATGAAGGCTCTATGTTGGTAATTCACTTTTAGTGCTAATAGTTGTGTTTATGTAAACTGACCATACAGTGCTAGTAGTCATTGTTATTGATGACCAAATCTGGCAACAGTCCACAGTAGCATGGCTTCATGTGTGGCCATTATAACATGTGGAATCCTCTATGATACAGAGGTATCAGAGAGGGGCTCCTCTGCCTGTGGATGGGCTGCTCAGTGTGAATATGGCATTCACAGGACAGTCCCAGGATGACTCCCAATGAGTTTGTTTTATTGATCAAATAAATGAAGAGATGTCTAAGCAGAGCGTGGGTCAGTGGCAGGCTTAATTTAATGGGCCCCATCATAGCAGCGCGAGGTCTCACATTGTGAACTTAATTCTGCTTCACCACCTTCATTTGCATTGTGTCAATTGACCGGAGTGCTTACTGTATCATCTTGAGTCGCACTTGAAATTCAGCCCATGCCCTAATACCATTAGGCAAATGCAAAGTTGTGTCATTTACACATTTGGAAGAGCAGAGGGAGAAAAGCCAATTTGCACAGGACAAGAGCGGCTCGTGATTATCAGTGGACGTTATTACTGTGGTGAAGCAGACGTTTGAAGGTTATGTTTCTGGCCAGTAATTGAAATGCAAAATAACATTAGGATCGATGGCCATCTCTGTTTATTTATTAAATCAATATCGAAACTGTCCCTCATGAGTCCGCCTGTGATTCCCAATGACGGCTTAAGTCTGTCCTCATTTATTCCTTGTGCCTCAGCCTCGCTCCTGTGGCTCTCTTTAAAAGGCAGTTAGGGGTGTGTTTGACTTTGCAGCAAAGAGCAATTTCCTCGAGGTACAGGATGGTGTATGTAGATGGGGGTTGATACTCCAGGTACGCAGACATCCTCCATGTGGGAAATCGGTGCCGTTTTCCCCCTCTGAGCCGTGACATTGAAGAGGCCATATGCTGAAAGTTGTGCGGCGAGCGAGAGGGGGACTCTGCCAAGAGGATGTGTGCACTCCAACTCTGTCAACTCTGTCTGCTCTGGAGCTTTGACTGTGGGAGGAATCAGAGAAATGTTATGTAGGGGAAAGTGGAAATTAAAGGGGTGAATATAATGTCATGGCTTATTTTAAGATCACTATTTTGCTTAATTAATAAATTTATTTATTAATTACTAAACTAAAAAAGGGCACTATATCAATTAACTTGATGGACCACTTACTCATTTACCATCCAGAAACTTCATTGTCATTTGTCACAAGCAAATATATAAATGTAATATATTATATAAGAATGTGAAAGTGACTTTTGCCCAAAAATATCATATTTGAGGACATAAGATTTCTGTAATAGCTGGATTATATCAAATTCAGATTATAAAAATGTTTATATAAAACTTGGGTGTGTGTTTTCTAGAGTAATATATGAATCCATGTTTTCTACTGGCCGTTCTCACACTAGTGAATATATATTCTCACTCATAGCATAAATCATGCTTTTAAATGTTTCCAATGCACTTTTTGATGACCTTCATTTGCTCACGTCTTGGGTGCTACTTAACACTGGGGCGACACTCGCTCGCCCCATTTTGCGGCTGGCGTGAGCATTCATTTCCCAGACACCCCGGCTGCACACTAACAGTATAATCTATGTGTCAGGCGGTAAGGGCCATTCAGTTTAAAGCTGATAGAGTTTGCCCCAAACAAGGACAGCCTATCATAGAAAGATTAATGAACTAATTTCATGCATGGCTCCTTGGCTCTGTCCTTCTGCGGCTGCTTCCATGTTCAACTGTGAGCTCAGCAACATGATTTACGCCGTGCTCATTGCTACGAGCTTAACCTCATGCTTAACAATAATATTTCCCCTCAGTGGGAAAATGCATAGTAAAGTATAAAGAGGAGGATTAACCCTTCATGTCCCCAGCCAAGGATACCATGAGGTCATAGTGATCGCTCACAAAAACAAATATGCGTGCGGTCTGGTTTTTTCGGCTAATTTATGGCGATGAAAATGCGCAGACAGGGAGGCATAGTTCATGGTTTAGGAGGAGGTGTATTTGGGATTTATGTTGGGAACACAGGGGGATGTGCTGTGTGCCAACTACAGGACAGGTGCCAAAATACACATGCACGCACAAACATTTGGGATTTTGAAGCTGTTGGCAGGACATTCTCACCGCCATCGCACTTTGGTATGAAAATAAATAAATAAATAAATGTAAGTGTAGAGCGTTGTTTGTAGGGCTGTGTGAATACTCTTACTCTACTTATCGAATCGAAATCACAATTTGAACAAACACAATTAGCAAATTGCAAAGTCTGCGCTTTTTTTAAGTGAATAATTTCCTTCCAACAAAATATTGTGTTTTATTCTACATAGAAAACGTTCGGTTCAAACTAGATCTGAATTCTTGTATTAGTTTGTCTGTTCTTTTTGTTAATTCTTCTGGACATCTTTAAAATAAGAACAGGATCTTATTATTAAAAACTAAATCACAAATCACAGAAAAATTGCAGTTATGTACAGTATTTCTCCCAAATCCTTCAGCCCTATTTGTTAGTGAAGCAGTGGCCTAGTATGTGGTCGCACACAGTGTATTCTAATGTACTGGACTGAAATCTGTTGCTCCATACACAGAGGAGTGTCCCAAACAGAGAAGCCAGGTGACCTTCACGTCTGCCTGATGAGTCGACTTTGTTCAATTTTTCTGCACAGCGGAGCAAGCACTGGCCCATTAGATCCTGGGTGTGTTGCTTTCACTTCATGTGTGTGCGTGTCTGTGTGTGTGCGCGCGCGGGAAGTGTGGCAAAACAACCAATCACACCATCTTATATTCAACATTATGAAACTATGAAGCTATTTCTGTCTGTGCAAATTGGTGTTTTTGTACTATTATTTTATCTGGACAGATCCGAAAGCACCCATTAGAAATTTCCATTAGATGTAACAAAAAACATGTCCCCAGCGTTAGTGTGTGCTAAGTGCGGAATGAACTACTTTTTACATACGCGACGATGTAGAGGTCCTCAGGGAATCCCCACTCTCTGGCTGCAATGATGTATTAACTGTTGGCACGCCGCTCTCGCCAATTCCCTCAGATGAAAGGAAATATATGTTACAACAGACTATAGGTGCGCCATAACAAGATTTAATACAGACCCACTGCATCTGTCATAAGCCACAATACCCCCTAAATGAACATAACGTTGTATCTCTCCATCTCAACTATGTTAACAGTGCTGCTGATTAAAAATGCATAAGGGGCGTCTGGTTTATTTTTTCATGCCTCATCTAGAACAGGAAGGAAGCAGGGGATCAATAGATGTGATCTGGACCCAGGGGTAGGCCATCTCCTGCTCCTCTAAGCACCATCACTGTCCGTTTGCAGTTCACAGGGTCCCATCACACCACGACCTATGACTCCTATGACGATTTCTCGAACACATTTCCAGGCAGAAGTAACAGAAATAGCAAGATTTTGATTTTGGTGTGTGCAGATAATGTAGAGTGTATGGTTATTTAAGCACCAAAGGGTCTAGAAAAAGTGTAAGTGTCGCCATAATTGCAACCAGTATGATAAAAATTGCAGTAAACAGATTTTTTTCTGACAATTATGGCATTTATGTTTAAAAAGTAGATTCCTGTTCATTGGGTGCATGGTAAACAACTACGGAAGCATTAATATTGGAGAGAAGAAACTGATCAATTAATACAAGAATTCACTCACTGAACATTTGTGGAGGTCTAAACAAGACTTTTCTCTAAAAAAGAAAAAATGTTGTTCTTTATAGTAGGCATTCAATGATCTGAATAATTACAGCTTTTACAATTTCATAATTATGCCAACTCGAATTGCGATTTTGATTTGATTGCAATATTTTTGAGCCCTAGTATGAACTCATTGTCCTTTGTAAAATAGACAAGAAAAATGTATTGTTTGTTTTTGTTATTGATTTTAAAAAATTGACAGGAATGTGCTGACAGACCTGAACCAATGTTACAAATTACAAAGATTAAAAAAAACAAAACAAAACAAAAAACAAAACAAAACAAAAAAATCTATATTTTTACGTCCACCAAATGAATTGTGTTGTGTGAAACAGTTTATATTACACCACCCTTTATTCAATGTACCTTCCTCACTAAGTACAATGGAAGAATTACAAATTAAAGTGTGAAGGTTTTATGTTTAAGATTAGATTATAGATATAGATCATTTAGGAGACTTCTTGTAATCACATCAAGAGAGATCAAAGCACCACCGATTTTTGTTTTGTTTTGGTTTTATAACTGCTAATACTGGAGCAGGTGGTTTTCATCCATACCTCACATCTTCCATTACATATTCGTGAAGTTTATAATGAAATGTGGGATTAGAGAACTTAATCCTAGGTCAGCACCTCTTCCTCCACAGCCTCTGCTTTAAATCCAGTGTAACCCAGCACCGCGCACAGACAGAGCACCCAGGACTATCGATTGGGTCATGTATTACCCATGATCTTCCATATGCTGCTGAGTGTAACACCTCTCTGTCCATTAACCGCCTTCTGCAGTTTCAATCATTCATTTACTTCTGGCACACGACCAATTGTGGCCATTGTTTGCAAGATGTATAGGGCATCTGTTGACAAGCTCGTTAGTTACCATTTTGCCTGGGAGAAAGAAGCCACTGCAGTATATCACTTGGCATTCCAGCACATTAATGGTTGTGAGTGTGTAACATAATCTATCAAACTCAGATAAACCAGTTATGTGCACGATGACTGCACTTCATCACAGCCTCGCACTGTGAACAGGCGGTTGTGTCGGGGCAGGAGCAGATCTCACTATTTTTATATTCTACTTTTCTTTCTCTGATGTGTTTCTAATTATGTAAGACTGAATATATGAGTTAACTGTTGGACATCAGATCCTCTGAATTAGTGTTGGTTTTGATGTTATTGTCCTGAGTGCAGCTCTTGACATGCCTGCTCTGTTTGTGTGTCTCCAGGTTGTTAAACAGAATGCCTGCAGAAGAGCGGCACCTCACCTCCAGCTGTGGGTCCTATGTAAAGACAGAGCCCTCCAGCCCGTCTTCTTCTCTTGTGGACACGGGCAGTCACCACAGTCCCAGCGGAAACTCGGACGCCAGCGGAGGCTACATCAACGGCAGCAGCGGGCGCTCCCATGCGCTGGACTCTCCGCCCATGTTCAACCCGGGCATGCTGGGAGCTGGGGGGGCCTGTCTTCGGCGCTACGAGGAGTGTGCGGTGGGCGTGGTGGACGACTCACCCATAAAGTGCGAGTACATGCTCAATGCCATCCCCAAGAGGCTGTGCCTGGTATGTGGGGACATCGCCTCGGGCTACCACTACGGCGTGGCCTCCTGTGAGGCCTGCAAAGCTTTCTTCAAAAGAACAATACAAGGTATTTCCTTTACTCACCTGAGCGACTTCGCATCAGCATAGTAATGTGATGTGGCTGTCAGTATCTATGTTAAACTGCACCAATCACCATTGCTGCTATGAAAAACATAGCTATACACATGAATATTTGAAAACAAGGTGAAAATTTTTCATCCTTATTTTATGGTCAGTCATGCACTACTGTGTGTGTAGAAAGCAGAGAGAGTTAAGGACATAACCATGTTCTTATTATTTAAGGGAAAAAGACCAGATTGAAAGGTGTTTGTTTGCAGCATATAATTGTGTCCACCTTGTACAATAAACAGTAATGTGTGACTTTGCATTGTCCCACACACATGCCTTCGCTCTTTCACAGAGGACAGGCCCATAATGAACCTAATCTGTCCGTCATTTGTCCCGAGCCTCGGGAGTTTCAGTCAATAACAATCAGTGTTGGGTAACTGTAATTAAGAGCCAGCATTTCATTGGGAGAAAGTCAAGAAAAGTGGGAGGTGTGGATCTGTGCTGTGCCCCAGGGCCCTGACAACACCCCCCCTCCAGAGGCAGGACGGGGGCCAATTAGAAGCTCAAGCACGTGTGGTCGGGGCCGGAACAGCGCGGGGAGACGCAGAGGACTCCTCTAAATAAAAGGCAGCGGGCGAGGGACAGGACATGGTCATTCACTGAAAGGAGAAGGCGCTTTAATGGAATGGTAATCAGGGAGGGGGTCCCGGCCCTGCTAAAGGAGGAGGACAAGGAGAGGTCCAGCTTGAGTGGAGGGGTGCGCGTGGATAATAGCATGGCATAATAATATATCAAAATTTAGAGGGAAAATAAGAGAGGTTAAGGACGGATATTAGAGTGGTTGAAATGTCCTTTGAGGAATAAAGGTGGACACAAGACCTGATTAACTAAGAGGCTATACCAACAGTGAGCTTTTAGAGGCAGGCAATTTAAGACTATTGTGACCAGGAAGCTCCTCTTCACCACAAACGCACACATGACACACACAATGCTTAGTTTGATATTTTGACATGTTTGTTATGAAGACCAAGAGCAACAATCTTATTGAGTGGAGTAGAAAATTTGCAATCAATCCATTTCCCTGGTGATCCAAATGTTTAAAGAGACATCTCCAAAAGCGCCATGTCAGTTGTCATCAAGTCGTTTGTATTGTAGATTAGACCTGTGTCGACTCTAATACACTTTTATTTAGACATTCTTTCAACATTGTTCAATCTACTCCTGTTATTATTGATTACATTGAAATAACACCTAATTTAAAAAGTAATTATGTCAGTATTCAAGATTCAGTGATGGTTTGTGCTCATCTTGGATTATGAAAGTAGTTTTTGTATTCATATATATCATCCAAAACTCTTTTAATACATTACTGCAGCTCTTTGCGTTCACATCTCTCTCTCTCCCTCTCTCTCCCTCTCTCTCTCTCCCTCTCTCTCTCTCTCTCTCTCTCTCTGCCAGCCTGCTGGCATGGTGCCTCTGCCCCTCGCTGTGCATGTGACCCCGCTGGCACCACTGATGCCAGGGATCCTGACAAATGTTGGCACCTTCTCCTTGACCAACACCAGGTTGTATGTGTGTGCAGGCAACGCTGGCAGCTTTGCAACACACAACACCTGGTTTTCTGTTTTTAGGTCCCATTAATACTTCTCTGGAACAGCACATTGTTTAAACATTCAATCAAGGGATTTGGATGCTTGGGAGCAGGGATTTGTCATTGGATTCTCAGGGTCATATTAACTTTTGAAGTGAGCGCGTAATGATCCGAAACAAAAATGTTAACCGGAACTTGAGGCTGGGTTTTAGTGGCAGCAGATTCAATATGTCCGCTTTTCTGTTTTTGGAGCTGAGTGATTAAATTCCATAGGACCAAATATTTCCCAATCGAGCCGAGGAGCAGCGAGACACACTTGAATAATACATCGGGCTTTGCTACATGATAGGGCAGCCTCCCATGGTCTGCAGCAGCAGGGCATTATGCAGAGTGGGGGCTATATGTCCATCTTATAGCCGCTGTGTTGTTGAGGGAGGGCAGCTTCCCATCATGCTTTAGGTGAAGAAGGATGAGTCGTAGAGGGGTCGTCGTGCGCTCTGGGAGAGGACGTGCTGCATTAATGAAGCTAATTTGTCTGTGAATCAAAGTGGGGGTGGGACAGGCAAGCGGGGAGCTGCTTTTTACATGTCCCATCAAAATGCCACTAAACCCCCCTCTCCTTCAGCAGAGTCATGTGGGGTCACCTTGGGACAGGTGTCTGTGTGTGGCATTTCATTTACCATCTTTCCATTAAAGCAAATGTCTTCTTTTCTTTATTTTAGGCTGTTAAACAAATGACATTGTTTTTATTCGGTTTCTACAGGGAATATCGAGTACAGCTGTCCGGCCACCAACGAGTGTGAGATCACAAAGAGGAGACGCAAGTCGTGCCAGGCTTGTCGCTTCATGAAGTGTCTCAAAGTGGGCATGCTCAAAGAAGGTGAGGGTCCAGTTCCACTGATGCCTCTTTTATTTTTTTATTTTTTTATTTATTGAGAACAAAACATCTTTTCAGGGCACTTAACAATAATAAACCACGTTGCAAAATCACAGCTGATGGCGAAACAGTCTTTAAGATTACCATGACAGAAGCTACATAGTACACAATTTTGGCTTCACAATTTTAGATTTTTATAATTGCTGTCATTGTAACACTGTTTTTTTCGGTATTACAGCTTCTCAAGACAAGTTACTCAGCAAAGTTAACCCTTTTTTATCCAAGGCAAAAAAATATGAGGAAGATAATCTTTATAATTTTTGAGACAAATCTTGATGAGATCTTGTCCCACCTCTGTTATTATTATATTATCTACCTATTTAGGGCCTTCAGTTCCGTTTGCAGAAGCTACAGTACTTGTGTTGCAAAGCATATTCAGTCTTTTGTGATCTATTTAGCTGGATTTAAATGGTCATTTTGCCTAAGTGTGACTGCAGGCTTCAGTGGTCAGTGATGGGAGTTAGTTTTGGCTTGAGGGAAACACATAATGACATCACCAGGTCTTTTCTTACCCTTGACACATTGGTCAGCGCAGGGGCATTTACCTTAACCAACAGGGCAGAAAGTTGCTGAGTTGGCTGTTCCCCGTTCCCCATCCCAGATCTGTAACTGTACTCTAAAAAGCCCTGGCTGTTTTTCCCCTAGACTCCTGCGTCCCTTGTTAGCTGGGTGCCTCTAGCTTTGCACGCTCACTCTATCTCCCTGGCCCGCTCTAGTCGGCCATATTGATCCGCTAAATGCTTTCCGAACACACCACCTCACTTCCTGCACGTGTTGTTTCTCCTCCTCTGAGACCTCGGGGAGTACTCTCAAAGATAGATTTTTCTCTTATTTTTCAAAGGAAGTTTTTTTTTTTTTTTAGCCTTGTGAAAGTGTACAGCAGACTGGGGTGTTCACAGTGTAAAACAAAATTTTATTAGTTACAATTTGTTTACCATTGATGAAACCCAAATTTGCAATGTATTTATCATGAAGTTGCAATACTTTTGTTTCATTGTTTATTATCTTAATTCTAGCATGTTTGGCCAGTTACCATAGCAGTAAACTCATCAAACGTTTATTTGAAATAAAAAATAGTTATCACAAGATTAATTCTGATAAATACATTTTGATAAAGGAGAGATATTATGCATAAATAACTTTTAAGAGCTTTTAGTCATGTAATTGTTTTACCTTCTTATTTACATATTCTAAGTTGTATTTAGAGTGATTCACGCAGGTTTGAGAAATCTTTATTCTCTTGCATTCAAAACTCCATTGCTTTGAAAATGTGTTGACATACCGTAAAAGAGCAGGTGGGAATTAGCAATGCAGTTTTTCAAACGATAGCAGACAAACACTAAATGTCTTCCTTAAACATTGTACTCAATGTGCATTCTTCTTGTATACTAGTTCACTATTTTTATATTAAAACTCATGTATGTGGATATTTCAGTTTCTCATCACTGAAACAGAATATCACACATGGTTAAAGTACATGTATGTTGTAACTGAAAGAGGATCCTTGCATCCTGAGAACTTGTTTAGGCCTCCATAGAAACGCTAACACTCGTAATATACTTTATATAAACTGTGGTCGTGTCGTTTTGTCACCTTCTGCCAGCTCTAAACCCAACACATCTTGTAATAGAAACAAGGGTGTGGGTAGAAACACAATAGGAACAAGATCTATGACAATAAAAGCTCAGCTCTTGTGTCCCTTTTTTGACGCTTTTTTTTTTTTTTAACATTGGTCTCGTCTTGACATCTTTACCCTGCCCCACATACTCCACACTGAGGTTTTGACTTGAGGCCAGACAAAAAATAAGTTGCAACTATTAAGGGAAAACAGCATGACTTTGTGTGCACGGTGTGCCCGGCTTTAGCCACAGACCCATCATCGTGAAACAGAGGCAGATTTCAACATGGCTGCGTCCACCACCTGCTGCTCACCACACAGTAGGCCCTTCTCTAAAAGTGATGGCATTCAATTAAAGGGAAAAGGGACATTTAATCGTTGCATAGTCCTGCGCCGTGGTCTGAATGGCTCTTTGATCGGAGGAGCAGTGGGGGACTCAGGCTTGCCCCAATTCGTGTAATGAGATCGCAGTAGAACAAGTGTCCAAAAGCCTTTCCTGGAAAAGAAATCATCGCCGCTGAAAAATGAATGTAGGTGTCATGAAAAGCTCAGTTTGTAATCAGTCTGTTACTCCCTGTATGAAATGATATAACACGTATTGAGATGCCTGAGTATGGAAATAAAGACGCAGACTGGGATCTGATCTGATATTTTCTGTACTGGATATTTACACTACTCCAGCGAAGATATTTTACAAACTAATGTCTTAATTTGTCTATTAAACCCTGCCTTGAACTGTGCTAAAATGACAAGTTGTGTCATTCTTTTGGTTTGTCATTCAGAACCAGATTTTGTTCACATTTTGAGTTGCAGAATATTTTCATTGTTTCATTATTTTTCACCACGTTGACTAAAGGTGACTTCTTTTGTTATTTTGTTATTGCTGTTATTTTAAACGTCCCGGAGCATTGCCTTTTGAGAAAGCACAGAAATATAAACTGCTAACTAATACAAAAATTACATACATTTCAGAACATGTTTACAGAGATCTAAACTACAAGCTTGTAGATTTTTACTCAGTAAAACATCATACTAGATAAAACATCAACAAAGCTTAATATTTGCAGTTAAGGATGTTGGATGTGACACCATCTCAGGCTTTATTGGTTGTAGTTTCTGTGGCTGTGAGAAGTGATGAGTCTTAAGTGAAAGTATGTAAGATCACCTCGGAGGCCATTTAGGCTACGCTGAATCATAAAATTATAAAGTTCCACCTGCCATCGCTCGACCGAGGCCTTAACACCTGCTGCTCATCAACTGAACTGCACTAAGTTGCTTCAGTCTCTGTAAAAATACCAGCTATTCACCTTAGAATAGACCTGTCACGATAACAAATTTTTGAAGTGCGATGTTTTGCTGAAACCTAAAAAGCATACACCAGGGACTACAGGTGGAAATTGGCTCTAGCGCTACAACCTGGTATAATGCATCTCTTCTGTTAAGGTTAATGTATAATGTGCACAGTCCCTGTCTCATAAATAAACTAAATAAATAAAATAAGTAAACATGGACGATAAGCAATATTACTAAAACCAAGCCATAAAGCAAAATTACTCATGAAAAAGTATTCTAAATGTACAAAATTGTTAAAAACTGCAATGTGAACATAGCATAATATAAATGCGACACTTTAGTAGTTAGCTTGTGTTTATAATGAGTAATAGAAGCTCAGAATTCAATCATCTACAGCTCAAATCTCATCATGGTACAGAAAATTGACCAAATATAGATAAATGCATATGGACCTGTGTCTAAACTATAAAGCTTAGATATGGAACTTTCCAAAAATCACTGATAGCCCGTGCCACCTTGAGTGAGTCCAATTTTGGGGTCTGGCTCATGGAGTAAAAGAAAAATTACCCCTGATAATGACTGTTCCATCTGTCATGTATTGAACGATAAGTCAATATAGTAATTATTGTGACAGGCCTATCTTAGATTTGTCATATTGCTGTGTTTAATCAAATGTGGGTGGAGCATATTGAGTCTGACAGCTCGCTTTAACTACTGCGAGCTCAGTGGTGGTTAGGGATGGGTTGACAGACGGTTGCTGTTGAGGAGCAGGGGCCTGCTTGGTGACCCCTTAAAAGTCCAGCTGAGACCGATAAAAGGTCACGAGTCCGGCGGAAAAACTCCCTAGTAATTACAGCCCGCGGAAGGTATGGTGTCAGCCGCTAGTGCCAGGAGCCTGCGCCCGCGGCTAATAGCAGCACTAATAGCCCCTAGCATCACTCCACACACTGCTAAATGATGCAAGAATTTAGAAAGTGATTAGCGATTTTACTTTTTTATAAAATTGTCTCATTTAGCATTTTAATTCTGTATGCCACTCAAAGGTAGTGGTACGATTAGTTAGTAGTTTTGTTTTGAAGTTTATTTGAAGACTTTTGTTATTGCATTATTGAGTTATTATGAAAGTCTATGCCCTTAATAATAATAAATAATTAGCAGCTAGTTATTATTCCAGTGCCTCAATAGCCCTCAGCTGCTATCCATTGGCAGTGTTCACACAAATGATGCAATGATTAAGAGAGGATTTTGATAAGATCTTCGAAATGGCTTTTGGATTTATAAAAATATTTTTAGGCTTAGTCAATGTTTGATATATATTACCTTGTTGCTAATTGCTCCAAGTCAGTAACTAGCAATCAATGAGCATCATAACCTCATAAATGATGCAAGAATTTTGAAAACTGTTTAGGAGTTTAGATCTTTTTTGTAATACTTTTAAAAAAAATAATAATAATAATAGCAACATCAATCATCTTCACTGATTTTTTTTTCCAGATTTGTATTAACATATTATTTACAAACATGTTATTAATGTATTTATCATATTTGTTTATTGCAAGCCCCAGTGTTTGCATGTTGCCAGTTAAACATATCTTCTTTTCTTGTGGGCTTTTTCTGACACTGCTATAATGTGGTGGGATGAATACAAGCTGCCAGACTATTTTGGCAACCTACACCAGTGTCTCGCCCTGGCCCGACCACAGATAGGGATCAGCAGTCTTTCCTGAGAGAGCGTGGCTACCGGGGTAACGTTACAGCCTTATTTTCCTCTGGCCACATACACAAAAGATTAGTAAAGTCATATCCAATGTCACAGACTGTCAGATCCACTCTCAAATCAATAGGCTCAGATCAGAAACCAATCCATACACTACATTACGTCACCGCAATAGAAATAAAGTTATACAGTTCTAGTTAGTTTTGGCCTGACTGTTGTTTATCCAAAAGTGACTTGCACTTTCACCCTTTGCAACTTGATTCTTGCATGTAGAGTAAACTAGTGCATGTAGCGGCTCATGTGAGGGGCTTGTTTGCTTTTTAGTGTGTAAAAGAAACCAGGGCAGCTGACCCCTGCCCACCCAGATCTACCACTGTGGCTGTCCTCACTGTCTGGCAGGTGACAGGGAAGCTAACATATGTTCCACTCAAGATGGGGATTTAACAGTCTGCAAAGCAATGCTATGATGTCCACTGCCAACATATTTTATGATCATGCAAGACAAATGGAAGCGTTTGCCCAATTTGAAATATTGTAGAAGGAAATCCCAGCTGTGCAGATGGTTTTATATGCACACAGTTGTGGTCATATGTAAGGCCCTGTGTGGAGATGCCATTTTAGTCATCAAAGTTATGAAACGTTTAAGACAAGATAAAGAGCAGAAAGCCGTTGTGCAGTTCTTTCAGATTGAGAGCAGGTGGGAGGGCATCCTTGTACAACTCCAAATGCTCCCTTCTACTCAAACAGCCCACCCACACTCTGCAGCCCAGTGCCTTTAGCTTTACACTTAATGTTACACCACTACAAATGGACTAGATGTCTGCTGCTAGTACATGCTGGATCACTGTTATTATTCCATTTAAAATAGGATGTTGCATCTTCCTTTGGCACCAAGGTCGGGCCTAAAAGATCCTGTAGAAAGAAGCGCCTCTGACAGGTGAAAGGGCTGAAGCATTTGAATGTGAAAGTGAGGCTGTGGTTGCAATGATCACATTGAGAAAACAAGACTCACAGTTTTTCCACACATTGTTGAACACACATGTGGACACACACACAGATGAGTCTCTGGTACAGGTCTCAGCTTCACCCTGAACTGTGCTGTGAGATCTGAACCTTGTAACGTTCACTGCTGCACATTCTTGCAGCCTGTGCCACGCCGTAGCAGCCAGCACCCGTAAAACATAAATGTTTTTTGAGATCTGAGCGGCCGCTGGCTCCCATGTCACCGCTGTTCTCTGTCATGGTTGAACATGCCGCTGTGGTTTGGTCCTGAGGTGTGGAATGTGTTGCTGACAATGACACAAGCCCTTCTCCTCCCTCTGTCCCATGGCCTCCCTCTCCGAGAGGCCTAGTCCAGCTGTCTTGTTGTGGTCAGATTCTGAGTAGTGCTCCGTATCACACGGGGAGGGGATAATCCCACACAGGGATCAGTGACTGGCCCGGGACACAGCCTCGCAGGAATGAGCGCTACACCCACTGCTCCACTCTCAGATAAGGAAAAAGAGACTGAAAGAACAGAAAGTGACAGGAAGAAAACAGAGATGTTGCAGAAAACGATCCCAAAAATGGCAGTCTTATCCTCTTCCTTGTCGTCTCAGTCACTGTGCTCCGCTCAGGGGAACTGTAAACTGAGCCAGGCTGCTATAGAGCTCTTAATTCTTGTCAGCGCTTATTAATTATGGGCCAGTTGGATGTTGCATTCAAACGGCCTCAGACCCTGGATTCCGTATTCTGGCGGTCGGGTCACTTGTCGCTTGTCGCACCACATGAGCCCAGTGTGTGTGTGAGCACAGCGCTCCCACAATTCACTGTCACTTAGTCTGACAAGTATGAATGCAAGGCAACACCTGCTTTGTATAGTTTTGCATTTACTCACTCTGCACCGCTTTATTAGGCCTTTGTGTGCCATTAAATAGAGGGGCCACTGAACAGATTTAGTATTGAGAGTACACGCAGTTTCCTGGGGCATAATTTATAATTTTAAATTTACTTTAACCAAGAGTAATGGTAAAAACAAGTGAGGCTCCATCTTTCACAAAGTGGTTCTTGCTGCCTAACTGACTAATTAAAACAGCGACCACATGTGTTCGGAGAACAAGAAGTCTATTTGCAAAGCTTATTGATTACTTTAAGGCGTACAAATGGAAAGCAGTGTTAGGAGAGGGGCTCTCGATTTAGCTTCAATCTGCCAGGCATAAAATGATCTCAGTGTGTTTGCTGGGAAGAATGAGCTCCCTCTGGGCATGCTGGGTAATTAGGTTAGTGGATAGTCAGTGTCAGGAAATTGAAAGACCATCCTAATCGGATTCTTTTGTTTCCAGGGGAATCAAAGGAATTTATATGAGTCACTGGGAAATCTCACACGACTCAATTCCACTTGACCATGTAAAGTCTGTTTGCTCTCCCTCGGAGCTCAAACAAGTTTTAATACGGCCATGTGAAGGCAGCGCACAGGGCGTGATGTGGTCTGTGTCCTCTAGGGCGCGCTCCGATAATCCCACATATGTCCCGTTTGTATCCTAACGAGATACTTAGGCTTGTGCACTCACATCCAGACATTGTCCTGCCTTTAAAAGGTGACACACATCTCCAGAGTCCTTTGTCCAACTTCAGACCAATGGCAGTCCAAAAAATATTACAATTGAATCATTCATTGTCTTTTTAATGTATATGGAAATGCAAACAGAATCTGATCTTATATTCAGTTTAATTGTTTGTGATTTATTATTTCTGTAGGGGTTCGTTTGGACCGGGTGCGAGGCGGGCGACAGAAGTACAAAAGAAGATTGGACGCAGAGAATGGCACCTACCTCGGTCTCAATATCCCCCCACCTGCTAAAAAACCATGTAAGTCAAAGTAAGATTTTATTTCAGTGCTTTAAAACATTTCCCACACAGACGCCGTTTTCACCTTGCCTCACCTTCATCAGATTTATTCCTTGTTCACTTCATCTACTGTACTTTGCATTTTTTGATTTAATCTTTTTGATCAAGTAAAACTGTGATGTATCTCCTATCTCAGTGACAAAGATCGTGTCTCATCTTTTGGTGGTGGAGCCGGAGAAAATCTACGCTATGCCAGATCCCACCATGCCCGACGGAGACATCAAAGCTCTGACCACTCTGTGTGACCTGGCCGACCGCGAGCTGGTGGTCATCATTGGCTGGGCTAAACATATCCCAGGTATGGAAGCATGATAAATTAATCTAGTACAGACTGTACATTTACACATACTATTTGGTACTACTCATATGTTTTAAATGCTAATTTTATCTTACCTGTCAGATGGCTGAAATTTTACATGTTCCTAAGATTGGTAAGATGTGTTGTATTGTATGTATGTAGCTTGCATATCTAAAACAATGGGCTTCCATAAACTCATACCAGTTTTTGCAACGTTGGTTCCTAGCAGTGACAATTTAATTAATTAATTAATTAGCATGTCCAATTTATAAAAAGAAAAGACAAAAAAAAATATCTAGTGCGTGTGAGCATTTGGGAATTAAAGTGAAAAAAAAAACTGAAGATATTTCATTAAAATTTAAGAAAGTCAACAGACTAATTCTAACTTCAAAGTATTTATTGTGTGCATTACAAGAAAATTAACACAATTTAATCAGTAATATATTATAAATAATGTTCTTAGCTTTTCTTCCAATCAAGACGCCTGCTTCCCCCCCCTCCCCTAATTTGCCTCAGTGATACAGTAAGGGGATTATACAGTATTGGTAGCTTGCATAAACAGCCCCCTCACAGATTCATGCTCACACACAAGATAATTAACATCTGCTACTCATCTACACCTGGGGGAGAAGCCAGTCCCATATTCTGAAATCTAATCAATAAAGAGCATCTGAAGACTTTGATTTGACTGGCTAGGGCGGCAGAGTCTGGGGGCCCGGGTCCGCCCCTATGTCAATGTATTCCATTTCAATCCCAGACTTAAAGAAAGCGATCCTCTTACTCACTTAAGGACACTACAAAGGGCCTGTGGGCGAAATTGATTTATTTAGGGAAACACTGACAGCTTTTCTTAGGTCTTGTTAACAAATTCTTGACTAAGACTTGTTATGTAAATGCATTCAAAGCTCCTTTCTGCCCTGATTTGCTGAAACAGACATTTTACATCCAAGTAAATGAAGAGTGTGAAATCTGATTCAGCTCAAATATATGCACTCTATTGATCCAATTAGGTGTGTATAAAATGTTGGTAATTCATTTAATTGCATTAGTTTAGGACATTTTAATTCAATTGATTTTTAATTTTGCCATTGATTAATATGCTAAATATTCATTCATTAATCAATGAAGTAATCAGTCTGGACAATGCATGCTGACACCAGTTAGTGTGTAGTGTGTGGTGTTTATATTTAATTATTTTATTCAACAGTCTCATGCAACATTTTAGCAGCATTTGGACCAAACCATTAAACAAATAAAACCCATGTTAAAATGAATATACCATATTACCAAGACGCAGATCTCAGCATTATAATATAAATGGTTCTTTGTAAACGACATTATACTGTGAACACGGAAACCTGAATAAAATTAAAGGTGTGCCAAGTAACTTTTCTGGTTGAGAGTTCACCACTTGCTTTTCTTTGTGGAGATGGTATTGCTTTACCTGGAATGTTCCATGTGACATTAAACGTGTTGATCCAAGGAGACAAGCAGGCTAAGTTACAGGTTAGATCTGTGAAGCTGCACACCGTTAGAATGTTTTTTTTAATATCTCAGACCAGCGGAGTGTCTCTTTTAATAGCTTAATGTTACAGTGTGTAAGGTGCTGTGTCATCACTCTGAGAAACAGCTGAAACATGGACAAAAGGAGCATCCCTGACCCAAATGCACACTTTCTGCTCTGACCTGTTTTCATTCAACAACATGACTCTATGTTAGCTATGGCTGCACTTTTCACAACTTTGTACATAATGGACTCACAACAGGATATCATTTGAAATCAAGTTTGCTTTGAAATTTAACAGCTTACACTAACTCTAACCCTAACTTTTTTTAAAACCCAAATATTCATTACCCACCCATACCTATTACATAACTTGATTTTGTTTGTAATTTTTTTTCAGACAGTTTTGTGAATTTCCAAAATTTAGAATGTAAGCTTTCCCGACATATTCTTCTCTTTTTATCTGTGCTTTGGACTGGCACTGCCCCTTGCGGCTGATAAATAGACTGGCTCCCAGTTACTCAAGCAATACTAAAACCAGTATCAAAACTAGATACTCATTACTACTAAAAAAAAAAAAAAATCACATAAGCAGGATAAAAAAGAAAAAAATATATCTTAATCTAGCCTCTGTCGGAACTAGTATAAGACCACATGGTAATATTAAAGATACTACTATTATTTTGTGTTTACTGTGGTATTGAAATCAAGTACCAAGCCTTTTCCTTAGCATCAAAAGTATCTTGTTTAGTAGATTAACATTATATGGATTGTTCCTGTTCTTTTGTCTTATTTATCTCGAGTTTGTTAGCCCATGTGATAAAAAGAATCTCAGTATTATATTTCCCTGTCTCAACCTCTGTTCCATTTCCCATGTCTGGGTATTGATCCACATTGATGTATTGGATGCTAAGCTAAGTCCTTGCCTGGAATATTGAGTAGTTACAGATCCTGGTAACACTCGGGGGACATTTTACCTGAGGCCAGAGGGTCACAGTGTCACCCCGAAACGATTAAGACAAAAGGGGTCCCTACAGTTTAAGCGTCCCCTCCCACCATTCCACCCATCGCCCGCTGCACAAATGGCCTTAACGATGAGGTAATAACAGTCCTTACTGCTTATCGCTCCATTAATGCAAAAGTCCTTCAGACGTGAGAGCCGTCACGAACAGGAAGGGCCTACGGTTTTTGTTTTGGTGAAATATATGTTATATGTTGTTCACTTTGAGGGGTGAAAGTGAACCATTAAGTTTAAGCACTAACTAAAAGTATTTACAGACATAGCTGAAGGATCCCATTCATTTTAATGCTACACTTTCTCTTCACGTCTGTCTTTCCATCTCAATCCCAGTCTTGTGCTCCCCAGACAGCCCCTCCTGCTGCTGCTGCACTCCTAGGCCCTCTAGTCTCATTATTACCTCTGTCTTTTTATTAGGCCCATTAGGGCTCTTAGGAGGCCTGTAATGATACTAAATGAATAGAGAGTGAACTGCTGTCTGTTTTAGATCCAGCTCTCAATGACAGCTTCAAGCTTCACTGCCAGCCACTCAGTCTCTTCATGCCACTGAATAGGGATTCAATTACTTATCTGATTTGTACCTATACTGTACTCTGCACTCCTCCAGCTGTTTTTTCTGGTCTTCTGCAAATGCACTGGCCATACTCAAGACTTTCAAAGCATTTTAAAAGCAACCACTATAAGAACATACTGTATATGTATTGATACAAATATTACAATGCAATAGCCTCCGTTTTCACATACAATTGCACTGATAAAATAATTAGTACTCTAAAAATCTATCTTCTCTCTTCTTTTTGCCATTTTCCAGATTTTAATTTTTATAGTGAATATTGAGTATTTCTTACCTGGCCAGCCAAATGATATCTCTCTGTATTTCCTATACACCGCGATACCATTTGGACACCCTCCATCCACCCTCGCTCCTCCGGTTACAAACGGACTCCGCGATTCTGATTCGTTCAAAGATGGTGACGTCAGTGCACCCGCCTTTGCCCGCAAAGTCACTCTTAGGCAACGGAAGTTCCGCCTCAGTTTTGAATCAAGATGGCGCAATCTCTGATTGGTTCACTTAGCTGTCTGTCTACGCGCAACCGCAGCGCATTTTGGATCAAGCGTTACCAGACTCACTCGCTGGTACAGCGATGAGTCATGGATTCTTCCAGGCAAGAGTATTTCATTTTACAATTACCAGACTTTATTTATACAAGAACAGCTGCTGCCAATGTCTCAAGGAACTTAAAATGATGTAAATGTAGCTCAGTTGGTAGAGCATTTGTCCACTGATCCAAAGGTTGGCGGTTCAAATCCCGCTCTTGACATAAGAAACATCAGTGGTTGAGCGGTCAGATCCACTGACCCACAGGTTGGTTGGTACGATTCCAGCTCCCACAGATGAATGCTGCTGTTGTGTCCTTGGGCAAGACATTTAACCCACCTCGCCCGTAGTGTCTGCGTACACTGGTGTGTGAATGCGTGTGTGAATGGGTGAGTGGTTCCTTGTTGTAAAGCGCTTTGGGTGCCTTGAAGGTGGAAAAGCGCTATATAAAGATGTGACCATTTACCATTTTAATGCCAAATGTGAAACCTAGAGAATATTTCATTCTTTAATCTTTAGCAAATCTCACACTTAGTCATGTTGAGCAAACCTCTGACAGTACTGTATCTACTGAGTTTTCTTGTATAGCCTATGGCACCATTTTTCCTTCACAAATGACTGTTAAAATCTGAAAATTCCTGTGTGTGTGCTCCACTGTGGCATGTTACTGTAGCTTTATTGTAGAGCTCAGTTCACTATTGAATATATATTTTTGTCACAGATTTTGGATAACTACATATACCTACACACGAAATATTTACTCAATATAGATTAGGTTATATTGATTATTTGAACATGATTGGATTACGTTTTGATGCAGCTTACAGTATCTACATTTTGTTATCCCGTAGCCCTCCCATCCCCCGACTAGGCATGTACCGGATGTCCTCCATCAACTGTCTGTTTGTCAGATCTGAGGCTTGGATCGATGCCCGGTTCGCATTTGGTGGACTGATTACAATCTACTAATCAATGACACCCCCAGCCCTCCTTTCTCTCCACCTTATTCTCTCACCCCCCCTTCGCCCCTCCATTTGCTTGATAAGAACTGTTGGAAAGGGCCCCTTTTAAGTCAAGCTGCCCCATTCCCATCCAAACAAGCTCAGATTTAAGTACGCACAGCCCTAGGTTCAAGGCACTGGTCAATAGCGCCCAGTCACGGTGCTATTATTCACCACATAGCGGTAGGGGCATTGTGGAGGTGAAGCCCTTTCAGGTGTCTGTCTGTTTGATGGGGACTGACCTCTCCGGGACGTCCGGGATGAATCCAGGAGTTTACAAGGTTAAATACTTCACAGATCATATTCAGAATATACCATTTTGTGCAAGTTCATTTATATTATTTGTTTTTATATTGCTTAAAGGGATATGCCACCCCCAGGTCAAACTTGGGCATCTCCCCACAGTCCAGAGACTAAAATAAGTGGTGGAAAGCGTTTTTTCTGGTGACCCAGCCATTGTCCAGGTCTGTAACCACTGACCGCCGCGGTATCTGCAGCTACTCCGCGTTAGACTGGAGTCTAACGTCGCCAGAGAAAGATTTCGGCCAAAAGGAATTAATTTGCTCGATGCTTTTCCCAATTACTTTCTGTGTAGTGCGCATTCATATCGAGTGCAAATAAATGTACAAATCAACACGGAGAGCTTGCCTTGGTCATTTTGGGTGGGAACTATTTTTCAGTGCGGAAAAAGACAGCCGAAGCACGCACCACGCTGCGTAACGGGGAACTCCCTTCCTGGTGCGTAACTGGGATTCCCCCTGTCAGCGAGCCACAAAGCAGCCGCACGAAACCAGCAAAGAGCGGCATGTGGTGGTTTAATCCTAGCCCCCCCGTCCCCCATCTATCAATCGGCAAAGGTCTACAGTCTCTTAGCCAATCAGGACGCAGAACACAATGTTACACTATAAAAAAAAAAAAAGTAAATCCGCGAAACAGCGAGGCCGCGAACAGTGAACCGCGATAGAGCGAGGGACCACTGTACTCGAATATATCGAATATCACCGTAGATCCAAAATATCAGTTCCACCGATATCCTGGTTGGGCCTGTAAATTGATTTAATAAGATTATATTTACTGGTAGTAAACCAGTAAATTGGTTCGTAAAGTCTTATAATGTTTGAGCTTTTAATACAAAGTTGCTGTGTACTTACTTGAGAGATAAATAAGGGCTTATTTACAACACATTTTGTCATATATTTGTTGTTTAAGGAAGGATTTCAGTTCCTGCACTGGTATCGGTTGATATGGGGTACTTAAAACCATAGTATCGCAAATCTATTCTAGATTGTGACTTGTTCAGTTTGTCTGTACAGCTCAAAATAGATGTTTGACCAGTTGACTAGTTTAATAGAATGTATTTTTACTGGTCCAACACATCACCTTTGACCCTAAGATCTTAAACCTCTTCTCACGCCCTGTGGTTGCTCCGCTAACTTTGTGAAATGGACACTGTAGCAACTGGAGTCTAAAGTACACTTACAACTACAATTTATCTAAAAATAGGTTTAAGTTTGTAAGATAAAAAAGTGAATTGCTTTTTAAATAAAAAATAAAACGTATAAATGCGTTTCCTAATTACAAAGAGCATTACACTCATTTATAAACATAAGTGCCGTAATATCATATAATACCTGTATGTATCTTAGGTCTGTTTTTACACATGACCTAACCTTTTCTGTTGGGCACTGTTTATCATAGTGGAGTTGCTTGGCTCATGTTTCAAAGGCCTATCCACATGACAGATTTATATTCTTCCCTTAAGCCGGTGCATATGCAGTTGTCAGCCTGTGTTTCATGTGGGACTGTGGAGATTCTACAGTATAATATAGTGAGCCCATAAAACACATGGAGGACCGGGGAGTGCCAATTACAGCGCTCTGAAGCTAATGGGCTTCGCTAATACCCCATCAAGTGTTTACACTGTGAACACTACAAATGTTTAAAGAAGACATAGTATGCTTTTTCTGTGTATTTATTGTAAAACTATAACATATATACAGTAGATCGGTATCTCACATTTTGTTAATTTTAAACAGCAGTGTTGAGCTAACATGGCTTAAAGGTCCCATGACATGGTACTTCTTGATGCTTTTATATGGCTCCTTAATGGTTCCCTAATACTGTAAATGAATCCTTCTTCAAAATCAACACTCAGTGCATGAGAAACAGAGATAAGATGAGAAAGAGTAATTTTTCTCTCTCTGAACAGGCCATTATGGGAGTTGTTGCTTGAATGCAAATGAGGAGAAAAGAGATGGCCTATAGTAGAGGGTGAGGGCGTGACCAAACTCTCCGGTCTCAGCTGTCCGCTCTGATCCATTTCCGGGTTTTTGCGCGGAGAAGAGATGAGAAGCTTTCCATTGAAAGATAAACACATTTCCACAGAAAATAAAATTAAACCACTGCTGTTCAAAGGTCCAGAGGCTCAGATAAAGGACTTCCGAGCCTAGAAACACTCGGACGTGCCTCCAGGCAAATAAAAAAACGCATTTCGCATTGCCTAGCGCATTCGCGGTCCAAACTCTCTGGGCGTGATTTACAGAGATGCTGAGTAGACACAGACGGGGGGTGGAGCTGCATTTTTCGAGCTGACGTCAATAAGGTGCCTTGTTGAGAATTGCCTGTTTGAGCTGTGTTTTTTTCTAACGCAGAAAAGAATCGCAAATGCTCAGTTTAGACATTTCGCAACTTTTAGCCATGGGGGGGGCCCTAAACAGGGTAGGGGAGCTCACATTAACGTTCAAAAACCTCAGAAAGTGAAAATTTTATGCCATGGGACCTTTAAAGGGGCCATATTATACTATTTTCTGATCTATTTGTGTAATGTTGTTTCCTCATGACAAACATACCTGGAGTTGTGTTTTGTTTCATTCAGACATTATTAACACACCAACCATGCATATTTTAGTCTGAGTTATTCTGTGATAAAAGGAGAAGTTCAATTTGTCAACTGGACAAAGTATGTTTGGTTGAAAACGTTTCGCCGCTCATCCGAGAGGCTTCGTCAGCCTCTCGGATGAGCGGCGAAACGTTTTCAACCAAACATACTTTGTCCAGTTGACAAATTGAACTTCTCCTTTTATCATGGATTCTACCTGGACGACTGAGGGACTTTTCACGCATCTGAGTTATTCTCTCAAATAGAAAACTCTCTGTTCCACCTTGTGATGTCATGTGGTAATACAGGAAGTGCTCTACTGTGTTTTTAAAACTCCATACACCTTTTCTAGAATCAAAATGATCATTTCAGCCCTGGAATTGCCAGTCTCTACTAAACAAAAGGCAAGAGGTAGCTGTTAACATGAAAACCACTTTATCACAAAGTGGAACAGAGGATTTTGAGCTTTGGAGACATAGACGTAATAATATAGACGATTACTCAAACGTGTGAACGAAACAAAGCACAACTCTGGTTTTGTTTTTGAGATAACAGCATTATAATGCTTAAAGTTCAAAGAGTCTTTTGACTTCCTGTTAAAATTAGTATTTTCTGTTTTTTGTGGTTGTAAAATGTCTCGGTCACATTGTTTAACCTTACATGTATGACCCATAGATGATGTGAGCTGTGATAGGGGGTAGGTGAAAAGAGACATTTTTAGAGCACTCAAATGCAGGGCAATAGAGGATCACTCAAACATGCTTGAATCAACTGAAACACAAGTTTATAATGAGGTAACATTGTAACAGTGAAAAAGCTCATAAATGTTGATTTCCCTCAATATGTCCCCTTTAAAACCATGTTGTATTTTTCTATCTTCTGCAGGGTTTTCCACATTGTCCTTGGCTGATCAGATGAGCCTTCTCCAGAGTGCCTGGATGGAAATCTTGGTTTTGAGTATCGTGTTTCGGTCACTCCAGTGTGAGGAAGAGATAGTCTACGCGGAGGACTACGTGGTGGATGAGGAGCAAGCCAGAATCTCCGGTCTGCTGGATCTTCACGTTGCCATCTTGCCACTGGTCAGACGCTACAAGAAGCTACGCATGGAGAAAGAGGAGTTTGTCACGCTCAAAGCCATTGCACTCGCTAACTCAGGTACTATGCAAATTCCAGTGCAACAAATTTTAGTGTTGTGATTATTAAGAGAAGAAATATCATCATGATTTTATGATTATGCAAGATTACTTAATTAAGATTATCATTCCCTTTTTACCACCTTTAAACTTTCTGAATGATAAAGTAAAGTTTTGGGGCCCCTCAAAAACAAGATGCCACATCTCCAGGGGCAATCCAATAAAATAAATAAATAAGTTTATTTCACATAAACAGCAAGATTTAAAAAAGGTCTTTACATGTAGGCACTGCTTAGGCTGTTTTAATTTATAAATTTGTCTCAACTTTTTATTTTTCTCGATCTTACAAATGTATTGCAACCAGAATTATCAACTAACCCAATAATCTTGACATATCCATTTGAAAGTTGAGTTATTAGGCTACTTTCCATTTTAATAATAAGAAGTTACATTAAGAATTACATCTTAGATTTTCCTATTTATCCTATTTAAGTCTCCAGTGTTATCACAGTACATGCAACTGCCTTTTTACAGTATGTGCTGTGATTTGCCTAGATGTTATGCCAGATGCTCTTCCTGATTCAATCCACTCCATTTATCTCTGCCTGGGACTGACATAAAAAGTAGCCTACAGCAATATACTCACGCTCAGCTCTACTGTTTGTTGTCAGAATAATTTCTTTCTCTATACACGACTTGTTAAGACGTGCACCTATGTAAAAGTTCCTTTAAACTGAATTGTCCTACAAAAGCACCAAGACCTCCTGTTTAAACAGCAATCACAACAAACACTTAAAACCGTCAAGTGCGGGTTCATATCAGTTAGCAGATCTTATCCACACCAAATCAATTGCTGATAAAAAGGGACAAAAAGGTCACGAGGAGGCAGTTTTAATTTAACATAGCCTTTATGTGCGCACGTGCATGTATTTCTTAATTCGACTGCGTGTCCGTGTGTGCGTTCGTGTAACTCTTGTCACACGGCGCTCTCATTCTCTCCATCTCCATAACAGTAGCTGCCAGCATGGCGCAGCAGACGGAGATATATTTAGCATTTCATTAGGAAAACACTGGCTGTCAATAAAATGTGTTAAGTGGAGTGGAATGAGCGTTGGAGAGCGCCAGGGCCTCGTTTGTCCCAATGTGAAGAAGCAGCAACCATATCGACAGTTTGCTTTTCATGCCGCTGAGCCTGTCCCCCACTAATCAATGCCTGTTAGGACTCTTTCTCCTGCCTGACTGAAAATGAAAAAATGCTGAGCCTGTAGCTTTGGGTACTGGGGATGACAAACTCTCCACGGGATGGGCTAGGTAAGGGAGAAGTGTGAGAGAGGAAGACGGGGGGGTGGGTCAGAGAGGGATTCAAGAGGGGCATGGGGGCAGATTTCGGCGCGTTTGAACACTGGGGTTCTGTGGGCCGGACAGCTGTGGAAATTCATGGGCATTGATTTTGTAATTAGCAGAGTATCGACGGGATTGACGCCAGGCTGCTGACGGATTACATGGAAATTGTTTCTTCAAAGTTAGTTTTAAGCTTTGACCACACAGACACTCAGGCACAGAGTTAGCGACGCACACGCACGCACACACACGCACACACACGCACACACACGCACTGCCCAGCCTGGATCAGATCAGTCTTAACATGAAGGATTCAAATGAGAGTGAGGAACACATGTGCGGTCCACATAGCCTAGTTAATTTCCCAAGATAGAAACACAATTTACACAGAAGGCGACTGGTAAAAGAGACTTAATCAGTCAGTTAGGAACATAATTAGCCTTGTACTTTGCTTTTTTCTGCTTCATTTGCATACATCATACACAGGAGCACTTCAATCCACAACTTTCATGACACTTACTACTTGTCATTACTACTTAGCTCACTCCCTTCAGACAACATGTATTTTATGATTGTTTGTACTCAAGTCCCTTTGTCACTTTTTAAATATTCTTGTCAAATCATATACAGTTCTTCTTCCAAAAAGGGTGGACAGACTAAAACAAAATATTACTACGTATACACACACACACACACACATGAAACAAAAACACAAATGAGACATTGAACATTTTATTTCATTATTTTAATTGCTTATTTAATTAATCAAGATCATTAAATAAAATAATTTATTTTACAAATTTAGTTGTGCGTGTGTGTGTGTGTGTGTTTTTGTTGTCATAATACTGTGCATAGTTGTGAGCTGACAGTGGATGCTGACTTTCCCATTGTAGACTAAACCACTGTTGTTCATACACAGCTCGCTGTCAGCCTGCCCTCCGGAGGACATTTTTTTCCTCACTTGTGGACTTGTACATGGAGCAGTTTTTAATAAGTCTCAACTGGTTTTATTTTAGTGCCTATACATAAGGGGGCCAACTGCTCTTTCTTATGGAAATGAAGGCCATCTGCCGCCATCATTCAGACAAACCATATCCAGTAATGCAGCCATCTGAATTCATTAGCAGAGGATATATGTGCTCCATGATACCAAAAGAAATGAATCTTTTTTCCTGTCCGTATATTTATATGGACTAGCCTCTTCCTCACTGTCCCAGGGGTCCGGGCCATGCATAGGCATTTATTTAAAGAGCATCATTAACCACTAACAAGAGAAAACCACTTGGAAACTGCACATTGCATGTGTGGTGGCAGGGTGGGTAGTGGTGTGTACAGTGTTATGATACTAACCTGAGTGCCATGTGTTTCTGCAGACTCCATGCACATAGAGAACATTGAGGCTGTACAGAGGCTGCAGGACTCCCTCCATGAGGCCCTCCAGGACCTGGAGGCGTCACAGCACCCAGAGGACCCTCGGCGGGCGGGCAAGCTGCTAATGACCCTGCCCCTGCTCCGGCAGACCGCTACCAAGGCCGTGCAGCACTTTTACAGCATCAAAATGCAGGGCAAAGTCCCCATGCACAAACTCTTTCTGGAGATGTTGGAGGCCAAGGCCTGACATGCACTGAGCAACAAGCGTTTGATGGACAGCTGCATCGGCCAGTCAGAGGCAAGAGACAGCAAACAGGAAAAAAGAGCTGGTGTGCCAATTCACAATGAAAGTTTAAAGTTTAGGGATTATTGAAAACGTAAAGGGACTAAATAAATATCAAGGGTAATGTGTAAATAAAACGCTGTGTACAGAAATCCAGCGACTGAGGTCCTATCATAACTAATGGCCCTTCGCTCTATATCAGCTTGAATTTTCTTATCTTATTTTCATCTTCAACACAGTATGTGTTAATATTAATGTAAACATTTGGTAACCCTTGTTTCATAATGTTTTAATCTCAGTCATTGAAGCAATAGTCTCTAACTGGTC
Source organism: Paratrypauchen microcephalus (assembly GCA_036785185.1). Classification (NCBI taxonomy): domain Eukaryota; kingdom Metazoa; phylum Chordata; class Actinopteri; order Gobiiformes; family Gobiidae; genus Paratrypauchen; species Paratrypauchen microcephalus. Next base: position 5,439,565 of record JAVJIX010000003.1, read on the forward strand.
ATAATAGGTGTACTGTATATTGTGTGAAATTGCACTGAGTTTGGGAGGAAAGTGTTACTGACATATTCTTCTGTTTGTCATCTCAATTTCCTCATGATATTTACCTCACTGTAGCTTCACCAACTCAGCAGTTGTAGTCAACTTGGTGCTTACACATGGGAAGTGGTTGGCTAGTGATGCACTGAGTTTGCACTGGAAATCTATAAAGAACATGGCAATAATGAGGAAGTGTCTAATTCTGAATTTTAAGCTTTGTTTTTGACTCCTGGACACTGGGAAATACAAAGTGTGGAAGTGATACAGTTTACTCAGCTGGGTCTACTTTTACAACAGTCAACAGAAACAGTTACCGTAAATCCTATTGAATATTATATTGTATTGATTTCCCCAAAATCCAATGCAATAATCTGCAATAAATAAATGTAGCAACTGTGAAAATGTGCAGTTTGTCAGGGCAGCTTCATATTGTTTCATATTTAAAGCACTGTCTCACTGCATTACATCATTTAATAGTTTAACATTAATGGTTGAAGTTTGTTGAGGACAAATTCTGCCAGTATATTTGTGCACTATGGCAATTCTGGATTTATTTGATTCACAATTTAAAATTTTGCCTTGATGTAATTATTCACATAGAAAAGTTTTAATTGTCAAAAAACGTCACATTCACATGTATTTTGACCCCCTCTTTTCCTCGAATTTTATTTATGATATGGCTATTTATAACTATTGACTATTTATTATTATTTATTTGGATCTTCAGTACAGTGGTATACATTTCCTTGTTTAGAATGATTTTCAATTTCTTTTCAACTTTAAATGCTATTCTAGACATTTCTGTGTATTAGTATTCAAACATACACTGTTTTTACAGTTTTTCACTGAGTTTATGTGCTGCTAAACAAGTTGCCAAATCTTTATAAAGAAAATGTTATTACTTGACCTAAATATTGCAGTAGCAGTATATATAGGCAATATAGTAACTTACTTAAAGAGGCTGTCCCTTATGACTACTTTGAGGCAGTGTGAAGTGCCATTAGCTGCTTCTCAAACAGGTAACAATAACTCTACACATTTAACATAAACCCTATAGGAGATATTATACCTGTATCTCTATGGTACTCCCAGATGAGATGTGAAGCTTGCCAAAGTGTAGTGAATCTGCAAACGTCACAAGAACAAGTCAATCTCTTTCTCTTAAATTAGAAAACCCTTAATTTATTATAAACGTCTCTAATTCATCCAATTAATCGTAATAGGCTTCAAAGCTGAAATTCTCAATAGAAATGGAGCAATTAAAATTACGCTTTGGTTGTTACCTCTGGGATGGGAAATTTTGAGCCAGCTGTGGGGAGGTTTTGTCTAAGACTCCACAAAGGCGATTTCATGGGCCTTGGTAATAGTTTCATACCAGAACGATCACTTCACTATGCAAGGCAAATTTGGCCACCTATGTTTCTGTCGGTAACTGTTATACATCATTCAGCCAAAACATTGTAACTGATCATTTAGTACAGTCAGGAAGATTTTTTTTTTTTCACCAAAAATAAAGATTTGCGCACATTTAGAGAGATTATTATGATTAGACCAAACAACTGAGCCAGAGAATCTCCAAAACTACACCTATGTGTTCTATAATAAATATTGTCCAATAAAGTAGGCAGATGGTTGTAATGTTATGGTTGAATTGTGTACCTGTACAATGATCTCATCTTTTTTTCAGTTTGCAACAAAAGCGAATCATTGTCTGTTTTATGCAGTTATTATGGCATCAACGTGTGTATTGGTACTCCCATAGGAATTAATTTGCACTGAAGATACACTCATTATAAAAAAAACTAATAATACCAAGATATCCTTTTATTTTTATCCACTTTTGTATCCTCATCGATTTTGCTTATATCAACACAGCAGGGCGCGGCAGTCTAGACCCTATACCTCAATTTGTATTTTTTCTTCTTCTTTTTAAAATTATAGCGGGTTTGGAAACGGGCCACGGGTGTCTCCTGGGAGTAGTTGGCACAGAAATAAAGCGACATCACTGACTGGGTATTAAAAAAATGTAGATGAACCTTTTCCTGCAATTGGGGATCACATTCCTCGGAGGAGAAAGCTGCTTATTCGCTGTTCCATTTGTGGGACTTGACGAGATTTACATAAAACGTGCAGGACCCTTCCCTGGCTGACCCTGCTGTATGTACCATAGACGTGTGAACAGGTTTTCTACACCTCAGAAGCAATATTGTCTTGTATGAATCACCTTTAAAAGAATACTTTGGTCCATCTGAATTGTAAGCTTGCCCTGTGATCTTTGTTTGGAGGGTTGAGAGCTAACTTGTGGCATTATTTGTGTTTGGTTTGTTGTGTTCATGCCTAAACTGTACTCATCTGTAATGTAAATATGCTTTTTTGAGTGAGTCTGTCCTAACAGTGCACTGAATGTACAGTGACAATAAAATCACATGGTTTATGTAATCTGTGTGGATCTTTTCAGTGTATTTTGACCTAACAAGCAGAAAAATTGTGTGTTATTGTAATGTGATTCACAACAGAAGCTTTTAAGTAGTGTTTTGGAGGACTGAAGCTTGTCGTGTTTAGACATTTGCATGAAATGATTTCATTAGTGGCAGTAAGAGTTAAATATTTAAGTGCCTAGATAACATGTAAAAAAAAATAATACTTATAAATATATTTAGTTACTAAATACTGAATACCTGGGTTAAAATATGTTTGGTAACGTGTTTTGTTACATGGGCCAATTAGAGTATTCTGAATACATTGAACCAACCAAATAGCATTTAAATTATAGTGTAAACACACAACATATAATTTTAAAAAACATGGGTCACTGTTTCTTCTGCAGTTCTTTATCGTGGGTCAGAGGAAAAATCATACACACACTTACCACAAGAGCTGCGTTTTATATTTTGCTCAGGTATGTGCAATTTTAAGTGTAAATTGTCTGATCACATGCTGCCACATATTCCTTTGATTTTAGAAAAGTGACTGTATTCTGAATACAAAAAAAAAATAAGTACTGGACTACAGTTACTCAGAAATGGTATTGAGAATATGTGTTCTCAGTACGCGTATTGAAGCTTGATGATGAACAAGAAAAACCTTGTTATATTTTGGGATTTGAAGATAATTTTCAGTTTTTCAAATAACACTGGTTTGACAAAATTAATTAGACTTAGACAAACTTTATTGATCCACAAGGGAAATTATTTGGACATAGTAGCTCAGACATCACAATATGACATAATATAATAACAAAGAGCAAAAATATAAAATAATAATTCAAAATAAGTGGCAAAAATAGCAAGAAACTGGTGTAAAATAAGGCATAATTTCACAATTATATATGTACAAGTAAAAACAAAATATAGAACTATAGTTATACAAAATATATCTGGGCTACAAGAGGTGGGTAAGAAGAAAGAGTGCAAAGATGAAACAGTGATTGACATGACATAGTTATCCATTACATAAGGATCAGTTGTTGTACAGTTGCAGGGAGTATGAATTGGTAAGAAACTTCATGAAAGTGTACACACCATCCGCTATCACTCCTTCAACTGAAAACCAGTCTTGTGAACACATTGAAACATCTATCAGAATGTAGTATGGCTTGGCCTGACCCTTTGTGTGGCTGTGACTGTCCACATGTGCTCGTGATGTTGCTCGTGCCTCGGGGGTGTAACGGCATCCCCTGTCCCGCGGCTGTCAGCTGGTCCGCCGTTTACACTGCGTCCAATTTGACCTTGTGTTGTCTACATCACTGGTTGAATGCACATCTGACACACATCTCTCTTTGTGGGGCAACCCTGTGGAAGTCATTTCATTTACTGCCCTTTCAGCTTCATCCAGTACAAGGGGGGCTGGGGAGGTGGTCTGTGTTTAATCAGGCTGCCACGTAACCAGATCAGTTATGATGCAAAAACATCTCTGTTGCTGGAATTCATTTGGGAAATGAATTGACTTGCAAAACAGTTGTTTTATTTATTTTTTCATGCAGCAATTTTCTAAACCACATAAGCATTAAAATATGAATTATTGTGTTATTGCTGCAGATTTGATTTCTTTTAGTATTAGCAGTAATAGCCTATTACTCCATGAAGACATTTTACAGGTAATTAATAATGTGTGTGTATAGGTCTGTGGTGTAGTGTAGTGTAAATAGGTATTTATTCTTTGCATTACTTTAAATTTTGTCTTAGATAGTTTTTGTATTGCCCTTATATTGTATTTTGTACACTGTCTTTTTTTTCACTGCTTGGCCAGAGAGAAACAGAATTTTGAATCACTGTATGTCAAATACATATGGCAGAATTGACAATAAAGTAGACTTTGAACTTTGAACTTTAGTCTATAAGGACACATTTTCTCAACATTAATATCAACAGTTGGTTATTATGGTTGTATGGGTATCGCTGTCAGAATTATTTTTTTGAAATACATTTTATTTTATTATTTTAAAAACATTTCTGAGTGATCAAGATCACATCTAACTTCACCAGCAAGTTAAAAAAAAAAAAAAAAGCACTTTCAATAATACAGCTCTGGAAAAAAATAAGAGACCACTGCAAAATTATCAGTTTTTCTGATTTTACTACTTATAGGTATATGTTTGGGCAAAAGGAACATTTTTGTTTGAGTCTATAAACTACTGACAACATTTCCCCCAAATTCCAAATAAAAATATTATCGTTTAGAGCATTTATTTGCAGAAAATGACAAATGGTCAAAATTACAAAAAAGATCCATGTTTTCAGACCTCAAACAATGCAAAGAAACAAGATAAACAAGATCAAATTCATTTTAAAACAACATAATACTAATGTTTACACTTAAGAAGAGTTCAGAAATCAATATTTGGTGCAATAACCCTTATTTTTAATCACAGCTTTCATGCGTCTTGGCATGCTCTCCACAAGTCTTTCACATTGTTCTTGAGTGACTTTATTCCACTCCTGGAGCAAGAACTGAAGTAGCTCAGCTTTGTGTTTGTGTTGGAATTTAACAGACGCTGGAATGGAATGACTGTAATACATGTAGAGATGCTGATTTCAGAAAAAAATGCAGTGGTCTCTTATTTTTTTTCCAGAGCTGTAATGTAACATATTTATTTTCATATAGAGGTAATACATAAAATAAATTCATATAAATAAAGGTGATATTTTTCTGACAAAGTTTCCTACAGCCCCAGGACTACATTTAGACCACCCTCACTCCTACTTATGCTCTGGTCTGTACATGAAAAGTCTGTATTATTCAGCGGCTAGAGTCCACTGAGAATAGATTGTAAAGTGTCAGTCACGGTTACCCACAGAGCTGTTGTCTTAGCGCATGTAACTAGGTGAAAGTGAGCGAAGGAGATAGGAAACCATCAATATGCTCGCTGTGTAAATTGAAGAAGGTCATGATTTATGGCTCCACACACACACACACACACACACACACACACACACACACACACACACACACACACACACACACACACACACACACACACACACACACACACACACACACACACTGAATCCACTTCCCCTCTCTCGTCCGGCTCAAGGACAGGTAAGGGTGCCTTTTCTGCGCTGCTCATCCCGGGTGTGTGGCACTTTGGTGATGGACAGCCTGACGCGGGGACTTTCCAATGAGCAGCGCGCCATCTATAGGCCAAATCTGTGACTGAAAGATTCTGGACTGGAGAAGACGTCCACAGACTCACAGTATAATAAAAAAAATAAACTGTAAGCCTATACCTCATCTATTGTCTTGAGCATCTCATCAGTCATTTGCGCGCCTGGGTGTTCTTTTACGCACAGACGGGGACGGGACAGCTGTGAGTTTGGGGAGGCCTCGCGACAGCTGCAAACTCGGATCTGACCTAAAAGGGAAAAAGTTGGTGCATTCACTGGAAGGCTACTAGTTTTCATTACCCACTTAGGAGATCCGAGCTGAAAATGGACTTCTTGGCCACACAAATATTTTCAACTCTAAGGTCACATGAAAGGGTTGTAGCCTGATATTGTTATTGGTGCACAGTCTGTGTTTATTTGGATGATTTATTGCGTTTAGGCGCGTCAGGAGCTGCGCCTGTGTATTTAAAGACAGAACAAACGCAGCGCGCATTACCATTTGACCTCTGCATTATGCTTTGTTTACCTGCTTTTCTTTACCTCTATATCTGCTCAGTCTAAACCAGGCCTCTCCCCGTGACACAGTTTTGTTACTGGGCGGCAAAGGTAAGTGCCACATTTGCATTGCAAGATTTCTCACATAACTTGTGCACTAAAAAATACAGAGAGGAGGAAAAGCATCGCGGGTCCTTTGGGACAGAGCCACTCCCAGACGCTGTCGTCTCGGCTCCGGAGTCCTGACAGCTGCTGCGCTCCCCGGAGGACCGCGGGAGATGAGGGAAGGGAAGTTAGACTCAGGGCGCTGTTTAGGAGCACAGAGTTGGACTCAAACTGTTCATCTTTCTCTCAGGTGTGCACACTGAAAGCACACAGAACAAATCAGCACAAATTTCTCTGTGAAATGTACAATTCTATCCTTAAATCTGTTAACACTTACAGCTCTAGAAAAAGAAAACAAAAAGAGAGCACTGCAAAATTATCAGTTTTTCTGATTTGACTACTTTTAGGTATGTGTTTGGGGAAAAAGGAACATTTTTGTTTGAGTCTATAAACTACTGACAAAATTTCCCCCAAATTCCAAATAAAAATATCATCATTTAGAGCATTTATTTGCAGAAAATGACAAATGGTCAAAATAACAAAAATACATACATGTTTTCAGACCTCAAACAATGCAAAGAAACAAGATCAAATTCATTTTAAAACAACATAATACTAATGTTTACACTTAAGAAGAGTTCAGAAATCAATATTTGGTGCAATAACCCTTATTTTTAATCACAGCTTTCATGCGTCTTGGCATGCTCTCCACAAGTCTTTCACATTGTTCTTGGGTGACTTTATTCCACTCCTGGTGCAAGAACTGAAGTAGCTCAGCTTTGTGTTTGTGTTGGAATTCAACAGACGCTGGAATGGAATGGCTGTAATACATGTAGAGATGCTGATTTCAGAAAAAAATGCAGTGGTCTCTTTTTTTCCCAGAGCTGTATTTAAATAAGTAATACTATTTTACTGTGGTTTTAATTTTTAACATGAATTGTAGGAAAATGGAGAACATGATGTTTTATGCAGTTAATGCATTTTAACATTTTGTGCTTCCAATATTTTGGTGTATAATCATTTTAATCTGTTCAGGTGTTTCTTACATCTTATCCTGCTTTCCTGTATTGACACTAAGAGAGTAAACTTAGACTATAGACTTAGACTTAGACTTAAAACTTTATTGATCCACAAGGGAAATTGTTTTGGGTACAGTAGCTCACTTATCAAATATAATATATAACAGAGGGGAACAAAAAAATAGATGGAATATCACAAAAGAGCAATAGACCAGTGTCAGATGAGACATAATTATAAAAATAAAAATAATGATAATAATGTATATGTACAACGCAAGTAGCCTATAGTAGCCTACAGTAGCCTACAGTATCCTATGTCCATGCTGACTCCTATTGATGAGCTGATATGTTGACTGTGATATGCAGAACGCCCCATAGAAAAAGACTCTCTGGACTCTGATTGGTCCAAATCTATGACAAGATCTGACTCATTAGTCCATTCATATGCTGTGGTTCTGGTTCATTCACACAGGACAGCAGCCCAGTAAAGCCTTATTTATTAATTTTTTTGTTGTGTTATATTGTGAAAATTAAGGTTGTGTTCTTCTTGAGGGGTGGTTTACTCACTTTAGTGTTGATAACCAAGCAGGTTTCAAAGGATAAAATATGTTCTGGATTTTGACAATATCTTAATTTTTGGAGTATCTGAAAAGTAATTCTGGGATTGCAGCAGAGGGTTAAGGGATTGAATTGTATGTAAATGTGGAGAGTCGATTTACGTTTTTTTTTACCCAATTGCTTATTCAGTGTGCGAGCATAAAACGTCCACGTCTCATTTTACGAGGCCAAAGGTCAGATCATAGTGTTTGAAACAGTCTCAATCTCATTTTCACACATCTGCATTTTGGACACAACTATACTACATGACTAAACAATTAAAGGTTCACTGTGTAAATTTTTGGTTGGGGGTTCATCAGTTGCTTGTTTCGTGTTTCAGTAAGACGCAGGCGTGTGCGTGCGGTGAGAGGAATCATCAAAGGAAAACTCTGGTAGTGTAACTCCCCTACCACTGGAGTAGACTGGCTATATTATAAAATATACAATAGAGTGAGAAAGGACTGGTCTTATTTTCACTGAATAAAAATTTTGAGCTGTAAATCACTGAACCAAATGAACTAAAACACTTCATTATACAGCTCTGTAAAAAAATAAGAGACCACTGCAAAATTATCAGTTTTTCTGATTTTACTACTTATAGGTATGTGTTTGGGCAAAAGGAACATTTTTGTTTGAGTCTATAAACTACTGACAACATTTCCCCGAAATTCCAAATAAAAATATTATCATTTAGAGCATTTATTTGCAGAAAATGACAAATGGTCAAAATGACAAGAAAGATACATATTTTCAGACCTCAAACAATGCAAAGAAACAACAACAATTCATTTTAAAACAACATAATACTAATGTTTACACTTAAGAAGAGTTCAGAAATCAATATTTGGTGCAATAAGCCTTATTTTTAATCACAGCTTTTGTGCGTCTTGGCATGCTCTCCACAAGTCTTTCACATTGACACTGGAATGGAATGGCTGTAATACACAGATCTGAATTATAAACTACAGCTGTACACTAGTTGTATTGTATTGTATCTAATGTATGTCATGTTTCATCATATTGTTATTATATTATACTCATAGGCAGAAAAAAATTACATGAGATTTTTTTGGATCTTAAAACGTATCGAAATCGAATTGATATCGTGACCCATGTATCGAGATACGTACTGAATCATGAGAAAACCATACCGTTGCATTGCTATTAAACAGCCATAGCTTACATTTATTAAATTACATGTGGTTTTATAGCTCAAAAATAAAAACAGGCATGTCTGTGAGCAGGGTTGCATCGCCACAGATCTGACCTGTACCTTGGTCTGGTTTGGTCTCCTTGAAGATAGAAAGATTTAATGCCATACTGTGAACCATTCCAGACAAAGCAATAACATCTCCATGAAGAAAAGCATTTGACGGACCCTTCACCAGAAAAAATACACAATGCATCTTTAAAGACATTTAAAAAAATAATAATAATACCAAAATGAACCAAATATAGCCTAAAGACTTATTCATTAATGAAAACTGAAACATACTCACAAACACAATTTCATGCTCAGTGCAGTAATAACATTTGTATTTTACAGAGACTAGTGCCTCCATACAATCTAAAGAACGATATGCAACAAGTCTACCCCCCCACCCCCACCCCCACCCACACCATATATTTACCTTTGCTGAATCAGGGCGGGTGTAGCAGCAGTCTGTGTGTGCTCAAGTTAATTGTACTAACACGGAAACCGATTCTTAATTTATTTCTGGTGAGTCGGTGTAGAAGAGTGATCATGACGCCCCGTTCATTTCACAGAACACAATTTTCATATTTAATGAGCATGACGCCAATACAATTACAGTAATTAGTCAAATCTCAGTGTTGGTGTACGTGGCGGGCAGCGTTATATTATTGGATGGTCTTAATGATGTTGCGTATGTGGCTCTCACAGGGTAATTGAGGGCAGGCGTGGGTTTGGGGACGGGGGACTGGGGAATGGAGAGGCAGAGCTGTGTCAGGCTGCTTTCTCTGCATCGCTACATACATTTGGGTCTGTTTTTAAAATGAGGTGTTGAGTGTTCCTTTTGAGGGGCTCCATACTGGTGGTTTTCAAATTCTACATTGTAAAAAGCAATATCTAGGCAAGTTAATATGGCTTAAATTAAGAACAGCCAACATTTGATTTCAACTTTCAAGCAAGACCGGATTTTGTTTCTTATTTTAAGTGCAAAGAGTTGTTGTTTTTCTTATATAAAGTGTAGAAAGATGTGTTTTTTTATATTTTAAATACAAAAAGTTTTGTTCCACTGATAGATAATTTTACTTGTCAAGTGAAATTTACTCAAATCATCATAAAACAATGTTAATTCAAATCATCTTAATTTGGCTAGATTAGTAGTTCCTCTACTGTTTCCTCTACACTGCAAGTTTCTCTGATCTGGCCAAGATTTTAAAACTTATATCAGGTTATTCATCTTGTTTTCATATTTATTATCTACTTACTAGTTCTGAGACTGCTTAATTCTAGAGGGAGTTTATTTTAAGAGACCTTGCTGCATGGACAGATAATTTCACTACTTTTAAGTCATTTTCTGATAGATTTAAGTGTTAATATCTTAAAATTTGGCCAAGCTTTTTTGCAGTGTACTGATTACATTGAATTTATTTGTGAAATATCAAGAATTATAAATCAGAAATGTGGTTCTACAGTATTCATTTTAGTTGCCTCAGATCTTCATTAAATATTATTGTCCTGAATATTGCGAATCATATGAAAGCCAATCACGATGTCACACTCTTATATGAGGGCCAGTTTTAAGATATCAATATTATGAAATATCCAAAAGGTAAATTTATAAATGTTGAACCTGATCATTTCTATTAGTGACTACACCCATGAATTCAATGTATCACAACAAATATCTGCATTTGTACAAAAGAACATAAGTATTAAATATTACTGGACTATACAGCTCTGGAAAAAAATAAGAGACCACTGCATTTTTTCAGCATCTCTACATGTATTACAGCCATTCCATTCCAGCGTCTGTTGAATTCCAACACAAACACAAAGCTGAGCTACTTCAGTTCTTGCACCAGGAGTGGAATAAAGTCACCCAAGAACAATGTGAAAGACTTGTGGAGAGCATGCCAAGACGCATGAAAGCTGTGATTAAAAATAAGGGTTATTGCACCAAATATTGATTTCTGAACTCTTCTTAAGTGTAAACATTAGTATTATGTTGTTTTAAAATGAATTTGATCTTGTTTCTTTGCATTGTTTGAGGTCTGAAAACATGTCTCTTTTTTGTTATTTTGACCATTGTCATTTTCTGCAAATAAATGGTCTAAACGATAATATTTTTATTTGGAATTTGGGGGAAATGTTGTCAGTAGTTTATAGACTCAAACAAAAATGTTCCTTTTGCCCAAACACATACCTATAAGTAGTAGAAAAACTGATAATTTTGCAGTGGTCTCTTATTTTTTTCCAGAGCTGTATAATGATGTGGCGTCATGTGGAACCCAGCAATGTTAGCATTCAATTCAGTATTGTTTTTTTACAGTATTTCTGAAATCATTTGGAAATTTGAAATTGTTACCCTCTGTTATATAGTATATTGTGATGATTGAGCCAGTAGCGGTTCTTGGGGGGGGGGGGCAAGTGGGGCAATTGCCCAGGGCGCAACTTCGTGAGGGGCGCCGTGCCGAGCGCTTGAAACAAAACCTCTCTCCCTCTCGCTCTGCCTGGTTTGCCTCAAACCTTTCTCTGCTCCTGCAGGAGTGCTTACAAACTGTTTCCTGCTCTCTGGACTCTGTTCCCCTCATGATCTCTCGACCTTCTCCTCCGCGCTGCTCTCTGTTTCAAGGGCCAAACTGCGGCACTTCCTGGTCTTGCGAGAAACAGCGCAGAGTGGTGCGCTAAAGGGGGCCACATTAAAGGGGGAATCACTAATGTTAATTTGTGGGTTTATTTTGTTTCTTAGTCTCTTAGTTAATTAAGTCATATCATATGGGGGTTATTTAAGTATTTTCTTTATTATGTTGAATTGCAGGTGTTTTATCATTATGGGGACTGTTATTTATAGCTGGATAAGGATGTGAAATTGGATATGAAGATGGAGATAACACATGAATAACACATGGTTTGATTGTTAAAACTGATATAATAATTGCTGTCTATGGTTCTATATGGGCTTTGGCAATGATATTGAAAAATAATAGCTCGCAGCAATGTATTGGAAAAAAAAAGAACTATGAACTAGTTCATTTTTTTGAACTATGAACGAACTACTAACTATAAACAATTATGAACTATGAACAAACTAGTTCATTTTGAAATGAACTTTCCCAACACTGCATACTTGTTCTATTTATATATATGTATATATTTTTTATTTATGTTATTCAAGTTATGATAACTTATATTTTTTTGAAAGTTGTGATAATGAGAACCACTCTATAGTGATAATTAAACATGGCTGCTTGTGGTAAATGTTTTTTTTTTTTTTTTTCATTCCTTGGGGGGGGGGGGGGGGGCGCGCTTGTGTGGGGGAGGGGGTCTCGCCCAGGGAGTAATTCAATGTAGAACCGCCACTGGATTGAGCTACTGTATCTAAATAATTTCCCTTGTTGATCAATAAAGTTTGTCTAAGTCTAAGAAATGTAGTTTGCATTTGAAAGTTTGGTATATGAGGTGATATATTATTTACTATTTAACATTTTACTATGACTTTTAGCATTTCTAAAGCATTTGCTCCCTTTTTTAATCAAGTGTTACCACATCAAAATTTGTTTCGTGATTTGGGCCCAATGTCTTGCCTATCCCAACCGGTGATGTTATTGCAAGTGAAGTGAACAAGGGGGTTGAAGTGTCTTGTGTTTGGACATTACGGTTAAAATGGAAACACTCACTAACAAATTATTTATCGTAATAATTAGAAAAGCAAATGTTTAAGAATGCATTTTGAATTTGCACAATGAAACAACATCACTGCATAAGTCTCTGGAGCATTTGAAATAAAGAAATAGAAACAAAAACAAATGCAGAAGCCTAGTTACTGTGAGTGATGATACTGCAGTGTCTGACATTTTGGTTCAGATCTGTACAGCTCCTCTCTCCACACAAATCCTTATTAAATCTGTGTGTACCTTTAAGAGGGATTCAGGCACGACAGCGCTGGTGTAGTGGAGTTATTCGTGCACTGTTTGATGTGATCCACTGTATCATTGACTTGAGATCTGCCATATAACAAGACTGAAGGCCAACAGAATATGTGTTTTCATATGTGACTTGATTAAATACAAACAGTGTGGAAAAAGTGAGAATAAGCATTAAGCTGCAAATATCACAATAAAATGATAAAAAGGACCACTCAAAAATGAAATGTCATCCTTTTTCATTTCGATGAATTCACTTCCAATTTATTTGAATGTAAAATAGTTAAGCAGGAAAAGGTGGCAATACATTGATTTAAAGCCCCACTGTGTAACTTTTTAGCCAAAAAAAACTAATAAAAATCCTTTTTATTGCACTTAAAATTTGTGAAACTGTGGAGTGAACATGTTAAAAAACAACAAAAAGCTGTAGTTTAAAGTGAAAAGTAAATGTGATATTTTGATATTTGATTCTCTTGACACATTCACTGTGTTTATTACTTTTTCTATCGAATAATTAGACTTCTTTTTAGTGAACAGTTTAAAAGCCCTTTTGGGGATTAGTATTTCAGATTAGCACTGTGATACCGACATCAGATTACAGAATTGTTAATTTGTGTGTCTTTCCCTACTCAAATAAACAATAAATAAACCAGGTGATATTTCTTGTGTCTATGTGCCTTTTTGTTTATTTTTTCCCTGTCGATAGCTTATAGTTACCGATATGAAATTCAAAATTGTTAGTAGTAGACTGTACACCTACACGTTTTATAAATATCTGCCATAAAACATACATGTTTGTGTGTGTTTTGATGGCTGTAAGAAAGCTATAATTTCAATCAAAGCAGGCTAACTTAATGGCCTCTTATCCAATTAAGGGCAGTGTCACAGTGAGTTAATGAGTGTAACGCCATAACAGAAAGAGCCCTATTAACACAACATAATTAGCACAACACAGTCAAATTAGCCCGCAATGACAGAGCTTTGGGTTTTTGTAAGCAATTAAATCGCGTAAATGACGACAGTTAAGCAGATTTGAAGCCTTTAGACCCATAAAGGGCATGCATTGTTGGAGTAAAGCTCTGGAGATGAGCTGTTGTGGTAAACTTGGATAGAGGTTCAAAGGCAAGGCTTAAAGTGAGGTAGGTCATAACGACTTCAGAAAGCAAACACTTGAAAATACTGTATTCCCTTAAGATTTTGAGTTATAGACATAGTTATAGCGCAGAAATGTGTTGATAGTATCTTAAAAACAAACATACCAACTGTACTGGTAACTTTATTTAACAAATGTTTTGATATTCAATTTTCATTCATTCATTGCAGACAAGAGTGGTTCTGATTTGCAACTATAAAAAACAAACAAACATAGAACAGCATCTGATTGTTTTAATGACCAATCGTTATTTCTGTGCTGTATTTGCTTTGAGATCCAAATAAAACCCACTTGTGCTGGAATTCTTCTGTAATCTTTAACATTAATTATTGGACTTAGACAAACTTTATTGATCCACAAGGGAAATTATTTGGACACAGCAGCTCACTCATCACAACATACAGCGTTATAGTAACAAAGAGCAAAAATATAAATGGTACTAATACGTTCAAAATAAGTGGCAAAAATAACTGGTGTCAAATAAGGCATAAGGAATTCCCTAAACCACAATCTACTCCGTATCAGAGTCAGTGTGAACATGTGAACCAAATGATTCTTCTCTTTAGCACGGTGTGGACAGACCTTATTAGTGACGTGCTAATGTGACATTAATTGCTTTTACTTTTTCACTCCATTAAGAAGCTGCTCTCTGTTGCATCTGTTTCAGGAACTGCAGTAGATGGTTTATCGGCTCCGCTCGGGCACTGACTGTAATGGGGGGGGGGTCCTTTTACTGTGAACGCTGAGTCACTCATCCACCTATCTGCATGTTACATTTGGAAAAACATTTACACGTGTATGTAACTTTTCTAGCGGGAGCTCTGTTACCTGCTTGTCTCTGTGGAGATGGAGATTGCTTTGCCACTAGAAAAGTTACATCTTTAATGTCATCATACATTTAGACATACAGTGGTACCTCACCTTACGAATGACCCAACAAACGAAAATTTCAAGTTACGAAACGCCTTCACGGTAAATTTTTGTCTCTAGATACGAATGAAATTTCAAGTTACGAAACGCGAAATCTCAAAAATTCAAATAATGCGCGCTCAGCCACACACATTATACGCTTTTCTCAGACTGGATTTAAACTTTTCTCACGTTTGTCTCTCGTTTAAACACTCAAACTTTCATAGATTTTCAACAAAACGTATCAATATTGAAGTGTGGGGGGGAGCGGGAGGGGGGAGAAAACTGCGCGGTCACATGTGGGCAGCATGACCTGGCGCGGAGCTGACAGCAGGACTAGACCAAGATCTAAACCTGGACTGGACCAGGACTAAACCAGGACATGCTGTCCACACGTGACCGCGCAGTTTTCTCCCCCCCTCCCGCTTCCCCCCACACTTCAATATTGATACGTTTTGTTGAAAATCTATGAAAGTTTGAGTGTTTAAACGAGAGACAAACGTGAGAAAAGTTTAAATCCAGTCTGAGAAACCAATCAGGACAGAACACATTGTTACACTATAAAAAAGTTACACTATAAAAAAAAAAAAAAAAACTTGGATCGGGGCCTTGGAACGAATCAGGCTTTTTCCATTGAAATAGCTACTCAAATTTTTCACGTTACGAAACCACTTCTGGAACGAATTAATTTCGTAAGGTGAGGTACCACTGTATTTTTAATTTCCTTGTTTTGATTCCATCCTCATGAGCTAACAGAACATTTCTCAGATCACCTCTTTGAAGTTTTCTGCTATTCCTGCTATTTCAGATGTTCACTTCGATTCATTTTGATATTTGTCAAAAAATTAAATTACATACCCCGTTGTCATGTTACTATTGCTGCTGATTAACCATTTCAGCATTCTCCATTTCCCTTAGTTGCCAGCGGAGGGCCACAGGCACATGATCCAAGTGTCAAAATGAAATAACCAAGGGCACCAAAAGAAGACGTTTACTGATTATTTTAAAATGGATAAATCATGAAATGTCATCTTAAAAGTGTCCAGAGCAGTGTTTTATGTTTTACAAATTTGAATCAAATGGACAACACTGTAAGAAAAACAAAACAAACAAAAAAACGTCTATATAACAGTTAACCTTTGACCCCCAATCCGATCCGCATTGTCTTTTTTCTTTTAAGCCTCTGTTGAACAATGACGACAAGTCCACATTCAAACTATTGACAACCATTGACAATGTGCTGAACCTGTGCCCTGTGCATTGAGCAGTAGAGCCAAGACCAGGGTCAAATGCCAAATAAGGAAAAATGGGCAAAGGAGGCGCCCAAGGGAGACCTCTCATCTAACTACTGCATCCTTCTCTTCTTGTGTGTTCTCCGCAGGATGCCAAAGCTCCATGACCTACGCCTGGATCAATAGTTGTGTTTAAGAGTGTGTAAATAGAGGAGACAGGACGTGCCGATGAGGAGGCCTGCATGGGACCAGTGATGGGACCTGAAGCATGTGATCAAGTCCAACAATGAAGCCTGTCAATACATGGAACATCACAGACGGGCAGATATTGTCAAAGGGACGTCAGGGGGTCCCATCAGAAGAAAGGTACAGCTCTGGAAGAAAATAAGAGACCACTGCATTTTTTTTTTCTGAAATCAGCATCTCTACATGTATTACAGCCATTCCATTCCAGCGTCTGTTGAATTCCAACACAAACACAAAGATGAGCTACTTCAGTTCTTGCACCAGGAGTGGAATAAAGTCACCCAAGAACAATGTGAAAGACTTGTGGAGAGCATGCCAAGCTGTGATTAAAAATAAGGGTTATTGCACCAAATATTGATTTCTGAACACTTCTTAAGTGTAAACATTAGTATTATGTTGTTTTCAAATGAATTTGATCTTGTTTCTTTGCATTATTTGAGGTCTGAAAACATGTATCTTTTTTGTTTTGACCATTTGTCATTTTCTGCAAATAAATGCTCTAAATGATTATATTTTTATTTGGAATTTGGGGCAAATGTTGTCAGTAGTTTATAGACTCAAACAAAAATGTTCCTTTTGCCCAAACACATACCTATAAGTAGCAAAATAAAAAAAAAAAAAGCTGATACTTTTGCAGTGGTCTCTTATTTTTTTCCAGAGCTGTATGTTCTGTCAAATTAGTTTTTGAGTATTCATTTCTGTTATATTTGTTCTGGTGTTAGCCAAGTTAGGGCCACTGTTTTCTGACCTATGTTATAGTGTTTTTTTCATTTGGATGATTTGAGCTAATCTCTACTGAACAAAACGTAAAAGGGAGCAGTTAACTTGAAAAACACACTTCATGGCATCAGAAGGTGGAAGTGAGCATTTTGATGTAGACAGGCAAATAATAAAGGATTACTCAAAAATGTGTGATATTAACACGACAACTTAAGGCTCAGAAGAGTAAATTTTGTGTAATATAGGACCTTCAACAGTTACAAATAATGCTTAAAGCTTATAGACACAAAATAAACATACTTTATTTATATCGACTGCTGTTGGGTATACAATAAAATTCACCAACATGCTACATTTTTCATGAAACAGAAGATTGTTTGTCAAATATGTTTTCTCAGCCACTGAAATTGATTCAAATTCATATAAAAGTGTGTAGAAATACTGTATTATGGGTGAAACAGCCACTGACCCATTGGCTTGATTGAATAGCTGCAACAGAGGTGTAATCCATAACTACACACAAGATTTATATGTTTTTTGAATGTGGAAAGGAACCTATTTGATATTTATGTATAGCCCAGCCGATAGTATCAGGAGCTGTAAGTGAATATTCTGGTAGAGAAAACAAAAGCATTACTCACCTGCATTTACACAGCATGCATATCAAATGGCGCTTTGTGAATGCGGAGGGCGTCATAATTCTGCTTATCTCACATGTGTGACAGGACACAGCTGAGTGTAAAGCCAGCCATTACTGCTTCCGTAACTTATATGCAACATCACAGTCTGCAGAGGCGCACTGGCCAGCTGCTCAAATTAATCAAAGAGCCCACTTCCATTTATGACACAAAGCAAATAGTCATAAATGCTCTTATCGGCCGCTCTAATAGTGTGGACGTTACAATCAGATTCACGGTGGCATAAACTATTACATTTCATCTTTATCATGGCCAACAATCACCTCCTTTTCATGAGCCTCGTTTATAACCAGCAGACAGTGTGTTGCGTAATGAAATTCAAAGCAGTCTATCTGTGCAAGGATCTCTCTCTCTGTTTACTAGTATTTACATATATTTATGTGAATGTTATTTTACACAGAAGGTGCACAGGCATGATGAATGTGGGATTATGGCCCCGTGCTGACACCTGATCCACTGGATATCGTCGCTTTGTGGTCAGTTCAGTGGTGAAAACCTGGAACTTTTCTTCTCATCTAGTGTTATTATAGTGTTTTCTAGTGAATAAAACAGAGGTGGTTTAGTTAATATTAGCGTTATTGCTTTTGTATATATATTTTGTTGTTGTTGTTTCACACTTAAATTTGCTTGTGCACATTCAATTATAAGAGAGAGAGTTCACTTTAATATACCCCCCTAGCTGTGCGTACATGTATAGGCCTATACTGAAATATTATTAAGTAATATTTTACTTTTTCATGCAGGTGCAATGAAACTCCTCACTTTTGTCTTCATGTCTGGGCTTGTGCTTCATGAGGCCCATAGAGCTTTGATTAATCAATTAATACCCCTTTTCTCAAGGTCTTTTTATAAACCTCATCATTAATAAAAGTAGACATTCAATTAGCAACTAAATCTTGATTGCCAATTTTGTCATAACACTCTTCCATTCTTTGCCTCAGTTTTCTGTTATATAGTTGGAGGTGCGGTGTGGGGAGAAGAATTAACTAATTTCATTAATCTAATTGTCATGGCTTTCAACCACCCTGCTAATAAGTACAAATTAATATGATTAATCAATTTGACGACATAAACTCATTCAATTACAGTTTTTCAAAGGTGAGTGGGTGTGTTGGTGTGATAGGGAGGTGGGCAGCCGAGCAGCTTGCTATGAGCTCAGCCCAGCCCCCAAAATTGAAGCCAAGTCAGGCAATTAGTCATTGAGAGTGATTTTAGTGATCGCACTGGAGACTATATTAACTCACTGATAAGACAGAAGAGAAGAAAAACAATGGAACTAAAGATAACATGTTAATAATGTTTTTTTTTTACCCTCATATACTTCTATACTTCTATACTATACACAAGCCTCTCTCTCTCTCTCTCTCTCTCTCTCTCTCTCTCTCTCTCTTCTCTCTCTCTCTCTCTCTCTTCTCTCTCTCTCTCTCTCTCTCTCTGTCTCTCTATATATATATATATATATATATATATATATATATATATATAGAGAGAGAGAGAGAGAGAGATAGTTGCAGTTATTGCCTAAAATAACCTGTTAAGAAGTTGCATGCACAAAAAAGGCTGTATGTCATCTCCATATGCATAGGGGCTACATTCATCCATGTGTCTTCTCAGCCTTTACTGTATTTGTCCTGAACTCCTCTGAAACACATGAAGACTCTGGGCTAATCGTCTGTAGTTTGTTTTCTCTTCAGATGTGATCTGATTTGTATGTTTCAGACCCACACCTCGCTGACAGGGAATGTGCTGGCACAGCTGTTTGTTTGATGCCCTTTAATGCGCTCTATCTTATCAGCAGCATCGGCCTATTCAAACTCAAGTGTGATTGTCAGTGTGATTCTGTTTAAGGCTTACATTGGGAAAGGTTTATGGAGGCCTGTCTCTAATTTGTGAAGTGAGGCATTATAGAGCAGACAATTAGAGTGCAGTTCGATTGGTGTATCGAGGCTTGGATGCTGACAGTCAAGAGAAGGCTTTCAAATGTCATACCAATTAATCTATCCAGCCATCAAACAATATTCTGAAACAAAGTCAGGGGGGCGATCAATCCGCATCACTTTTCTCCTCACCGGGTTATGGGAAAATTGATTTGTCAAACAAAGCATTTTGGAAGCAGTGCATGGACTTGTTCGGGATCCATTAGCCTCCATTGAGCATTTTGTTTAACATAGGATTTTCATCACAGAGAAAATGCAGTGTCCTCAATACTGAGAGGCACAAGTTTACAAATTCTTTGTTCTTGCTTTGAGAGCTTAAGAAAGTGCTGATAAGGACTGAAAAGGCCTCAAAATATATTTAGAGATTATTATTTTTTCTTGTGTTCCTAGTTTTTAATGACAAACATAGACTAATCTGTCCTCTTCATAAAATCTAAAAGGCCTATGTGTGCACTATGGGGCAATCCTGAAGAGGCTGCTGAAGAGTACCCTGCTTGTGTATTGTTCTGAGACATAACTGTATCACATTGTGCCCGTCATGCTGTTTTAGAGAGGGAAGCACTTCCTCTATGGGATTCCTCCACCCCCATCTCCTGATAATGTATCTCTCCCTAAAGGCTAGGCCTCTATGACCTTGTCTTATTCATCGAGGGCGTCTTAAGCGAAAGAACGGAATCCTGAATGGGCCATTTCCCCTCTTTTAACACTCCTTTAATGTCATCAATGAAATATGAAGTCATTAGACGATATTAAAACACTGCTGACAAACTAATTAACGGGACACATTAAACAGGACAAGCTTGATTAATCCGCTTTAACGATTCTTTTTAAGTGGTTCTGGTCAAAATTAATACCAATTTACTGGTGATCTTAAGGAAGAAAATACTATAATGTGCATCATATCTCAAGGGCAAATTGGGCAACCTACAGTTTCTTTGAAATAAGATAATATACACTCTTTTAGTAGTGTGAGCCTAAACATCAGATCCTGATTTTGGATGGACACTAAACTACAGTTTTTATTTGTTTGTTTTTACAATATTAACTTATTTGCCTTGGTTTGCCATTTGTCTGTACAGAATAGTGTGAACGAGCAAGTACCCTACTTACAGGGACAGTTTTGTTTACGCTCCTCATAAGCATGTTTTGTATGTGTCCATGACTCCCCCTTGTGTTTAATGCCGGCAACACGGTTAGACGATAGACCTACAATTCTTGGGACCCGCAACTATAAAAAAGTTTTGTAAAGCATTAATATAAACCTATAGTTAATATTAATAGACCATTGATGGATGTGTATGAATTATTGTGTCTTTCTATCTTATGTAATGCATAGGTCTTATAGTGTCATAGGCATATTAAATATATAAATACATATAAACATATACATATAAAATATGTTATAAATTACTTGATTTTCATATTTAGTAAAGGTTTGATTTGGGAATCAAAACAAAGAGGGACAGACTCGTGACGTGTTTCCGTGGTGGAGGCGTGCTTTGCCGCAGCCTGCTAGCTGCATGGGCTCCATTTGGATTCGCACGTTATTTTTTTTAATTTAGCTAACTTAAATGCATATACATTTTAATTGATATAGATATACATTGTTTTACTACGATGTCGGTTATAAATGGGTTTGTAACCCGAGATTTAAAGTGTAGGTAATTCAGGTACGTTAACGTTAGCTGTTAGCCTGATAGCGGCCAGACACCGGTTGTGAACGAGCACAAAGGCCGCATTTTCACGGCCATAATGTTTCCTTCGTGGGGGAATTACGGTGGATCACAGCAGTCCCAAAATTATGGATCTGGTAACAACAGTGGGAATGGCGCTGGGTTTGGAGGCTCAGGCGGCGCCTCCATCTTCACCAGCCTCCAGGAGCAGCACCTCCAGCAGATGCAGCAGCTGCAGATGCTCCATCAGAAACAGCTTCAGTCAGTGCTGCACCACGGAGCGCCCGGCGCCCCTGCCTATCACCCTGCGCCCTCGGTCGGATATTCAGGCTCTTCGTGGAAATCCCCTGAGTCAGACATTCAAGACAGTGCCACCGGGCCTTCGGCCTACTATACTCAGAATAACCCTACCAACCTGACGATGAGAGGGCCTCCGGCCCAGCCACAAGACATCCAGCCGCCGCCGCCGTCTCAGCCGCACCCAACCGAGTCTCAACCTGCTCCTCCACCTCCAGAACCCCCTTCTGTGAAGAGTAAAGCTCCCGATCACAATGCACCCAAGCCCCCTGCTCCCACGGGTGATAAAGCGACATCTCTACAGGTAATAATGTCTTCCGCACATCCCACCTGTTAATTAACTCTTTAAATTGGTTCATATATGTATATATGTCATCATATATTAATTGTTTAACACAATTTTGTATGACCCACAGAATCAACAACAACAGTGGTACAAACAACATCTTCAGAACCTGAAGATGAAGCAAGACGGAGCCAGAAATAACCAGAATGATGGTGGTAATGCTACAGTGCCACCACCTCCTCCAACCTCAGAGCCCCCCAAAGGAGCACCTCCCCCTCCTCCCCCTAAAGAGGAACCACCGGCTCCACCACCTCCACCACCTTCAGAGGTAGGCAACATTTAAAGGGATATGCCACCCCCAGGTCAAACTTGGGCATCTCCCCACAGTCCAGAGACTAAAATAAGTGGTGGAAAGCGTTTTCCTGGTCACCCAGCCATTGTCCGAGTCTGTCAGCACTGACCGCAGCGGTATCTGAAGCTACTCCGCGTTAGACTGGAGTCTAACGGCGCCAGAGAAAGATTTCGGCCAAAAGGAATTAATTTGCTCGGTGCGTTTCCCAATTACTTTCTGTGTAGTGCGCATTCATATCGAGTGCAAATAAATGTACAAATCAACACGGAGAGGTTGACTTGGTCATTTTGGGTGGGAACTATTTTTCAGTGCGGAAAAAGAAAGCCGAAGCACGCACCACGCTGCGCAACAGGGGAACTCCCTTCCTGGTGCGTAACAGGGATTCCCCTGGCAGCGTGCTGTGTGCTTCGGCTTTCTTTTTCCGCACTGAAAAATAGTTCCCACCCAAAATGACCAAGTCAACCTCTCCGTGTTGATTTGCTCATTTATTTGCACTCGATATGAATGCGCACTACACAGAAAGTAATTGGGAAAAGCATAGAGCAAATTAATTCCTTTTGGCCGAAATCTTTCTCTGGCGCCGTTAGACTCCAGTCTAACGCGGAGGAGCTGCAGATACCGCTGCGGTCAGTGCTGACAGACTCGGACAATGGCTGGGTGACCAGGAAAACGCTTTCCACCACTTATTTTAGTCTCTGGACTGTGGGGAGATGCCCAAGTTTGACCTGGGGGTGGCATATCCCTTTAAACTTCACTGCAAAAATTATTCAATCTGTATTGTTTTGTCATGATTGGATTTGTGCACACAATCTATTTACGTAGTTTTCAAACATAAGGATATATTGTATTTGCAATTACAGTAATCCCTCGTTTATCACAGGGGTTAGGTTCCAGAAATAACCCGCAACAAGAGAAATCCGTGAAGTAGGACAACTTTATATTTTACAATTATTATACATGTTTTAAGGCTGTAAATGCCTCACCACACACATTATACGCTTTTCTCAGACTGGAATGAACCTTTTCTCACTTTTATCTCTCGTCTAAACACTCAAACTTTCATAGATTTTCAACAAAATGTATTAACCCCTTACAGTGGAGGGCCTTTTTTGAGCAATTGTCCCTAAAAAGACCTCTCCAAATTAAAATCATACCTGTTATTGAAGTATATGGATTATATACAAATGTTTGGTCTCTGTGTAAAGGTAACATTCTCTAGTTTTACCCTCAGCATTTACATTCACTCCAAATGTGATTGGAAAAAAGTTACACACCTTGGAACACCAAATAAAAAGTGTTTTTTTTATCCTCGCCTAATTTTTTTGTAAATATAAAAGGTGTCTATAGCTGCTGTTCATAGCTGAGGCCTAAAATACACTATCTTTCAATACAATTAGTTGTTGACCACTCAAATTTCAAATTGGGAATTAATAGCTGTAAAAATAAACTTTTTACACTTTTTGTTATACTTTGTCCAGGCGTTTTATACAGGGATCATGCCTTTATCCAAACCTATCCAAACCTATCCAAATTGGAAACATTTAGAAAACGTTTAATAACTTTTGACTCATTCAACCTACAGACATCATTGAGGGCTCTACTGAAAGCTTACAACTAGAGGAATCCATTTCTGCACACAAGGTCACTATATTATGTCCCTGAGAATTACATTCTATAAAAAAGTGTTTTTTTCAATCAAAAATAGACCAAACAAGTGTTGAAAATGAAAATATGTATTGAAAAATTCTATAACACTGCACACTGTATACATTTTCAAAAAACCATGGACACTAAACGTTACACACATATTTACAGGTATTTACACACTAAGAGTCTGGTGTGTTCCACTGACTGTAGCAGTCCCTTGTTTGAATAAAGCAGAGTGCAGTGTCACAGGTAGAACATTTTACAGCTGTCTTTGACTGACATCTTCTACACTTCAGCCTGCCATTTGTGCGGTCACCACTGCTGCCCATCCTTTCTTTGTTGCTCCGGTCGTGGTAGGGCTCCTTATCTGCAGTTGGGCTTTATTGGTACACAGTGATGACACTAGTAAGAAAAACACAAAAATATAATGGGGAAATAAGCTCAAAATATGCTTTCTAAAATTTTATTTTCAAAGATCAAAGTCGGCTTTATTGTCAATTCTCCCATATGTGTTCAACATACAGTGAATCGAAATTTTGTTTCTCTCTGGCCAAGTAGTGCAAAAACACAGTGTACAAAATACAATAAAGACAAAACAAAAACTATCCAAGACAAAAATCTAAATCTAAAAACTAAAATCTATTCTTATTTATTTTCTTATTTATTTTATCTAAACACCCAATAAATAATAGTAGGTCTATTTTACAAAAAGTGATCTAAATGCACAAAAAAAATCTAATGTTTATTGTTTTATTTTTATTCAAATACTACATCAAATACATAATAAAATGATACTTACACATCCAGAAGGACATCCTTCATAAACAACGCCTCCACACAGCCCATATGTTTCGTGATTCTCTAACTCCGACTCCTCCAGAGCTGAAATCGACTTGTGCAGTCTCCAAACGTAAATATTTTCTCTTTCCAGTTCTTTTAGCCATATTTTCAATCAAGGAAACTCAAATCAACAGCAAAGGCGCAAGACGCATGGCGCTGCGTAAACTGCGCGTAAATTACGCACAGTTTACGCACGGAGCACAGTTCTCCTTTACGCAGCTGCTACACGTGGAACTTGTTGTGAAAGGCCTAACAAACTATATGTCTCCCTGTTCAGCTCCTCATTGGCTGTTCGCCTGAACTGTCAATCATCCTGTGTAACCTAACTTGTTGACTCAGCAAGGGCGGAACTCTTAGTTGATATTTAGCGGTGCGCCACACTTGATTGGGCTATTACAGGTCTAGTGCAGCCGAGACCGCTCCTTTATGGCAAATTTAAGTTTCTATTTGAAGGTTACCCTTTTGTTTAGCTGCTGCAAGCGCGGTTTTAGTGAGGAAAGTTATATTTTGCTTGATTTAGGCTAAAGAAGTGGGAAAAAAACACCGGCGCTTATGTAAGTTAGGAAGACTTTCGCGATCGTATTGGATCTAACACGTGTTTTGGACTAAATTGTTTTACTGGATTTTATTCGCTGGATCCTTATGGACAAATTGAGGCCAAGCTTATCGTGAAATACAGATGTCTGACCTGTCCAGAGCCTTCAAAGGTAAGCGAAGTAACAAACCTCGTTTTGTGCTTTTCCGTATAAAAGCCCCATGTGCTCGGGGAGTGATTGTTGTGCAGGGAAATGAATTGCATAGTCAAAAAGAGGAGACTGTAAGGTTTCATTTGATGTGTAGATTGTCATGATGCACGTTCGGGAATGTGTGCTCTTATATGGAAAGAAAAAAAAACTGTGAAAGGGACCGTGCACGGGCCGGTCACAGCGTAAGAGGTTCATAGTGACGCGTGGGGGGAGACACGGCTCCGGAAGCCCCGTCGGACGCACGAGGAGCGCGGAGACATGAGTCACTGGATCCGCAGGAAGCACCGCGCTCATCCATCGGCACTGCCACGTCCCGGGACGCGACGCGCACCAACCCCTTGGAGAAGTGCGCGACACGTGCACCCCACGTCAAATCCGTGGCAGAGCAGCTTGACCGGCTCGAGGCCGCGCGCACACGGACGCCCGGACCATGCCTCCCCCTCAGGACCGCATCCTCGTAGCGGGCTGCGGGCAGCCACAAACCGAACACGCACAAACGAACGCAAGAGCCGCACGAAACCAGCAAAGAGCCGCACGGAGTGATTTAATCCTGGTTTAGACCTGGTTCAGTCCTTGTTTAGTCCAGGACCAGTCCAGGTTTAGACCTGGTCTAACCAGGTCTAAACCAGTCCTGGTCTAGACCTGGTTTAGTCCACGTTTAGTCCTGGTCTAGTCTCTTAGCCAATCAGGACGCAGAACACAATGTTACACTATAAAAAAAAGTCACACTATAAAAAAAATTGAAAAAAAAAAAAAAGAATCCGCAAAACAGCAAGGCCGCAACAGTGAACCGCGATAGAGCGAGGGACCACTGTACTTTTCTTGAAGTCACATTTTCAACTGCTAATTTAAAAAATGAATGAATGAATACAGCTGTAACAACTTATTTATTTCTTTATAAAATTATTTCTATCATCAACCTGAAGTAAAATTCTATAGTAAATTCAGTTTGAAGTGCTTTTTAAGAATTAGCGGGGTTTTTTTTCTTCCTCGTTTTAAGGGCTGTTGAATGCTGTTTGTATAGTCATTACTGTTGTCCTGACACATGTATGCCTTGTGCATGGAGATAATGTGGAGAAACGCAAATCAATGCATTTAAATAATGTAGGTGCTTTAGACTCCATAGCCATGTAATTGCTGCTTGTAATAATTCAGTTGGCATATTATTTAAAATGTGCACTTCATACCCATCTCGCTTTCTGGTATTGGCAGACCAGTCTCAGCAATGGAGGGCGCATTTTCTTTGTACAATAATTCACATTATTCATTGCCATTTAAAACTAAAAATTGTAAAGTCTGAGCCTGCTTTTACTGAGAGAGTTGGCTATAGGCTGCTATTATTGACAGGGAAAAAACAGCAACTTGTGAACCAATGAGGTCTCACAGCTTGTCACAGCTCAAAGTGACCCAAATGAAGCCTCAAAATACTGTCATCTGCTGGGGATTTTTATGTATTACAAGGAATGTAAAGTGTATTTTAAAGGGATAGTTTGGGGGTTTTGATGTGAATCTGTATGGCATCCCCTTCAGCAGTGTCGTGCATTAAGACCGACTTATCACTGACGCCTATTATTATTATTATTATTATTATTTATTATTATTATTTATTATTATTATTATTATTATTATTATTATTATTATTATTATTATTACACTGTTCACTTGTAAACATTGCCACTTACAAGTGAACAGGCTAATAATAATAATAGGTGCGCAGTGAAAGGATTCGAGAGAAAATGGCACCAAGAGATTATGACTTCTGACTTTTTGGTGGACAACTGTTTTGTGACACAAATATATCACTTTTTGGACAAATATTGTTTTGAGAAGCTTTATTAACTGTCCTGGCTCCAAAACCGGGGCAGAACTCTGCTCAGAGGACACTGTCAGGGGTAAGTCAGTGTTAATGCACGACACTGCTGAAGGGGATGCCATACAGATTCACATCAAAAACCCTAACTATCCCTTTAAGATTTTCTACCTAACAAAGCCTTACTGCACTAAACCATAAAGTTCACAAACCTCATCAGATTATAAAACTATGGATTCACAAACAACCTCAATCCAACTGTGGGATTCTGATGATCGCATATCTAAAGATGCATAAACTTTTTGACTCTGCTCCAGCAAACACATGTCCCAGCGCTGTTTTTATTTGTCTATGCAGGGGCTATGCAATCATAATTGGAGACATAGAGTGACAGCATAATTAAGAATAACCCAGAAAAGATTTTTATTAGGATGTGAATATAATGGATATGAAAACATGGAAAAAATACCGTGGGAAATAATCAAAATCCTTATAGTGGGGGTTTTACTATGGGGCATTAACTGCTAACACATAACCTATTGAGATCACCATGTTACCATTTGTTATTTTGAAAATGGTATATTCACTGTTGTTTTTGACACTCTTGAGTCTCCCCTCCTGGAAAAATACAATACTGTCTGCGTACATCCTGCTAATTAAACGACTGCACACAGGTTTGTCAAGTTGTGTACAGTTTTGCATCAGGTTTTTTTTTATATTTACAGAGAACTGTCATGTGAGAGAATGGGTGACATAGGCTTGTGGGCTGAGGTAACCGTAAGGGGGGTTAAAATAGGGCCCAGGAGAATGAATGGTTGACATCTAAACAATGTTATAACATGGTAGAAACCTCAATCAATTGCGTAATAGCTCCTCTTTAAAGGTGCATTGTGTAGCTTTTCCGGTGCAGGGTCCATCACCTTTTTTCTATGGATATGTCATTGCTCTGCCTGGAATGTTCCGCAGTATAACAATAAACAGCTCTACCTTACATTTATTCAAGGTGGCTTTATAGCTCAAAAATGCCTAAAAAAAAGAGCAGGGTTGCCTCTCCACAAATCTGACCTGTAACTTGGTCTAGTTTGGGCTCCATGAAGATGGAAAGGTTTAATAATGTACTGTGAAACATTTCAGCCTAAGCAATAACATTTCCACAGAGAAGAGTATTTGAAGAACTCTCCACCAAAAAAGTTACACAGTGCATTTTAATTCAAGACATCAAATACATTGTCTTTTACAAACATAAATGTTTATTGTTTTGTATTGTCACTGTCCTTGTCTGTTTTAAAAATGGAACATGAGTCTAGAATGTGTGAAAAATCCCTCAATCTTCCAGGTAGAATCGTAAGTTGACTAATTGTTGACAGACTCATGACAAAAGAAGAAATTCAGTTTGTCAACTGGACAAAGTTTATTTGGTCAAATACGTTTCGCAGCTCATCCAAGCTGCTTCATCAGCTCTGGTTGACCTAGACCTGACCTGGCTAACACTATTGGGTTAGCCAGGCTAGTTATACGCAGTGTCCACCAGCACTCTAGCCAAAACTGAAGAAGTAGCTTGGATGAGCTGCGAAAAGTATTCGACCAAATAAACTTTGTTCAGTTGACAAACTGAATTTCTTCTTTTGTCATGAGTCTGTCAACAATTAGTCAACATACGATTAATTGTCGATCAAGACGTTGGTCGATTAAAATACATTAATTGTAACTAATCGCTAGAGGAGAGGGCGCTACTCTGGAATGTGAACACGAGATGCAAACCCACTCGCGAGAAGGACCATAGCGTTACATCCGCGGCCAGATCTAGAAGCAGTGCAAAATGTTCTCCTGCAAACGCAATTTTTGTGGCTTGGTTCGCTCTGCGTCCCGCTGTCTGCGTGAACACGTGCGCGGCGCGCTGCACGTGCTCCTCCGCTCCGGGCCACGTAGCAGGCTCCACGTGAGAGCGCAGTGGAAGCAGCCCGCTGTCCGGACCGTGTGCTGGTGTGTGTGCGCGTGTGTACGACTGTGCGTGTGTGTGAGTGAAATGTTTTCCCCGATTAATTCATTTTTTTATCATTTCATATCACGGAGCTTTTACAAAAAACGTCCTCAATTTATTTTCAATAAAGATCAAAGGAGAAGTTCAGTTTGTCAACTGGACAAAGTTTGTTTGGTTGAAAACGTTTCGCCGCTCATCCGAGAGGCTTCGTCAGCTCTGGCCCTCATGCTGTTTCGACCCTGTTTATATCTAGCTGCAAAGGAGGAGCTATCTACCCTGAACAAAGCTCTGACCCCTCCCCGCTACTCTCTTTTGTTTTACGAATTCCTCTGGCGTCTTGTATTAGCATATCTATCAGCCCTAGGCTGCTCTCACTACACTGAAACAACTCTGAACCCATCAGATAATCTGTCTCTTTGTATTTCAAATTTCTCTGGCGTCCAATTCCCTATTCACGACGATAAAGAATGTATTTTGTTATTCAGCATCAATACATTTGTGTGCTTTTTACTAAGGAATAATTAATTGAGCAATATACAATATAATAATACTATGATATATTTTTGACTCAGTGTTATGTATACTATAGCTTATATTCTTAAAGACCCTATTGAAACACTAAAATTCAGGTGAAAAACACCGCTTATCAATTAATCGTAAGTCGATCGATAAGGTCAATCAACTATAGATTAATGAATTAATTGATAATTTGCATCCCTAGTCTGGAATAAATATGATTGAATTAAAATTGTACATGCAGTGTAAACTCTTGCTACTTGGATCAGAACCTTGATTGGTCATAGCTTCTTGATTGCAAAACATTCTCCAAATGACTACCTTTGAAGCATGATGCTCTTCAGTGTTGCATTTCCTCGTCACTGATAAAAGACTGACTCAGCCGCATACAAGAGGGACTGAGCAAGTCTGTGCTGTCTGGAAGAGTTTCTTGATAGTCCAGCACTTAATACTGTACGCTGTATAGACCCATTTTATACAAATCAACATGTTACAGTGCTTTGAGTCTGGTAGATTCATTCTTTAACATTTAACGATGCACATTGGTGTTAAAAATGTTTTGCAAATTACATTTGGGCAGTTGGTGCAATCACGGAAGGTGTAATTAATGCAAAAAGCAAAACAACAAACCACAATCAGCAGATTTTCAATGTATGTTTACTTACAATTGAGACTTATTTGCTGGCCTTAACTGCTGTAAAATACCAACTTCAAAATATAATAGTATAGGATTTTGGGCTGTTCATTATTTTTCTCAACACCTTTTGAAATAAATGTATAATCGACGTGAAATTGTATAGGAAATCAACTTCTGAATGTCTGAATATTGATCTGTAATCAGTTGTGAAAAGACCATTTCACAAAAAAGTAACCATGGTTAGGTGCTCCTTCCTGTCCTAGAGCCAAGGAAGTGTAGAGCTTCAGGAAAACTGAAACTTGTCATTTTCTAACAAGACTGTAAAATACAATTGTTTGGTCAAATAAGACAAACATTTTACTTATGCTTGGTGTTCCAATTGCACTGCACACAAAAAACATACATCTTTCAAAGATGCATCCTTGCATACAGCACTTTGATCATGGATTCTACCTGGACGACTGAGGGACTTTTCACGCATACAGCAAGGTCATTCTATGTTCCAGAGAAGGAAAGTCACGTTGCTAGAGTGGCTCTCAATATCCAATGGAAAATACAGAAAATAAGGCCCCTAGAGCCTTCCGGACCAGTCCTCCTAAAGTATCAGTACCTTTATTTTTTTTATTTATTTATTTTGCAAATTATTGAATTAGTAATTTTCAGTAAAGTACCCTTACATTTTTCAGAAAGGTGTGATTCTTATTATCACAGAGTCTGTGGTTTGGCATGTGTGAATTACTCGGGGTCTTCTCGCCAATATCTGGTGAAAATGTACAATAACACCTTTTAGAAGTATATTTGCTGAAAAAAGGAAATGTATATTGGATTGTTAGAATATTATATTATCAGGGCAATTTTAGATTAGAGTGATTGCCTATAAACATGTATATTATTTGCATGAATTTTCATACCGAAAAATGTAAAAAAACAAAAAAAAAACAAAAAAACATGCAAAGTAAGTCTCAGTAACCTTGTCCCATCTTCACAACTCATCTCATATGTGACATTTGTTATGTTTTATTTTTCCATATCTGTTTCACTGCTCAATACAGTTTAAAGTGATTCTTAGTTTTCTGAGTATGCATCAATTAATTAAAAGAACTTGGTCAAAAAAAATATATAAGAAATATATAATCAAGTTTGGCATTTGTGGATTTCTTGATATTTTTTAAGAAAATGCTATATAATGGAAAATGAGAAATTATTACCGTAATAATACTGCTTTCCTGTGTACTTTAAATGCTGTCACTACATCACAATACTCTGATTGCAAGGTACAAGTAGGAAAATAAATTCATTTTAAAAATATGTTTAAGGCTCCAATGGACATACAGTCAGTGGCACCTCATGTTGTCTGAAGCTCCAAACTAGAATTAATAAATCTTCATAAACTTCATGCCCAGTTCTGATTTGTTTGAAAAATGCTCCTTTTAAAACAGACTTGTCCATTGTAGTTTATAACTTTTGTAATGCTGTTAGTCCCTGTAACACAATTATGTATAAGGTGTTCAGTTTCTTTGCCTTGTTTCCATTCAAAGCCTGAAACTCCTCAGGATCCGGAGGAGACTGCACGCCTCCAACAGCTCCAGGCTGCTGCAGCTCAGTGGCAGCACGTGCAGCAGCAGAGGGCTGGTTTACAATACCAGGCTCTCATGCAACAACATGAGAATCTTCAGAAGGTCCTCGAACAATATCAACAACTCATTCAGCAACCTCCAAACCTCCAGGTGTGCACTATTGTCTTTTTATCAAATAAAAAGAGAACACACTATGCATTAAAAGTGTGGAAGGGTGTTCTTTATGGTTCTCTACCAAGTAAGCTCACAAAAGTTGTTCCATTACTTATATTACCATTTGTTTAACTATTATGCAGAGCTGAATTGCAGAGCATTTTAATATAAAATGTACTTCATAAAACAATGGTGTTTTTCATAAACAAATTATAATAATGTTTGTGTTTTTATTTTACTAGACTATGTCACCTGAAATGCAGTTGAGACATTATAAAACACAGCAGCAGAATTTTGTTCCATTGTATCAAGAGTGGGATCGTACTTTCATATTGTGGTATGAGCAGTTCCAAAGCTATCCCCACAAAGACCAGCTTCAGGACTATGAAAGCCAATGGAAGCAATGGCAGCAGCAGATGAATGCCACAAACGCTCACATTCAGGAACGTGTGGCCACCCTCACTGCAATGGTTCCCTATGCTTCAACTCAATACAATAGTGGGACTGTCACGCAATACAACCCTGAGCCTGAACATGATCAGTCAAGCCAGAAGTCGGTAAACCAAAGTGCTACTGATTATCCTTCCACTTTTAACAGTGCTGAAGGTTCACGGTGAGTCTTGATTATTTATATTACTGTCCTTTAAAAATCTGCTAACCCATAGTAATTTAGAACCAAAAGACCACAATTTTTGTTTTCCAGATTTGACCAAGCACAACAGGGATTTGAAGAAGCTTATGTCGCTCCTGAGCAAAGTTTTGATTGTCCCCCGCGATTTGATGCTCCCCCAAAATTTGGCGGACCAGGTTTTGATGGTACTTCAAGATTTGGTGGTCCACAGCAACGCTTTGACGGTCCACAACAACGCTTTGACGGACCACGACAACGATTTGATGGTCCACGACAACGTTTTGATGGGCCTCAGCTACGTTTTGATGGGCCTCGGCTACGTTTTGATGGGCCTCAGCAACGTTTTGATGGGCCTCAGCAAGGTTTCGATGGGCCTCGGCAACGTTTCGATGGGCCTCGGCAACGTTTTGATGGGCCTCGGCAACGTTTCGATGGACCACCGCAACGTTTCGATGGACCACCGCAACGTTTCGATGGACCACCGCAACGTTTCGATGGACCACCGCAACGTTTCGATGGACCACGGCAGTGTTTCGATGGTCCTCGGCAACGATTTGATGGGCCACAGCGTTTTGATGGACCTCAAAGGTTAGACCAGCCACAGCAGCGATTTGATGGTCCTCAAAGATTTGAGGCTCCAAGGCAACGATTTGATGGCCCATCAAGATTTGACCAGCCACCACGAGGCCCCCAACCTCAAATTGGCCCACAACAACCACAGCAAGCACCACCTGCCCCTCCACCTTGTCTACCCGTACCACAACAAGAAAAACAACTGGGTCCTCAAACAAAGCCTGGACCTGCTAGTAAACCGCCTGTTGATGAACCAAAGACTGATGAAAAGGATAGTGCATCAAAATCAGATAATGACTTGACAGATGACAGCATGATTGGAAATGCAGGCTTTTTTGTTCAAAAAGATCCAATACCACAGACACAGAAAAAAGATGATCTGTCTGGAGAAGAAACACCCAAACCTTCTAATGATAAACCAAATTCGGATGTGGCACCTAAATCTGTGACACAAACTGCTCATAAAGATGATTTGCAATCAAATCAATCAACCGTATCACAACAAGATTCCAAATTATCCAAGCCAGCCCCACCAAAAGCAGATTCTTCAATGCCTTCACTTGGAAGAGGTCATGGACAGCCTCAGGTACCCAGTCGGGGTCGGGGTCGAGGCCGTGGGCAAAAGGGGGATAGAATGTTAAGTGGACCAAACAATTCATCATTTGAAAGGGACATAGATGATGAGCCTTATGATTATGGACAATCTGATGCAGAATTGGCCTTGCCTGAAGAGTATCACTGGCAAGATCTTTCACACATGGAGTTTCACGATAGTTCAGAACGAACCAATGAAGAGTTGTGGATGCCAGATGAACAATACTACTCACCAGAAGAAGAATATTATGAAGACCCAGGGGATCATTATATGGGAAGAGGTGGGCACCCAAAGATGAGAGGAAGACCACCAATGCCAGTGGGGAGGGGGGGGCCTCCCATAGGGATGGGTCCTCCGATTGGCAGAGGACATTTGCCTTTCATGAAAGGAGGGCCCCCTACGGGTAGGGGAGGCCCTCCTATGGGCAGGGGAGGGAGAGGAGGTCCACCCGTGGGTAGAGGAGGTCCACCCGTGGGTAGAGGAGGTCCACCCGTGGGTAGAGGAGGTCCACCCGTGGGTAGAGGAGGTCCACCCATGGGTAGAGGAGGTCCACCCATGGGTAGAGGGGGTCCACCCATGCCCAGGGGAGGTCCAGCAATGGCTCGGGCAGGCCCACCACGTGGTCGAGGAGGTCCACCTTTGAATAGAGGAGGGAAACCAATAGGTAGAGGTGGTCAACAAGCTGGAACAGCCCACACAGATAGCCTCTGGGAGGATTCAGATTTTGCAGACTATCAACCAGAAGAAGACCAATACTGGGATGAATGGGGACATCCTCTGGGTTCGAGAGGTATGAGACCGCCATTTCCACCTGGGCGAGGTCGCCCACCTCGGGGACGTCCACCCTTTACACAAGGCAGACCACCTCATCCAGCTCATAGACCAGTGACGGAGCATTATGAAATGGACACTGAATTCAGCCCCATGTATAATGACCCTCATGGACGTCCAATGCTTCCTGAAGCAGGAAGAGGGAGGGCTCCACCACCACACCCTCACGAAATTGGTCATAATCAGGAGGAGTGGTACGATGAAGAGGCAGATAGGCAATTGGCATATGGCCGTGGCCCTCCTCCCACTCCACATGAGATTATGGATAGAGATGAAATGAGGCGGCCTCTTGATCGTGAAATGGGTAGAGGCACATATCCTCCAGATGAAGAATATGAACAAGATTTAAAAGAGGGGTTTGTTGCAGATTATGGGCATGGAGAGAAACTGTATCGCCGAGCATCTGATTATCCTCGAGATGTGTATGAATCACAGTGGGAAAGAGAACCTCCTCTGCCTGAGAGGAGATATCCACCTCGTTTGCTACCACCAGAGTTGTACAGGGATGACCCCTGGGCTGAAGAGAGAGATAGAGGTTACCCATATTCTCATGATGAGCGAGACCGGCCAAGAGGAGAACTTCGAGTAAGGGAATATGGAGATGAACCCCATTATAGGCAGGACGATCCCTCTTATTCTGTTGCACGCGCTAGACTATCCCCTCTTCCAGAAAGACATTATCCAGACTATGAATCTAGACCTGTTTATCAGGAAAACAGAGATTTGCATTTAGAAAGACCAGCACCTGCTGTTGAGGCAGTTTCAAACTTACCAGAAAGCTCACTTGACCCTCCAACTCAAGGAACTAGTGCAGGAGGTCTGCTGGCTCTTTCTCAGAGGCAACATGAAATCATCTTAAAAGCAGCTCAAGAACTTAAAATGATTAGGTAATATATATTATTCTATACATTCCTACATTTAGCTAAGCTTTTGAAATTACATGCTGTTTTCTTCTCCAGGGAGTCGCAAGAAACAAAGCCGTCTAGTGTGGAACCCCAACCTGCTCCTAATACTCCTGATATTTTACCTGAGCTTCCTGCTGGTCTTCTTGGTCTGGAGATTCCACCGGATATTAAAAATGTGTTAAAGGTATTTTTAAAGTTTGTGTAAGAAGGTGATTTACTAAAACGATCCAAATAAACTGATACATTTTTTCACTCGTTGTTTTCAGGGTATAGCTTCACAATCTACAACTAAAGAAGCTCTGTCTGGAGATGGCATGTCTGCTACCACTGATTACCAACTATCACTTCAAGCTCCAGTCCTCCCAAAGACTGTGGATTATGCACACGGACATGGTAGGATTAATGACACTTAATGACTTACTGGAACCAGTGTCTTTGTAATGTGAATATTTTGTTTCTTGGTTTGATGCTTTTAGAGCCTGGGGCTACTGTTGAGAAAATATCTTATGGTGAAAGGGTCATTTTAAGACCAGATCCTTTGCCATCGGAAAGAGGCTATGAAAAAGGTACTTTTGACAAAATAAATACTAAATGTAGTTAGA
Organism: Paratrypauchen microcephalus; assembly: GCA_036785185.1. Classification (NCBI taxonomy): domain Eukaryota; kingdom Metazoa; phylum Chordata; class Actinopteri; order Gobiiformes; family Gobiidae; genus Paratrypauchen; species Paratrypauchen microcephalus. The sequence continues at coordinate 5,476,082 of JAVJIX010000003.1, forward strand.
AGTAGCAATAACTGTTATACTACCTTTTTAAGTCTGATCATTTTCTGTGCATTTTGGATTCTAGAACCACTTGGTTTGAGAGATCCTTACAGCAGAGACCTCTATGAAAGACGAGATCCTTATTTGGACCGGCGAGAGTACAGTAGAGAGAGAGAGAGAGAGTACAGAGAAAAGTTATCTGAAAGAGAGAAATATGAGCGAGAGCGGTATACACCAAGAGATGACAGGTAACTTTATGCCACTTAGAAGACCCTTTTTTAATACTTATATTATATTGTTTCTTATTTGCTTTTTTATTCAAGCACACAGTGTTTGACTGAAGAAAGGTATTGCATCACATTATGAAATGCACTGTAATAAATGTTGTGTGTTTTGTTAGAATTTAGTATTTACTATAAAACCTTTTTAAAGATCTGCAGTGCCACGCTCAGGATACCGTGAGCGGGAGAGGGAGAGAGAAAGGGAGAGAGAGAGGGATGTTCGAGAGCGAGACCATAGTGGCAGTCGTGACCACGAACATTATGGAAGATCTGACTACGACAGAGCACCTTACAAGCAATCCAGTCTGGAAAGAGAGCGCTATAGCCATGGACCCTCTCCCCAGTGTATGTTCAGTTTGTTTATTGTAATACAGTTCAACTGAATATTATAGTGATGCCATATTATCTGTAAATTTCTTTTCTGACCATCCTCAGAAAGCGTTTGGCATATGTTCATTTTGTGTGTCTATGCAACAAAATGATAGATAAATAAAGATGAGATTATAAAATGCATTAAAAATGTCTGTAAATATAAATGTAGAGTGGAATGTATAATAGTCAGTATTCCCTTGTATGATGCACAGTACATGTAAGTATTTGACTTTTCTAGTGGAACGAAGAAGCTATGAAGATCGAGTCCCTCCCCCTGCTCCAGTGTTGCCACCTCCAGCACAGGCTTCAACTCGACTTGAAAAAAAACCTGAATTTAAGAACATTGATGATATTCTTAAAATGCCTGGGAGATTGTCTCGACCCGACAGGGTAATACTAAGTGGCTATGAATACTTATTGTAATTGATCTGTATATAAACACTTGTTTATCATTTTGCTCTATAGATTGTCATCATAATGAGAGGTCTCCCGGGTAGTGGAAAAAGTCATGTTGCAAAGCTCATTAGAGTAAGTCAAATGTTTAATGTTTAAATGTGTAAACATTCATGCTTTTTAGTCATGTATTTCTTCTGTGTTAAGGACAAAGAAGTCCATTGTGGAGGTGCACCACCACGGGTTATTGTTTTGGATGATTATTTCATGACGGAAGTTGAAAAAGTTGAAAAAGACCCTGATACTGGGAGGAGGGTTAAAACTAAGGCAAGTTCTGCAAATTTTTTGAACAAGAGGTTGCTTTGACACTTGAACAAACAATATTTACTGTGACATTATTTTCATCTTTAGGTTCTGGAATATGAATATGAGCCAGAGATGGAAGAAACTTATCGGAGCAGCATGCTCAAAACGTTCAAGAAAACCTTAGATGACGGATTTTTTCCATTCATAATACTAGACACAATTAATGACCGAGTGAAGCACTTTGACCAGTTCTGGAGTGCAGCAAAGACTAAAGGGTTTGAGGTGTGACTTGTGTTTTAGTCTTTTTTTTTCCACTGTTTGTCTTTTTTGCCAATTTGAGTCTTTTTTTTTTCTTTCTTTTTTTTTAAAGGTGTATGTTGCTGAAATCACTGCTGATGTGCAGACATGTGCAAAGAGAAACGTCCATGGACGCAAACTGAAGGATATAACTAAGGTAAGTTTGCCTGTACTTCAAAAAAAATTCTTATTTCATGACCACTGAAAATAACCTTTTCCATTTGACAGATTGCCAACAACTGGGAGCCATCTCCAGGTCATATGGTGTGTTTAGATGTTCGTTCCATTCTGCAAGATGCTGCTATAGAGGAGGCAAGTTCTGCAAGATCTTAAGACCTTTTAGAATTTTTGCTTTTGTACTGATGACATCTTGTTACAGGTGGAGATGGAAGATTTTAATCCTGATGATGAAGTTGAGCAACCCAAAAAGGAAGAGGAAGAGGAGAGTGATCAGGTAGGACCTGGATCCTCTATTTAATTACATTTTGCCTCCCATTTATTACACTGCTTTTGTAATAAAAAAAAAAAAAGATATTAAGAAAATTTAGGCAAAAGTATTCAAAAGAAGGCATCTGAAATAATACATATGACATGACGTGGTGCCCCCAGAATAATGTAAATACAGTGGTACCTCACCTTACGAAAGACCCAACAAACGAAAATTTCAAGTTACGAAACACCTTCACGTTAAATTTTGGTCTCTAGATACGAAAGAAAATTCAAGTTACGAAACGCGAAATCTCCAAAATTCAAATAATGCGCGCTCAGCCACACACATTATACACTTTTCTCAAACTGGATTTAAACTTTTCTCACATTTCTCTCTCGTTTAAACACTCAAACTTTCATAGATTTTCAACAAAATGTATTAATAGTGAAGCGTGGGGGGAAGGGGGAGGGAGGTGTGTGTGCGCGCGGACACGTGTGCGATAGAGTAGCATGACCCGGCGCGGGGCGTGAGCACGAGACCCGTGCTCAAACCTGCCAGGTCTGAACCAGGTCTAAACCAGGATTAGACCACCGCGGCTCTTGCATGCGTTCGATCATGCGTTCGTTCATGCGCTCAGACTGCGTGCGGTCCCGAGGCACATTCCCTCCCCTCCTCGCTGCTCGCCTCAGCCGTGACTCGAAACGAAACCAGGAAATAGACCCGCACGGCGCTTTAATCCACCTGGTTTAGTCCAGGTTTAGTCCTGGTCCAGTCCTGGTTTAGTCCAGGTCTAGACCTTGTCCAGTCCAGACCTTGGTCTACAGTGTGTGCAGAATTATTAGGCATGTTGTATTTTTGAGGATTAATTTTATTATTGAACAACTACTATATTCTCAATCAACCCAAAAGATTCATAAATATCAAAGCTGAATACTTTTGGAAGTTGGTGTGGGACTTTTTTTAGTGTTGGCTATCTTAGGAGGATATCTGTGTGTGCGGATAACTATTGCTGTGCAGAATTATTAGGCAAATTAATAAAAACCAAATATATACCCATCTCACTTATTTATTTTTGCCAGGGAAACCAATATAACGACTCAAAATTAACAAATAAACATTTCTGACATTCAAACACAAAACAAAAACAAATCAGTGACCAATATAGCCACCTGTCTTTACAAGGACACTCAAAAGCCTTCCATCCATGGATTCCGTCAGCTTCTTGATCTGTTCACCATCAACACTGCGTGTAGCAGCAGCCACAGCCTCCCAGACACTGTTCAGAGAGGTGTACTGTTTTCCCTTCTTGTAGATCTCACGTTTCATGAGGGACCACAGGTTCTCTATGGGGTTCAGATCAGGTGAACAAGGGGGCCATGTCATTATTTTTTCATCTTTTAGACCTTTACTGGCCAGCCACGCTGTGGAGTCTGTGGAGGCATGTGATGGAGCATTGCCCTGCATGAAAATCATGTTTTTCTGGAAAGATGCCGACTTCTTCTTGTACCACTGCTTGAAGAAGGTGTCTTCCAGGAACTGGCAGTAGGACTGTGAGTTAAGTTTGACTCCATCCTCAACCCGAAAAGGTCCTACAAGCTCATCTTTGATGATACCAGCCCATACCAGTACCCCACCTCCACCTTGCTGGTGTCTGAGTCGGAGTGGAGCTTTTTGCCCTTTACTGATCCAGCCACAGGCCCATCCATCTGGCCCATCAAGACTCACTCTCATTTCATCGGACCATAAAACCTTAGAAAAATCAGTCTTCAGATATTTCTTGGCCCAGTCTTGATGTTTTATCTTGTGTCTCTTGTTCAGTGGTGGTCGTTTTTCAGCCTTCCTTACCTTGGCCATGTCCCTGAGTATTGCACACCTTGTGCTTTTTGACACTCCAGTAACGTTGGAGCTCTGAAATATGGCAAAACGGGTGGCAAATGGCATCTTGGCAGCTTCACGCTTGATTTTCCTCAATTCTTGGGAAGTTACTTTGTGCCTTCTTTTTCCAACGCACTTCTTGCGACCCTGTTGGCTATTTGCCATGAAATGTTTGATTGTTTTGTGATCCCGCTTCAGAAGCTTGGCAATTTCAAGGCTGCTGCATGCAGCCTTGCAAGACATCTCACAATTTTAGACTTTTCAGAGTCCGTAAAATCTCTCTTCTGACCCATTTTGCCAAAGGAAAGCCAGTTGCCTAATAATTCTGCACACCTGGGTGTTGATGTCATTAGACCACACCCCTTCTCATTACACAGATAAACATAAGCTGATATACTTAATTGGTAGTAGGCTTTCAAGCCTATACAGCTTGGAGTAGGACAACATGCATAAAAAGGATGATGTGCTCAAAATACTTACTTGCCTAATAATTCTGCACACAGTGTAGACTGGTATAGTCCACGTTTAGTCCTGGGTCTACAGTCTCTACGCAGGACACAGTGTTACACTATAAAAAAATGTTACAATATTAAAAAAAAAAAAAACTTGGAACGAATCAGGCCTTTTCCATTGAAATAGCTACTCAACTTAAGGAAAATTAATGTTATGAAACCACTTCTGGAACGAATTAATTTCGTAAGGTGAGGTACCACTGTATGGTGAAATGTAAACTTGCCTATTTATATTAAACAAGGCAAAAAAAGACAACCTCTTGTCTGCATTCTTAGTGAAAATTCTTATGATCATATCAAATCATACAGTTATTACAGTATGAACAATATATATAAAGATTATGCAATATGTTGGATGTTCCACAATGTCTTTCTTGTTAGAAAGCTGGCTGACCCACCCAATTGACACATGGAAGGCAGAGAGTGTAAAATTCTGATAGATGGAGCTAAAAAAATCTAGTTTGAGACGGTCATGATAATTTATCATATTTTTTTTCCCCTCTGGCAAACAACTCCCACCTTTTATTACCCGACAACTGCTATTATAATGTAAAGGAAAACAGTCATATAGAATATGAAATGGAATTAATATAGTTTATATTTGAAAAGGGACAATGTAAATTTATCAGTAAAGCATTTATGTATTAACAATGCGTGAAAAGTCCCTCAGTCGTCCAGGTAGAATCCATGATAAAAGGAGAAGTTCAATTTGTCAACTGGACAAAGTTTGTTTGGTTGAAAACGTTTCGCCGCTCATCCGAGATGTATTTATTATTTATGAACATTTATTCATTTATTAACAAATTTACTATGGACCATACGTTTTCAGTTAATTCAGAGTTAATCTAAATATTGAGTCATCATGGTTTAACCCAGTATGCACCAATTCGGCACACCAAGGCGTCCTCTTCTGATTACACGTTCAGAAAAGTCTCCTGCGAGACAGGATTGCGTCCTTCGAGGGACAATGACACTCACCAGATCAAAGACTTTTATTACTGAGCGCACCGTATCTTCTGGCAGCTTCCTTCTTGTGACTAGCGGATTGGTGTGCACTGACGTTAACTCACTCTGTGAACCTAACCTGGGCCTCTAACCCTGAGTTTAATCAGAGCCTGGTCCTGGAGAGGGGGCAGACTGATTGTACGTATTTCACGTCCTCATTTACAGAAGTACGAAGATTAATGTTGAGGACTTTTTCAGCTCAGTTTCCACTTTCATACATTTTGTTTCATTTTATAATGACTTCTTCTATTTTAATAATTGAAGGCAACAATTTTGTCAGTTTGTTTTTGATGTCAAGCTAAATTCCATGTTAGGCTTATTGTACTTGAAATGCTCAAATATAAATAGTAAGTAGTACCACAAATTATGGTATGTGAAATTACAAAAGTTTTAAAATATTTAATGAGCTAAAGTACAAGTGTAATAATTAGTATGATGTCTAAACACACATTGTATAACTATTAATTTAAGAATAATGCCACATCCCATATAATGTCAAACTTGAATATAACTTAACTAGAAGCACATGACCTCCTTTGTTTCTCTTTCTCAGCTAAACTCACACACAATGATCAAATTGTACTCCAAACCTGCTGTCTGTAATGCTGAGTTAGCTCTGTCTCAGTAGGTTCAATCAAATTGAAGAAGTGAGTTCTGGATTAGTTGAACCTGTTTTGTGAAATGGGGCTCATGTCAAGGGTAAAGGCTATGCCTGATATTATCTACAGTGGCCACACAACTATGTCATATTTTTTGAATTTCTTATGAAATCACCATCTGTAATACTGCAATATCTGGTAATTATTTTTTTTCTTTTAACTTATTTGGACATTTTTGGAGGTAACCACAGCATTTGGATGACCCATTGTGGAGATTCTGATTCCAGATTTGAAATCACTGTTATTAAAAATATAATATCCTAAAGTCTTAAATAAATACACATGTTGACTTGGCTGTACCTGAATACAGATGTGGTAATATTCCACTTGGAAGTTATCATTTGTATTTGTTTCACAGACTGTGGGTTTAAGGAAACTGGCTGCAATAGACATGTCATCCACTGGAGGGCGTTATAACCTTAAACATACAGTATAAATGTATAACGTATGTTTAAAAAGATAAGCGTGTATATTTTAGAGAAACGTTCTGAGATATCTGAAAAGTCCATGTAGGCATAACTGTGCAAGATGAGGGGAAAAAAAAGTACCTGGCGTTAATTGTGATTTAATACAGTTTAAAAACACACATTTTGATGTACAAACTGCAGTCTTGACAATATTCCAATTCCATTTGATGCAAATTTCCTCTGATCTACTGTGTTTTGAATGTTGCATCAAAAGGACAGTTTTTTACAATTTGAGTATTTTGGACAATATAAAATGATCCATAACGGAAAATGTTATTGACCTGCAGAAAAATGAGTAGTATGCATTGCAGCCTAAACAACTAATAAATAATTCAATAAAAAAACAAAAAACAAACCAAACCAAAATGTTTAGGTAAAGCTAATATACATGTTTAGGAGTTAGTAACTCAAACATAGTGGTACCAGACACAGATAGTGCTGGTGTTCCAAATAAATCTGCTTCTATTTATCTCACATTGTTGTCGTTTGGGGACACTATGAGGAGGCTCCGCTCAAGGACAGCAGCACTGCTGTTGTCTTTACATAATGAATATTTAATGGATTTACAGTTTTATTATATACTACTTCCATATATAACATTATACAATATCAGTGGAAAATCAGCACAAAATCTGTGTTTTTCATTGAACACACTGACTGTTGCATATGGCCGTGGTAAGTCTGTGACAGATTATTCATCATGAGAACCCCCACAAGAAGCCACTAAATCTACAGGACTGAAATTTGGATAACTGAGTTGAGTGAACCTAGTTCTGCCTAGAATTGGAAAGCTACATTTAAAAACATTGCTTCTTAGTTCTTAGGTGCTGGATAGATTTCCAACCATCCATGGGAGAAGAATGATTGGATGTATTGATACTTTGCAGCTAATGGCATCACACCCCCAGGGAATGATGACCGCTCTATCTGTGGCGTTGTTAGACTTTAAACAGGGCTTTATTTCAACATAATCTTGACCATAAAGAATTGACTTTGCTGGAACTACAACAGGTGAATGTAGAATCCCTCAGTCCATGTAGAATCAATGGCAAAAGGAGAAATTCAATTTGTCAACCCGACAAAGGTTTATTTGGTTGAATGTTTCGCAGCTCATCCAAGGCTGCTTCTGGGGGGTGAGGGGTCTTTTTAGCTAACAAGACCGCTCACACTCCACTCCCGCTGCGTATTGAATAGGCTTACCTAACTAACAGAAACTGTAAACAAATAGGTGTGATAGTTTCACAGTAATTTCATTGTAGTTAGCTCCTCCCTGCAGGCAGTTATAAGCAGTGTCCACCAGCACTCTAGCCAGAACTGAAGAAGCAGCTTGGATGAAACGTATTCCACCAAATAAACTTTTGCCCAGTTGACAAATTGAATTTCTCCTTTTGCTACAACAGGTGAACTGATTTGTCCCATTAAACAAGCCCCTCTTAAAATTGAAATTAATTAAAATTACAGTAACACGCTACTTGGCATTAACCAACAGTTGTTCAGTTAATGACTCGCCTTTTTTGTTGAAAATGAAACGGGACCATGATGCTCGTTATGTTTAAATACATTTCGTATTTTTTCTTAACATTTTTGGCAGTGTTTGCTAATGTGTGCATTGTGTCACCATGTTAACTGGCGAACATGTAGTAAACCCCCAGTGTGATGTAACTGCAAAGTACCAATTCCACAACCACTGTCAGAGAGGACTGTTGCCTGTATTGAAAATGAGAAATGAAGAAATGTGATTTATTGCAGGTGATGTCTGACAGGGACATTCTATCAACAAATCAATTCAAAGTGCCTTTATTAAGATATCAATATAAATATCAAACTGTTTCTTGTCCTTTGTTGTCACCATGTTCTTTATTTCAGCTATAGCTTCCCCCTGTTCTTCTTGTCCTAGTGACGCCTGGAGATTTAACTCTGCAGTCTTTTTTATGCAATAGGGCTACCTACCGAAAAGCAAATGGGAGATGGACACATCTGAAGCAAAACTCGGTATGGCCTCCCTGTTTTATGTATTACACACAGTACTTTGGTAGAACGATGAGCATATTGTTCATCATATTGTATGTTTTTAATTAAGACTTAATCACAGAATGAAAATGGCAATGTGGATAGTTGAAATTGGCAAATTCCAAAGGCCAATAACTCTGGGTGAGGGTCTTCACACTGTGTACCCACTTAAACCGTGCACTATGAATTCATCCTTAAAGGTCCCATGGCATGAGATTTTCACTTTCTGAGTGAAAAATGGTTGAAAGTTGCGAAATGTGTAAACTGAGCATTTGGGATCCTTTTCCGCATTTGAAAAAAAGACAGCCCAAACGGGCGATTTTGGACAAGGAAATTTTCTGACGTCACACTTGGAAAGGTTTCCACTCCCCGTCTGGATGTCCACCCCGTCTCTGGAAATCACGCCCAGAGAATTTGGACCGCAAACAAGCTACGAGATGCGTTTTTTTTTTGGCCTGGAGACACTTGAGAGTCTCTCCAGGCTCGGATGTCCTTTATCCGAGCCTCCGAGCCTCTGAAACAGCAGTGGTTTAATTGTATTTTCTGTGGAAATTGGTCTAAGAGGGTTTATTTTTATGGGATGCGTCTCCTATCTTCCTCTGCGCTTAAAACACAGAAGTCGGGACAGCGCACATCGCACCGCTAATCCAGGAAACAGTGGCGTATTTGACCACACCCCCACCCGCTGCACTGGCCTGTCTCTGTCTGAATAGGACTGCCTTCAAGAGGCTATATCATGCACTGAGGCTTGATTTTGGAGAAGGATTCACATACAGTATTTGGGAACCACTAAGGTGCCATATAAAAGCATCAAGAAGTACCATGTCATGGGATCTTTAAAAATGAAATTTCATCCACAGTGCAGAACATATATAGGGAATATTAGTAATAAAAAATTCCACTTAAAGACAAGGATTTCTATTAGTTAAACCTTATGCACATCATAGCAAATGTCGTCTTTGTTAAAAATCTCAACCCGGGCAATGGAAGGTATTATATATAAATAAAAATGCCAACTTTAGTCCAACATCTTTTGATTTTGCACGTTGACTTCTCTTTGGCATTAAATAATGATAGTATTCATTTTGAACAGACCGCTTGGATGGTCTGAGCATCAGCGGGAAGAGGAAACGTGATAGTGGCCATGCTGGGTTAGAGGACTTCCTCCAGCTGCCAGATGATTACGCCACACGCCGCTCCCAACCAGGAAAGAAGAGGGTAAAATGCTTGGCAAATAAGTCATTCCAAATATCTTTATCCTTTTAACTTCTTATATTTGACCTGAAAACCTTTGCTCTCGTCTTTCAGGTGCGATGGGCAGATTTGGAGGAGCAGAAGAGCGCAGATCTAAAACGAGCGATTGGTTTTGTGGTTGGTCAGACGGACTGGGAGCGAATAACAGATGACAGTGGGCAGCTGGCACAGAGAGCGCTCAACCGCACAAAGTATTTCTAAAGAGGGCATCTTTTATCAACTCATTTAACAGTAAGCTCTTCATTTTTTATAAAAGCATCAGACATTGTTTAATATTTTAAAAAATAAGAGCATATTCAACATTCATCATAAATGTAAAAATGTATTTGATTTGTAAGCCCTGCTGCCTAGTGTTAGTTGTGTTACAGTTAAAATTTGTGAATTGCATTTTGTCTGCTCGTCTTTCATATTTATGAAATGAATTGAATAGGGTTGAATTAAATTCTTGGTGTAGTTGTTGTTAACTGTCACCTGATCTGTGGTGTTATTTTTGTATTTTTTGTCTCCGCTAATGACTTTCCATTTTATTTTAGGTCATGTGACGACATTGAAGCTGCTCTCTTGACGCTTATTGTGTCCAGTGATTGTTACTTTCTTTAACCAGAATTAAATTTAGTTTTTAATGTCTATAAACTTATTATGTTCATTTCATTATTTGTATTAAGTTTTTTGCTGATTTATATAGTTCATGTGCTCAACTGTGTTTCTGTAGCAATGTCTCTTATAGATGTATACTTGAAAAGACAATAAAAGCTACACAATTATGAAACTTGTACATTATAATTCCACTCCCTTTTAATGCGTCATTATTTAAAGAAGATGCATTAGAAACCTGTCTCCTATCAGATAATTATTTGACATTTTCATAGTAAACCAGAACATTGTTGAAATTCCTTTGACTTCCTGTTCAAAACTGCAAAACTGATTGTTGCTGGCCTGCCTCTGTCATTTCACTGTCATTTCTCTGTCATTTGACCTTTTTTTAAGGTCAATATGCAACTTTTTTTTTTTTTTAATGTATGAAAAAAATAAAATGCTGTAAATGCAGATTCATGGGTAGGGATGAGTGATGGGTAAAAGTGGAAATTATCTGAACACTCATCCACAACGCTCTAAAGTAATACAGGATTACTTAAAGGTCCCATGGCATGAAATTTTCACTTTCTGAGGTTTTAGAATGTTAATGTGAGCTCCTCTACCCTGTTTAGCCCCCCCCCCCCCCCATGGCTCAAAGTTGCCATATGTGTAAACTGAGCATTTGCGATCCTTTTCCGTGTTTGAAAAGAAAGACAGCCCAAAGGGGCGATTCTGAACAAGGGAAATTTCTGACGTCACACTCGGGGGGGAAAAATGCAAATGCAGTTCCACCCCCCGTCTGGAAATCCTGCCCAGAGGGTTTGGACCGCAAACGAGCTACGCAATGCGAGATGCAGTTTATTTGCCTGGAGGCACGTGAGAGTGTTTCCAGGCTCGGATGTCCTTTATCCAAGCCTCTGAACCTCTGAAACTGCAGTGGTTAATTTTATTTTCTGTGGAAAGGTGTTTATTTTTCAATGGAATTCGTCTCATATGTTCCTCCGCGCTTAAACGCAGAAGTGGGGCCAGCGCACATCACACCGCTAAATGAGGAAAGAGCGGAGAGTTTGGCCACACCCCCACCCGCTGCACTGGCCTGTCTCTGTCCTCCTCATTTGCATTCAAGCAACAACGCCCAGAATAAAGTGTTTCAGATAAATATTTTTGACTGACTGTGTTCATGAGGCTTTTGCATGCACTGAGTCTTGATTTTGAAGGATTCATTTACAGTATTAGCGAACCATTAAAGGTCCCATGGCATGAAATTTTCACTTTCTGAGGTTTTTGAACGTTAATGTGAGCTCCCCTACCCTGTTTTGCCCCCCCATGGTTAAAAGTTGTGAAATGTCTAAACTGAGCATTTGCGATCCTTTTCTGCATTACAAAAAATCGGAGCTCAAACGGGCGATTTTGAACAAGGCACCTTATTGACGTCAGATCGAAAAAAGAAATGCAAATGCAGTTCCACCCCCGTCTGTCTGTACTCAGCGTCTCTGTAAATCACGCCCAGAGAGTTTGGACTGCGAATGCGCTAGGCAATGCGAAATACGTTTTTTTATTTGCCTGGAGGCACGTCCGAGTGTTTCTAGGCTCGGAAGTCCTTTATCTGAGCCTCTGGACCTTTGAACAGCAGTGGTTTAATTTTATTTTATGTGCAGGGATGAAAGAGTTCCGTTTTTTAGCGGATCTCCGCTTTTTTTTTCAGCCATGGGGTAATTTTTTTTATTTTTTTTAAATATCTGTGCAAATTCGTTGAGAAAGATTTTGGGTGTATATATATGTATAGTTGTGTTTAGGGTCGCCAACCGTCCCTTGAAAAACAAAATCGTCCCGTATTCAGAACATAAGTACATGTATTTTGTATTAAACTGCGGGCCGCGCGAGCCCGTGTCTGGAGCCGCGGACCGAGCGAGCGCAGCTCTTTCGCAACAGCCTGTACCATTGCGTGTACACAGGTTAAACTTTATAAAACATCCTATACCTCATCCTACCTGCCCGTGCCTCACTTAACGCGTCGCTCCTCGCTTTTTCACCTGCGCCTTTTAGCGCGCATAAGCTCCTCCTCAATGCCTCTGATTAGACGAAGTGCAAAGCAAAAACAAATCCAATATATATATACTACTAGTAGGCCTACCTGTTAATAAAGTGTGTTTTTTTTGTACTTTTATGTACAGTTTTACTTTATTGCTAACATATAGCATATAGAAATCCAAATTTCAGAAATGTAAAATTTTCCCGTGGGGGGGGGACTTTCCGCTTTTTTCATAATTGGCCACTTTCATCCCTGTATGTGGAAATGTGTTTATTTTTCAATGGAACGCTTCAAATCTCTCCCCCCGTGCAAAAACAAGGAAATGGATCAGCTGTGGGCTCTGAGCTCTGAGCGGAGAGTTTGGCCACGCCCCCACCCTCTACTATTGGCCATCTCTTTTCTCCTCATTTGCATTCAAGCAACAACGCCCAGAATAAAGAGTTTGAGAGAGAGATTTATGACTCTTTCTCATCTTATCTCTGTTTCACATGCACTGAGTGTTGATTTTGAAGGATTCATTTACAAGAAGTACCATGTCATGGGATCTTTAAACATGCATGATGCATTCAAAATGCAACTCTTTAGTCATATTGAAGGAAAACCATTATAACATGGCAAAAATCATCAGTGTTATTGAATAATATGGCTTGAGTGAAATGGTTTTGTGCAGTGTAAGAATAATTTATCAAGTATTGGCAAAAAAAAAAGTGATTTGAATTTTTTTTTTTTTTTTTTTTAATCAAATGGCAAACAAGGCCTGGATATATATACATGAATATTTTATTGTTTTGTCTAGAATGCTCCTCAATATGGCATCAAACTTATCTGTATGAAGACCAGCAGCTGTCGGCACCAGACCTAGTTACAAGTCAGATCTGGGGTACAGTGACCTCACTCAGATGTATTTTTAGTTACCTATACTTTATAAGCAATACCTATAAGCAATACTATCACCATGGACATAAACAGGGGGACCCACCAAAAAAGTTGCATTGCGCACCCATATACATCCATCCATCCATCCATCCATTTTCTTCCGCTTATCCGGGGCCGGGTCATGGGGGCAACATCCTAAATAGGGACTCCCAGACTTTCTTCACCCCAAACACTTCCTCCAGCTCCTCCGGGGGGAACCCAAGATGTTCCCAGGCCAGCCGAGAGACATAGTCCCTCCAGCGTGTCCTGGGTCTTCCCTGGGGCATCCTCCCGGTGGGTCATGCCCAGAACACCTTCCGAGGGAGGCATCCAGGAGGCATCCAGAACAGATGCCCGAGCCACCTTATCTGGCTCCGCTCGATGTGGAGAAGCAGTGGCTCTACTCCGAGCCCCCGTGTGACTGAGCTCCTCACCCTATCCTCACCCAGCCACTCTGCGGACGAAACTCATTTCGGCCGCTTGTATCCACGATCTTGTCCTTTGACCATAGGTGAGGTTAGGAACGTAGATTGACCGGTAAATTGAGAGCTTTGCCTTTTGGCTCAGCTCCCTCTTCACCACAATGGTCCGGTACAGCGACCGCATCACTGCCGATGCTGCACCAATCTGCCTGTCAATCTCACGCTCCATCCTCCCCTCACTCGTGAACAAGACCCCGAGATACTTGAACTCCTCCACTTGAGGCAAGGACTCTCCACCCACCCGGAGAGGGCAAGCCACCCATATACATTGCATGTGTATTGCAAGCTTTGCCTCATTTGTTGCTTATCCTGCTTTATTTGTACTTCATCGTGCACTTACACATTAGAAACAACAAACAGTCCCATTTTATTTTATTTTTTTTGGCCTTTTAATACTCCATGACATAGCACTGGTGGTGTATATTGTATTTATTTTAAATAGCTTGAAAGATAGTTTGGCCCTGATTTGAGTGCATAGAAATGCCTCTGTTGGGTGTCGGGAATGAATCTCTTCAAGGACAAAAAAGAGATCTTTGAGCATCAAGAAGCATTTTGTAGAGAAGACAATTTGAGCGGTGAGAAGATCAAAGCAAGTCCGGTGCAAACACAAAGGAGCATTTCTTGAAGTGAAGATGGCCTAAATAGACAAGAATACAAGCAATGCTGGAATATAATTGTTCCTGAGCTGTTACACTGCTCACCAGAAGATGAGTGCATGCAACGTCACAAGATATAACTGAAGACTGCAGTAAAAAGACTAATTTGTAAGTATTGGCATTGCAAGTGTATTTGATTATATTTGTACAATTAACTTGCAGATCTTTGTAGGTCACAAAACTCTTGATTTTGATTATAGATAAAATTCGACTTGAATGTCGGAAGTGTATTTTTTTTCAGTGTGTTTTCATTCTTTGTAATTGCAAAACCAAATAAATATTCAAACCTCAAATACCACAGGGTGGTATGAACAGTTTCTGCTATTTGTATTCTGTGTTGGAGCCTTTTCTTTTGACGTTTGAGCTGTGGTCGCTGCTTATTGTCCTGTGTGTGCGTGTGCATGTATCATGAGACTTCTTTGCCCCACTGTTTCCTTAAAAGGACTGGATATGCTACTCAAGTTTTCTTGGATGGCCAACCATAATTTATTTAGAAAGGGGGGGGACTCTTAATTTAATCTTGTAAACTGTTGCTTTTTTCCATTTACCTAACAGAATGCATAGGCTTCCTGCCTCTCTTAGGAGGCTGGCTATCTCATTCACCCAAGAGTCGACGTATGATGTTGACATTTGAAGAATATTTCAGTTTTATCTGTTGGCTTTGGGTCATTTATTGTCCTGCACTGTAACAGTAATAATGACCATCATATAGACCTGGTCCTCATGCAAAGCACAATGAACTTTAATCATATGTCTGATCTGCACAGGTCATGATCGGAGGGTTACCTCCAGACATGGAACAATGGGGATTGAAAGGAAAACATTTTTTTTGTTTTTATTCATCTTAAGAAAATTAACTCTAAATTTATATAAAAGAGTGATACATGGCATAATGAACCCCTTTTTAAGCGATTTTTTAATTTTTATTTTTTGTTGTTGTTAAGAACATAAGCACTAATTATTTGGAAACCTCATTTGACTTTTTGCTGCGTTTAAAAGTAAAACGTAATAATTATTTTTGCTAATCAATTTGTGTTTTTTCCCTATTCGTTATTGGCTTTTGTAGTATTAACACTTGAAAATCTGAAGCTGATAAAACTATGGAGCCTGTAAATGATGACTTCCTCTGTGAGCCAAACTTATTTTGTTGCTCTTGTTTTTACACCTCTACTACACTGAGAGGTCTGAATTTATTTGTGCTTTATTATTTTACACATCTCGCTCCTGCTGGCACAATGGTCTTTTTGGGCACACTAATTCAAAATTAAGTGTGCCGGAACATCACTGTCCAGTTTACTGATGACCCTGTAGATGACTTTTTTCCAGGACGGGTCTTGATCCTTCCCCAGACAAATGGCAACGTAAAACTCCCTCAGCGTAATCTCAGCAACTTCAAGGAACCTGTCAGGCACCTGTCGACACAGGCAGGTGACATGCCATTAGTCATAGACTCTGGAGAAACAGGTGAGTATGAAGGAAATGTGAACAACAGATTTATTATTTAACTAAATGTACAGGTGGATTTACTCTGATGTACATATGTCACAAGTGTCGACAGGAAGACTTCACATTTCTCAAACTAAAGACGACAAAACAATAAAGTTTAAGAAAAAAGAGAAATGTCTGTTTTTCTTATGCTGTCAGGAGCATTGTTTCTTGTAAATAAACATCCTCAGGTATATAATTTTAGTACTTAAACATGAATAAATAGGATATGGACTGTCTACTGCAGACCAGTCCTCTCGTTGGTGTTCTGGTAAAAATGTGTATATTTTTACATAATATATATTTTTTATATACATTTTTTATTTATACTGTTTTGAGTATAATATGGAATACTTTTATACTATTTTAAAACTATTTCAAATCATGCTTTATTCTGGAGAGTGTAGTTGGGACTTTTTTTTTTTTTTATATGAAGGAATCATTTCTATCTCACACATAAAATTGTCTTGTACATTGATACATTTGTGGTTCACCTGAAAGACTTCATATGGCAAAGCTCATTTTTAATAATATTCATTCTTAACATATTTAAAGCCAGCAAAAATGAGCATCTTTAGCTTTCACAAATTACAGAAATGGTACTGATTTTCTACAAGTGTGCACTCTCTTGATTTAAAATGAGTAGAACAACTTTTAGAGGTTACCATAGTAATGTTTGTGCTGTTTAATAACGGAGAATGTGGGATATAACGTGTAGAATAATCATAACCCTTTTGCTTATCTGTTTGTAAGTGAACTACTGATTGCATACTTTTACACTGTCTCTCGACGAGAATATAACATTTACTTGAAATTAATTCAATTAAATTAAATGTTTTTAGGACTTTTTAAATGTAATTCAAAATCCCAATTTGTTTTGTTGGGTGAGTGGATAAGAAATTGCAGTCAAAGCCACAAATCAGCAATTCTTAAATCTCTTGTTTACGGAGTGTATTGAATCAAAATACTGAAACACATTTCAATATAAAAATAGTATAGGTGCCTTTTTTTAAAATAATTTTACTCAAATTCACTCTAAATCGCAAACAAGACATCTATTTTTAAATATACACGTCTGTATGTATAGTAAAATCATTTAATATACATACAGACATGCATAATTAAAAAAAAAAAAAGGTTATTTGTGGGTGTGTGGTGGATTGGTAATTGATAATTCCTTGTTGATTCCCCCTGTTCCCCAGTATATATTTTTTTAAATTTAAATGAGTTAATTGCTGTGGTGACGGAGGACCCTAACCCATGAGCAGCATATTCATTCTTGATTAGTTCTTGTCGTCTGTGCATTTACCTGGAAGTCGGTGGTCTTGTTGTAGTGCAGGTTCAGGACTCTGAAAAGCTCTGATTCTCTGCCCACAGTCAGCACCTTGCCATCAGTCACCCTCTGAAGTACGGCGTGCCTCGCAAACTTCTCCATCTGGATGTAGAAGAACTCCCTGAAGTTACTGAACCACTTGATCAGCTGGGAAGTGACACAGCGAGTGAACTGCTCAGTGAAACAAATAAAAAAGGTAAGTTAATACAAATCAAGTCTGATTTTTAAATGAAAATAAATCAAATTTTCACCAAACTGTTGTGGTGTTCTTATTGTGAATTGATTATGTAATTATTATTTAAATGTGTTAGTAGTAGTAGTAGTAGTAGTAGTAGTAGTAGTAGTAGTAGTAGTAGCAGTAGCAGTAGCAGTAGTAGTAGTAGTAGTAGCAGTAGTAGTAGCAGTAGTAGTAGCAGTAGCAGCAGCAGCAGTAGCAGCAGCAGTAGCAGCAGTAGCAGCAGTAGCAGCAGCAGTAGCAGCAGTAGCCTTTCTTTTGGTGCCTCACCTGTACATCACTGAAACACATCTTCAGCGCATGGGAGCTCGGGTAGCGGGTGTAAAAGAACATGAGCTTTGCTTTCTTCAGATGGTTTGTTGTCAGTCCCTCCTAAATGTAGTGATTGTTTAGGGAAATAAATGAACCACTATAAAGCGTTAAATATACAGTTATGGAAAGTACAAAACCACAATTGCTGTACTTAAGTACAACAATTACGCAGGTATTTGTACTTTCTACTCCACTACATTTTTGTGCTGATGGATTTTTTTTTTCTTAGTTTGAGACCTGCTGTTTGTTCAACTCTGAACATGCTAAACAAAAATATACAAGTAAATAATAAAATTCCAGAAATAGTTACTCTTCATTTACATAAACAGGTGCTCCATTACTTTTACTTTTTTTGCTTTTACCACCATTGCAAATACTGTAGAGACTTTAAACCAATGGAAAACATTACTGGATAAGAAAGGTGTAAACTTTACACATGTTTCATACTGTACATTAGGGGATGGAGTGTTTTGGGTAGCAAGTGTTAGAAAAGACGATGCAATTACATTCAGAAAAGACAAAAAGATTGTATCAAAGCTTCACCGAAATGGCAGCTTTTATGGAGACTTCAAGTCTACAGTATAGGCATCTATTACTATTAGCATTTACATTTTGATTTGATCACCACATTTACAATATAAAAGGATACATTGCTGGTGTTGGCGTACATGTTCTTCAAGCTGCTAGACTCCCCAAGATGCCTCACACGAGAAACGGGTAAACTTTTCAAGACTGCGTGATTCATTGTGTACAAACTTATTTCTTCTCTGGAGTTGGTTTTTGATCTTTCTTTCAGAGCATACAAAGACCTGTCAATCATTTTGCTTTGCCCCTTTTCAAAATCTCTTTTTTGTAGACTTTTGGATGACTTTTTAGGAAGTTTCCTCTCAGAATCACCAGCACAGTATTGTGAGAGAGGGACAGATTTATCCTTCCGTACCACAAGGGACATTGCTTCAGTTTGAAATGCAGGGACTGGCACAGGTGTCATGTCACTGTATGAAGGAGAGGAGTAGTAGTATGGATGATATAAAGGAGGTTTCTTGCTCTCTTGTTTGGTCTGTGCTTTGAAAATGGTGGCCACACCTGTAGCCAGAGCTTTGGAAAGTTCACATTTTAAAACATCTGCCACATATTTGATACTCTCAGCACTGCATTGAGAGTGGTTCTCTTGCTGTACCCCATGAGGCATATCCATAAATGTATTCTGTGAGAAGTTTTTACCCATAATTTTGCTTTCTTCACTGTTTACTTGATCCTGTTTCCAATGCTGATATGGGTTCTGAAGTTGATGTATTCTGAGCATCTCCTTTTGATAGGGATATAAAGTTGTACTCTTGCTTGTGCCTGCTGGTAAGACCTTTTGTGGATTTGCTTCTGGGCCATTCATGCTTTTAATGATGTTTTCCACCCTGTCTCGTTTGGTTTCACAATCTAGGTTTTGTAAGGGGACCTTTGTCAGGTTTAAACTTGCTTCGCTTTGACTGAAGTACAGGTCTGGTGCATCCACTCCAGAACCCAGATGAAATGATCTGATCTGATCTTGATCTGCAGTACATCCCTCAGGAAAGAAGTCTGAACAATAGAAGCCTTTGCTCCATGCATTGGGAATCATTGCTACAACATGGAAAGAGCAAGGTGAGTTTTACATAAATCAGTCTATACCATTTTTTTTGGAAGTTGAATAATGTTGAACAGTACAGATGAATAAAGGACTTTCTGTCAAGTTGCAAAGACCAAATATCTGTAAACATATCAGCCTATGTAATTACCATTGCCTAAAATAATACTGTAATAAATGCTGCCAAAAAAGCACACCAAATTCATACAGATTTACAATTTTAAATTTAGGCGCGTTCACACTTGTCCTGGTTTGAGCAGTTTAGTCCTGATGTAGACTTTGTTTTAGTCCTGCTTTAGTCTACTGTGAACGCACTTGAAACTGGTAAAAAGACTGGAAACATCCTACCTGTTTGAGGCTGGCTCAGCTGAAGCTCTGTAACATGCAGAAACAGTGGGTTTAAATATCTGCTCTCTTAATGAAGCATCTCTTTCCTATCAAAGAGCAGGGGGCGTGGACAGCTCCCATCCCACCCTGGACCAGAATACACGTGCATGTGACTAATGCCTGTTATAATAGTCATAATTATGCGTTTTTCTCTTCTTGTGTTAATAAGTTATTGTAAGTACAAATCCTACAATTAGTATCAACAGCTAGGCCTTTCGAGCGAGACGGAAGCTTTTTCATGAGGATGTTTCATTTGACCTGTGCGTCTAGATTCAAGATTGTGTTGATCCTGTATATGACAAATAAACAATCAGAATAAGAATCAGAAAGATTTCTATTGCCATTGTCAAGTGAACAGAATTCACAAAACTAGGAACTTGTCTCGGTGATAAGGTGCGAACATAAATCACTAAATAATAATAGTAATAACTAGAGTATAGACACTAAATAATAATAACTAAAATATAGCTATAATATAGTAAAAAATAATAAACAATCAAAATAAAAAGATTCAGATGAGCAGCATCAGAACAGTAGTGCAAACATGACTTAATTAAAGTGACTAGTGACAAAGTGTCCAGCTTTGTGCAGATGTTATGAATTGTTCATGAGTCCAACAGCAGAGGGAAAGAAACACAAGGTCAACAATGCAATGAAATGCTTAGGATCAGACTCTCTAAGATAGTCGAGAAGTACTAATAGCATGCAGTACAATTACAAGGGGAAAAAAGTAAACAATATAATTTTTTTTTAAAAAGTCATAAAATACAAAGGTACAGGTAGGATTAAATAAGGTGTAAGTAGAGTATTTCACAGATTGCACATAATATAGTACAAGTATTGCACGTGGGTTATTGCACAGGTAACAGTAGCATTTACAGTGAGGTAGTGACATACATGATACGTGATACTACAAAGTGGAGCTAGAATAGTTTTTTATGTATTCTTGACTTGCTTCTGTATTTATTTTTGAGAAATGTATCTTTTGTTTTTGTCATCTATAGTCTCTGCAATATAATACAAGTGTATACAGTATCGAATGACACCCTATAGATCTATAATATCCTCCTGACACCCGCCCATTCATTTGTGTCCTTTATAGTAGGCATCTTTTAAGTTTTGAGATAGACTCTAGTTTGTGGCTGCACTATAGTAAAAAAAAAAAAAATACAATAAAATACAATAATAATAATAATAATAATAATAATAATAATAATGCTTAAAAATTAAAAATGTAAATAAAATACATAAATAAATAAATAAATAAATAATACATAAATAAAACAAAAAATAATAAAAAATACATAAAAAAAAAGGAGTCTAAAAACTTTTTGAGGCGACTGTAAAACCGACCGAAAAAATGTTTTTGTTAGGTTTAGGTTAGGTCAGTGCTTCTCAAATAGTGGGGCGGGCCCCCCTGGGGGGGCGCGGTGTGATGCCAGGGGGGGCGCGTGTGACCCTGGGAAACATGCTTTTTTGCCATACTGTACTAGAACGAAAGTGTAATTGCACATCAACAACAGTAGTTGGCAGTAGCGCTCTCGTTGTCGCTCTGGGGCAGGGTTCGGCGACCTTAAATACGCGATATACGCACAGAACAGACTTGCCATCAGCAGAACATCCTCTGTCACAGAAAAAACACGTTATATTCCACTGAGCTTTGAGTTTATGCAAATGGACCATGTGGTTTTTAAGTTTCGTTTCTGTAAAACGTAAACAAATGTGCACAAAGCTGCATTAAAAGCACATTAATATTTGAGTCCTCAGTGCAAAAAAAGAGCGCAGTGTTTGTTGGAAGTTTCTTTTTTTGTTTTTAATGTTAATAAAATGATACATTGTTATGCAGAGGTGTACTAATAATTTTCTAGACAAATAATACTATTAATAGTCGTGCGCAGGGAGGGGCGTGAAATTTTTTCTTCTTCCTAGGGGGGGCGTCATAGAAAATAATTGAGAAGCACTGGGTTAGGTTAACTTGACATGGATTTAACACTATTACAGTCCCTTACAGAGGACATGTTAAAAAATATAAATAAAAATAAAATTAACAAAATGTAAATGCTAAGGTGTTCATTAGAAAACTATAGACTCCAAATAGAAAACTAAATAATAATGATGGTGATTTAGATACACTTTTTTTCTTCGGGTCCCAGGAGAATATGACTTTATTATTTTAAACTAGATCCACGCACGGGACCCCCCTACCCCGGCCCGCTGGTACCTCCCTCTCCCGGCTCTGTCCACTCTCGGCTTCCGTAATCGCCGCTCCCTTCGCCGCCGCTAAAAGCCGCACATCCCGTGAACGATCCGTGGTGACCGATCCGTGAACGATGCTCTCCCGGTCCCGGGCTGTGTTCAGGACGCTCCGCCGCTCTGTATCCGCGGTGAACCAGGTGGGCTTTAGTGTCACATGTGTAAGGACAGGGACGGATATTTTACATGTGATCTTATAACATAATTACTATTAGTTGACATTATCTAGTGTCGCCTCAGATATTTGCCAAGATTTGCTCCTCAACTAGTTAATCCTCATTGTTGCAAGAGACATAACACTACATTAAGATCATTAGCAGAAGGGACTAACTTTTGTTTCTCCTCACATGTGCGCTCTTGTTTTGGTTAATGACCGTGCAGCTGACCTGAACCAAAATAGCCTGTGTCATTTTAGACATGAATGTGCTTTGACCTGCTGCTGGGTCAACTCAGCATTTAGACATCTTTTCAGGAGAATTCTTTCACATTTCAAGGTGACTTTTTTTTTGCCAACTCCACTCAGTCATCAGTTTTACATTGTGGTCATGATGACTAACAGGAAAAAGTCCAACTCTGGCATGAGTCATACAGCAGCATGTTCTCTGCTGTACTGTTGTGTCCTGAATCCTGATCAGTTTTCTCTTTGTTTACTCTCAGGCTAATAATGTGCTGGTTTGGAGTGCATCAGGTGAGTGCTCAACACATTTAGTTATTGTGCTGCTTAACTGTGTTTTTATAACTTTATACAACCCATTGTTTTGTTTTATATTCATGCTAGTCTACAGGAGCACACAGCTGTAAGTGCTTTCATTACTGGTTAAAAAATACACTATAGTAGGTAATTTATATCTTTTTCCTTTTCTATAGATGTGAATATCCATCAGCTGCACATGTCCCTCAGGTCCGATCTTTCAGGACCTCAGTGGTTCACAGTACGTGTATTTGATAGACTCACAGACGTGTGCTTAATCATCACTGACTTTTGTGTCTTTGTGAGAAGGGGATGAAGTTGTTGTGGTCAAAACTCCTGCTTTTGCAGAGTCTGTTTCAGAAGGCGATGTTAGATGGGAGAAAGGTACATAACATACATAATGTGGTATGTAATGATCCAAAAGCAAATGAAATATAACTTTTATTTTGATTGTTTTAAGCTGTTGGCGATTCTGTGACCGAAGATGAAGTTGTGTGTGAGATTGAAACTGACAAGGTATAGCAAATCCAAAATATGATATAAAAATCTACTGTATGACTATATACACTCTACATTTTTCTGCTGTGGAACCAGACATCAGTGCAGGTCCCATCTCCTGCTGCAGGAGTAATAGAGGAACTGCTGGTTCCTGATGGAGGGAAGGTAGAAGGAGGAACACCACTCTTCAAGCTCAGAAAAGGAGGTTAGCTTTAGCTCGTACCAGTTTTAGACACAAAGATGTACAACGTAAGATGTAGCACACAATAACAATATAATGTGTCTCTTATCAGCTGCTATAGCCAAAGCTGTTCCATCTCCAGTAGCAAAGGCTCCACCTCCACCCAGCCCCACTCCAGCCCCTGCACCACCTCCCCTTGTCCCACCTGTGTCCCCGCCACCAGCTCAAGCCAAACCAGGTTTGTTATCAATACATCGGTCTTTCCCAAAGTACAGTCAATACAATATTGTTTAATTATGTTTTCCCATTTGGCTCATTTTTCAGTGGCAACAGTCAAGCCCACTGCTACTCCCCCAGCAGCAACTCCTCAAACAGCCGGAGGCAGAGGAGAGAGCAGGGTAGCCCTAAAATGCCCATGTGAATACACATAAATGCTCTCGTGGATAATGTTGTCTTTTGGTGTGCAGGTGAAAATGAACCGCATGCGGCTCAGGATCGCAGAGAGACTGAAGGAGGCTCAGAACACGTGTGCAATGCTGACCACCTTCAATGAAGTGGACATGAGGTAAGCAGATCTTAATATGATCTGAGATTTTCAGTCATTTCAGAGACTTGGATGTTCTTGAACTTTCAGCAACATACAGGAGATGAGAAACCTTCATAAGGATGCCTTCCTAAAGAAACACAACATCAAACTGGGTTTTATGTCTGCTTTTGTTAAAGCTGCGGCTCAGGCTCTGATGGACCAGTCTGCTGTTAATGCTGGTGAGGTTACATAAAAGTGTCAAAATAACATTTACATTAATGATATGTAAACAGTGTATTATTTTGAATAATTTTAGTTATTGATGATACCACCAAAGAGATTGTGTACAGGGATTATGTAGACATCAGCGTTGCTGTCGCAACACCAAAGGTATGAGTCCTGTTTAGTGCAGCTTACTTTAAGATCAGACTTTAATCTGATGATCATTTTAGGGGCTTGTGGTCCCAGTGATTCGGAATGTTGAGGCCATGAACTTTGCCGACATTGAGAAAACCATCAGCGCTCTGGGCGAGAAGGTAGAATCTTTATTCTTAGTTTACCCACTCTTTCGACAGTCTTGTTCATTTTGACTTTTGTGCATTATGAAGGCTCGTAAGAATGAGTTGGCTGTTGAAGACATGGATGGAGGGACATTTACTATCAGTAATGGGGGTGTGTTTGGGTCTATGTTTGGCACACCCATCATTAACCCTCCTCAGTCTGCCATATTGGGCATGCACGGCATCTTTGACCGACCAGTTGCTGTTAAGGGCAAGGTAAGGGGCTACCTCTAATTAAGTTCTAAAATGTACAATATTACTATAACAGAATTGTTAACTGCATTTGCAGGTTGAGATTCGGCCAATGATGTATGTGGCTCTGACTTATGACCACCGCCTGGTGGATGGAAGGGAGGCTGTCACTTTCCTGAGGAAGATCAAATCTGTTGTAGAAGACCCACGTGTGCTGCTCCTCGATATGTAACCGATCAGTTGAACCCGTCTGCCCATAAAACCACCAACACTTGAAAACTTCACAAAGTCGCCTAAAAGTAGTTAAATTCAGACTGACTATTCAGACCTTATGGTTATTAGCGTGTCTTGGACATACATCTCAACTATGTATATCTTTGGTTTTTTACTACTTTTATTTATATTTCCTTTTGGTTTTTAAATCTCACTTGTGGTTAAAAGTATGCTCTGAGCTTACCTTTTTATGACACACAATGATATGGTCATTCTGCTGGGGTTCATATTTACTGTGCTGTTGCTTGAGCAGATTTTCCATGTTCACAAACAATATGCTATTTAGATAACTAATTTTAAACAAGTTCTGTTACATTTGTGCAGGAATTAAAGGGTTTGGATTGTACAGCAAAAGGCAATAACAAAAAAACATTTTATCTTTTGCCAACTTTTTCGTGAATAATCGTCCAGTTAAATTCTGCCAAAGCTTGATGTTCAAAGCTTCATTACCCAGCAGCCCTTGGTGCTATGGCTCTTGAGATGTTCGCCATAATGGGATGATCTGGACCCAAGTCTTGAGGGTTGCTTTGGCTCTTCTCTCCCTCTTCATAAGCACACGTTCGAGTGTGTGCAGCTGTGCACGATGCCCCTTCAGCATGTCTGTTTACTTTCATAATCACAAGAGGACAATTGCTTCTAATGTATGTCTTTGTTTCTTTGCCAGCACCTACACAAATGTCTCTAAATCACTGTTGGGAGAAAAAAAACTGTTCATTATGAGAACCAAAGCCACATATTTACATAAGAAGGCTGGAGCTTTAATGGATGCAATTCACAATGATTGGATGGTTTCTTTAATTTAATTATTTACTTGTATTACATCTCAAGATTCCATTATCGCTTTCAAATCATGCTAATTGGCACAATGTACCAGTGGGACCATCGATATCTCAAGGGCTTGTTGGCAGGTTTTTGGCTTTGCTTTTAAATTTTGGCTTAATAGCAACAAGATGTCTTTAGTCTGTTAGGTAAAAGACGGCCCATTAGTGATTGGTGACTTTTTATTATGCCACATCTAAAGAATTATTTACCCAAATTATGCCCCTTTTGTCTTTTTAATAAGATTATATTTTATACAAAAAGATTTGTTATTCTGATTTCCAAAACCAACGCGAGGGTTCAAAAATATAGCCTTATGTCTTTTTCTAAACAGAATCCTGTTCTTGAAGGACGTCAAATTAATATCAATATTGCAATACTGAATGTCTATTGGCAGGTCCAAATATCAACACACATTGAGATACACAATCTAGATTATAATCACCATTCTAAGTGAATACATTTTAAAGTCATCTGTCTGACATACGTCCTTGTCAAATTGTAACAATTTTTTCCCTGCTGTAACAGCAACATCACCACAATGCAGTTTTTGTCCTGTCCCATCGCAAGATGCCAGCTCCATAGAAAAGCATTGCTGTTGATTCATAATAAATGAACAATGAGCCAACTCGCCCACTTGATCATACACCGTGCAGCCTGCATAAGTAATGCTGCATATGCACATATTTATATGTGTGCTTTTTCTTTTTGCAGGCTACTGTTTTTCATTCACTACAAACTAATGAGGCAACAACAGCCTGCATCTGGGCCTATTCTGTTCCTCATTGGGCCTTTGATATCAATGCCAGTTCTGCTTTTCTTGCTTCTATCCTGTTGTCATACCTGAAGATTATTTAGTGGGACTGAATGAGACTGGACCTCATGACTCAGAAGCGCAGCAGCTGGCAGCTGGTTGGTGTCAGGGGTTCAAGTATGGCCCCTGAACAAGAGCATAATAACTGAAGAATGAATAATTCCACACATATGATATAGTGTGTGAAATAAAGTGTTTTATTTGTTACAATGGCATATTCGCAAACTCGCTGCAAAATAAAAAGAGAGATAAACTATTATAGATAAACAATATAGTGAGAACAATGTGACAGGGTTATCAATTACCTGTATTTGATAGTGGCTGTGCATTGGCTGTCAAACTTTCTAACTAACCATTCGATCTGATTTCGATCCAGGGGTATTTTAGCAGACTGCACAAGAGCCAAAGTTTCTTCATTATGATACATTACAATGTAATCTATGAATGATACCTCAACAGATGCTCTGTCAAACCTTCATAACGTTCCTAAAGTCTGCTGTGGAAATCTTCTTTGTCTTGTTCTTATCCACGGCCTGGAAACCCTCCATAAGAGACTCTCTGTGTTCTTTGAGATAATTCTTTCAAATGCATGATGTTAGATGTTAGAGTGACTAGAGTTGCAATAATTTTCTTACAGGAGACACTGACCTTAAATAATTGGAGGGCAGAAACCCTCTTAGTGATATGTGACAGAACCTTATATTGAATAATGAATGCTGGCAACTTCTTCTGAACATCTGCTAGTAACTCCAAGAAGGCCTCACACACCACGACTGTCTATTAACATATACAAAGGGATCAACAGTGATAGCATCACAGCTACTATGCATGTTAACATATATGTACTCACAGATAAATCAATGTCCTCCAGTGCAGTTCTAGTGTTGTTATTGACCGTTTTGAGAAGAGCCAAAGCTCCAACAGAAGTGATGGTGTTGTGGTGAAGCTAAAAAAATATGTTCATACTATATAAGACCAATGAGATATAATAGACAGACACTGATGTGGCAACAAGATTTCGATCTAATGCAGTGTGTGGAGAGTTTTGTGTAAAAAAAAAAAAAAATAATAATAATAAAAACTGTTAGAATGAAAAATAAAAGCAGCCAATTTTTCGTGTAAATGTCATGGATTACCTTAAGGATCTTCAGTGTGCCATTAACAGCCAAGCCAGGGCAAAGCTTACTAACTGCATCATCGTTTATAAGGTTATTACTGAGGTCCAGCAGAACCAAAGTGCTGTTCATCTTCAGTGCGTAGCCTAAAGAGTCTGCCACAGAACTCGAAAACCCATTTGAAACAAGCAGGAGGTGTTTCAGTGTTTTGTTGGCCTGCAAATGGTGACAAGGTAAAAACCAAAAAATATAAGTTGAACATCATCTTTTTTTTCTATGTTACCCTGAGCCCATCACACAACGCCACTGCTCCTTCCATCATGAAGTTGTTCCAGCTCAGATTCAAGGTCTCTATGCCCGCATTTCCAGCTTTAAACAAGTGACAGAGTACATTTTATTTTCACTAGCTATATTGAAATCTAAAAACAAGAAGACATTTTACTTTATTTTATAGATATGCTGCACCTAGCATTTGGCCCAGATGTTCTCCTCCAGTTTTAGAGAATTTGTTGTGACTGAGATCCAGCTCTTTGATCACAGAGTTTTCCTGGTACAAGAAAAAAATATATTCACAGACATTGAAAATTACCTTCCCCTTAATCTAGACACAGCCTGAATAACCAATCAATGACAAATGATATGTTTGTTGTACTACTATGAACCCATAAAAAGGATGGTTTTAAAGATTTAATATGGGTTATTAGCTAAATGCATTTATCCTTCAAAAACTGTATAAAAATAGTCTCTCCTGAAGCTATTACAAACACTGACTTGTTATTACCGTTAAGGCGTCTGCAAAGTATCTGGCAGAATCATCATCAAAACCGTTTCCTGTTGAAACACAGTGGGACATCATTTTAACAACATGGATGGTGTTGATATTCAAAGGTGTTTTAATAATAATCGGTCAGTCACCAGAAAGTCTAATAGATGTGACCAAAAAATTGTCTGACATAATTTTTGAGATTATGTGTGCACCCTCGGCACGCAAGTCATTGTTGGAGAGATTCTGAAATAAATAAATAAATAATGTAATAAAATAATTATTTTGATAAATAAAATAAAAGTAAAGAAATATAAAGTTACAAGACTGTTGATAGTGGTGTTTATTTGAAGCATCTCCACCACATAGTGAGTTCCTTCTGCCTTCAGGCTGTTGTCCTCCAGCTCAAGACTTGTAATGGCACTGTCATACTTAAAAAACAAACAAAACACACACACACACACACACACACACACACACACACACACACACACACACACACACACACACACACACACACATATAGAACAGTTAAAATGACAGACTTATAAGGGGAGTCACTAGAATGCTTTTTTTCCCTGAAATTCTTACTTGTAAAACTGTGGCTAGAGCCTTTGCCCCCAGAGGCCCTATACCATAATAATTCAGATTCAGAGTGGATTCGCCCAGGTGACGGAGGACATACTGCACAGGGACAGTCCCAATCCTGCTACAGGCTTGGAAGTACATGTCTGTCAGAGATGTTTCTTCGCTGGGGATGTCTGAAAACAACAAAACATGAGTAATGACCCATTGCTTGAGAAAAGTTTCTTTTAATGATTTTTTTATGCTGTGTTACCTAGATGGAAAAGTTTTAGAATAATGCATCATTTATGTAGTTCATTTTAGACATTTATAGGTTTTACTAATTTAATTCTTATTTTATTTACTGTGGCCATACCAGCTTGTCACAGCCTGACCCCGTCAGATCTCAGAAGCTCAGCAGGGCCGGGCCTGGTTAGTACGTGGATGGGAGAGCGCTGGGAAAATCAGGTGCCACAGTGGGGCACCAGTCGCAAAAAACTGTTGTTGTGCCCTTAGGCAAGGCACCTCACCCACATTGCCTAGTTTGAAAGTGGTGTGGGAGTGAGTGATGGTGGTGGTTGGAGGGGCTGATGGTGCAGATTGGCAGTCTGCCCCAGGGCAGCTGTGGTTATAATAGTATCTTACGACAACAAAGTTTGGAATGAATGAATAATGCCCTGTAAAATGTCTTTCAGTGTCCAGAAAGTGCTATATAAAAATGATTTACTATTATTATTATTATTATTATTATCATTATTATCATTATTATTATTATTATTATTATTATTATTATTATTATTATTATTATTACAGTATTATTATTATTATTATTAAGCAAAGCGATGCTCCTAGTGGCCGGGAAGTGAACTGACGTGAAGTGAGTTGCCCGTAGTGACCAGGGACCCCGTCATGACGTAGGAATGTGTCAGAGCTTTCTGTTTATTAGCTACAAAATCTCATGGTCTCATAGCAAAATATTCAACTCACCCATTTTTCACCCTGAAAATAAAAAATGGTGTCCCCTAGGTAATTTTTTATGGAACAACAAAAATGTATTGGTCATAGACATACAACATTTTGGTACTTTATGACATGCTTTCGATCAAAAAAAATTAATCGATTTCCACACTCCAGCTCACATTGTGTTGCCATGGCAACAGACCAAAAATCTGTCCTCGCCAATGGCTTTGGTGCAACCATAAGCAAACCAAATGTGGTAACCAGATGCATCATGGTAATAGGAACAAATATATTGTGAAAACGCCCCCTTACAGACCGGAAGTCCACCATCTTCAATTTAAAAAAAAATAAAAAAATGTTTGGTTAATTTAGGTAACCTAGGTTAGGGGTTAGGGTTTGGTTACTGGTTAGGATTTGGGGGGGTCAAGTTTAAGGGTTAGATTATCATCATTATTATTAGTAGTACTGAGTATATATTGTCATTAGGAACATGTGTAACTCACCGTCCTCCAAATCTGTGTCAAACTCGGAGCTCCCTTCTTCCTCGGTCTGTGCCAGGACTTCTGGAGAGGACTGTTCAGTCACCTGTGGCTCCATCTTCTTAAAGCAAACCAAATCATAATCAATCAATCAATCAAACATTATTTATAAAGTGCTTTTCATACAAAAAAAGGAACACAAAGCGCCTTACAGTGATTAAGGATTAGAAGATTTACTTTTTATTGATCTCACACAGGAGAAATCGTTTTCTGCATTTGACCCGGGGACCATCCCCATGATTTTGTTGTTTAGGCTTGGTCAGAACCCAAGCTGGAGGATTTTACCTATGGTGCATGTTTTGGGTTGTGGGGGAAACCGGAGTGCCCGGAGGAATCCCACCCAGACACGGGGAGAACGAATGAAGTGCTTTGAACGGTTAGTCATGGCACACATGCCCCCCCCCCCCACCTTGAACCCATTCCAGTTTGCATACTGGGCCAACCGCTCCACCGAGGATGCAATCTGCTCTGCTCTTCACCCAGCCCTCACCCACCTGGACAATAAGGACTCATATGTGAGAATGCTGTTCATAGATTTCAGTTCAGCATTCAACACGATAATCCCACAGCAGCTCATCACCAAACTGGACCACCTGGGGCTTCAGACCTCACTGTGTAATTTGGCTGCTGGACTTCCTCAGTGAGAGGCCACAGGCAGTGCGGGTCGGCAGAAACACCTTGAGCTGCATTAGACTGAGCACAGGAGCCCCCCAGGGCTGTGTGCTCAGTCCGATGCTCTTCACTCTGCTGACCCACGACTGCGCACCAGCCTTCAGCACCGATCACATTGTGAAGTTTGCGGATTATACGACTGTGGTGGGTCTCATCTCTAATAACCAGACCAAGGAGATTGTTATTGACTCCCGGAGAGGGCCCACCTGGCACCCCCCACTGTCCATCAACGGTGCTGCTGTAGAGAGGATGAGCAGCACCAAATTCCTGGGGGTGCACATCAGTGAGGACCTCTCCTGGACAGTGAACATTGCCTCACTGGCAAAGAGGGCTCAGAAGCACCTCTATTTCCTTCGCAAACAGAGAAGAGCTGGAGCCCTCCTACTCATCATGACAACCTTCTACCGAGGCACCATTGTGAGCATTCTGACCAGCTGCATCCCTGTGTGGTTCGGGAGCTGCACTGGACAGAACAGCCTCTCTCCCCTCCCTCCTGGACATTTTTAACACCCGCAGAGCGTCCAGCATTGTGGGTGACCCGAGCCACCCCTCACACAGCCTCTTCAGCCTCCTGCCCTCGGGGAGAAGGTACCGGAGTCTCCGGGCCCACTCCACCAGACTGTTTAACAGCTTCATCCACCAGTTGCACATTTACTACTGGAAATTTACTACTGTTGTACTGTTGCTTATTGCTGTTATTGCACTGGAATTACTACTGTTGCCCATTTATTTTTATCTTAACTTTCAATGCACATTCTATTGCACATTACCATTTCACTGCGGTATTTTCCATTGTAGTTTTGGACATCTGTAAATAGCCATTTATTTATTCTGTTGCACTGCTTTCAGATTTTAAATTCTAGATTTTTGATTTTTTTTTAGTTTTTAGTTTTGTTTTTATATTGTATTTTGTACACTGTCTTTTTACACTACCTGACCAGAAAGAAACAAAATTTCGATTCACTGTGTTGAACACATATGGCAGAATTGACAATAAAGCTGACAATGGTCTTTGATCTTTGATTTTGCTCACATTTCCAAAGATCAAAGATCAATCTACTGAGTAAAAGTAAAAGATCCCTTGTTTATCAAATTAACGTACACTAGCCCAGCGGTTAGCTAAAATATTCATCAGATTAGCTCATGCCAACAGACAACTGCATGAATATATAAATATAATAATAATGCATTAACCTTCAGTCTGCAAGAGTTTATCTAGAATCTTAAATATAAAAAAGTAAAAGTACCACCACATAGTACATTTTGTTCGCAGTCGAGTTTTGTTAGCCGCTGCAGGACGTGGGGCAGCGGTTTACGATATGTTTGAATTTCAAAATGTTTTTCTTCCACACGCGGTGTCGTTACGGTCTTTTCTGCGCGGTTTTGTCAACAAACCAAGCGATAATATACAGGCTACTGTGTCTGCAATCACTACGAAATCCACTAGATGGGGCAATTGACTACAAAACAAAAACAAACATTGAATTCAGTACCAAAGCTGTAGCTAGGATTGTACCATTGCTCATTTGTGATGTTGTGAAGCAAAGAAAATCACGTATTAAATGTTATTGTACATGTTTATGAATACAAAGCAGTATAAAATATGTTCAATAATGAACACTTTAAACAAGTTGTAAACAATGAATCAATATGTGCTTTTTGTAGGACGCCAGCGTCTCCATTTATAAGCTCTACCAGCACACAGTCCAGGCATACCATGAATAAACAATATTCCACCCTGGTACAGTTCATACAGAGAAAAGATAATTTATACAAAATAGTGCCAAAATACACAGGGCTTTTGAAACCAAGCACCTTGTTGATGTTAGTGTATCCACGTTCTTGTTTCCTGTGACTATCTTATGCTTTCATTGGTCCCTTTAAAAAGAGGTGGTTCAGGATTCAACTAGGCACAGAAGGTGTCCCCAGTCATTTTGTGCAGAATTTTAAACAGGCAGAGCCAGCTCCTGTTGCTGTCCTGCAGGTTTTAGGGCAGAGTCTCCAAAGTGTCCAGCTCAGAGCTCAAGTGCTTCATAGAAATGCATTTCCAGTTCTCTTTTCTCTGATGCCTTCAGTTCTTGTCTAGGGCCAGCTGCTCCAGCAGAGGGTTGGCCTCACTCTCCGGTGTTTTCACACTGTCTGTCCTCACTATGCAGGTTGGCCGGTGTAGGTTGAGCATCATCATGAGTTGCTGCCTCTCCTGACGAAGTTCTTCAATTTGAGCTTTTAGCTCAGAATTCACCATTTCCAGACGCTCCGATTCCTGGACAGAAGGGTAAAACTTCACGTTACACAAGAAACACCTTGTGTGACATTTATGCAACTGTTATTTTCACAAAATTAGTAAGCTCAGTCAAAGTATCATATCCTGCATTACCCATACAAAGTAGTTTCATGTCTCACCCGTTGAAGGAAGTCTGTTCGTTCCTTCTTTTTGTTTCGACAGCGTGCCGCAGCCACCTTGTTTTTCTCTCTTCGCCGCTTTCTTCTTTCTTCATCTTCATCCATCTGAAATTATATTGATGCTTCATTACTACCTTAGTGGTAAATAATTCTCAGATAAGCATCTACGCAATAATTTAAATGACCCCTTTAACCCTCTAAACACTAACTTCATAGTGGCTTTATTCCAAATTTATTTGACACATTTCTTTCCTTCTGCAAAGTACATCACTATAAAAAATATATATTTTAACTGGAAAGTTGACTGAAGATATTCAAGTTTTTTTTAAGAGCAGCAGACATCATATGATGCTATGATTTCCATTAGTTCAGAAGTGCAGGCTCAGTATTTGATGAGCCAATTCATTTGGTCTCTCAGTGACAGATGCGTTTTCATTTCTTCATGGGCCGCTCTCAGCACAGATCATCTCACATTGTCATTTCTATGAGTCAAAGGCCTTCTCACCTCAGTCTTTATGAGCAGTGGCCTCTTCCCCAGCCGGCCAAGGAAGTGCAGGGGGGCCAGCATGGAGCCCAGCTGGCGAAAGTCTGCCAGTTTGAGTTGGTCGGTGAGTGTGGTAGCCGAGATGCCCGCCAACCCCAGACTGGGAAGGGAGCCTGCTGCCAGAGCAGGGTCAGGAATCTGTCCCGGCATCATGTCCCACCCGGACACCACCACCCCTGAGGAAAAACATGGGAAGAAAAACGGAGAAGTTGAGTTGAAGACATTCTTGTGAATGTATGTTACAATGAGATGTACAACTGGAGTAGATTCTGAGTCACCAACTGTTAAGAGAAAACTTCAACTGCTGCACACTCAAACCTGTAGCTACTTACAAAAAGAAACATGTTTTCTATTATAAAACTGAGATGGTTTACCAAGCCCAGGAATTCCCTTTCAAATATGCATTTGGTCTTAGTAAAAGGAAACCAAAAGCAGCCAAATCTAAAGACAACAGGCAAGCTCTCGTTTCACCCCAGACTCTTTCAACAATTCAAGGTATTTTAAGGCTTTGACCACAGCTCTTTTAAACGCAATCAGAAAGGAATGAGAACGCAGAGGAAAAGCAGAACCAGAGCAGTCCACAAGGAAGTAACACAATTAAGACTTCTCTCTAAGACTAGAAGACCAAGAACTGGAAAATCTCATATGGACAAATAAAAAACAAATGTTAAGGAGGGAACAGTGAAATCTGAGGCAAATCCCTCAAAGGAGGTGTCTAGGAGTGTCCCATTGTGCACATGTCAGACGCACTAGATAATAGTGAACAGACTGAGCAGTTTATGCAACATGACCATCATTAAAGACTGGTGAAATTAGCTGCTGATACTGAACTTGTTAGTGTGCAAAATTAGTTATAGACCACAGAAAAATTACCCTTAAAAAGGACAGAGTAAAATAATATAAATTAATACAGTAAATTAATAATTGCAAATTAAGAACATTTTGCTCCATTACCGCCACATTGTTTTTCTTCCGCTGGAGGTTGGGTAGGTTGGAGCGGACATACAAAGCCCCTCTCATATTTGAGCCACAAAGACGTGCATTGTGAGGGTCAGTAAAACAGCTGACGTTGCTGGTGAGTAACTAGCTGACAACCTGACTGTATTCAAAAGTATTTCTTTCTCTGCATCTGTTTTCTGCTAAAATAAAAGCAAGCCTGGCTATTACAACAAGCATAAAAGCAGAGTTATGTAAGCCTGTTCTAATTCACTCCACCCAGCTCACAGGCTGTTAAATCCAACTGTTAAATGCCGAGTACCAATCAGAAGAGGTACCACAGCAGAATCTAACAGATCCAACCAATACAACAGTTGTCATATGGAGGTAGAGTTTGAGTTCATTTCCCACTCTCCTGTGCTTCTTCGCTTCTCTGTATGCTTGCATTTACCCAGCCCTTGGCAGCAACAGTATACAGTAGTTGTTTTTGCTGGAGAGGAAAAGAACAAGCTCTGGTAAAAATCTCTCAGAATTCCCTCACTCTGATGCTCCCCTAAGAGGTGTGAACATAGAAGGTGCAGAAAGCTGTCTCAAAGAAAGTCCTAAGTGTCCAGACATCACCAACACAGAGGCACATAAACAACTTAAACCATTAGCTGACAACAAATCTGAGTAGTGTCTCAATGTTACATTTAAGAAATTGCCTACATATTACAGAGAATATTACTAGTAAATATTCAGAAAAAACAGTGCAGTAAAAGTCAATAGGTTAAGTAGAAAAGAAAGCCCCCATTCCTCACCACATGTTGGAACTTGCCGATTCAGATGCAGGAAGACCTCAAGACACGCACAGACAATACACAAGTATAAACCTCCAGTGTCCGCATGACATCAAATCTCATGGAGGAAATATAATCTAACTACCTACAAAATATCATTTTTTAATGTTTAAACCAAACTAATATGTTAAAAACAAAAAAAGTTTGGAATGGCCACATATAAAATAAAAACATACATCTGGCTAAGGTCAATAGGCAGTTTAAACAAAGACCCTTACAGTGGCACTGCTGCCTCTCAGAAATAGCAAGAAGACACGCAAGAGGGTGGGGAGCGGAAATGTCATTTATTAGTAATGAAATATAGTGCAGAACGCAGGTGCTGGCTGTAGCCCAAAACCAACCAACCACTCTCTCTGTCTGAGCTTTGGAGAGCTGAGAGAAGAGAAGGTCTTCTGTATATCAGACCGCTGCTGGACTTACATAAATATATACAATCCTCTGATGCCTCTGCTGACACACTCTATCAGTCTTCAAATACCCTAAATCGCTCCATTTCCTGAGCCCAATTAGCACGACGGAGGAATTCAGCCCCTCACCGACAGAGCCACTCGCCCCATTATCATTCCTGTAGGACCCCAAAGGAGAGGGACAAAGCAGTCTTTTACGAACTAGGACTATGGCTTAACCAAACTAACATGAAATGATCATTAAATCCACATTTTTAAATTTAACATAAATGTTCTCATTTAGTGTAGGGACATGAGCATACATATTCACATTGTGAATAGTTTTTTATGTTGGCGACTTGGAGTCTAGCGTTCTAGCTGAACATTGCTCATGCTTAACTCATTTCCTATGACTTTCACCAGAGCATAAACAGACAAATTTATTTCATGTTAATTAAGACATTTTTCCTTTCTTGTCAGAGTCCTACTACGGTCTGTAGTTTATTTGAATAAGTTTGCGTAAAGTTACTTCAAAACTCCATGCACTGACCACACACAGTATTCCTACTTTACACAAAGTGGTAAAAATTAACAATGAAAGCCAAGGCACGCTCTGGCCAAGGTCTCAGTGATCATCATTATCGTCTCCACTTAGTCAGGCCGTGTTGAGTTAAACTTTCACAATCCCCTAAGGAAACAAGGGAATTTGGTGTGTCTTTCAGCAGGATAGGGCTGTCCAAATACACAGACATTCTTCAAAATCTTAATCTACAATATGATTTAACTCAAACAAAAAACATGTTGTAGAACTTGTGTGTTCCCCTTGGCGAAAATGTCACTGTAAGCAAATGTATGTCAGTCCTCACTTGTCTAGACCTGTTAGTTTACTTTATCTTAGAACACATACATGTAAGATGTTTATAATTTTAATTTTACTTAATGAGACTCTTAAGATATGCTAAATGAACACTAAGTTATAGTTGATTCTGTGAGAAAATTAAGTTTGTAAAGCTGCTCCAGACATGAGACACCTGCAGAAATGCACACAGCATAGGTGCTGTCATAGCTCGTAGCAGTCTTTGTGAGTGTTGGCATAAATCCTACTCACTTCTATATTCTACCTCTGGGTGGTCTGGTCTGCATTATTAAAATTACTTAAACATCAGGTGTTACATTGTACATGACATACATTCAAATGACACAAAACACTAGGGCAGTTATCATCTATTTTGAAAAAAAAGAAAAAGAAGAAATATCACTCAATAAAGACAGGTCATCAGCAGTAATATCTAAGAGTTTTCCTAATTGTCCACTTGCATTTTTGCTCACATCTTCAGATCACAAAGGTAATTTCCTGCTTGCTGTTGTAAGTGGCACAGTAGTTTGCACAGTTGCATTCCTAATAACATGTGGGCAATCTGGAAATCATAACCTTGATAAAAGGCCACATTATGGGCTGTGTTTAGAAAAAATGCTTTTAATGTCTGCTTCTCAGTTACAGCCCATGACATTTGGGCTTCAGTTTTCATGGTGTACCTCTAGTCTGTCTCAACAATGTTTTTACAGGCCATGTGGAAAGGCTTATGAAGACTACAATGTGAATCTGATAATGTGATACCCCCAGAATTAGTATTAGAATCACAGAGCTGGTTGTTGCATAGTTGGCTCGCCTGCAATGCGTCTGCTGTCTATTCAGTGTACTGGGGTGTAGCTTGGCAATTCTCGCTCTCCAGAGACGCACTGGAAGGCATTTCTATTTAAAATAAACCCTGTGCGCCCACGTCCAGCCTCTCAGCCCTGTTGGCCCTTCACCACTTGTCGGCTCGCCAGCCCTTTCCTATTAATCCACTGCAGTGTTCCATTTATGCACAAACCATGGTATGGATATGCCCGGGCAAGCGCTGGGGCATTTAAAGCCCTTGCTACATATGCCAGCTCACTTATCCACATGTAAACAGTTTGAAACAAAGGAAAGACGTCCATCACACACAACTGTGTCCTGTCTGGACACAGTATGCATTGCACCAGCTGGAAAGCATGCTGTGGCATCAATGGAAAACACTGAACTTATGAACCCAGGTTTGCAACACAGGAGCACCATGGTCTGGTCTTTGCAGTATCTGGGCCAGGTATGTCTATGTCCTGCATTTGTTTAGAATGATACACTAACTGTGCATGTTAAATGGCCATTACTCACTAAACATTAAATAGTCCGGGGTACTCCATTTGTGCAACTGTAATGTGGTAAAAGAGTGTCCCTCAGCTTTTTCCAATCGTTATTTACCATCCCTGAAATAAACAAGATTATGTATTGTATCCAACGACGTTGTCCATTGTGATGTTCTATTTTACATAGCATATATTTGGCGCAAGCACACTTTTAAGTACCATCGCTGACATCCGTGGTGAACATAGCACTTTCCACAAGTCTCGTGCATTACATAATACCGCCACAGGCACCGAGCCACACATCTGCTGTTTGGTCTCTCACAACAAGGCGTTATGAGGTTAAAAATAAAATAAATAAATAAATAAAGACACAGACTTTTACCAGTGTTTTAGCTCTAACAGTCTGCCTAGAAATAAGCTGTAAACCCACAGCAGCTAAAGCAGATGTAACGCCAACCGAATGACTGAGCAGCATCTTCCACCGAGGGTAGCAAGACGAAAAAGTTCATCAAACTTACTGAATAAACGTATTTTGAATAACTTAAGGGTATTCTACATGGTGTTCAATAAGTTATTCGCACAAAACACGTGATTTGCTACTACTCTTCAGTTTGAATCATATCCACAGTAGGTCTAATATGACGGTACCTGTAGTGCGTCCAAACCCCGCAGGAGCTCGTTTTGGCCGCAGTGGGACTCTGGAGCGGGACTCTGGAGCGGGACTCTGGAGTGAGACTCTGGAGGTGGATGTGGTGGAGTCTGGAGGTGGATGTGGTGTGGTGCTTGTTTGGGGATAGCAGCACAGCTCGTTGCATCAGCCTGTTTAAGTAGAGCTGCTCAGGTCTGAGGCTCCGGAATGCGGAACTTGTGTCCCAGACGTCAGCGTGGATGAAAATACTGTGAGGGGAGGAGTG
The DNA here is from genome assembly GCA_036785185.1 of Paratrypauchen microcephalus. Taxonomy (NCBI): domain Eukaryota; kingdom Metazoa; phylum Chordata; class Actinopteri; order Gobiiformes; family Gobiidae; genus Paratrypauchen; species Paratrypauchen microcephalus. The sequence goes on from JAVJIX010000003.1 coordinate 5,515,567, forward strand.
TGGACGCTCCACCCATGGCAACCAAACATACACACGGCTTAGAGGAAAGTTTGGGGACAGACTAAAGGCTAATGCTGCGATAAACAAACGCCTTCAGTAGTCAAGTAGTCAATAAATAGCCGCCGTTTATTAGCCTGCTATTAATGTACTCTAACCCTTAGTGTTTGTGTTTTTGAGAGACAGCTGAAGAGTGAAACAAGAGGAAGAGAATGTAGTTAATTGCTATAAGTACATTTTAAGGCCTACTGACCCTTGACCAAGATGGCTTTAACTATTTTGTTATCATCTCTTTTTTAACTGTTTTTAAACCTTTGCAACACACAACCTTTATCTGTTTTATATCTTCAAACCTTACTACAAATGGCAGTATTACTACTACTGGATTTTACTCCTGTTGCACTGTTGTTTACTACTGTTATTGCACATTTACATTTACTACTGGAATTTTCAGTGCTGTTGTTTACTCCTGTTATTGCACTAGAATTACTACTGTTGCACATTTATTTTTATTTTATCTTAACTCCAATGCACATTCTACTGCACATGACCAATTCACTGCTGTATCTTCCATTGCACATTTTTGATGCACACTGCACATTTTGGAAATCTGTATATAGTATAGTTTATTTATTATGTTGCACTGTTTTAAGATTTTAGATCGTAGACTTTAGTTTTAACTTTAGATCTCTGTCTTAGATAGTTTTTGTTGTGTTTTGTCTTCATATTGTATTTTGTACACTGTCTTTTTGCACTACCTGGCCAGAGAGAAACAAAATTTCGATTCACTGTATGTTGAACACATATGGCAGAATTGACAATAAAGCTGACTTTGACTTTGACTTGATTATAAAACTGTAAATACAACATATAAAGAAATAGCAATAGAAAATAAATCAATTTTAATATTAAATGGAACTTATTAAAAGGGTATGAGAAATGTTACACCAACAGTTTGATTAAACTGTTGGTGTAAAAATCGAGCAGACTTTTTCCATCCAGAGTGCACAGCTGAGATAGGCTTCGGCCAAACTTCCAGACTGTTCCTTGTTTTAGACTCTAATTTAGTTCCGCAGTAAATTATGCCCTGTGTCTAAAGGGGGCTCAAAGGGAAGTGTGTCATTGTCTGTCTTGGCATCAATGACACATTTAATATTTTCTATTTATACTGAACTACCATCCAAAAAAGCATTCCTCAAAGAATGTTGAAAATATTGCATTTTGAACTGTATTGTGAACTGGTTTTGTGGTCTCACCTTAACATGGAGTTAACTTGGTTAACATGGAGATAGATAAACTTAATGCCATACAGTAACATCTCCACAGAGAGCAGGTGGTGGACCCTCTGCCTGAAAAGTTACATAGTGCATCTTTTACAGATTGTTTGTCTTAAGCATAACAAGAGATTTAAAAATATATATATAGTAACATAACTAGCAGCAAAATAATATAGGCCTATTTAAAGCTTTGCTCCTAAACTGCAGAAAGAGAATTACGTTTTTGTTTTTAAGAAAGTATCAAAATGACCAATAACCAGTGTTTTTGTTCTGTTAATATGAATGGTGTTCTCCATATTCTATTTGTTGGAAATACCCCAACACTCAGACAGTGTCCTGACTCATTCAGCCATCAGACCCCAGACAGAAAAGTTGACAGACTTCACGTTTATTCACCTTCCTTCCCTCTTGTAGTTTAATAATAATCACCAGGCACATCAAGTGTGTACCAGTCACAAATGTTATCATAGGAAATTATAAACTGCAGGACTGTATTTCATTCAGACTACAAATTGGGAAATGTATACTCTCATTGAATAACGTCGTAGGGGACAAATTCTATTTGTATTTTATGCTTGCACTGATTTGTTTCATTTAGTCTAGATGGGTTTTCCCCTTTCTTATTTACAGTGCTAGTCATTTCAACAACTGTTTTCAGGTGAGAAAAACTTTGGTTTTTCAGATGGTTTACCATCTCGCTGTAGGTAAAATTAAGAAATCAAATGACAGCACAAAATGAGCTGACACAGTTACTCGTGCACTAAGCTCCCTCTGTTGGAGAGATGAACGTGAACAACCCCCTCCTCTTAACGCTACCTGATAAGATACTTTGAACTGAAAATACTGGATAATTATTTATGATGTTATAGATTTGTAAATCATTTTAAGATGCATAAGCAATGAGCATACCTTACATTATAATAATCATGTTGTCTGGTCTAATTTGGACCTCGTTTTTAGGAATATTTGGGGGATCCCCTGTGAAACCTTAGGTTGGGAATTAGAGCACGGTTTTGGGTTTAACTGGTAGAGTAATTAAGGGTGCGTGTGTTTTGTGCTGCATTTGTTTGTCATCATGTCATGAACACATGGCTGTGGATGCACACGCTCTGTGGCGGTAAAGGAAGCTTAGCAAGTGCTCCACAACTATTACTCTGCTCATTTCATTTAGCAGAAGCACGGTTATATTTACGCTTAGTCGCATCCATTGCCCATCGCCTCTCTCTGTTTCCCGACATCTTCCAGTCCCGAAATATGACGCCCGTTGCCATAGAAACAAAACAACCGCAGTTGCTCTTGTTCCAAATATGGGTAAGGGAAGTGATACGCAATCACCCGCGTGCTGACGTCATACGCTGTACGTACGTCCTGCGCTGCCGTGTAGTCGGATTCCCTTGACCGTGACAACAGAGAAGCAGAGAACCGAGCTATGAATAAATAATTAGCCCACTGTATCTGCGGCTCCCACTCATCTGACATGCAGCTTTTTATATAATCCTCAGTTAGCACATGTGCAGGACTACAGAAGAGGCCAGAGGACGCCATATCCTCATTTTAGTATTCTAAAGCTATTTTAGGCATTTCATTATGGTCGCTGTAACGTTCTCTCATATTTAGCTTTAGAGGCAATAAAAGGGAACATGTATACAAAATCATATTTATTCTTTTTGTATTCTTGATTGTTTCAAATCTTGAATCAAAGAGATTTATTTTGCGCTTATTTGCAACATATAAGTAACAATAAAAAAATAAACCATGTCATAAAATACTGTTGTGTACACATTGATAATACATGACACATACAGAAAAAACAAACAAGTTACACAGAGGACCATAGAAAAGCACATTTTTACACATTACATTAACAATTACCTTGCATTATTTGGCTTTACTTCACTTTTAAATAGTCATAATACCACTTCATATTAGAAAGGACGTTTTTGCATGCATTGTTACCAGTACAAATTCAGCATTATACCTGTAGAATGGAAGTAGTCAACCTTATGTTACAGTAACAACTATATAATTTTCTTTATTTAACTTTTAGCACAACATCAAAATGTCCCCAATCCTCCACACAAGCTTGTTGGCTGGTTAAAATCTATTTACATATTGCATCAGTTCTTAAGCTCACAGAGCAAGTAGTGTTGGTGAGTGTAGATCTTTTGTGAAATCAGATGCACCTCCTTTGAGACTCTCACAGCCCGCAGCCAAAGAAACAATCTCTGAGTAATTAAAGGAAAACACAGAGTGGTAATTGCTACAAGTGGGACTGGAAGACATGACTGGCGTGCTGAGAGAGTCAAAGTCATTGGCCACAGACTTATACAGGGTTTCCCAATCTGACTGACAGAATGGAGTGCCCATATCTATGTCAGGCACTGATGCTGTGGTTTCTGTCATTACCTCCATCTCTAAAGTAGGCACAAGGTCATCTAAATCATCTCCCTCTAAATCAAGAGCGTCTTCCTCTGCGCTGGAGCACAGGAGGATGTTGGAGTTTCCCAAAATGGCAGTTGCTGGACTACAAGGAACACTGTCCATGTTAGTTTTTGAATTTTTGACATTCTCTAACATGGATTGTGGCAGTGGAGAGCACGGACAGTCTTCAGAATCTTCCTCACTGCTGTCATTCATAGACAGTTTGCATGAAAATTTGTGAGATGCTAAAACCTGCTCAAGTCGCTCCTTCTCCTTTAGCAGGTCAGCTATCTCTGTCTGGAGCGACATCTTCTCGTCCTCCAGCAGGTCTGTTTCCTGTGATAAATGGTATAGACATGAGCAATGGGCATCCATATGTATGTCTTATGTGTGTTATGTGAATGTTATACAGAAGTTATTAAAGGGATACTTACTGCTTGGAGTGTGTCTATTAGTTCCTTCCTTCTGTTGCGACATTTTGCTGCAGCAATTTTGTTTCTCTCTCTCCTGATCCTCCTCCGTTCCTCCTCCTCTTTAGAGAGCTACAAGAACAATGTTTTTTTATATGCCATATATTAACCAATATTTCAGTTGTGTTTTGCACATACAAAAATGATTTGTGCCATTTCTGTGCACATGACTCTAGACTATAAGTAATTATGTTGTAAATAGACTTGAATTACAGTGCTTGCATTTGTTAAACAGAATCAACAATAAAAAGATTGAATTAGACTCTTCTAGACAAATACACATATCTGTTTCTATTACAGTATGTACCTGCTCCTTCTGTCTCTTCTTGGAGAACTTCGCCTTGAATGCACCTGCCGAGGAAGACGACTGGGTGGCGCCGTAGGACTTGGCTTTGCCGCGGGTGGAGAATGCCCGGGCTGTGGGCACTACAGAGTCTGTCCCACTGTTACTAGTGTCCTGAAATACACAGAGACAGACATACATTTATACCAGGCCTGGAGAGTGAACTGCAATTTTAAGTGGTCTTGGTCTACATCAATCAGCCATATATTGTGACAGTTGTGTCAATGGCTCGTTCATCTGCGACATTGGATGGACATAATCAGTTAAATCTAGCACTACGACACGGGTGACATTTATTAGGCTTATATTTATCTCGGTATGATCAATACCGAATTCATTGACGCATATAAGGTTAAAGCCGTTACACAGCATTTTGTCCTTAAATATCTCTTCAGTGCAATATATGTCGATTAGTCTCTATAAAAAAGATGTTATTACAGAAATGAGATTGTACCTCGGATATGTTCTCTGATGAACGCGGCTCGGGCTGCTGGTTGCATCCAGGGGTGTCCCCGTCTGAAGATGCTGCGCTGCAGCTGGATGACGAGTCGAACTCAGGGCAGGAATCTTTACGCATGGTCTTTTCCTAAAATCTAAACTGCGGCATATATTGTCACTCTATATTCTTCGCTTATGTGCAGCATAAATGCCAATGCTGATTTAAATGTCATTTACCTGGTTCTCACACCGTGCAGATAGAAGAGACTCGCCTTTTATAGTGATCCGAAATTTTATGAATGAAATCGGTATGGGGAGACCAAACCATTACGGAAAGGGGGAGGTGAGATGAACTGAAAATAGTCTGTTTTTCTTAAGTTTTTAATAAATGCACGTGTTTTTTAGGAGTTAAGAGTGGAGGAGTTATGTTCATTCTACTTTTAAAATAATAGTCACAGCACATTTGGACTTAAATTCAGCTCTTGGTTTATTTAGGTTATTTATAGAGCTACCCGTCTTCAAGATACCCTCACTACGTCACGTCATATATGCAGCATCTGCATCACAGGCTGTAGGATACAGTGTGTTCTCATTGTGCCCACCGCGTGTAATAACATATTTCTTTTTGCCCAAACGGGGTACGGGACTGTTCCTTATAGGCTCCTTGTAAAATATGAACTATTGGAAGTACTCAAATTAGATGACAGTTGGCAATTAACTTTCATCCATTTATTAACATGATCTATTCTCATCATAAGGTTGCCCATTAAAATTTGACAGGTGGCCGAAAATAGCCTAACTACTCCAGCAGCATTATTGTGGATGTAGTATAGGGTAAATCAGACGATCGTCAAGTGGTCTCGCCGAACCATTTATGGAGTTTCCGGCGATGATGCGCCTTTACAGAGGGGCGCGCAGATGGAAATGATGGATTCAAGTGAATGTGACTACTCGGTCACTAAAGAAAGCAAAACACGCGTTACAAATTACAAGTAGGAGAACATTCCCTGGGGAAAGGTGATAGGACTACGACTGTACAATCCATCAATACAGATAGCGAGGATGCAGCATTTGGGATTTCTTCTATTCCAAGGTTACTGATCCATCCATGTGTTAAAGCATTTCAAAACAGGTAGCATATGTATACGTAGTAAAAGTGCTTTAATACAGTTTTACATTCCTATATCATTATTTTATTCCTAGCCTATATTACTATATAAACCAAAGTGGAGTTAAACAATGCTGTTTTGAAAGAAGGGTTTTAAATAGGCTACAACTAGGGCCAAACAGAACAGTTAACTAATGGGCTAGTGCTGTTAGTAGGCTATATGTGGTCTGAACTGATCCCAACGTATAGACCAGGCAAAATAACACATTTTCAAGTGTGATATGTGATAATATTGTCCTCACGTAATGACACCATGACCTCAAGGAGATACAATATCACCACAAATAAACTAATTTTTATGTTCTGTTAAATACTTATTTTAACTTAAATGTTGTAATACTGCAAAAAAGTTTCCCCAAAAATGCAAAGCAATTTTATACAAGATAAATATTTACTCTCTTAGCAAAAAGGTTGAATTCCGTTTTTAGTGTCAAAGTTATTAGGGTTAGGGTCTAATGACCGTTGCCTATCCCCCACGTGCCATGCAGATAGTAGCCTAATAATACGTAATAATGGGCTAAAATGTAGTTTGTAGACCCCCGGAGCCTAAATACAAGCTACAACCAATAGTATCTATAGTTTGTATTCTATATTTAGCAGAATAGTTGAATAGGTCAGTCATGTGAGAGATGCATGAATAGAGCCCTGCTCCCGTCTGCTTCCCGGCAGTGCCAGCCCCCTGAAATTTACTGGCATGTCATTTAATTAAGGGTCTTTTATCCAAGATCATATGCGATAAATCAACTTCAGAAAATGTTAAAAGGTTGGGGATTAGCGTTGTTTTGTCAATTTTACAGTTTTAAGACCATAGGCTCTTGATCCTGAAACATTGAATATTTGAATAAAATCAGTAAGCTTACTTTTGTTTTGACAACATAATGAACTGCACAAAACGTAACAGTTATGCTCATAATGCCATTCAAAACAAACACTTGTGTTACTCCTGTCTCAGTTTACCAGATCCATGGGCTGCTGCCTTACGGCTGCTGCAGCCAAGATCATACATCCTACAGAAACAGAAGATCAACTCCTTAACCACAGACAGTCGAGATTTCTTCACAGACAATCTTTTTCTTAAAGTGATGCGTCCTCTCCACTAACAATCTTTGTTTTAAGAAGGGGGAGGGGAAACTGTGACGTCACTGCTCCGAAGGGGTGGAGTGTTGCTATGCCAACCAGGAATGTTCAACAAAACAGCCGCGAGAGACAAAACACTAACAACTCCCCAGGTGAACTTTGACACAATAAGCATAGACGGACATTATGTGTTTAGAAAAATAAAACAATGAACATGGGTTAACAGCTCAGACGTCTGGAAGGAAATAATAAAGGTATGTGGTTTTAAAAATATAAGGATAATCATCTTTGAGCCACTAAAAACTGTTTTAGACCAACTAATTTTAATTTAGACATAAACAACATTGTTTATTATATACATTTAAGAGTTATCTGCACAACAGGTTACAAAATAGAACACTGGGATTCCCTCAGTCATAGGAAAGCAACCCACCTGACACAGAAAGGCATACTAATGGAAAAAAGTACACAGAAGGCATGTTATGAACTTGTCTGACAACTGAACACACCCCTTCTGAGGTACAAGGATTGCCCGTGGGTGTAAAGCACGCGGCCTTTGTCAGCATTCGACTGTGTTAATGCATGTAGTTTGTCATGCCGTAATAATAGGCTATAGCCTACATACAAGCAATTCATATTTGATTCATTCTATTTAGAATAGTGTCTAACTAATCGTAAATGATTTTTTTTTTTAAACTGAGAACATTTATTTATATATAGAGTCTATGGTTATGCCTCAACCCTGGTGCTTTGGCGCAAAAGAGTTGCTAAAAGAGTTTTCCTTGCTTAAGCATTATAATGCATTTTATTTAAAAGCGCCTTTCAGAACACCCAAGGACACTGTACAAGGTTAAAATGAATAAAAAGCACAAACAAACAATACAATAAAACATATAAAACATATCAATGTATTTTGTTGTGTAAGTCTGACTCTTCTATCCATAGGACTCAAGTTTTCACCAGACTTCAGTGTTTGTTGTCTTACACGGTGTCGTAGTCGGCCAATCTCAGGCGGTGTATTTCCCAGCAGGGCCCGCCCCTCGACAGGATGAACCATATATGGAAGATGACGTACTGGGGATCCCGGTCTGGAATATTCCATTTGTTGAGGGTGATTTGTGTAAAAAAAATAATGTGGGGCTTTTTAAACCCGTTGTTGTGTAGATTTTTGTTATTACCCACACATATATATTCATTTGTATGCTATTTAAAGTTTACATTTCTCTGTTATTGTGTTGTTAAGCGATTGTTTGTTCTTCGAGATTTCGCATAATGGCGCCTCCCTTTATCTACGTCATCACTTGCTTGTGTCAGCGCCTATAAAAACCCGCAAGCAGGCAGGCGTTGGCAGTCAAACTTTCTAGAGAGGATTATCTACGAGCACAATATTTCGAAGCTTCTTATTACATTTTAATCACACTTGCCTGCAGGATTCTAAAATTCTTACTGTCCTGCACAGAAGACTTTGTTGGATATAAACCGTTTTGAGACAACAATGATGTTCACCGGTTTTCCTATGGAGTTGGATTCGTCTTCTCGCTGCAGCACGGCTTCACCAGCTACTGATAACTTGGGTTACTTTCCGTCACCAGCGGGATCCTACTCTAGCATGGGGTCTCCCCAGTCTCAGGTGAGTCCATTTTAAACACTTTTACTCATGAGCATTACATTGTTTACTGTTAGTATAAACTACGACAATTATGACTTCAAAGTTATAATTATAGTCACGCTCCGCATAAAGGCCAAATGTAACGATGTAATATCACAGTAATTAGCATTTTGGTAGGAGATCTCCATTCATCCACCTGAACCCTCCATTGAGTATGTAACGTCATAGTTGACATAAGGATATTTTTAACCCATCAGGCTTTTTATAGACTAGTTTTATTCAGAGGCACCCAGCACTGCTCTCCAGTCTCTTCTGCAGATGTACTTAAGAGTTTTTGATTTACTTATTCCAGGAGTTCACTGAGCTGACAACATCAAGTGCCTTCATTCCTACCGTCACAGCCATTTCAACAAGTCCAGACTTGCAGTGGATGGTCCAGCCTTTGATCTCCTCAGTGGCCCCCTCTCACAGAGGTCACTCAAGCCCTAGCTCATCATACTCCGGGCCAGCCATGAGGTCAGCCATGAAGGCTCACTCCAAAAGAAGCCGACAGGAACAGGTAAATATAATTAATTTAAATATATTCATTATGTAGGTCTCTAAGTTTCTGTTTTTAAAGTGGAGGTTTAACCTTTTTTTTTTCTCACAGATCTCTGCTGAAGAAGAAGAGAAACGTAGAATTCGCAGAGAGAGAAACAAGCAGGCAGCAGCAAAATGCCGCAACAGGAGGCGGGAGCTCACAGACACTCTCCAAGCTGTAAGTATCCACTTAGAATCATAACTGGTAGTAATAACACAGTCTTCTCTTTTGTCACTTCAATGAATATTCCATTTTCCTTGTTGCTCACAGGAAACTGATCAGCTAGAGGATGAGAAGTCGAGCCTGCAGAATGATATCGCCAAACTGCTTAAAGAAAAAGAGCGGCTTGAGTTTATACTGGCTGCCCATCAACCCATCTGCAAAATCCCATCTGACCTGGACATTGAATTTCCTGTGACTGCTGTCTCACCAGTCCACTCCTGCCTGACCACTCAGCCCTGCTCTCAGACACAGACAAGTGCCTCCAGCCAACCAACCTTCTCAACTTCCAGCTCCATCTTCTCCAGCAGCAGACCCACTCTCTCTACGGCCACCGTCTCCAGCACCACAGTCAAGATGACAGATCTCGAGAGCTCTGTCCTGGAGGAGTCTCTGGATCTGCTTGCCAAGACCGAAATGGAGACTGCTCGCTCTGTGCCAGAGGTGGATCTTACCAGCACTTTGTACACCACACAGGACTGGGAGCCTCTTCATACCTCAACCAGTAATCATGACTTTGAGCCCCTGTGCACTCCTGTAGTGACCTGCACCCCAGCAAACACCACCTACACCTCTTCATTTGTGTTCACCTTCCCAGAAGCAGAGACATTCTCTAGCTGTGGTATTGCCCACCGGAGAGGCAGCAACAGCAACGACCAGTCCTCTGATTCTCTTAACTCACCCACGCTGCTGGCCCTTTAAAGACTTCCATAAACTCTAATGCTTCCTTCTAAGCACAGTTTACTATTAAAAAAAGAATGCAGATCACAGGGCTACAGAAAGGACTTGTAACAAATAGCAACTTATTATTATTTTTTTAATAGATATTGACTTGCCTACAACAGAAATTAAGCAAGTACTAGCATGCCACATAGTTATTTAAGTTAATATGATTTAATGGTGCTAGATTAAAAATATATTGTATTGTGTTTACAGCAATAGTCATTATCAGCCCGGTTTGTTTGTGGTTGATGGAATGTGTGAATTATTGTGAAGTTTATAAAAAGCTCAAAAACGAATGTTCTTTGTCCGAACCATGGTCTGAGTGGTCTTATATTAAGTTTTCTGTGAAAACATTAGTCCTTTTATTTATGAAATGTCTTTATTTTTTTACAGAGCAGCAATGAGTGTTTGCATAACATGTTAATAAAGACGTAGTGATATTTAAGTAACCCTTTTGTGTTTTCGTCTTTATCATGTCTCACTCAGTGGAACTTTAACTTCAAAACTTGTGAATTCGGTGTATAATAGCAGTAGTTTTCCAAACCCTAACCAAGCCCAATGCTGTTCCGTCTGTTGCCAGGGTTAACCCGTACGTCACAGGTTTTACGTCAGCACGTTCTTTCCATTTTTATTCGCAAGCCCAACGCGATGACGTCGAACTTCCGTGCCCAAATATAGCATTTCCACGAGGTCGAGCTGTTGCCGTCTGCTGTGGTCTGGAGGAGTCTGGTTGCGATGTTGCAGTAAAAAACGGAATCTCGTTGCTTGTTCATGAATATCTATTGACATGTAACACCAAGCGCGCAGTTAGCTCCAGATCTCTGCCTATGTCAGGAGGAAAAGGACTCGAATAGTTCCTTCAACAGGTGTGAGACAGCGCAAGATGGCTCTAGGCAATAGACCTGCATTGTGCAAGATGATACGATAGCTTTTTATTTTTATTTTTTTCTTAGTTTGATTCTGTACATCTTACACGTCTCACATACGCGTGATTTTGCAATAACGCTTTCATGTAGGCTACGTGATTTTCACATTTTGGACACGCTGCCAACTAGGAGTGGGGATGATAAGGGCCAATCACAAAACTCACCTCTTCAGTGTAATAAAAACACAGAAATTGAACAATTTGAAGTATATGAGCATCAGTTTAAGTTTTTGTATTTCTAGAATTTTCAGTTGCCTTGGCTACTTGGTCTTATTCATTTAGTTTGGATCCTCAATTTTGTTTTGGGGCCCTTAAAGTATTTACTTATTTGCTCTTCTAACCTATAGCAACCTGAAATATGAATTTATTTCAAAGCAACGAGAATGAACAGCATGTCCCTACACGATATCCATTATGAATAAAGAACATGCTGGATCAAGAAGTAGGCTAGCCCAACACAAACAGCATATTCGGAGGACTGGAGGCTTTTCATGCACACTCCTGTTTGTGCAACACTTAAAATAAATCACCAAATCTAATTCATATCTAGAAGGATCCATCATTGTCTTTTTGTAATTTAAACAAAAATAATTAGAATTTCATGTTGCATAAGAAATCCAGATCCAAAGTTTTTCTTAGCATCTGAGAAAACCCTCTCCTTTTCGTCATTTTCAATATGCAGTGCCAAATAACCTGCATCTATGAATAACTCCTTGCTGGCCCATGGGAGGGAGGTGGAGGCAGAAATAGCAGGTGCCTCTTGCTTCTTTTAACATCAGCATCAACAACAGTAAAATTAGACCACTATGACGCCAACCTGCGTCGAAGCTTCAACTCAGGGGAGGAACTAAAGCGCAAGCTTGAACAAGAGAATGAGGAAAGACATGAGCAAAGCACAGAGGATTAGAGGGGAACATGATGAAGATATGAGAGAGAGGACAGGCAGAAAGACCGAGAAACACCATATGACAACATATCCAGTACCAACCCACAAAACATATAACATGGTCTTAAAATGTGGTTTTCTTTTTGGATATAGGAAACTGCACTATAAAAGGAACAACATATCTGAAAATAATTGTTCAAACATAATATCATAATCAGATTTTAAATGAATTGAGATCCAACTGTCAGATAGCCAAAGATCAGCTTGTGCTTTTAATGTAGCCAATGTAGCAGCAAATGCGGTTTGGGGATTTACAAGAATAAATTGGGACTGTTTTTACGTGGTTATGTCTGTGTAGTATATTTTCATACCAATACAAGGAAAAAAAATATTTACCTAGACGTACAGACAATATAATCTTTAGAATTAATAAAAATAATTTTGTATTTCTGGACTATAATTAATTTTGCTACTGTGTATTCATTCATGATTGCATGGGAAAATGGATGAAGTAAGGGTGTGAGGACTTGTGCGTCACTGAGCAGTCACTGAAGTTAAGAAATTAAAGATAAGCTACATGTGCTTTGTAATTACAATGAGGAAACAGTGCCCAGAAGTGACAAGCTTTATGGCACGTAATATCGGCTCCAGTTTTAAAAACGGTGTACATTCCAGATAAAAGATATGAAAAGGTTGGAGTATTTTATTTTTGTGGTATTACAATTTTTACTGTTTGTTTTCCATTCCTGAGAACATAGTGTATGATTTGCTGCATCTGATCTTAATTTTATAGGGTTACTGGTATGTAATGTAAATGCAGTGTAAATATTACTAAAAATATACATTTCCCAAAGAGCATAAGAAGCTATTCTTAGCCTTTTTGACGCAAGAGCTGCCATCTTATGAGAGGAACATCTCCCTCCAATAATAATGGTTGGTTGGTGCTGGAGTCTCTTTGAGCAGCATGTCCCTGTCTCTGGGGATCTGCTACACATGTCTCCTTGGAAACTGGATGGACTCATTGTGTCCAGTGGGTAATCCCTCCTCTGACAGAGAAACAATAGCACTGTTGGTGACTAGCTTGTTTATTTAGTCTAGTCTAACTAGACTACATTTATTTTCTTACATGTTACTGAAACAAATATAACCATAAATTAGTTTTCAAGCTGCCTTACAGTCTATCAAAAAAACTTTTAAACACAGTCACACCCTAACCAGCTAATTAGCTTAAAACCCCCTGCATGGTCTTAAATGGTCTCTCAGTCTGGGTCAGTGGGCTACACAATCATGGGGAAGGCTGCTGACCTGACAGAAGACAGTCACTGACATCCTCCACAAGGAGAAAGCCACAAAAGGTCATTGCTAGAGAAGCTGGTGGGAATGCTGTATCCAAGGATATTCATATCCTTGTCTGCAAGGAAAAAGTGGTAGGAAAAGGTTCAGCGGCAAGCCTTGAGAGGATTGTCAAGCAAAATCCACTCAAGAATTTGTGGGAGCTTCATCAGGAGTGGACTGAAGCTGGAGTCAGTTTATCAAGAGCCACTACACACAGACAAAGCCTGTATGGGACATGAGATGATGTCAGAACATCTTACATGGACTGTGGAGAAAAATAACTGGATTGTTGCCTAATGGTCCAAGTGGTTCCACTTTTCAGAGGAAAATACCTCCCCTCTGCCCCCCACCACTTGAACTGGCCCTCTGAGGCAATCCTCAAAAGTTGTCATGGCCTACTTTTTAAAATTAGTTTTTGGCAAATAATAACAGGTCTGCATCTTGTATTTTGTTGATTTTTTCAATTAAAAAAATATATTTATATGAAGTATTTATATGTATATTTAAATAATTATATGACATACAGTATTTACATTTGCCGCCAAATTTACCACCGACTTTTTTTTTATGTATTTATTTTATAGGCCTATTTATTTGACTTTTATTAAGTGCGGCACACAATTATTATTAATACAATTGTTAATAATATTATTATTGTTAATATTAACAGACCTACCTACAATTTGTAATTTTTCACTCTCCTTTGCCAGTGTCAATCAACAGATGTTTCTTACATTTCTTACGATGCGTGAAAAGTCCCTCAGTCGTTACATTTCTTACCTTGATATTTCTTACCGTTGATGTTATTGCTCCGAGCTGCCGAGTGTACTCAAACACACCGGGCACACAGCTCTAAACTAACAGTGAACTCCAGACCAGAGGCATAAAGAAACAGCTACAGTGACGTGTGCAGATGGTTATGTTCCCCAATAGGGCCATTTTCATTTACAATATGGAGCCAGGGAAAACTTAACAAATGGAATATCTAACAATGGTAAACAAATATGTGCCAGGAATTCTGTGTTGATATAGTATTGTGGATGGCTGTGCTGGGATAATAATTTCTGTTACACAATGAGGTCTGCTGGTGGTCATTTTGGTCTGGGTCATACAGTTCTGTTATAAAGCCTCCCTGACCCCCAGCCAGGCTTGACAGAGCCACAAGACAATTTACAAACTCTTGAAACAGAAGTTGATCACAGAATGCAATGAGTTGTTATTGAGGTTACAGTGATACTTGAATTTGCAGTAAAAAGTAAGCCTACTGTTAATGATTATTTGGGCAAATATTGGTGTGAAGGCTGAATTTCCCTCAGGGTCATAGTTTCGACAGTACTGCTCTAGAGCTTAGTGATGATACCGTTTGCAGTCACTGCTTATTATGTTTTATAGATTAAATCTGAGAAAAGAAACATGCATCCATCCATTTTCTTACACTTATCCGGGGCAACAGTCTAAGCAGGGACTCCCAGACTTCCTTCAACCCGGACACTTCAAAATAGAAAACAGACAATATTTTACATCACAGGAAGTTGTTTGCATCTACTATCTTGCTTTTTTCTACTGAGTACTACAATAGCTTTCATCCATGAGTGAGTTGTGTACGCTCTCCTTATTTGTAGTGAAAAGTGTTATTCCCCGCCGCTTCAGCAGAGGGCCCTCCTTGTCCGCAGTGCCCAAACACACAGGCCCTGCTTCGGTGTTAAGTTGGAGCTTCAGTCGGTCGGTTCAGTTTCAGCCATGGCCCGACTCGCCGCTCTCCTGCTCCTACCGGTTCTCATTGAATCGGTGTTGTCAATTTCTTTCTTTTTGCCGGTCAACTCAAGGAAATGCTTGCGAGAAGAGATCCACAAAGACGTGCTTGTTACGGGGGAATATGAAATATCTGAACAAGCCAGCACCAAAACTAACCTGAAGGTGAGCTCGGGCTGCATACGGCTCTTTATTCTGTTCATTATGTAACTAAACATTGTCCTGAGCTTTGTCAAGACTGAAATGTAGAAAAAGCGTGTTTTTAATTTTCGTAATCCAAGTTTGTCTGTGAGGTTTTTGTAGAGACCGGGTGACAGCTGCTCGTTAGCATTTTAGCTCATTCGGGCCCAAAAGCCAGGCTGATTTCCTGGTCTATACGCCGTATAAATTTAGGCTTTAACTTTCCCATCTTTTGTATGTCACTTATTTGCATTTATTTGATGTGTGTCGGTATAGATGGCGTCTTTTAAAACCTTAACTTGCACTTTGTTGTTCTGAAGTAAAATAGTTGCGCACCTTGCATGATTTGCCGATGTTACACGTCAGTCTTAAGCACTAGCCACATTAGCTCTTTAGCACTGCTAATAACAGTTGGAATAAGGAAAGGCTTGATCACAGGCTTATTCATACTTATCCCTTACTTATGTATATTGTTTTAATTAATTGTATACATGTTTTCTTGGAAATTTAGTGATGTCTGGTGGCCTAATTAAAGCTGGATTTTGGCCGACAGCTGTCAACTTGCTGGATACAGTACACATGCATCTGATGTAGAAGTGACTTTATTGATCTCACATATATATATATATATATATAAGGAGCAGTGGGCAGCACACTTCTGCGCCCGGGGACCATCTCCATGATGTTCTTGCTTTGATTTGGTCAGGACCTAAGCTGGAGGTACCTATAGTGCATGTTTTGGGTTGATGGGGGAAACCGGAGTGCCCGGAGAAAACCCACCCAGACACGGGGAGAACATGCAAACTCCACACAGGAAGGCCCAGGCGACCCGGGGATTGAACCCAGACCATGCATGCAAACTCCACACAGAACACACACAGAAAGGCCTGGGCGACCCGGGGATCGAACCCGGAACCTTCTTGCTGTGAAGCGTGAGTGCTAGCCACTCAGCCACCGTGCCGCCGTGTACAGACACTATCTAGCATAGTTGATTCATTTTTATAATGATTCATTTTTATAATCTCGCTCTTAGCCTAGTCACTTTATTTACAATATGATTAAGATGTGTCTAATTTTCAGATTACAGATTCCTCTAGCCACACTCTCTACTCCAAGGAAGATGCCACAAAAGGAAAGTTTGCATTCACCACAGAGGACTACGACATGTTTGAAGTTTGCTTTGAGAGCAAATCACCTTCAGGTAAGTTCTTTTACTATGCAGGTTCTTTTTGGCTTTGCTACTCTATGACTCTATTAAAGTCATGTTTATTATTTAGGGACTGGGAGAGTTCCAGACCAGCTGGTTAACTTGGACATGAAGCATGGTGTGGAGGCTAAAAACTATGAAGAGGTAACTTGCCCTTTTGGTTGGTTGTTATTTTACTGAATGAAATGTATTTAATCAACTGATTAAAACATTTTAGTGTTTCATAATATAAACCCTTTAATTCCATTAAGGGTATTGATGTTTCCATTCATGTTACGACTAATGTATACATTTTACTGACCTTATAAAGTCACCTTTTTGTTTCTGTGATTTATGCGTTCATCTTATAAATCAGATTTATTGATGAGGGTCATGGAGTAAAACGGACTGTTTTGCTTCTGTCATAAAATGTCACAATTGAAACTTTAAAAGAAAAGACATTTTTCAATCTCTTTATAAGCAGTGTTGAATAACTGATAAATTGATCAAACTGAGGCAATTGGAAATCTTGCCCCCTATGTTCAGAGTTAAAGGGATATGCCACCCCCAGGTCAAACTTGGGCATCTCTCCACAGTCCAGAGACTAAAATAAGTGGTGGAAAGCGTTTTCCTGGTCACCCAGCCTGTCAGCACTGACCGCTGCGGTATCTACAGCTACTCCGCGTTAGACTGGAGTCTAATGGCGCCAGAGAAAGATTTCGGCCAAAAGGAATTAATTTGCTCGATGCGTTTCCCAATTACTTTCTGTGTAGTGCGCATTCATATCGAGTGCAAATAAATGTGCAAATCAACACTGACTCAACAATCAACAATGACTTGGTCATTTTGGGTGGGAACTATTTTTCAGTGCGGAAAAAGAAAGCCGAAGCATGCACCACGCTGCATAACAGGGGAACTCCCTTCCTGGTGCGTAACAGGGATTCCCCTGGCAGCGTGCTGCGTGATTCGGCTATGTTTTTCCGCACTGAAAAATAATTCCCACCCAAAATGACCAAGTCAAGCTCTCCGTGTTGATTTGCACATTTATTTGCACTCGATATGAATGCGCACTACACAGAAAGTAATTGGGAAACGCATCGAGCAAATTAATTCCTTTTGGCCGAAATCTTTCTCTGGCGACGTTAGACTCCAGTCTAACGCGGAGTAGCTGCAGATACCGCGGCGGTCAGTGCTGACAGACCTGGACAATGGCTGGGTCACCAGGAAAACGCTTTCCACCACTTATTTTAGTCTCTGGACTGTGGGGAGATGCCAAAGTTTGACCTGGGGGTGGCATATCCCTTTAAGCACATTTTGAAGCTAGTCATGCTTGAAGCTTGCGTAGGAAGGGTCATACTCATTTATTTTCGAAGTTGCATATAAAATAAATTCTGTCTTTAGGCTGAGCAGTATAACAAATTAGTCTTATTGTATACTGTCCATTTTTTCTAGATTGCCAAAGTAGAGAAGCTGAAACCTCTTGAGGTTGAACTTAGGCGCCTGGAGGACCTGTCAGAGTCTATTGTGAATGACTTTGCCTACATGAAGAAGAGGGAAGAGGAAATGCGTGACACCAATGGTACAGACTATAATTAACAACATTAGACATTCAGGACATTGATAATTTTACTGAAAGATTATTATACAAATACAGTCCATTTGGACATGCCTGTTCACTAACAAAAAGCATTTGCATGTATTAAAATAGAGATTAATTTGCTGACGACGACTCCTTTATTTTTTCAGAGTCTACCAATACACGTGTGCTTTACTTCAGCATCTTCTCGATGTGCTGTCTCATTGGACTGGCCACGTGGCAGGTCTTTTACTTGCGACGCTTTTTCAAGGCAAAGAAGCTGATTGAGTAAAGAGTCTATCACGTCCCGAAGAGAAGGCTGCTTTTGTGTCAGGCAAAGAAATTCAAGACCTTTTCTCATCGGACTTTAGCAAACAATTGCAACTGGAGTCAAGGGGCTCCAACACAGTCAAAAGAATGATAGTTTTCTGACAAAAGAATTCACATGCTTGTTTGTAACAATATTCATCCATGGTATCAACTACAAGCTTTTTTCTGTTCTGCTTTTAAATGTTGCAGCTACTGAATAACAACTTAAAATTACACAGGACAGATTTCAGAGCTTGTTTTGAATGAATGTGCCATTAGAAAATTTCTTTTTGTTAATGTAAACATTTGTTTGTCATACCAAGCAAACCTTCCACCAACTCATCCTTGGTGCCCCATTATCAAGTGAAGTCTATTTAAAAAATGGTTAATTGTTACATTCATGAAAAATGACAACCACTTGTCCTGTTTGCTAATGTGTTTGGAAGCTAAATTGATTTCCTGTTTTTTCAAATTGTATATACTTGTTTTACTTTTATAGTTGGGATAATATAGGTTTGGTTTGTCAATATATTCAGCCGATCATAAATGATGTCAGTGCAAAAAAAAAAAACAAGCCCTCATGAAGCTGGGTGAGAACATGTTTCAATTCCATTTAGGTGTTTATTTAATTATTTTTATGTTGGCAGGTTGTGAAAGAAAATTTAAATTAATATTTCTTTGCTGATCTTACCATTCAAAAGTTTAAAAAACTCTCAGAAACTTAAGTTAAAAGTAATCCAGTGTGTCTTTTCAATTTCTGTATGGTTTTAGGGTTAGGTTTATGGAGGCTCCTACTTGGCAGGGATCAATTTGGGAACATTTTAAACAAAAAAACAGTCAGTACTTTTTATGTTGAATAAAAATTTTGTAAATTTGTTTTTGAACTTTTATTTCCTAGAGAGGAAATCTTTTCTAGTAGCTCAGTTGGTATAGCATTTGTCCACTGATCCAAAGGTTGGCGGTTTGAATCCCGCTCTTGACATAAAAACATCATTGATTGTGCGCAGGTTGGTGGTACAATTCCAGCTCCCACAGATGAATGCTGCTGTTGTGTCCTTGGGCAAGACACTTAACCCACTTCGCCCCTGTGCTCCGTACACTGGTGTGTGAATGTGTGTCTGAATGGGTGACTGGTTCCTTGTAAAGCACTGGGTGCCTTGAAGGTGGAAAAGCGCTGTATAAAAATGTGACCATTTAGTATGGTTGTGCTTTTCTAATACACTTTTAACCCTTCATAGTACTGAATGAAAAGGGGTACATTTTATTATGGTAATCAATGTAGAATATAGGACATGTTTCGAAGAGGGAAGAATATATTATCAAAATATAAACGCCTTTTGGGCAGCTCTTTGTAGTATTGACGACCTAATTCATTGTTTTATTTTTTACAGGTTGTTGTGTTAAAGAACACAGCAGTCTAAACACTTTTGGGCTAAGCATTTCTTTCCAAGCTATATTATGTTTGACTGCTCTTTATAGATATTTGTGTCACATATTGGTACAGTCATAGATGCTGTCTTTAACAATTGTGAGAGAAGAGCATCTGCCATCTGCATTTGTGGATTTAAAGAACTTTATGTTGCCTCCAATGTGGAACTCAAACAGCTCTTCAAAAATTAGGTTTATATTATATTATATATGTTGTGTGGTTGGTGTAACGGCTTACGTGGATTTAGCACAAATAATGTACAAAAGTTATCTTAAAAGTACTATCCAGCCAATTTTCACGTGTGCATCACCACATAAACAAATACTCCACCAATCTGCTATACTGAATTCATCATTTTTTCCCCCCTGCCTGGATTACCCTGATGTTTTTCCCTCCCATATTGTACAGGTGCACATAAAGCTCTGGAAAAAAAAAAAGCAACCAACAACAAATTCTCAGTTTTTCTGATTTTACTACTTATAGGTATGTGTTTGGGCAAAAGGAACATTTTTGTTTGAGTCTATAAACTACTGACAACATTTCGCCCATATTCCAAATAAAATATTATCGTTTAGAGCATTTTTTGCAGACCTCAAACAATGCAAACAAACAGGATCAAATTCATTTTAACACAACATAATACTAAGAAGAGTTCAGAAATCAATATTTGGTGCAATAACCCTTATTTTTAATCACAGCTTTCATGAGTCTTGGCATGCTCTCCACAAGTCTTTCACATTGTTCTTGGGTGACTTTATTCCACTCCTGGTGCAAGACCTGAAGTAGCTCAGCTTTGTGTTTGTGTTGGAATTCAACAGACGCTGGAATGGAATGGCTGTAATACATGTAGAGATGCTGATTTCAGAAAAAAAAAATGCAGTGGTCTCTTAGTTTTTTCCAGAGCTGTATAACTGCTTTTCTGCTTGGAGATCCCATTGCTTTGCCTGGAGTGGATTTAAACTTGTCATTTTCCATGTAGACGAGCTGGACTTCTGATGCCACCAGGCCTAGTACTACAGATCAGATCTTTGGAGAGGAAAGTTCATAGTATTAATTCATGTTTTCAAGGGACTGTATGGTATTTAACACTTGTAATTAAATAAATCCAAGATAGAAGATGTTCAATACACCTGCACTCATCACTAGAGATACACAGCGTCCATTTAACGAAACTCGTTTAAAAATAGACCAAAAGACAGCTTAAATAGATTTAAAATGCATTAATTCACGTATCTATTGTAATCTTGTAATAATGAATAAAATGAAATAAAGCAATGAATTTTGAACGTGAAAATGCGCACTAACCCGGAAGCACATTGGAGTACATCCTGTTCACCGGTTTCACGTCGCAAACAACAGATCTGCTGCGGATCACTTCAGTCAAGTGACTTAAATCAGAAATGCCGGGTTCAGACAAAGAAACAGACCTTACAGAGCGAATAGAGGCATTTCTGTCCGAACTGAAGCGCGGTGGCTGCGGGACAGGACCTCTGCGTGGCTCTTCAGAGACTGCCCGAGAAACGACGGCTCTGCTCCGGCGTGTCACCGCCCAGGCCCGATGGAGCAGCGCAGGTAACATGTTTCTGTCAACTTTGACAAATATAACTAAATAACATGTTTCTGTCAACTTTAGACAAATATAACTAAATAACATGTTTCTGTCAACTTTAGACAAATGTAACTAAATAACATGTTTCTGTCAACTTTAGACAAATGTAACTAAATAACATGTTTCTGTCAACTTTAGACAAATATAACTAAATAACATGTTTTTGTCAACTTTACACAAATATAACTAAATAACATGTTTCTGTCAACTTTAGACAAATGTAACTAAATAACATGTTTCTGTCAACTTTAGACAAATGTAACTAAATAACATGTTTCTGTCAACTTTAGACAAATGTAACTAAATAACATGTTTTTGTCAACTTTAGACAAATGTAACTAAATAACATGTTTTTGTCAACTTTAGACAAATGTAACTAAATAACATGTTTCTGTCAACTTTAGACAAATGTAACTAAATAACATGTTTTTGTCAACTTTACACAAATGTAACTAAATAACATGTTTCTGTCAACTTTAGACAAATATAACTAAATAACATGTTTCTGTCAACTTTGACAAATGTAACTAAATAACATGTTTTTGTCAACTTTAGGCAAATGTAACTAAGTGGGTTGAATTACAGTATTCTGTAATCCTCATTAAGATTACACTGGTCTACAAATTTTTGGACTTGATTTGCTTCCGAGATAAAAGTGGCTAAATCTCATTTATATTTGATTAGATGAACTGAAAATCAATTGATAACTGTGCTGGTTAGCTAATGTATTCAAGATATATATGTATATATATAAATAAATAAAATCTCATTCTTCTCTCAAACTGAAAACACTTCTACCTTGTGATGTCATGTGGTTAGAGCTGGGCGATATGGCCTAAAAATAAAATCTCCCATAAAAAAAAATAAAAATTTGATTTCCGATTTTAATCGATTTTTCTCTGCCCTACTCAAAAACAAATAACAGATGACAGACAAATGGCTCAAAACAATGCACCGTTCTTTTATAAAAACTAATACATTACACCTAGCATCAATTAAGCTGTTATTGTTTTTAAAAAAATATATCACAGTTATACAAGTATCTTTCTTTTATTAAGAAGCATTTTATGGAGCTAAATTATTCCCTGATTGTGGGAAAGATGGACTGGAGTGGGTAGTGTTGTGTTTTAGTTTTAGTTTTTTCTCGAGTGATGCAGAAAAGAGGGAGCCAGTCTGTGTTCATGTGTGTTAGCTTGTGCAGTCTGTATACAGCTGTGGCAACTTCAGAAAAATATTTGAGTCTTGGTAGCACATACTTCGGGTCCAAAACTTTCACCATGTTAATGAATCTGGGCTTTTCCACAGTATATATGGGCACCATGTCTTTTACAATATACATCATATTTTTGGTCAAACATACAACAGTGTGTGTGATTGCCTTCCGTCGTGGGCCGTGCTTATCATACTGCAAACAGTTCGAAAATGTTTTAGGGACTGGACGGTGGTTATTTTCATTCCGTTCGGACCTGCACTTCTCCCATTCCTCTGCGTGCAACAGCTTTTGAACAGACCTTACAGCGAGCACTCGTTTGTTCTAAGTCCGACGCAAGAAAACCGAACCAGTTCCATATAACAGGTGTAGTGACACCTTTGTTTGGTACAAGCTCCAGCTTTCTCTTACTCGCTAGCCGCGCTAGCTCGTACAGTGTTTGGGCGCGCCCCGCTAACTTACCTGTGTAAAACGTGGCCGCGCATTACTTCCGCTTGCATGTAACAAATAACCAAAAAATCGATTTTCATAAAAACACATCGTCCTGAACTGTAAAGTCGATTTAATCGATAAATCGCGCAGGTCTATATCAATATATAATATTATTATATATTGATATATGTTAAAACTCTAGACATATTCAAATGAATGTATTGGAATGTGCAGACAGGCTTTCAGGTAGAACTGGTTGCTTGTCGACACACTGTACCTTCTGATAAACTACAGTTTTTTTGCCTTATTTTGCATAAATTTCCTATTTTGACTCAATACTATATCTTGGAAACTATAGCCAATCAGCACTTCTGACTTACTTTTTCTTTATTAGTGACCTAAACCAAGAAAAATTTCACTACTTTTGTTCTGGAAGCATTTTGCTTGTAGACCAGTGTTATCAATTAATTGTGCCTCCGTTATCATGGTTAAGTGATTAAGTATTTTGATATAATGGTTGCGTTTTAGGTGACCTCATGGAAATAATCCGAAAAGAGGGAAGGCGTATGACCTCTGCACAGCCGTCTGAGACCACTGTAGGGAACATGGTGCGTCGTGTCCTGAAGATCATCAGGGAGGAGTATGCCAGGTGAAGATGTGCTTTCTTTCATTTGTAATCAGTTGATTGTGAATATGAATAGACTTCATGAGTTTATAATATCTGAGATTGTGTTTTCAGTCCTAAAATATGTTCTGTATGAAGTACAAAGACTATTTTATTATCGTGGTATATGAATGTGTTTTTTAATCACAGGTCCCGAGGAAGCAGTGAAGAGACAGACCAACAAGAATCACTTCATAAACTGCTGACTTCAGGGGGGCTCAGTGAAGAAAACTTCAGACAACATTTTGCTCCCCTCAAAGCTAATGTCATTGAAGCCATTAATGAACTGTTAACAGAACTAGGTTAGCAAATGGCATGTTAAGGCTCGATGCAATAAAATGTATAATCTAACCTGAATATTTGGGAAATTTACAGAGGGGACCACAGACAACATTGCTATGCAGGCCTTGGAGCACATTCACTCCAATGAGGTCATCATGACAATTGGGCGCTCACGTACAGTTCAAGCTTTTCTCAAAGATGCTGCGCGCAAACGCAAATTCCATGTAATTGTAGCTGAATGTGCCCCCTTCTGCCAGGTATACATCAGTCTTACCAAGTGATTTGGATTGAAAAAAGTGCATTCTCTTATTATTCTTTTTTCTTCATCACAGGGACATGAAATGGCGACCAGTCTTTCAAAAGCTGGCATTGAGACCACTGTAATTGCAGATGCTAGCATATTTGCTGTGATGTCTCGTGTCAACAAGGTATGTTAAGATTAACCATGTAATATTAAATGAATTGATTGAAAATTGAATGTGAATATATTATTGTGGGTAGGTCATCATTGGCACACAAACTGTGCTGGCCAATGGAGGTTTAAGGGCTGTCAATGGGACTCACACTCTGGCCCTTGCTGCAAAACACCATTCAACACCACTTATTGTTTGTGCTCCAATGTTTAAACTTTCACCTCAGGTAAAGCAGCAGTCCAGTGACTTGTGTTTTTATCATATTTGTATCTGGTGGTATTAAATTGGATCTGAAAATGTCTTTAGTTTCCAAATGAAGAAGATACCTTCCATAAGTTTGTTTCTCCTCAAGAAGTACTGCCCTTCACTGAAGGTAAAGATATAAGCCCGTAAATGAACTAAATACATGTACTTGTAATTGTGCTCTTCATTTTGTAATACTCACATTTTTTTCCCTCTCGTCCTTCAGGTGAAATACTGTCGAAAGTGAATGTACACTGCCCAGTCTTTGACTATGTCCCCCCTGAGCTAATTACCCTGTTTATTTCAAATATTGGAGGCCATGCACCGTCATATATTTACCGTCTAATGAGTGAACTTTACCACCCAGAAGACCATGAGCTTTAACAGCTGTAAAGCTAAATAAAATAAAGTGTGTCAAGTCGCAAAATATCTGACTGATGGACTAGTGTATTAGTAGTATTTTCATTAGAGATCTGAAGGTGTGTTGTCAAACTTTTTACTAGCTATACATTTGCATCTCACATACAGTTAGAGGATATGCGCATTTTAAAATAATAACAACAATAATAATACTACATCTTATTGTCATTATATGGGGCACTAATCTCTAATTTGAAATATTTCTGAAGTTAATATTTTTATGTGCCATCAGATTGGAGTGCTACTTGTAATTGATGCAGGTAATGCAGTGCGTGACTAGATGTGACAGAGGGCGCTGTAGTCAAGTTTATGTCGTAACTTGAATCAATTCAAGGGTAGGCCTACTTGACGCGCGTTATCGCTTTAAATGACCTTTCTCCAA
Organism: Paratrypauchen microcephalus; assembly: GCA_036785185.1. NCBI lineage: Eukaryota > Metazoa > Chordata > Actinopteri > Gobiiformes > Gobiidae > Paratrypauchen > Paratrypauchen microcephalus. Next base: position 5,541,122 of record JAVJIX010000003.1, read on the forward strand.
AATTAAACTCAATGCACAAATATGTATTTATAAATAACATAATTTTACATTTGAGATGTATTTAATGTTTTGGTATTTTAACAAAAAACACAAAAATGTCCTGCAGTGTGACAGTTTTCTTAAACGAATCACTTGTGTCACACAGTTAACAAAGGTCCTGGCATAAAGGGAAGCATGTATACATTATGTAATAAAACTACACCTTTATCTCTAAATCTAAAAAAGATTTAAGTGGTTGAACGCTGTAATTAAAAGGGTGTCCTGATCCTAAAAGACAAACTAAAAGGAGCTCATCTAACATTTATGCACCAGAAAAAGCTCTGGAGTTAAGGGTTTAAGATACAGGTGTTGTGGAAAATTATATATTGATGATAATCAGGTAAAAAAAAAAAAAAAGTGTCCAGAAAGGCACCTAATAAATAAAATGTATTATTATTATTATAATACACACTATACATGCATATTTAGTCATTCTTTCAACATGGCACATTTGTAGTGATTGTCCAGCAAGCTGACAAGAAAAGTCACACTGCAGGGCATGTTAATGTGTCTAAAATCAAAAGAGTGGAACAAAAAATGTCGTGGTCTATGTGAAAAGGCTTTCTTACAATTGCTCTACAACTGATATATTTTTGAAAATAATTTTTGGATTTTGCTACAAAGGGGTATCGCACAGCAGCACAGAAAAAAGGCATTGCACTCCAACTCACAGACACCGTAAAGTATCAGTTTTTATAGTCTGATCATGTCAGCTTGGCCTGTCCCAGTAATTACTACATTGACTTACTGTTCAATATATGAAACAACAATATATTTGGGGCTCAATATTTATCCTGTGTACAATATCTTTGTAAAAGTGGGGAGATTTGGGGTATTTTGTTGTAATATAAGATAGCAGTAGAGGGGAACTTCTATGGCTAATTATCGATTCATTCTGCAATTTATTTGTTGCTGCTCAGGAATTTTAATGATGCTGTCTATTTAAAGTGGTTTACTGGGATTATCTTGCATTACTGTTATTGTGTCAATGACAAGTAGTTTAAATATTATCGTCTATCGTAGTACTAGTATATCTCTAGCAATATATCGTGCTTCAGAATTTGTTATCGCAGCAGGCCTAGTGTCAGCCGGGTCAGTAACAGAATATAAATTTTATATAAATTAAAGGTGTACTATATAACTTGAGATGGAAGGTCCAGCAACATGCTTGTCTCATGAAAATGTTATTACTTTGCAAGAAATCCTCAACAGTATGGCGCTAAACATGCATTTCTACTATAATTAGATTAATTTAGTCTTCTTTTTATGTAGAAACTTTGTGTTTTATTCTAATAATGAAGCTGGTAGTGCTACCGCTAAAAAACATGTCAGTTATATAGCTTTTTCCAAGTTTATATGCATTTTTACTGTAAGCGCCTCTCCATAGATCTGACCTGTCCTACTGGTATTATTATGGTTGCGTCCATAGAGATAGATAATTGTAGCAATGACTTTTCCATGGAAAAGTGTGCCTTTGATAGGAAGCAGGTCCATTTCTTGGATTTATACAAAGACAATAAAGAAGACTTGGAGGTTTTTGAGTGAGTGAAGAGTTTTAACTATTTGTATTAAACAATGCAAACAAAGGAGGGTAAAACTATACTGGTATAGACAGTACAATATTTTATCTTTCCCCAAATCTTAGGGGAAAGGTAGTAGGTAGGTAGTGTGAAATCTCTTTACCCAAATGATTGCATTATTTGGTATGATGCCAGTATTGTGCTTCAAAGGCAGCTCCAGCAGCCCCTCATGGTGAATGAATGAATTTAAGTGAAATTTGTCTGCCAGGCCCAGCTGTTGCCTGATGAGGTTCTAAAGAGTGGCAGGTTTTCGGCATCAGAGCACCACTGTCCCATGGGACAGTTTGGGTGAGTGCTGTAATTAGTGGGAAGTGAGGCAGTAGGACCCATGTGTTCCCTGGAGGGGCCCCTGGGGACCTAGAGACGCGTGGCTAAACTGTGGGCCACAACCTGTGAATAGCTCTGCTTGCTTTGGTTGTGGGTGTTAAGCACTGATGTATTATTCTTTTTCAGATCTTGATTGCTAGGCCTACTGTTTTGTGTACTCTAATTGACCATTGATAGAGCAATTAACCCGTATACAGCCAGTAACAAAATAATTACAATATTCAGTTGAATCCTTTAATATTATATGTATGCTTAATTATTTTTTAGTTTTAATCTTAATTTTTGTGGTCATATTTACGACAGGAAGGGCATCAGATATAAAAACCAAATCAACATATAACCACAGTATTGTTTGTAACCCATTTCTGTACCACCACAGGATCATTCTGTGGGGTGAGCGCTGGTGTGTGCAGGTGGATGAAGGCTCCATCTGCTGCCTTCACTGATGAGTAAAACCATGACATAGATCCAGCTGGAGACGTGACGAGGGGAGCACGGCCTCATGGGAAATCATCACCCGCTCCGTGTCCACTTCTGCAGCGCCCCCGAGAGCTATCAATAAGTGGGTAATTGAATTTTAAGCACAAACTGTGGCGTTAGATGAGCGGGTGTGAGTGGGAGGGGACGTGGATGTTTAGAGTGGACACGATGATGCTGTCATGTTTCTGTCTCTGGGGGCTCAAGAGTAAGAATGAATGTTTAATCCTCTAAATAACAATTACACCCAGCGAGAGGGCAGAAGCAAGCAACATTCTGTATGCACACTGTTCTAAAGTCAGTCATAGGCTACCACATCTTGGTGAAGCAAGTCCAAATCTTACATACGCCATATTCTAAAATTGGATGAAAATTTGTCTTACATGATTAAATTTTTTCAATTTTCTACAAAATACATTTGCACAAGTTCACATAATAATTACTGTACAATATACTATATTACTTGGTGGTAATATAAAGCCTGGTAGATTTCATTTGTATAAGTCCTATCTAAAGTATCTCAAGTTATATTTATGAATAAATTATAACAAAATAAGTTAAAATCTCTGAACATATGGTTGTAATGGCAAATACAGTAATTGAAGTGAACCGCATAACATGGATATTGTTGTTGGAATGTGTATTATGTGTGTTAATAGGAAAAACAGTATATTGTTCAGGCAGTGACACATTCTTGGACATAGTAGAAGCCACAACAGTAGAAACCATAATGCATTGCTGCGCATCAAACAAATAGCCCCTGAACACAAGAGTGAGCAGCGATTGTTAAGTTGCACTTTTGATCCAAAGTGAGTTTGCTAGCTGTGCTGTTCTCATGGCGCTAACACAATGGCCTGTGTATGGGAGCTGCCTGGTGGCATTGCTTAATTAGGCGAACAGTTGATTCATTTGCACTAATTGACAGCTAATTAAAGGAGTGAGGGCACATCGGAGTGACGTCCTATGAGTGGTGGGACATGCTCTTGTGAAACGTGCTGTCTTCAGGAAACCACCTGCTGTAGAGTACTGCACACACGCATATGGCAAGTGTCTGGACAGGGCTGCTGTGGAAACAAATCTACAGAGATCAACTGGAGGCAGCTGTTTCTCCAATGAAAGTGAAGCTCTCATAAGAACTATGTTGTTTAGCTCTTACTCTAACAAAGGCTCTTAAACATCATTTTTCATGCAAATTTTAAAATGACTGCCAGTTAGAAGACATTAAGGTCCATTGATTACATCCGTTGATCTTATTGATTTGGTCCTCTACTTATTCATGTCAGGAGCCGTGGGCCCTAGCTTCAGCCTGTAGTGACCTGACACAGAACAACTCCAACATTCATTGACTATGAGCTTAACTTTAGAAGCTATAATTGATATATATATATATATATATATATATATATATATATATATATATATATATATATATATATATATATATATATATATATATATGAATATATATGAATATATATGAATATATATATATATATATATATATATATATATGAATATATATATATATATATGAATATTTCTAATATTTGTGTCTCTACACCAACAAAATGTGTCCTTAAATGCTACATAGTAAATGCAGGATTTATGCCTGACAAAATTGTCTGTCCAGTAAATTAACTTGATATGACTGTTAAAAATTCGGTAATGTACATATAAAAGTAACAGAATTCCCTCTTTGATGCTGCACAAAATGACTTGACGGTGGCTGACTGTCATCCACGTTCAGGACCCTGTCGGAGGACATTACTCCAGCTCATTTAAAGTTTGGGGTCAACCAGTTAAGGTTTGGAGTGAGTGCTTTCCTCACCATAGGGGTCCTGCAGGCCTGTCCTGTCTGTCTGCTGCTGTCCATGTGAATGCTCCTAAAATCAGCCCCTAATTGTCCTTATTAAGGTCCAGGGCGATGTAGTTCATGGGGCGTCTGCTCTGCCCCATCTCCAAACAGTCGGGGGCATTGTCTCACCTAATTATGCTGAGGAGGTGGGCCCCTTTTTGTGTTGTTGCTTCTGCCATGCCTGTCCGGTTCCCTTCTCCATCGAAACTGCTAACTCTTGTCCATCGTAGAAGTCTGCTAATTAGACAAGAAACAAGCCCAAGTAGTTATGTCAAATCTCGTTATAAGTAAAAACACATACAGGACTATCATTCAATCCAGTTTAAAAGTTTAGGGGAGCCCCCCCCCCCACACACACACACACACACACACACACACACACTTTTCCCAGTGAAACATCTGCACATGCTACAGGGGAATGTGGCACGTTCGGCGAACTTCAGAGCACAAACTGATGCACTCATACAGAAATGGAGACTATAGAACGGCACTGGCATGAAGTTATTGCCCTAATTAATGCTTTGTGCAGCCAGAGCAAACAGTTGAATCGTCAGCGGTACATTGTTCAGCTGTGGGAGCTGCTTTTGTTTCTGCACCTTAATAGGATGTTTTGATCAACGGCTGTTTGGTGACCCAGCTCTCTCCTGAAAGGCCAAGCCCTGGGAAATGGCAATTAGCTAGATTAGAGGAGCCATTTGTAGAGCACACACAAAGACAGATACGGCAGAGTGAGAGTGTGGGGCAGCTTATGATCATTTCAAATCTGTTACCAAAAGCCACCAGTCAACAGCAACACGTCTTCTGTGGAGCATGCTAAATATGTAACATCTTGGGTTTTGGCCCTATTGTTTTTTTTGTCCCACACTGAAAAAAAGGTCACTGGATTTGCATTTTTAAAAATGATGGAAAGTGGTTGCATGCATTAAAATTATTTTTAGGCTTTGAAACTTATTTCGATCCCCTCTACACAGAAATGTGATCATATCATGCTGAATACATACATTTATCTTATGTTACCTTATCTTGAAAATTTGCCTTTTTTATGTTTTTTTAAATGTATAATTTAATTCTATCTACATTTTATCATGCAACATCAAATGCCCTTAAAGCGTTTTAAAGTAAAATAATACAAAAGCAGTTTCTAGTTTTCCACAGTTCTGTATTGTCTTAAACAGAATCAGAGCTGTCAGACCTGTGATCTCTACCTGTGATCAGGTACAGCCTGTTTGGAGTTGGACAGTGTAAGGACTTAGTCCAGTGAAGACACTCTGGTCTCTGCCTGTGGACACAGGAATAAAACATGATGATACATTATGATGATCTACTCTGTGTTGTACATATTTAAATTACTTAAAGCACTTATTACTCTAATACAATACTGGACCAGAACAGAATCACATGAACATTAGAACTGTACATGCAGAAACAATAAATACTCACCATGTGCTGCTTTTCTTCCTTCCAGGTAGGGCATCTGGTATAAAGTCCTCCTTCTGCCACATCACCCTGTAGAAACACATGATAAATGTTCACTAGGAAGTATACAGTATGTTGAAAAAATATAATTCTGTTAAAAATAATTTTAGTTGGTTTACTTACTTTGTTCCTCTGTGGTCCGTGTTTTGTTGAATCACAAACATCTTCCTTTTTCTGAAAGATACAGAGATTTTTACTTTGTTTTAGTCTTTTTATTTGAACTGTTAACCTCGCTTTCAGAATGATGAAAAAAAAACCCGACTAACTAACATCAACTCTAACATTCATGACCTTACCCACAGCTACAGCAGTGCTCTGGATATCAGTGTTTGTTTGTCAATGACTCTGGAAGCAACACATTCAAATCTTAGTACAACTGTCACACTCTTGTCAGTCAGACAGTCAGAAACAGTTTGTTTCATGGAAACAGTCCTGACATTAGCCCGAATTTCAAATAAAACTCCACAAACATGTTTTAACAATGACGACATCCTAGGCCAGAGAAGGTGAATAAAATCTTTGAAAAGTCTTACCTGCAGATCAGCTCTCATAATCCTCCTGGATGCACACTGCAGTGTCCTCTGCTCCTGTAACTGTCCTGTGTCCTGAGTGTGTCCTCTGCTCCTGTAACTGTCCTGTGTCCTGAGTGTGTCCTCTGCTCCTGTAACTGTGTCCTGAGTGTGTCCTCTGCTCCTGTAAGTGTGTCCTGTGTCCAGAGTGTGTCCTCTGCTCTTGTAACTGTCCTGTGTCCTGAGTGTGTCCTCTGCTCCTGTAATTGTCCTGAGTGTGTCCTCTGCTCCTGTAACTGTGTCCTGAGTGTGTCCTCTGCTCCTGTAAGTGTGTCCTGTGTCCAGAGTGTGTCCTCTGCTCTTGTAACTGTCCTGTGTCCTGAGTGTGTCCTCTGCTCCTGTAACTGTCCTGTGTCCTGAGTGTGTCCTCTGCTCCTGTAACTGTGTCCTGAGTGTGTCCTCTGCTCCTGTAACTGTGTCCTGAGTGTGTCCTCTGCTCCTGTAACTGTCCTGTGTCCTGAGTGTGTCCTCTGCTCCTGTAACTGTCCTGTATCCTGAGTGTGTCCTCTGCTCCTGTAACTGTGTCCTGAGTGTGTCCTCTGCTCCTGTAACTGTCCTGTGTCCTGAGTGTGTCCTCTGCTCCTGTAACTGTCCTGTGTCCTGAGTGTGTCCTCTGCTCCTGTAACTGTCCTGTGTCCTGAGTGTGTCCTCTGCTCCTGTAACTGTTCTGTGTCCTGAGTGTGTCCTCTGCTCCTGTAACTGTCCTGTATCCTGAGTGTGTCCTCTGCTCCTGTAACTGTGTCCTGAGTGTCTCCTCTGCTCCTGTAACTGTCCTGAGTGTGTCCTCTGCTCCTGTACTGTGTCCTGAGTGTGTCCTCTGCTCCTGTAACTGTGTCCTGAGTGTGTCCTCTGCTCCTGTAACTGTCCTGTGTCCTGAGTGTGTCCTCTGCTCCTGTAACTGTGTCCTGAGTGTGTCCTCTGCTCCTGTAACTGTCCTGTGTCCTGAGTGTGTCCTCTGCTCCTGTAACTGTCCTGTGTGTGTCCTCTGCTCCTGTAACTGTCCTGAGTGTGTCCTCTGCTCCTGTAACTGTTCTGAGTGTGTCCTCTGCTCCTGTAACTGTCCTGAGTGTGTCCTCTGCTCCTGTAACTGTTCTGAGTGTGTCCTCTGCTCCTGTAACTGTCCTGAGTGTGTCCTCTGCTCCTGTACTGTGTCCTGAGTGTGTCCTCTGCTCCTGTAACTGTCCTCTGTCCTGAGTGTGTCCTCTGCGCCTGTACTGTGTCCTGAGTGTGTCCTCTATTCCTGTCCTGTGTCCTGAGTGTGTCCTCTATGCCTGTCCTGTGTCCTGTGTGTGTCCTCTGCGCCTGTACTGTGTCCTGAGTGTGTTCTCTGCTCCTGTAACTGTCCTGAGTGTGTCCTCTATTCCTGTCCTGTGTCCTGAGTGTGTCCTCTGCTCCTGTAACTGTCCTGTGTCCTGAGTGTGTCCTCTGCTCCTGTAACTGTCCTGTGTCCTGAGTGTGTCCTCTGCTCCTGTAATTGTCCTGTGTCCTGAGTGTGTCCTCTGCTCCTGTCCTGTGTCCTGAGTGTGTCCTCTGCTCCTGTCCTGTGTCCTGAGTGTGTCCTCTGCTCCTGTACTGTCCTGAGTGTGTCCTCTACTCCTGTACCTGTTCTGCATCCTGCCACATGTTTCCTTCCCAAAGTTTTGGGGAGGGTAATTCCCGAGGGAGGAGCTTCACCAGAGATTATAACAAAATCATGTTTCCTCAGCCTGATTAAAATACGCAGGTCTAACATCGGCCACAATCAAGCGACCTTAGTAAGATTTAAACATGCTGGACAGAGAATCATAAAAAAGTCATGTTATTGTTGATCAAAGGAGAAGTTCAATTTGTTCTACCTGGACGACTGAGGGACTTTTCACGCATCATGTTATTGTTGTGAAATATTTGTTTGAAATTTGAGTAACCCCTCTCAGACCATTTTTCAGTGCAGAAAGAAGGATGCTGCCACTATGTTTTAAATGGACTGTCTTTTAGCACAAAAAAAATGAAATTTGCTACAAGCTTTGAACAAGTTGCTCATTCTCACACCAATACACATGGTTTTACCCAAATCCATGTCAATGCATAGTTATAGCCTGGTTATTGTATTTTTTATTTGGAAACATAAAATACATACAGCTCTGGAAGAAAATAAGAGACCACTGCATTTTTTTTCTGAAATCAGCATCTCTACATGTATTACAGCCATTCCATTCCAGCGTCTGTGGAATTCCAACACAAACACAAAGCTGAGCTACTTCAGTTCTTGCACCAGGAGTGGAATAAAGTCGCCCAAGAACAATGTGAAGACTTGCGGAGAGCATGCCAAGACACATGAAACCTGTGATAAGTAAGTAAAATAAGGGTTATTGCACCAAATATTGATTTATGAACTCTTCTTAAGTGTAAACATTAGTATTATGTTGTTTTAAAATGAATCTGATCTTGCTTCTTTGCATTGTTTGAGGTCTGAAAACATGCATCTTTTTTGTTATTTTGACCATTTGTCATTTTCTGCAAATAAATGCTCTAAACGATAATATTTTTATTTGGAATATGGGGGAAATGTTGTCAGAAGTTTATAGACTCACAGAAAAATGTTCCTTTTGTACAAACACATAGCTATAGGTAGTAAAATCAGAAAAACTGACCATTTTGCAGTGGTCTCTTATTTTTTTCTTTCTTTCTTTTTTATATTACTACATCATATGTATGTATGTATGTATGTATGTATGATTATTTTATTATTATTAAGATGGAAAGCAGTGTCTCCCCAGTCCACGTTTGTTCCGTGTGGATGCAGGCGGCTCGTTGTGCGTTTTGCGGCAAACAACAAAGGCCCATTGAGTGACGTGGCACGCTTTTCCCCTCGATCTTACGCGAGATACGGCTTTAAACCCGCTGTGACCCACTCCACTCGTACCCTATCTACATCTACCCCTCCTACCCGTGCGCCGGGGCCCATTGAGGAGGCCCTATCTAAGCGTCCGCTCATCTCCATAAACTCTTCCTTTCCCCTCGGCGTCATTGTGCGTCCACATGTCCAAGCCTAAATTGTGGCCCAAATTATCCCCGAATGATTTTAACACAACAATAATGGATTAATGGCTGATTAGAGGGCGTATGGATCGAAGTAAGCAGCCGTGTTGTTAAAGTTAAGTGAGTTTAAATTAGCGCCAAACCAGACGAGAGTTGATTTCCCTGGCGTCCGTGCGCTTTTATGTCCGCTCAATTTTTTTTTATTTTTATTTTTTACCAAGAATGTAATCACGATACATCAGCTATATATCCGGGGTTATTATGAAGTAACCTGGGTTGAAATTAAACTAACAAATCGCCATGATTTCTTTCGCTATATAGTGGGCCTATAAATTGCCAGAACAAATCTGTAGGAGATAAAGTCCCGTCTCATGTCTTTTGTCCCAATGTTAGCGATTTGTCTGGTGCTTAATTGCCCCTAATGTGCCCTAAATACAGAAAAGTAGGACAATGTACTCAACACATATTGTGAATAATCATAAAGAAGCTTAATAACTATCAACAGATGCAGCGAGGGTCCGGAGACAAAACACGCAGCCTAATTAGAATATGGTAATGAGTGTGGGAGGCGGGGCACTGTACCAGGTCCAACGGATCGATCAAACGACCAATCAAAGCGCGCCATAATCAACTACAAGTGATATATTGATTAACGTTATAGAAGCATACATGTCTACACAACCACCAGCAAGAGTCAATAGGCTATTATTATTATTATTATTATTATTATTATTATTATTATTATTATTATTATTATTATTATTATTATTATTATTATTATTATTATTATTATTATTCCTGTTATGGGCCTAAAACGTTGCGAAACTGAATAAAATAAATGCAAGGTTAGCCTCCATTTTATGTGTCGTATGTCGTTTTGTTTGTATATTGTGTGAAACACCGTCTCGCTTATCAACAAAAAACATCAGAGAGAATGTTCCAGACAGATGTTAGGATGGCTCGGGCACTAAGATCCAACAGAGCAAACTTAAAAATAATGGAGCACCTCGTTTGTCGATAGTAGGCTACTTTTCAGCCGAAGTGATTGGCTATTCCCGTGTGTTTTGGACGAACACGAGATGATGATGATGATAATCGCTGCTGAAGTTGGCGCGCCTCGGGCTGTGATTGGCTGCAGCCTGACGCCTGTTGAATAAAAGCCAGAGGCAAGAGCCGCACCGACACCAGCACTGCCCCGACAGGACCAGTCCAGTCTAAACTCTGCACCACTGTCACACTGTCCCGGGATGACGGGCAAAGACGGAGCGGTGTTGTCGGACGCAGAAAACAAGGAGAGGAGCACCAGTCAGTGCGGGATGGCGCACGCAGGGCAGCAGCCCGCTGCTTGGAAGCTGGGCCCAGCGGTGCCGAGGCGCACGGGCTTTGGGATTCAGGAGCTGCTCGGGCTCAACAAGGAGACGCCCGCCGCACCAAGGCGACCCCTCGAGACGCTTCCGCACCGAGCACACGCACTGGTAGCGCGAGGGCCGCTGGGCCCCGGGCCGCTGCTGCTGGGGCCCGAAGGAATCCACTCTTTTTATCGCCAGCCCGCCTTCTTAGAGGCGCTGTCTGAGGCTCAGCACGCACACCTGCCACCGCTGCACAGAGACGCACACGTGGATCCGCACTTGGACCCGCGCTCTTCCAGCTCAGGTCAGTGTGTGAGTCTTTATTCAAAACAAAACCATAAATCACATATATAATTGGAAAATTATATATAGGCTATTTTGGCTAAAACGGGCCTTTACCTACACAGCTCTGGGTTTAAAAGACAAGGACAGTTTTGCTGCGCGTAGATGCATTAGTGTCGCACATTTTCCCCGAAGACAACAAATAATATACAACATAAAGCCAGATGCAACGATTTTGCTTAAATGATCTGACTAGGCTACTTCTCTTCATATTTATTAGTCAATGCACACTAGCAATGTAATGGAGCACTTAGGCCTTCTTCTGTGTCTGGCCTATATAATAGATATTATAGATATTTTTTAAAAATGCATGCAGGAATGTCTAAATTTTTACATAATTTTCAAATAAGACTTTAATTTAAATTTGCTATTTCTACAGATTCGGATGACATGAGCATCTCCGGAGATAAGAAGTTTAAGTCATCAATTAGTCAGAACAAGAAACGAAAGAAAAGACGACACAGGTAAGAAGAATCTATTTTAAGTAAATACAAAAATAAATATAATTTAAAAAAAACAACACAATGTGTTCTGAATGTGGAATTCTGTGCCATAAAAAAAATGCCTGTTGCCTGTCTGTCAACAGCTTAATGATGTTTATTCCAAGAGAGGGCAAATTTCTAATAAAATGTTACATACTTGGATTGTCCAGGACCATCTTCACATCATACCAGCTGGAGGAACTAGAGAAAGCATTTAATGAAGCCCACTATCCAGATGTTTATGCTCGGGAGATGCTCTCAATGAAGACAGAGCTGCCAGAGGACCGCATACAGGTTGGACACTGAAACACATCACACAGGGCACAGTAGTCAACACTAAAAGAAAAACAAACAAACAAACAGAGGGGGCTTACATGTAAGAAATAAATAAAATACAATATTTATTGATTTAGGTTCCATCAGAGTACCTGTTTTTCTCACTTTCATAAATACTACAGAAACACACTATGCCAATAATAATAATAGTAATAATAATAATATTGTTCTTGTTGAATGAATACATGTTATTATTATGAATACATGTTTCACTGTGATTTAACTAAAATTAAGAATAATTTTGGCAAAATATGCAGACTTGCAAAAGGAGGAAATAGGAGCAAAACTATATTTTGTAATTTACAAAATATGTAATAACACTGAATAAGTGGGTGGAGGTTTTCAGTTATTCAGGTGAGTCTTGATGGAAGAAAACCATAAGGAAAGGAAAGCAATTTTATAAAGGACTGTGTATCTCTGAAAACAGATGACATATAATTTGCATAGTCAACAACTGCATGTGAGACAGGAAAAAAGGTACCAAGGCCTTTTTAGTGCGACTTTGCACTACAATAGTATTGACGCTTGAAATATGTCCAAAGATCTCTTAACAGTTCAGCTGTTTGGACATGAATCTAAAGATACAGTAAAGTTCACTGAAACCTCAAGAAGAAGTCAAACTGTGCAAGTGTAATTAGTTAATTGAGAAGAACTTTTCACCTGGCTCCTCTTGGATATGATAAGCACAGAATGAATTAGCGCAGGTCCGAGCAGTTTAATTTCCCGTGGTATTTCGCCGCCTGTCTCTCATCGATCAGCTGTGGAAATTAACTTATTTTTCAATCAGCCTCTGTGCCCTGGGGGTCACCGCTCACTCACGCTGCCGCTGTCACAAAGCATGATTGCTCATCTGAGGCCCATCTTTTTATGAGATGGAGGCTATCATCAGAGCTATGTACCTGAATGGCTTTTCCGCTATGGAGTGTTTTTAATTCCACACACACGCACCACGAACCAATCCCAGCAATCTCATCCTGCCTCCTCCGCCATTTTAGAATGCTCATTTTTCCTGTTTGGCTCATCCATATGCACGAGCTGGTGGAGGGTGTTACAAGGTCTGGCAAATCAATTTAGGATCTACAGGCGCAGGAGAAAGCACATGCTCACTCACACACACACACACACACACGATTCACTAGAAAAAATGTAAACTTTTCTGCAATAGCTGTACATTTTGATTGTAATTGTTAATAACTAATGTTAAACCATTTACTGTATTGAGTAAAACATCCAGCACTGCCTTCTTTCTTTATAATATTTGGTATTTTGTAGAAGCATTCTTTAATTTTGTTTGTTTACCCCTTTGAATTTACCACTTGTAATTTGCATTGTTTTATTTTATTTTTTTCACTGGCTGTAGAAGTGGTTAAAAGAACCGCACCTGTGGCATCTATATCTGGAATATAGATGAGATAAGAAACTGTTAAAGGAGAATTCACGTTTTTTACAATCTGAGCCTTATTTCGATAATAAAACAAGTTGTTTTACTCACCCATAGCACTTTGGTGTCATATGGAGCACTTCCGGAGATGTTTTAGATTTGCGATCTCCATAATGTGAGTTCTCGGGGCACATTTTGCGGTCTCCAAATAACACAAACTTTAGCACTTTTCAAATCATAGAAGCTCAATGTCTTATTTTACGCTTTCGTTTGAGTCAAAAGTGGCCTGTAATCCGAGATTTAGCCATAGTTTCGAGTAGATGAGGAGGCCAGTGCACATGTGCGGCGTCACAGCTTATTTCGCTCTCAGCTCCCGGGACCCAAACATGAAACGCAAAGCTGTAAATTATGGATAAATCTCGGATTACAGGCCACTTTTGACTCAAACGAAAGTGTAGACTAAGACATTGAGCTTCTATGATTTGAAAAGTGCTAAAGTTTGTGTTATTTGGAGGCAGAGAACTCGCGTTACGGATATCACTAATCTAAAACATCTTCGGAAGTGCTCCATATGACACCAAAGTGCTATGGGTGAGTAAAACAACTTGTTTTATTACAGAAATAAAGCTCAGATTGTAAAAAACGTTAATTCTCCTTTAAGTAGAAATCTCCATTTGACTACTGAAATATTTTAGCTCTCCAGTAGATGTCATTGTAGCTCTTTCTTCTATGAAAAGTTACTAGATGTTATGGGAAGCCAAGCTGAAAGATCAACTCAAATGGATTTTCACTGGGTGTATGTATATCATCTTGTATTTATGATCTTTTTCTTTGTGATGTGTGTGCAGGTGTGGTTCCAGAATCGCAGAGCCAAATGGAGGAAGAGAGAGAAGTGTTGGGGGCGCAGCAGCGTTATGGCAGAGTACGGTCTTTATGGGGCTATGGTCAGACACTCAATCCCACTGCCAGAGTCCATCCTGAAGTCAGCCAAAGACGGCATCACAGAATCATACGCACCATGGTTACTGGGTACTTTTTGTTTGTTTTACTTTTTGACACATTTAAAGATAAATAGATAAGGTAACTTAAATAAATATAACATAAGTAGATTATTATGATTCTGATTAATAGGCCTGGCACAGTACCATGTGGAAAAAAGTCCTTAGCTTCCTATACGTATGATAAGTATCAGTTTTTGGGGCACTTTTTGGGCACAGAGAAGTGAAGTGCGTAAGGAGCCAATGAAAGTGTGCCCTTGTCAATGAGAGGTGACAGTCAATGGTGTGTAAATCCCACTTCATCAGGACAGATTAGGCTAAATCTCCTTTCTGCCACATGTCAATTGATTTGTATAAATCAATTAGGCTGCTCTGAGTCAAGATTCCTTTACCAATATACAATCTATCTGCTCACTATCGAGGTCTGACTTCAGGTGAGAGAAGATCTACTCACACTCTGTACTAAAAATAAAGCACTTTAAAATATTATCTTTTACTTTAGTTGAAATCAAAGTTTTTTCACTGCCACCACTAGTACCACTATTACATTAAATGGATTAAATGGACCATACTGAAAATCTTCTCTTCTCAAGTGTACCCAGAACAAAAGAATACAAAATTCTGTTACTACTTAAAGAGGTATTCTCAAGTAAATTACCTGAGTAAAAGTATCGCAATGATTTATCACTCCTTACTCATGACACCATTGAAACTGCCAATGTGACGCAACATTATGCAGTAAAGAGTACAGTGTGTGCTAATGACCTGCTAATGACGAAATGAGTAAACTTGATAAAGTAAACTTGCGCAGTAATGGAAACCAATATTCAAAGTGGCTATTTTTTTATGTCACTGCCCTTCAGGTATGCACAAGAAGTCTGTTGAGACTACTCACACCTCTCCAAGCAAAACCTGCAGCACGATACTTCCACCTGTACAGGACAAGGAGGAGGACAAAGCAACAGTGGAGGACAAGGAAAAGTGGACAAAGGACACTGTCTTGGACTTTTCCAAAGAAGAGATGAGAGAGAACAGTATTGCAGTTCTGAGGGCCAAGGCACTTGAGCATAATGCCAAGATACTGTCAAAAGTCCCTGACAAAACGCATAAGGAGGAGGAGGAGGAGGCGATAAAGGAGGAGACAGAGGTGAAAAAGGCAAACTAAAAGACACGGTGCCAAATAAAGGGACATATTTGGCAAAATGGCCCAGCCGACACACTCCTGGAAAAGGCCTAAGCACTACAGTATCTTACTTAATCGCGAATGGAGAACAATTTCCCATCACTCCTTTATTCCAGAGGTGCTACAGACCATTTGAACTATGACCTGTGAACACTGATTATGTATGATATCTGCAGACCTCATCAACACTGACACTACAGCTGCCATTTGTTGCACATGATGTAAATAAAGCTAGTACCATGTTATGACTGTGTAGCTAATCAAATATGTGTGTTTGTCTCCTTACGGTTGTAAATGAAGGCAAATAAAACCGCATCAACTGTAACGAATCTATTCATTGCACCACGTGACATCCCTCTGGAGGACTTTGGGGGTTGGGGCGATGGATTTCAAGATATGGTGGAAGCTCAAAATGTATATAAACGTATGTAAAACGCACTTAGGCAGTACGGAGGAGGTGAGAATAAAACTGCGGATGCAATAGTAAACATTAGTGGTGTTGCGTAAAAGCGCGTGTTCCGTACACTCGTAGATTCCCGTAAAGAGCGCAACAAGGGCTGGCGCTTGTGTGCGAACCCGCCCCACTCATCATCACCCCCACTGCCCGTCCTCTTTTATAGTTTCGGTTGGGGTTTTTATTCTTCACTTCACTCAGTTACAGCCCCGATACAGCGGAAATTCGCATCGTATAGCCCAATAAGGTTTTTGCTGACGTTATGTGGCTGCAGTGTACTTCGAGACGCCTGTTAACTTGTTTTCGTCCGCTCAAGCAGAAGCACAGGCGTCTAAATGCGTCGTCTTGGAGCGGTAATCTAGCTGCTGCTGTGGGCTTTCCGGGAGGAGTCACGGACCGAACCACGCTCCACGACTTCTCCCTCACGCACAATGACGCCTTTTGGGAAGCTATGGCCAAGAAAAGGCTCACCTGGATCAGCGACTATTCTAAGGTGCAGGACTGCGACCTGAGACGGGGCAGGGTCAAGTGGTTTGTGGGAGGAAAGCTCAATGTGTCTGGTAGGTGGTGGTGGATAAACAACATGAAAAGTGTTAACCAAAGTCATAGAACTCGAGAGGGCACACAGATGAAATTACTTGGATCACTTGCATTGGGGACACTGAGTCACTTACCATCTTTTAATTCAAACCACGTCGTATTATTTCAGGCTCTTTCAGGCTATTTCTTCTGTAGTGGCTGGGCTTTTCAGTTTGGTTTCACGGAGACTTATTGTGATGCAAAAACATGTGCCACCAGCATTAATGTTACCACCTCTATAGCCCATAACAAACTTGGACCCCTTCCTGTTAAAACTCTAGAAATAAATTGGACACTGCTGTGTTTTGGTAGGTCTCCAAGTTCTTACTGGTCTAATAAGTTGGTAGTTTGTCAGTTCAGTTATAGCCTACAACAGTTTGGAGAAGCAAACAGCAGCACTGACCTGTTACTGTACAAACAAGCTGGTAATACAATACCCTGCATATATGAGTCACATTTACTGTTGTGTTCACATTCTTGTTTATGGTCTGTTTGTGTGGACAGTCAACTGCCTGGACCGCCACGTGCTTACCTGTCCTGACAAAGTGGCCCTCATCTGGGAGAGAGACGAGCCGGGGTCAGAGGTCAAAGTCACGTACAGGTCAGTGCCGGGGGTCACTGTTCAGGTCTTTCCCTCACCTCACGAAGAAGAGTTGAGATAATGCAGTTGTAAAAGGAGCTATAACGCGAGAAAACTAAGTACTTGACCTTGAGTTTTACAATGACAAAGCAAGTTGTCAAAACTGTCACTTCTGCCCTACTTGCAACCTATAATATCAGAAAATAACAGATAGCTTTTTTTTAGACCCTTTAAAGGAATTCTAAACAAAAACCTTCTAAATTCTGAAATGGAGGCAACTGAGTTTGCAGAAACTACAGAATATCACAAAGTAAAATAAGTTTATGTGTGTGCAAATTATAACAACTTATCTACATGTGAGTGATATCAGAGCCTGGTTTAAAGCTGTTTACATTTGTATTCTACATTATTTGCTTATATAATAGATGATACACTTTTTTCTTTTACATTTTTCTGGACAATAGCTCACAGAAATGTTGACCCCAAAACAATATTGAGATAGCAGTAGGCTAAATTGTATTTTTTTCAATCCTTTTTAATAGAAAAGTAAAATACCTGAAAATTTCTACCTTGGACATACATTTTTTAAAATTAATTTTGTTATAAAGTTCAAAGTTCAAAGTCAGGTTTATTGTCAAAAACCATATGTACAGGTTGCACACACAGGATTTGAAATTGCAGCGCTCCCTAGGCCCAGAGTGAACATAAAATATCTGATAAACAAGACAATAAACACCATGACTAAAAACAATCACCAAAACATCACATATACCCATAGCAAAAGTACAGTAAACACAATATATAAAGATACAACTAGCATTTTGATCTTATGTCGATTAATCTTTGTCAGTGTGTTATGTGTTAGTATTTAAAGAGTCTTTATTGACTGTGTACAATGTGTTTAGGGAGTTGTTGGAAATGACATGTCGTCTTGGCAACCTGCTGCGACGTCATGGGGTAAAGAAAGGAGACTGTGTGACCATCTACATGCCCCCCTGTCCCCTGGCCGTGGCCTCTATGTTGGCGTGTGCACGGATCGGCGCGGCTCATAACGTGGTGTTCGCAGGATTCAGCGCCGATTCTTTGGCGGAGCGCATCAGAGACGGTGAGGACAGAGATACAGAATATTACAGCACTTTTTAATAATGCTCCTGATACTAAACAAGAGGCTTTATACTCTTTTTTTGAACCCTTTTTTAGACTATCTTTAACAAAAAACAATAGTACATTCTTTATATTACCATGTGGCCGTACAGTAGTTCTGATAAAGTTCAGGAAAAGTTAAATTTTGTCCCATTGTGATTTTTTCCCCCAATACTTGCTCAAATGAGTACGTAGTTTTAGCATTCATTAGTATCTGATTTTTGATACTTTTCACAATCAGTACATTTCTACTTAGTGGACCTGGGTTCGATCCCCGGGTCGCCTGAGCCTTTCTGTGCGGAGTTTGCATGTTTCTCCCCGTGTCTGGGTGGGTTTCCTCCGGGCACTCCGGTTTCCCCCACCAACCCAAAACATGCACCATAGGTACTCCAGCTTAGGTCCTGACCAAGCCGAAGCAAGAAGATCATGGAGATGGTCCCCGGGCGCAGTAATGTGCTGCTCACTGCTCCTGAAAACAGGATGGGTTAAATGCAGAACTGGAATTTCCCCACTGTGGGACTAATAAAGGCATAGCTTTCTTTTCTTTCTTTCACCAATAGGGGCATTATACTAGTTGTTTCCATTTTGCCCCTATGGCCCTTCTGACCACGAAATAATCATTGTGATACATTTATACGCACAACAACAATGAACTGCGAGAGAAGAAACTGCCTGGTAATAAAGCCAAGCCAGTGTATTTGAGGGTCATTTCAAGAAGCATAAAACAATACAAAACAAATACATAAGAAAATCACTTTACATGAGTTGTTTACATAACGATGGCTGTACCACAGTTTTTATAAGTATTTTATTTCTTGTCTATTGTTTCCAGCCAACTCCAGTACCGTGATCACAGTGAACCAGGGCGTCCGAGGGGGAAAGATGATAGACCTGAAGAAGACAGTGGACGAAGCTGTAGACACCTGTCCAAATGTTCGACAGGTGTTCATCGCCATGAGAACAGAGACTCCGGTTGCTATGAACAACAGGGATGTCGCTATGGAAGAGGTGAGATGGTTGTACGTAAATTAATTGGATTCTGACGTAACTTTCGTTTATTAATCAGCAGTGTTGGGCACGTTACTTTGAAAAAGTAATTAGTTACAATTACTAGTTACTAACCCAAAAAAGTAACAGAGTTAGTAACTGAGTTACTACACTATAAAAGTAACTACCGGTAGTTACCTAGGAAAGTAACTAATGCGTTACTTTTTTTTTTAGTAAAAAAATGTCAAATAATTTGGATTTTTTTTGACAGTGCATTATACAGCTTTTGCTGCTTGGCTGGCGTGGCTCCGTCACCGTGGCCTTCATTGTTAACGGCACCTAGCATGCGATTAACATCAAGGGGCCTGCTGGTGGCCACTAGTTTAACAGAAGCGTGCGCCGTCGAGAGATGCTTCATTAAATTTGAGTTGCTTACATTGGACGTGGACAAAGTCTTTGGTCTTTGACACAATGTGCACGTAACATGTACGTTTTTACCTTTTACCTCGACGAGGTTAAAATACTGCCTATACTTCTGTCTTCGACTCAGGACTCGCCATCTGACACGGGGTGTGTGTATTGTGTGTGTGCGCTACTACTGTGTGCTGGGATTGTGTGTAGATACCCGCCCACCGCCCACTGGGTGTCTCTGGTTGGCTCAACATGAAATCTTACTCTGCTTTAGCCAATCATCATTACTTATCCCGCCCTCACCAAAGGGAGAAAAAAATTCCCCTGTGCCTATGCGAGTCACGCACATGATGCCAGTTTCAAAATGAATAGGTTCAGTAACGCACGGTAACGGCGTGTTGGTGCCGGTAACGGTGTTATAACGATAGATAAAGTAACTCGTTAGATTACCCGTTACTGAAAAAAGTATTATTTTAATGCCGTTATTCCCATCACTGTTAATCAGTCACTCAACATGGCTACACGCACTCCAGAAAGTTCATCCGTTTCTAATTTCTAGAGATTATTAAAATGTCCTGCACATTTCTTTCTGATCAAGAAAAAATATGCAAACTACAGAAAGAGAAAAAGATTAAAGTAGTTCTTTTAAAATGCTTTTTACTTTGTTTTTCAAATACGACTGTTACTCTAAAACTCACTGATTAACTGACATGTGTCATCAGGTATTTTTGATTATGAGTGTTGTATTTTGCATCTAAACACACACCAAGAATCAGATCTAAATATTGGGTTTTCTGATTTTTACTAGTCATGCTAATGTACAGTATACTTGTTTCATTAAAAACATTGTGCTCTCTTTGCAGGAGATGATGCAGGAGGATGTGGTCTGTGAACCCGCTGTTATGGACAGTGAAGACGTTTTATTTATGCTCTACACATCTGGCAGCACTGGCAAACCTAAAGGACTTGTACACACTCAGGCAGGATACCTCCTCTACACCTCATTAACACAGAAGGTAATATAGTGCCACCTCATTTGAATGAACATCTGAAGTAAATATACAGTGGTACCTCACCTTACGAAATTAATTCGTTCCAGAAGTGGTTTCGTAACGTGAATTTTTCGTAAGTTGAGTAGCTATTTCAATGGAAAAGGCCTGATCCGTTCCAAGGTTTTTTTTTTTAATAGTGTAACTTTTTTTTATAGTGTAACATTTGTGTTCTGCGTCCTGATTGGAATAAACCAGGTCTAGGCCAGAACTAAACCAGGTCTAAACCTGGACTGGACCTGGACTAAACCAGGATTATCCCGGGACATGGCAGTGCCGTTGGAGGAGCACGTTGCTCGTGTCTCCGCGCTCCTTGCGCGTTCCGCGCTAGAGCTAAGAGGCCGAGAAAGGCGCTCTTTCAGCAGGAATAAGAGCGGGGCGGGCTCTGATTCTATGTGACTTCCAGAGCTGGGGGGCTGACACTGTGAGATAACAGGCCGAGAAAGGTGCTCTATCGGCGGGCAAGACCGCGGGGTCTCGCTCGGGGCGGGCTCTGCTTCTATGTGACTTCCAGGTCTAGACCAGAACTAAACCAGGTCTAGACCAGGTCTAAACCAGGACCGGATCAGGTCCAGACCCGGACCAAACCGGGACCAGACCAGATCGGCCCGCGCGGGCCCGTGGCCCCGAGGGGGAGGCACGGCCCGGCCGCCGCGGCTCCATCCCGCGCCATGTCAACGTCGCTTTTTGATCCTTCGATGTCGGCTCTTCCTATCATTGTGAAGCAGAATTTACCAAGCGTTGGATTGTTCACTCACTAATAGGGAACGTGAGCTGGGTTTAGACCGTCGTGAGACAGGTGAGTTTTACCATACTGATGATGTGTTGTTGATAGTAATCCTGTGTCTCCGCACGTTCGGCGCTATATTGAGCCGTGTCTACCCCCACGCTTCACTATCAACACATTCCATTGAAAATCTATGAAAGTTCGAGTGTTCAAACGAGAGAGAAATGCGAGAAAAGCCCAACTCCAGTCTGAGAAAAGCGTAGAATGTGTGTGGTGAGGCATTTACAGCCCTAAAACATGTAGAACAATTGCAAAATACAAAGTTGTCCTACCTCGTGGACCTCTCCCACCGCGGGCCACCTCTGGAACCTAACCCCGTGTGTGTTGATAAAGTATATTTACGTTTTGGGGCGTGCATCTGAGCGCGCATTAATTGAATTTTTGAGATTTCGCGTTTCGTAACTTGAATTTTCTTTCGTATCTAGAGACCAAAATTTGACGTGAAGGCGTTTCGTACCTTGGATTTTCGTATGTAGGGTCTTTCGTAAGGTGAGGTACCACTGTATAATGATTTCACATTTTCTAACTGTGTTCTCATCTCCAGTATGTTTTTGATTACCACGACGGAGATGTGTTTGGTTGTGTCGCTGATATCGGCTGGATAACCGGACATAGTTACTGCATCTATGGGCCTCTGGCAAATGGAGGAACTACTGTTTTGTTTGAGAGCACTCCTGTTTATCCAAACCCAGGTATGAAGGATTGTGTAACAGTCTGCTGCATTATGTAATCTTTGAAAAACACTATAATATTTCAAGGTTAATAGTCTGAATGTATGTCTGCCCTCAGCTCAGCAGGGGGCCTCTTTGTACTGTTTACACTTAACACTGAACCTGACTGTGCCTCCCGCTAAAATTAGTAGCCTTTGTAAACACACTTATCTTGAATGTCAGCATTAGAATCCTTTACACATTTTAGAGCAACATTTTTATTGTAAAGTCCTTATATTGCAGTATTGTAATGTAATTATCCTAACTCTGTTGTTACTATCAGGAAGATATTGGGAGATGGTTGAGCGACTACAGATTAACCAGTTTTATGGGGCTCCGACAGCCATCCGCCTGCTGCTCAAGTACGGAAACCAATGGGTGCACAAATATGACCGCTCCTCCCTCAAAACCCTGGGCTCTGGTATGTCAAAATTAACATTCATCACACGTACATGTACAAAATGAATATCTACAATTATGCATAAACATATTCATAGAGTGGACCAACACTGAAATACAATGTGCAGAGTGTAGTCAGTCTGTTATGTAGCTGTTTGACCAGGGCCCTTTTAGTGCCTCACACAGTCACACGTGGAGCAGCTCAGGCCACAGGGTCAGGAAGTGTCTTTGGTCCAAAGACACACCTGTTTTAACAGTTCAAGTGTATACACACACACGCGCGCGCACGCACACGCGCGCGCACGCACACACACGCACACACACACACGCACACACGCACACACGCACACGCACACACACACACACATACATAAGTGCTCACATGTTCTTATGGTAAACTAAACATGAAAACCCTCTAGTTATTCACTTATCCTACACACTAGACTTATATTTTATATGATTAGAGATTTAACACTATCAGAATCTCATCTGCTGTGTGCTGTCTCTGACCTTTCCTCTAGTGGGTGAGCCAATCAACAGAGAAGCCTGGGAGTGGTACCACAAGGTGGTGGGTGACGGCCGCTGCCCCGTAGTAGATACATGGTGGCAAACAGGTATGTGGAATTATTAAATAACAAATACTTTGCTGTCATTTACATAAACGCTACTAGCACCATGTAGTTTCACTCATAATCCAACTATTCCAATCTGGATACTCCCAACTTTTGGCAGCTCCAACAGCCACGTCAGCAGCCTCTCAGTGTCCAGCTCTGAGGCTCTGTGCTCCACTGCATCCCTGAAACAAAACGCAGTTATGTAAGATGGTGGCTGCTTTAGTCACTGCTCTCTGCACACATAAACAATAGAAAATACACACAACTACACACATCCCAGTGGAATCCAAAATGAAAACAGATGTTTTCCTCCCTGACCTCAAGAAGCCCAGAGCAATTCAAGCAAAACTGAGTACATTTTCATATTGTTACCACTAAAATATTTACTATTAGACATTTTTACACACGATTAATACTCAACAGTACTGGCTTAGAGTACTGGCATATTTGGTATAAATGAATTTTCAATCATTTAAAACATATATTGGCATGTGGTGTTTACCTTTGGTGGAGATTATAGTGAGTGTTTGAACAGAGCTGATATTTCTGTTGAATCTTAGATGAACCCAACACTGTGGCTCTAAATGAGATTTAGTAGTGACCAAATGGGACAAATCTGCATAATTACCATACGAATGGCACATAAGTCAATAATTAATTGATAATAATTAAACATCATGCCTGGAAACCACACAGATACACCATGACCCAAATCCTTCTGACTGAAGAGTCAGAAGGATTATGTTGTTGTGCGGTTTTCCTGGACTGTGATTCCCATTAGGACTAAGTGGCATTATTCATAATTGTCATTTGGTTGATCTGGGAACAAGTAGCCTGTTTAGAGACAGAATTAGATTCTGATCCGTTGTTGGCACACGGCTGCCATGTTGAATTACACACTAGTGAGGAACTGAAAAGGACAAAACAGAATCAATATTAATATGTTTTGTTTTAGAGAGATGATTATAACACTTTATCTAACAGTGAGTTCTACATATAAAAGTTAGAGAGAAAGTTGGAGAATGGATCCTGGTTGCTAATACTTTTGTGCTGTTATCTGTTGTGCCCTACTTTATACCAGCCTCTGTTCAGCTCCATCAGATTAACCACTCCCACAGCCTGGACAGACCTAATAACATTTAATTTACTTAATATGGCAGTAATTCCTAAAGCTACATCTGTACAGTGAAAGAGATTTATACTAATCAGATTTGCATTTCAAAAATTTCCTTTCCATTTTTATGCATATAAAACATACAGCTAATGGTTTGATCAGGAGGAGTGGGTTTGGTGTTATCTCTTGAGACAGCTCCTGCAATGTGTTGGTTAAACAAAACTGGTTTGGTCAGGACATTGCTGAGGGTGTTGCAGTTTCAGACTTATTACCAAGACAAAGTATCTTATTTTATGGATTCATATAATTCATACATTTATGGGAGCCTGTAGGTTAAATAGTATAGTGTGAAATGGGCTAAAGAGAAACAAGAAATTGTCAGAGCCAGCCAGGAATTGATCTTACAACAGACAAGCAATATGTGTTCTGACTAGGGCTGGACGATACAGACAAAAAATAATATGCCAAAATGTTAAAAGATATTCTAGATAAGTATCATCCAGTCAAACTTTTGAAATCCATCAGAAGTACTAAATCATGCCAGGTTTATTACTGCACAGGTACTGTAAAATCTGCAAAACCTGTAAGAACTGTAATAGGCATAAATAGCCTTATAAACAACAGCCAGTTTTATTATAAACATCATATTACTAAAAACGAGTATTTCAAAATTATCCTGTATACAATGTATCACCACCTCTAGCTGTGACCTAACCCCTAGGTCAGTGGTTCTCAAACTTTTTACACAAGTACCACCTTAGAGAGAGAAGATTTGGCTTTCTGAGTGCCACCAGGTCCATAACAGGATTATTCCAGGTCTATTCTAGGGGTAAACCTGGACTACATCATTGCTACAGTAGTTATAATGCAAAAGAGAACCAAAGAGTGCATTTAACTGACAGTAAATTAGGAAATATTAGAAATGTTTGCTAAATTACTGTGAACTGCGACCTGCCTGTGCTCGAGGCTCTTTACAAACGTAGACTTTTAAAGCAAGCCCTTCAGATCATACACGACCCCTCTGGCCTCCTGCCGAGACATGTTTGAGCTTCTGCCCTCCAGGAGAAGGTATCGCTCCATAAAATATCAGACTTCTCTCCGCTAACATCTTCTTCTCACAAGCTGTTCTAAGTATGAACAATGCACTTTGAACTTTGATGTAGCACCTTAATATTTTGGCCACTTAATCTTATATTTTGTTTATTTCACAGTGTCACATGTCATGTGTAATGATTGTTTATTCATGTGGTTGTTTTTAGTGTCTCATGATGAACTCTGGGCTTTTTGCACATGTTTTTCCAGTGTATTTTTTTTTTTTTTTTACCCTACAAATGGCAAATAAACTAACCTAACCTAAATGTAGAGGGCCTTGCGTACCATCATAAGGAGCTTGAGTACCAGCTGCCCTAGATCATCATGCAGCGCCTCATTCTTATTGTTTCATGTTTTCATTTGCCTGTTCTTGTTTCAGAGACAGGTGGTATCTGCATTGCCCCGCGGCCTTCAGACCCAAACGATGAGATTGTCCCAGGAATGGCCATGAGACCCTTCTTTGGCATCAAGCCAGTTCTCATAGACAATGAGGTACAGTCCACACCCCTGTATTTTCACATGTGAGGAATCCAGCCTAAACTGTCTGGGAACAGGGGTCAGATTAGGATTAGGAGAGTCGCACCAGCTGTGGCACTTTTGATACCAGCCGCCCCATGTCCTGCCAAACTCTCCACAAACAAGATATCAACTGATAACAGGGCTTTCCTTAAACAAAGTCAACATGTGAACTGATCCAAGTAACTAAGATTAATAAATGTTATATTAACCCTGCAGCAGCATTGGATTAAGTAAAAAAACAGGATGAGACTTTCACTTTAAACAATGGCAAATAATCAATTAAGGCCTAAATGTTATAATCTTGAACTGATATCAGCGCTTGTGCATCTTTTTGGATAAGACCTGAAGGTCAGTTGCAATATTAGTGTTGTATGTAGAGATGCAGATGAGCCCCTAAAATGCACAGATAGTGGAGACAGTTGGAGAGGAGCACTGATCTTTTTTGGCTCAAACTCAACCTTTACAACAATACTAGTCCTTGTATAAAAGTCACCCAGCCAACCCCATTGATTTGAATTTTGTCAAAGACTTCACTGTTTCATTCAGCTTTTAAAATTGTACCATGATCTGTTAAGGGAAAGGAGTTGACGTCTAAAAGTGCATCTGGAGCTCTTTGTCTGGCCCAGCCTTGGCCTGGTATGGCCCGAACTATTCACAACAACCACCAGAGGTTCATAGAGACGTACTGCCAGCCCTTCCCTGGTAAAAACTTGATGATTTAGTCCTTTATAGATTTTTATAGTTCATCTAATTAGTTTATGTGTTACAGGGTACTTCTTTACGGGAGATGGGGCCAATCGAAATGAAGAGGGTTACTATCAGATCACTGGTCGATTAGATGACGTCATCAACATCAGCGGACACAGAATTGGGACAGCAGAAATAGAGGATGTTCTGGTAAGATTTCATCCTGATGTTAGTCATAGTTATTATTGTATTATTCAGCTTGTGTTGCATTAGATACTTGTGTGACTCCTTAGACTTAGACAAACTTTATTGATCCACAAGGGAAATTGTTTTGGGTATACTTGAATTTATATATGAATTTAAGACTGAAAACAAACTTGTGGTCTGTATTTGCAGAATCACTGCTCTGCTGTGGCTGAGTCAGCAGTCATTGGTTACGCACATGACATAAAAGGGGAAGGTGAGAGAGAAATGACCCTGATTGTTGAAAAACTGTAAAAGTGTAACTATAATTATGAAAGGCCTTATTTCAACTGTCCTTCTTTCCGGTCAGGTGTGTATGCTTTTGTGGTGCTAAAAAAGGGAGTGGACATTACGGAGGACAAATTACACCAACAGCTTAAAGACAGCGTATCAAAGTCTATAGCCAAATATGCCTGTCCAGACTAC
The DNA here is from genome assembly GCA_036785185.1 of Paratrypauchen microcephalus. Taxonomy (NCBI): domain Eukaryota; kingdom Metazoa; phylum Chordata; class Actinopteri; order Gobiiformes; family Gobiidae; genus Paratrypauchen; species Paratrypauchen microcephalus. The sequence goes on from JAVJIX010000003.1 coordinate 5,568,328, forward strand.
ATTCAGGTAAGCATTAAAATTCAAGGTTTTCAAAGGCATTGTTATGTAATTACATAATGTATTTTGTTTTAGGTTGCTAAGCGCTTGCCCAAAACGCGCTCGGGTAAGATAATGCGCCGCGTGCTGCGCAAAGTGGTGGAGAAGGACTTGAATGGGCTGGGAGACCTAAGCACGCTGGATGACCCCACTGCAGTTCAGGAGATCATCCAGGGGCACCAGGCTCTGTGCAATAAACCATAACCACAAGTGTCTTAAAAATACAGATGATTTAATACTTTTCTATGAGATGATGAAACAGTGCAAATGAAATTCCAGACAATATTGTAATGCGATGTAAAAACATGAGATCAACTTAAAATGTATTATACTTTTTTGTACAATTAACAAATAATTTTAGAAGTGTTAGAGATGTTTGTAATAAATGTAAACACTACCATTAAGGTTTCAGTGTTCTTTTCTCATCCTCTTTCAGATTGAACTCACTAGATAAATCACAAATCTGCTCAATAACTAATTATAATTATACCTGAGGCACCTTTCCTTATTATTGTAGGCCTATAGTTTGATGTGAAGTCATCTAAACTCCAGCAATACCAGGTCAAGTGTATGTAGGTTTATGACATTTGTTGACTTCAAAATATATACAAAAGTACAGTAACTAAAATATACAGTACATGTGTCTTTGTCCCATCCTTCATAGAGTAGCAGCTTGTGTGATCATCATAGTGCTGCTGAAAGGGTGCCTTCTCTCAGATTAGTTAGCTCCCAGCGGCCGCCTCCACACAGTTTCAGTTGGACATCGTGATACTTTAAAACAAAAACAAACCCATGAATGACCCCCATAATAAGATAAACCTTTAATATTAGGTAGACGGTCTTGTAGGAGTGAAATGTACCTTTTCGAGACTGCTACGGTGTCCCAGACTGACCACTGTCATCCCAAGCTGTTTACACATGCGATACAACTGAGCCTCTGCCTCCTCTGTCAGTGCACTAGTGGCTTCATCCAATACTGGAAAGGAATATACAATTAAGGGTCCACGAACTTGTCTCCATGGAGATGTTTTTGCTTTATCTATAATGTTCCACAGTATAGGAGTAGGTGATACTTTGTCAGATTTGTTTTCAAATGCTACATAAGATACATTTAATGGGCAAGCAACAAACTCCATAGAGATGAGAAGTTGGCAGAAAAGCTACATAGTGCTCATTTAATATTGTGTTTTGTAAGATAACATACTTGCATATTTAGGTTGTAAGTAGAACAGCCGTGCAAAGCTGAGACGCTGCATTTCACCAGGGGACAGGACATCGTACCTACAGCGAAAAAAAGTACAAGTTCAAACAAGTTGAACAAGTTCAAAATTAGCACAAATGACAAAACTAAAGCATTTCTTGTACCAGTTCCAGTCGACGTTCTCATCCAGGCCACCTGTTCTCTTCAGGAGACTGGACTGGAGCACAGTGAAAAATATTCACACTGTAATAAGGTCAATAAAAAAACAAGTACTACTATATTACATTTGATATGGCTTTACGTACCACTCCAGTCAGTTCTAGGAATTTTATTATTCTGTCATCATCCACTGACCCTAATGGGCAAAGGTTTTTAATCAGATAGACATAAAAATATGTTGTTATTTTTTCATTTCACAATGTATCTGATACCTGATACAGGGTAGATATCCTTGAGTGGGTAAATCACCTAGAGGTAAGAAGTGAAATGACTATAGTGTGATTGTGATCATAAGAGAATAAAAATGTTACACATAAAAGACATACTACACACCTGCTCCCGCAGTGTTCCATCAGTTAGGTACGGTTTTTGAGGCAGAAAAAGAGTTCCTCTTGGTCCGAAACATGTCGTCATCTGAACAAAGCCTAAACATTACAACACAGTTAATAAGCATTATAATAAGCAGTCTTTAACTCCGTCAAAGTTAACTGAAGCATCAGAATATTAATTGCTCACCGCTGTCTGCTTCCCAGAGGCGGTTGAGGACCCTGAGTAGTGATGTTTTTCCAGTTCCTGTGTTGCCCACCACAAGCAGATGTTTGCCCTGACTGATTTTTAGACTCAGATCTTCCACCAGCAGGTCCTCCGAGTATGGAGACTTATAAGAGAGATGGTCCAGTATGAAGGCTGTATCCACCGGGCCGGCATGGATATTAAAATCACTGTGAAGGGAGACATCAAATCACAAATATAACTATTGCAACCACTGATGACACAGTTTGTTTGCTTTTTTTTTTTTTTTAGATCGCAATGAAGTTTGTGCATTACCTGAAATCTATGAAAGAACATGAAAATATAGCATTAAACTTGTCTATCTCCATGGAGTCTAGCAGGTGATGTTTATGGAGAAGCACACTCACAGTAAAAATGAATGTTTTTAAATATGCATGTATTTTTAGCAACAAAAATACTGTGGTAATGGAGTAATGCAAGATAGATAAGTTATTGCCATATTGCAATCAACTTCAGACAAATAAATTACATCTAGATGGAGTTATGCAGGTGCCGAACCTCTATTAGAAAAGGTACCGTACATAGTGCATCTTTAAAGTGAATTTATGAAAACAGATAAAATAACAGTACATGAAAGTACAAAAAACTTAAATACATATGGTAGAATACACATAGGGTTCACCTTGTTTGTCTTTAGTTAAAATGTTTATTTGGAATATTTTATACATAATATCTAAAATAAAATTATGTTACAAGTGGCTTTTTAATATTTTTCTTCAGCACAATAAAGTATTATTAATTCTATGACTCTGCTACTCTTGTCCAGGTGATCCCCACAGTCTCAGCAGAATACATTAACATGTGATACAAACCTGTCAAAGTCGTAGCTCTCTCCCGACGCGGGGTCGTAGTCGCACTGTTTACGGAGGATGTCGTCCATTACTTCTCTGAGCTCCCCGATCCTGAAAACACATTCAGTCAGAAAATGAGATGCCATAGAAAACGCTGGAGATCATCAGTCTCCGTGGAGGAGGACTTGGGTATGCAGCCTGATACCTGTGGGTGTATCCTGCCACATCGGACAGAGTGGTTGACAGGTCTATTAGCTGCGTGAAGCCATTTATCAAGTAGATGCATACAAAGGCGTTCTGAATATAAACAAGAAGAGGAAGCAGGAGATATTAAAACTATAAAGCAGAAGACTTAATACATATAGAGAAGGCAACTACATAAGAAATCAAAAAGAGCATATCAATCACATTTATTACAAAATCAAAGAATATGGCCATTTCCTACACAGAATATTTTTAAGACGTTTAAAGCACAATATTGGATCCACATTGTGAAGGACGGTGTGCCTAACACAGCTACGGGATTCTCAAAAGCTTTGCTGCCACCTACTGGACAAATAGTAGGTGACATTTTGAAGGGTGCGCTAAGTATTCATGTACTTTTTATGCAACTTAAGTATACATAATGATTTTATGAATATAATATGGTATTCATTATGTTAAAAAATAAAACTGACAATTAAAGATGCCATTAACAATTCTGGAGCAGAACAAAATACATAAATGTGAAATAGACTGATTTTTAAATTTAAATATTTGATTATTTATTTTACTGAAAACAATTATAAAAACACTACCCACCTTACTAATGAGTGCGCTGAGTTCTCCAGGGGTGAGGCCGTCATAAACTCCAGTGAAGATGGGAATAGCGATTATAATGTAGCTGAGGAACCCTCCCAGGTAGTCAAAGGTGTTTACTCCAACTGAGACAGGACAGATTGTTAATCAGTGATGAACCAAGATAGTCCAGTCACATCGCAAGCCAATGTTCAGATTGTGTTGGTGTCATTAATGTGTAATTAGATCTGTTAGAGCTGTAAGATGAACTGTAATTCAATCAGAATCATTATGTTGCGGTTAGGACTGAGGAGCAACCTAAATCACTACACCAAATGAATTCATGATGACTGCAAATGACAGCAAACAACAAGAACAATGACTGATTTAAAAGGTGATGGTTCTTACTATAAAGCCAGAGCTCTTTGTTGATCAGACTTCTTTGAGTTTGTAGCAGAGCTTGCAACCTTCGGTCTGTCCTCATGTGCTCCACTTTACCAGCTCTGTAACAGACATGAAGCATTGAATCTGCCATGTACCAAGTAGAGATACAATTTTGAAAAGTTTCAAACGTGTGGTTCATCAGTGAAATGAATGCTGCGCCTGTGGTTTGGGTCACTGCAGTGTGGTTGATTGTGCAGACCTGTAAAAAGCTGCTGACTCTGCGTTGACTCGGATCTGCATGTGCTTAAATCTGCAAAAAAAGAAGTTGATAAAAAGAATCTTTGCTGCAATATCCTCAAACTTTGTACAAGATTGCCAGAGCATAGTGGTATGACATTGCATTGACTTCCTGATTTTGTTTATGTCAGGGAGAAGATACTACATCAAAACAAATTACCTTGGTTGAGAAATCATTTTAAATAATGACATACAATTTTTACAATCCAGACTTACCTAAAGTCCCCCTCCAGTTTTTCTTGCTCAAAAAGCGTAGACACGATTGGTCCCATGAGAGTTTTATTGGCAAACGTCCCAATCACAAAGTAACCAAAAATACTCACAGGACCAATCCAACCTGTGCTGCAAGTGAGGAAAACCTTTGTCAACACACCAGGTACAGGCAGGAGCCACAAATGAAAAGTAAAATACTAAGTTAAATAATATCTAAAAATAGTACCGGCCTTATATCTGCCGCAGATGCCGATATTTTGTTTTTTGTTTGCCTACCTGCTGCCAAAGAATCCACATAAAGCTTTATTTGAATACTTTAATGTGAAGAGATAACTGCAGCAAACATGAGTACACAACTTTCTTAAGGGTTTATGGAATAAAGGGGCTGTAGGTGAGTTTTTAGAAATTTTAAATAATCAAAATCAGCCCTACATATCTGACCAAAAATATCGGCAGAGCTCATCAGCCATGAGTTGCTATGGATTTAATGCCTATATGTTTAAAACCCTCATCGGTCGTTATCCAATATTATCATTTGAATTTAAAATAATGATGTGGTATTATAATTAAATTGCAGATACTAGAACGGCTTGCCCACCTGTAAAAGCAGTGATAGGTGTAGTAACCCAGTGTAAATGGTGAGACTATGAGACGGCTGGCCATAGAGCTCATCTGTTTACACAGCCTCTCTGCGTCCTGACTGATGCGCTGATCTCTGAGAAAACAAACAAAACTATTAACGAATATCATACTATATACAGTAGGTTAAAGATAACACGCTCTGTAGTCATCACTACTAACATCAATGCTGCAGTTAATTTGTTCAAAAATGGTAATGTCCTTTACCAGCCAACTTTGTTAATATAGAAAACTACAGAGTAAGCTTTACATTATTATACTCCAGTGATGTGACACTCATAAATGAGTAGGCTCTTTTGAGTGGTTACATATATAAATGAATATAAAAAGAGACAGTATTTTGGATCTGTTAATTTCAAAGAGCCATTCAAAATATTTGAATCCCATAGAGGAGCCAAAAGTCCCATCACTATTATAATGCATGCACAGGAGTGGTTTGCAACATTCTTTCTACTGTTCCTAATTGTTTTTTCACTGTGGTATTTGCCACGTTTAAGTGTATCTAATAACACACAACATGTTATTGTAACTTTAGGTTAAAAAATAGTAATATATACTCTGTAACTGTTATTAATAACAATGGTAAAAACTGGAAGAGGTTAGATTTAAGCTTTCAATAATTACATTTTGTTATTATTGGTTAAGAAGAAGAAGAAGAAGAAGAAGTGAACTTTATTGATCTCACACTGGGGAAATTCTTCTCTGCATTTTAACCCATCCTATATATATATATATTAGGAGCAGTGGGCAGCACACATTAGGGCGCCCGGGGACCATCTCCATGATCTTCTTGCTTCGGCTTGGTCAGGACCTAAGCTGGTGGTACCTATGGTGCATGTTTTTTGGGTTGGTGGGGGAAACCGGAGTGCCCGGAGGAAACCCACCCAGACATGGGGAGAACATGCAAACTCCACACAGAAAGGCTCGGGCGACCCGGGGATCGAACCCAGACCATGCATGCAAACTCTACACAGAAAGGCCCGGGCGACCCGGGGATTGAACCCGGAACCTTCTTGCTGTGAAGCAAGAGCGCTAGCCACTCAGCTGCCGTGCGTGCTAAATAGGTAAGAAGACACATGGGGCTGTACATGGAAAGTATTTGTTGCGAATCTAAAAAATACAAGGACCTACTATGGACACACTTACGGGTTGTCAATGTCGTCTCGAAGAACATTGAGGGTGTAATAAACCCGCCCCTGGAAATAGGACGAGTGGAGCTCTTCTGTGAGCGTTTTCCTCCAACTCAGATACATCAGACTGCAGATGTACTGGTCTATACTTTTTAACTGCAACAAGACAAGTGTGAAGCAATATATTTGTTACTAAGTAAATCAGTAAATCAGGTAATAAAATGGACTGAAGTCAAGCTGATCTTTACAGCCTAATTCTGTATAATACATGCAAGTGAACATGGGAGTGAATTACAACTTACTGTAGAGTTCATTAAAATAAGAACCATGGCTTTGCCGACCAAACTCTTGAAGCCGGAATAGTCTTTATCTCCCAACACATTGTAGAAGTGGCTTGGAAGGATTCCCACCTGGTAAATGATCAGCTGCTCTGAAAAGAACAAAAGACACTGTTACTGCAATGAGAGGAGATTTAAAGCTAAAGGTCAAGAGAAAAAATAAGTTGTAATGGTGGTTGAAGTAGTAGAAATATAGTACTATGTAGTACTGAAGTATAGTACTGAATTATAGGATGACAATAAAACAATGAGTTGCATGCACTATGTAGCAAAAATGTGTAGTCATAGTTTGCTTCTATTTCTATAAACACTTATATTACACAGTATGTTTGATTATTGTATCACATATACACAAACATCACATTGAGCACTAACCTTTTTTCTAAATAAATCAGACTTTGATATGTTTGTAAAGATGCTTTAATAATTGTTTTGGTGATTAGTTTCTGATTCAATCAGAGTTACCTGTCAGAGTGACTCCGAGCAGTGTCCCAAACATGAGCACACTTTGGCTAGTCCATGAGGGGAATAGCACCCTCTGGATGCTGCAGAACCTCTGCACAAACCTCCAGTCGAGTTTGGGCCTGGGCACACATAAACAACACACAGGCATTCCTAAACTATGAAACACTATTGCAGTGAACTGAAATAGAACCGCAGAAGTTGGTTCATAACAGAGTTAGCATGTTACTTATAAATTTATCAAACTTCTAAAACCATCAACAAACAGAAATATTAACCTTTTATTCTGGTTCAAGAAATATGTCAAACAAGTAAGAGATAACTAAGAGTCTTCTTACCTTTTAGAGCCTCTGACACCTGATTTCCCCATGTCCGGCATTTATTGCATAAAACTAGCGACAGGATATAATTCCAAACATGGAAATTTTCAGCAGTTGCAAACGTGAGCGAGAATCACGCACGTTAAAATAAATATTTAACAAAAATGAGATCAACATAAAATCGCCAGGTGTCACAGCCAAAACTACTCTCCAACTGCAGCCCTCCCTTGTTTTGGTAAAGGTGGAAAAATAAAACGCCGGATATCCGCCTCGGTTATATGGTCTTTTCAAAATAAACGTTTTGGGTATATGGTCTTTTCAAAATAAAAGCAACTCAGATGTTCACAGCATGGATCTATTAAAAATACCGGTGTACTATATACGGTACTTCTTTATTCAGTTAGAGCACACAAGGCACAAAAAAACAACAAAAAAAACAAAAAAAACAAAACAAATGAATAAACAAAATCCGTTTTTGTCATTGAATAATTTATTTTTATTGTTTATCAGTTTGTGCAAAGGATATAGTCCTTTAAGTTATTCAATTTAATTTCAACAATTATTTATAGACATAAATATCCAATACGCAAGAACAAATACTTCACCGATATCATTAAAAAACACTATTAGAGCATGACAATAAGAAATTACAAATACAACATATAGATCTCAGTCAGTGGTTTGAATACAGCAGTAATTATACAATAATAACTCATTTTCAAATCATGTTAATACTCTTTGATCATTTAAGGCAAAGAAACGTTGAATTGTGAACATATAGCAATATGGAATCAAATAGAAGTGATAAAAGGGTCTCATCTGTTTATCTGCACACATCATTTCCCAAAACAGCCATATATAGTATTTGTATAAGTGTCTGTAAATTAGTGTTTATATAGAGGACGTACAGATAGTAAAGAGTAAAACTGGACTCTGCTATAGTTATTTCATAATGACATTAAGACCAGCCGTCTCTGTTCTTTCAGTGTCTGTTAAATGGTCAGCAGGATGTGACAGGTTCAGGCTAGATACAGGAGGCTGAAGAGCAAAGGGACCACCGTCACACAGCTGAAGCCCACCACACTGTACACTATGTAACGATAGGGCAGTTCCACCCTCATGAGCTGCCGCGCCCCCCGTACGTCATCCAACGGCAGTCCGTACACCTGGCAGAGGAAGGGAATGGTCACTGCCTTCATTCCCATCCTGGTGATAAGGAGCACAGCCACGCCAACGAGGAAGCGCAGCATGGAGCGGACCACCAGGGCGGTGCTGAGGGGTGGTAAAGTGAGAGGTAGAGAGGATAGTGGGTAATCTTCCAATAAGCCAAGCTGGTAGTTTAGATAAGTGGCAAGCGCGACCCCAGCCGCCGTGCCCAAACTCTGTGCAGTGTCTCCCCGGGATGTGCTCCAGGAGTCCAGGGAGAAAGCGACCAGTCCGAACCCCACATGGGACACCAAAATAACCAAAGGAGCATAGTCGCCCATCATATAGAACATGTCAATCCTCTCCAAAATGGGTTGCAACACGGCAAGAATCAGGAGGGTGTATAAAAAGCCTGTGATCACCTCCTGAAACACAGAAATATCATTTTATATTATTTTATGCTTCTGCAAACAAAAAATGTGTAAATATGTGTAGTATTTTTCATAAGTTTGGCTCAATCCTAATATTCCTACACAATTTTTAATTTGGATTTAATTTAGACCTATGGTATGTTATCTTGATTTTTATTGCACACATTTATCTGCACTTGTGTATTAAGAGAAGCAATTATTTCTTGACGTCATCTCCAAACAATAGTGAAATCCTTGTAATAGATTATTCCTCTCATTTGTGACCAGTTTTAATCAATCACTGTCTGTCTGAATGATAAAGTTAATTGTACATAAGCAGTGAGATAAAAACACATTTATGTTTACTTTTTATAGACTTTAAATAAACAAATAAATGAAATGTCATTGTGACCTGAATCATTGCGGTTATCCATTAACCTAATAATCTTCACATCTCTAATTAGGAGATCCCTTGAAAAGAAAATACCTCCACAGTGAAACCAAAGTATTACTATCTTATCTTAATGTAACAGGAATTAAATAGTGTTGGCAAGATTAGGAGATTTTGACCAGCCTATGCTGTAATATGAAACTTTCTCTTTCTTGCCTCCAAAATAACTGCAGAGTTTCAAAATGTAGAAAATGCACTTACCAGGACAGAGTGCATTCCCATGTAGATTCGGCTTACACAGACCAGGATGCTCCAGCTGAGAGCGACGCTGAGCCCAAACAGAAACGGGTACTGTGGAACAAAACATGCAATTCAGTGTGCTTCAGATATTCTTTATTGTTATTCTATTCCACAGAGCCATGGAAACACAGCCAAAGGGACATAATAGTACTTCTACTGAGCCTCTACTATGCCTTAATAGAGAATAGAATAGTGACTGGTTAATTGTTGAACTTTCTAACTGCTTTCTATTTGTCAAATGATTGTGATTTGTGTAGCCCTGCGAAGTGGCAGTTGTTATACTGTTTCCTCATTAAAAACATACCTGGAGTTGTGTTTTGTTTCATTCACATGTTTAACACACAAACCCTTCATATTTAGGTTGAGTTCTTCTCTCAAACAGGAAACACTGTGATGTCATGTGGTAATACAACTCCACTGTGTTTTTAAACTGCATACACTTTCACTACAATCATTTGAATAATTTCAGCTCTAGAACTTCAAAACTGTGGCTTTTTGAGCTTTGCAGATGGAGACAGACAAAAATAAAAGAATCATTCAACATGTGCGAATGAAGCAAAACACAACTCCAGGTGTGTTTTTGTTAATAACATTTTAACCAGGCTTAAGGCTACAGGAACTTTAAAAGATATTGAAGTGATTGCTCCACAATTTATGGCTTGTGTCCAATCACTGACTATGAGCTCAGTGTTTTCATTAGTGAATACATAACGTTAAAACTCCACAAAACATCCATTCAGACCAGTGTATCTAGTTTTTTTATGCTCTGTTGAAAGAGTAAAAACTGCATCGGACTCTCCCTTTCCTTCCTCCCTTTGTCTGAAATTACTGGCCCTCCATTGTGGCAACAGCTCATAGCAGCCTTGACCTTAAGTGGGGGATATAATTATGTTATCATTTAGCTTTTTTACATTACTTTCATAAAGACAACCTAGACAACACTGCGAGTCTTTATTGCTACCTGCTCTATCTTTTGAATAATCATTATTTATTTGATTTGCAAATCCAAGTTTCCAGGATCTACACTCTACCTGCTTTGATCTCCATGGCTTCAGCTTCTGTACAGCTTAGTACATTATGTAATAGCTCTAATAATGCTATAAAAAGCTTGAAAGTAAAACCCAATAGGCTCACATTTTCTTCTTATCTAAATCTTATCATTCTGTGAAATAGTGACACAACAGGTCTTGTGCTGTCACGCCCGACTCATATCTAAACCTTCAACTTGAACAGTGAATCGTTGTCACTTTTGGAAATACAGGCTCTGCATTAAAAAAAACAACCTCTGAGCAGCTGCAGCAGTCAGTGGGTTATTTCAAAGTTTGATGAGGGAACCAAGACACCTCCAGATAGTTCCATATTTTGTAATTATCTCGAGTCTTAAAGGGGAACTGATACTGTGACCTTTGGTTTTAGTGGCATCATGCTTAGTTGCAAATTGAAGGACGGCTTTCAGTGTCTGTCAGTGTCTAGGCCTAAGGTTATTTTGCATTAGACTTCCACTGAGATGGTAGCAATTATTACTGTGGTTTTACATTGTATCCATAAAGTATGTCCGATTGATTTAAGATAAAAATGTGACCCGGGATGTGGTTCAATGAAATCACCTCATTTAACCTGACTGATGCTCACATGTTGTAGAACTTTTTTTTTTTTTTTAATCATTTGACTTTTATAATAATAATAATTAACTATAGCAATGTTTAATTCATAGAGAACACATTGAAAAGGGTTGACTTTGTTTTTCTTTCACCATTTTGTTCAGTATTCTAAGTAAACGTGTGTACAGTACATACACTGTACACATGGTGCATACGGTGTTATGAAGCATGGAGCAGGGCTCTCACCTCCCACCGCCCATAGGTGAGCATGAACAGGCAGAAGGGGATGGCAGTGCCCGTCATGGCGTGTGTGGAGGGCATGCTATACTCGGAGTTGTAGAAGACCTCCACCTTCACCACAGGAGGAGACGCGGGCCGGGACCAGCGCACCATGTCTTTAGTGGACTGTCCCACAAACAGGTTCCAAGCCCACACCACGATGAGCCTACGGCTGACTAGGGGGTCCATGTTCCACAGGACAAAGGGGAAGAAGATGATGAAGAACATCTCATTGCCGAGCTCAGTCCCAAATGTGAACAAATAGAACAGAAACTTGTTGTGGATGAGAAACTCTTGTCCCACGTCCCCAGTCAGTGAATTCCTCCGGAGGGGCTTCGCTCTGACGCTGTCCTCACTGCCCCCCGCTGCTCCCTCGGGCCCTGCGCTGCAGTCACCCTGCATCCCGTTGGGCACATCTCCCGCTGCGGCCCCGTTACCGATCCCGGTGCCCGGGACCCTCCTCCTCGGGCCTCTGTTGTCCAACTCCGGTGCGCTCTGTTCTGCGGGGGCTTTCTCTGGAAATGTCCCTTTAACGCCGCACAGTCTCTGAAAGCTTGCCACCAGGCTGGGATCCTGGAGGTAGTTACACATCCCCACAAACCTCGCTCCAATGTCGTTAGCCATCACGCCACTAAAACAAACACAGTCGCGATGTTAGATTCAGAGCATGTTCAGATGAGCACAAGTGCAGTCCCGTGCGTACGCCGCGGCATTCCAGTCCATTCACTGAGAAAATAAACAGATTTCCCCTCACCTTCTGTACCCGCCTCTTATCTGCCTGGACAGAAGCCTCACAGCCACCGTACGCGTGAATCCATGAGGCCAGAGTCCGGATAGTTAACCATTACTTTAAATACCTATCTGATACTATCTGCTCCACACGACACCGTGTACGCGGCACTGACAAACTGCGTCAGGCCGCCGCTATCCCAGATCCTCTATGTGCGCCTCCTTCTTCCACCCGCAGCCTTCTTCTAACGCCGCACATTTAACACGAGGTGTAGTCCGCCCTCTGCTGGAAATGTCCAAAACAAGTTTGCAATAATAATAATAATAATAATAATAATAATAATAATAATAATAATAATAATAATAATAATAATAATAATAATAATGATAATAATAATAATAATAATCATAATCATAATCATAATCATAATAATAATAATAGCCTAATTAAAGAAAACCACACGGGCCCACACTGTAGAATTCATGGACCAGTGGAGTGGGACCTAATGCATTTCCCCTATCACATACATAACTGTTTACGGGGCAGGTGGCCTACCCTTGATTAGGCTGTAGCCTATAATAGGCTAAGATGACCAGTCATGTTAAAGTTTATACGTTCAGGATCATGAACATAGTAAATTACTCTAAATCCATAAAGCCGTCTAACACAGTGGAGGAAATGTAAAAGTTTCTATTTCAAAATAAAATTACCTATGGCGTCTCCAAAGACACATAGCCCACTACAGTATTGGAACTGTAGTGGCACTTACACAGTTGCCAACTCAGGAAGAAGGTTTAGGTTTTAATTTCCCTCGAGTCGAGTCCCAATAAAGCTCATGCTGCAGAGGCGCCAGAACCACTAGTGAAGTGCATCTGTAATTTGAATGTGACAATCTGGCGGCCCTGTCAACCGCTGCCCCTTCACCTACAACAATATTTTAACCTTAGCTATAATATATAAAAATAAATAAATAAATACATAAATACATAAATAAATAAATATACGTACATATATACAATTAAGAACTACACTCAAAATACTACAAAATAATTGGCCCGACTCATTACTGACTCACATTATTATTATTTTTTTAATTATTATTATTATTATTTATTTGTTTATTTCATTCATAAAGTATAAAAAGACATCAACATTTGTGATAACAATACAAAATATTGAATGAAAGGCAGCAGAAAGAAGAGTTATCTTATGTTATCTGCCCCCTCTTCCCTTTTCCAAACCCCAACACCGATAGTGACTGTAAAACCTTTCCTCATTACATTCCATTTCAATCACAATTATTAATCAATTGTAAACATAACTTCATTTTCAAGTGTAACAATTTAGTTTTCTTTTTCATACATACACATTACATTGGATTTTATGTATTTTTTAAATGCCATTATTGTACTTGATTCTTTGATTTCTTTGTCAAGATTATTCCATAAATTGACTCCTTTCACAGCGACGCTTCGCTCCATAACCTTGGTTCTGAATTTAGGTTTTTTAAACATGTAGGTTCCCTTTAAATTGTATTGGCTTGTTCTCATCTCAAACAGTCCTTGAATATTTACAGGTAACACTCTGCACTTTGCTTTATACATGACTTTGAGGATACTTAATTCAACAATATCACACATTTTCAACACTTTAAGTTTAACAAATAATGGGTTGGATGGCTCTCTATAATGACTGTTGGTGATAATTCTCAAAGCCTTTTTCTGTAAAATAAATAATGGCTGTAGGTAAGTTTTACATGTCGGCCCCCAAATTTCCACACAGTACATCAGATATGGTGCAATTATGGAGTTATACAAGATTAATAATGCTGCACTGTTTAGTGAGAACTTTACTTTATGCATCACCGCAATTGCTTTAGCTATTTTGCTTTTAGTGTAATTTATATGAGACCTCCAGTTTAGTCCTTCATCAATCATGACTCCTAAAAATTTTGTTTCACTTACTCTCTTAATCTGTATCCCATCTATTTCTAATGATATGTCGTCTTTTTTATTTTTATCATTAAATAAAATGAAATTAGTTTTTTTAATATTAAGAATCAATCCATTTAAATCAAACCAATATTTTACTTTTTTTTAGCTCTTCGTTTACTCTAATTATGACCTCTTTCATATCTTTTCCATGATAAAATAATGTTGTATCATCAGCAAATAAAATTTTCCCAAGTTCAGATACATTAACAAAATCATTCATATATAAATTAAATAATTTGGGCCCAAGAATCGAGCCTTGGGGAACACCACATTTGATATTATATCTTTCTGATTCTGTGTCATTAATTTGTACATATTGTTTTCTGTTTTCTAAATAACTCGCTATCCATTGATGAGCCACCCCTCGAATGCCATACTTGTTCATTTTCTGAAGTAATATTGAATGATTTATTACATCAAAAGCTTTTTGTAGGTCAATGAATATACTTAAGAAATAATTCCCATTGTCAATTTCGGATGCTATTTTTTCAGTTAGTTCCATTATTGCCATTGCGGTTGAATGTTTTGCCCTAAATCCATACTGGTTATCATTCAAGATGTTTTGTTTCTGTAAAAAACTATCAAGCCTTATTGAAAACACCTTTTCCAATATTTTTGGCCTATAGTTGGAGAAGTTGTGTTTATCACCATTTTTATAAAGCGGTATTATTTTTGCTAATTTCATTTTGTCAGGGAAAGTTCCCATTGTTAATGATAAATTGCATATGTATGTAAAAGGATCAATAACAGATTCAATTATATTTTTCACAACCATCATGTCCAGTCCCTCACAGTCAGTTGATCTTTTGTTTCCACAGTTTTTAACAATTTTTCTTATTTCATCTTTTTCCACCTTGTCCAGAAAACATCCAGCACACAAACTGTTCTCCCCCCTACCATCTGGAAAGTGCTACTGCAGAATGCAGTGCTACACAAATAGACTCAGAAACAGCTTCTTTCCACAAACCATCAGGCTAACCAACACACTGAAGAAAATTCTATGAACATTCTGTTGTTAATTACATCCAAAAAACAATCTCACACACACTGATGTCCATGCAGCTTTCAGCACTCTTGCACTTTACAAACTGCACCTTCACTTTTGCACCTTACATAGCCTATGTAAGGTGTTGAACATGTATGGCAGAATTGACAATAAAGCTGACTTTGATCTTTGATCTGGATTTAGACCCTTTTTGATCAAGTGTTATTGTCTGGGGTAATTATTTAAAAGTTTTAATTTAACCTCTTGGGACCTGAAGAAAAAAGTGTATATGAATTATTATTATTTTATTAATTTTAATACACCAACTAATCTAATAAATCTAACGGACTATTCCACCTTTTCCACAGAACTGAAAAAGTGGCTGTGGAATAATCAAAACTGCCAGCACACACCACGTTAACCAGCAGGTTATACAGTAGTGAATCTGTTAATCTGTTAATACAGCATTGAGATCAAATATAAGAATTATGTTTTTATGTGTTATTGTTATTGTGAATGATATGGTGTGTAAATAGTACATGGATGTGTGTGATTGTGTGTTTTGGGTTAATGTTAGTGGGTGTATATTATGTTTTGCTGTGTTACTGCGTAATGAGATGTGTGTCAAAGTTAAATGTGTGATGCTGTGTGTGTGTATGTGTGTGTTTTAAGAGAGAAAATCTTTGATTGCTTTTATTGATATAGACCGTTGTTTTTTATCCATGTAACCAGGGACTGCGGATGGAAATTAGCTTTGTAGCTATACTCTGGTGCAGAACATCTCTGTCTTTGTACATAATGTCTCTGTACATTGTCCCTTCAAATAAAGACTAAACTAAACTAATTTTCTATCTGGAGGTAAATGAACACCTTAGCATTTACATTTGGTTAATTTTATTTGTGTTCATAATAATAATACAGTAATCCCTCGTTTATCGCGGGGGTTAGGTTCCAGAAATAACCCGCAATAAGAGAAATCCGCGAAGTAGGACAATTTTATATTTTACAATTATTCTACATGTTTTAAGGCTGTAAATGCCTCACCACACACATATACACTTTTCTCAGACTGGAATGAACAGTTTCTCACATTTGTCTCTAGTTTAAACACTCAAACTTTCATAGATTTTCAACAAAATGTATTAATAGTGACACGTGGGGGGAGACACGATTCCGGGAGCCCCGCCGGACGCGCGAGCAGCACTGCCACGTCCCGTGATGAGACGCGCACCAACCCCTTGGAGAAGTGCGCGACACGTGCTGCTCTGTCACGGATTTGTCCACGATGAACCCCTCATCGTGGACAAATCCGTCGACAAATCCGTGACAGAGCAGCACGTGTCGCGCATACACCGGGGCTGTGAGCACGAGATAGAACCGCGGCGCCCAGACCGCGTGCTCTCAGCCCGAGCCACAAACCAAACACGCACAGACGAACGCAAGAGCCGCACGGAGTGATTTAATCCTGGTTTAGTCCAGGTCTAGACCTGGTCCAGTCCTAGTTTAGTCCAGGGCTAGTCCAGCTTTAGACCTGGTTTAGTTCTGGTCTAGACCTGGTTTAGTTCTGGTCTAGACCTGGTTTAGTTCTGGTCTAGACCTGGTTTAGTCCACGTTTAGCCCTGGTCTAGTCCCTTAGCCAATCAGGACACAGAACACAATGTCCTGATTGGCATTTTTTGGCTATAAAAAAAATGTTACACTATAAAAAAAAATTTAAAAAAAAAAATCCGCGAAACAGCGAGGGCGCGAACAGTGAACCGCGATAGAGCGAGGGTTCACTGTATTCGTAACGTGTCCTACGTAATGAACATCAGGGACATTTTGGTGTTAAATCCATGTGAAGTTAACAACCTCACAAAAACTTTTTTTTTTTGATGACCAACATCTCTAACAAGCTTCTACAGTCACGTCAAATAGTTTTTAGTCTCCCTTTTAATTTCTTATTTATGTATTTATTTTAGTATTATTTATTTTGTATTCATTTATTTATTTATTTTAGTATTTTTCAATTTTATTTTTATGTAGTGTATTATTTATTTTCTATTTATTTATTTATTTAAGTTTTTTTAAAACATTATTTTTATATATTATTTATTTTCTATTTATTTTTATTTAGTTAGTTATTTATTTTATTTTATTTTTATCTATTATTATTTTTATGTAGCCTCTTATTTATTTTGACAGACTGGTTAACTCAATGTCCACTATAAAGGACACAAATGAGCTGAAATGCTGCATTGGCCAGGTTTCCAGGTTTTATTTTGTGAAAAGGTTCCCGGATGCTCCTGGTATAATAGGAATAGTTTGACGCGCAGACTCGCGCTCTGGTGGCACCGCGCGGAGCCTGGAGGACTTGGATACTTGAGATCAGGGAGAGCTCCTGCGCGCGCCTCTGTCCCGGGTCCGGATCAGGATGCACTCGGGCAAACGGGGACTGGTGGCACCTCAAAACACTTTTCTGGAAAACATTGTCCGTCGCTCCAGCGGTGAGTCTCTTTAAGAAACATCTGCTTTCATTTAAGACAATTAGCCTACAACAAGACTACAGTTCATCAAGACTAATACAACAGATTAAAAAAAACAAAACAGTAAACTTATATAAATAGCCTGTTACATCCAATATTCACTTTTAAATGTTTTTCCCCCACAAAAAAGCTCAAACTACAAGAAGTAAGATGATAAACCTATGTGAGTTGTTTTGCCTTATTTTGTAGTAGACATGTTTTTAATGAGAATAAATGAGATGAAAGCATTTAAGGATAGTTTATTTATTTATGAATAGTTTTTGAAAGCTACTAAACAGCTATTGGAGCCATTTGGACCAGCAGCTGCCTTCTTTGATTTATGCTAATAATTTCACTTTGATAAAATAAAGGCCTGTATAAAGTGTAAAGAATAAAACAACAGAAAAGTCCATTATCTCTTCATAATGTTATTGTCAGTAAAATGTTTTTTCTCAGACCTGTGCAAATCGGGCTGGAGAACTTTGCTGCCTCTCATTCATTTTTAATCAACATTAAGATTTAAACATAAACATTTTTTTTATTAACTGTTAAATGGCCTCAGCTTCTTGTTTCTGGTTTGAACTACCATACTTTGAGACATTTTCTCTATGGTATAGCCTACATGTACAAACGAGTGAACAATACATTTTTGCAAATTATTCTGAAATGTTTCTATATAAAGATATTTAAAGTAAGTGACAAAAGTATGAATATAACGTTTAATATGAATGGTAAATATAATAATGTTGTTTTTTATTATTGTTAATACTTAGACACAATGTATGGCAAAAGGAGAAATTCAATTTTTCAACTGGACAAAAGTTTATTTGGTCAAATACGTTTTGCAGCTCATCCAAGCGTCTTCAGTTCTTTAAAAGCTGTAGTTGCATAATCCTGGTCAGTTGTGCCTCCGCTTGCTTCTTTAGATCCCACTGGTGCAGTATGCGTCTTCATTAAACCATAATTATATTGTAATTATCTCATATTGGGGTTTTTTGCCTCAGAGACCAGTTTCATTTTGGGAAATGCACAGATCGTGGAGTGGCCAGTTGTTTACAGCAACGATGGCTTCTGCAAACTGTCTGGGTACCACCGAGCCGAGGTCATGCACAAGAGCAGCACATGCAAGTAAGTCTAATGAGTAATTAGCCCAAAAACACTCACCAATTTAGTACCACTAATAGATGGTCCTCCTATGAGAGGTTAAAATGTATTCTCCATTTTTTGGTGTAACAAGATCATTTTATTTTGCATGTTTGTATATGTAGATAACTCCACTTTTTTCTAATTAAACATGAAGTGCTAAATATTAATAGGTTTTATTTAGCAATCATTATGATAAATTGACCTAATACTGTAGTCTTTAGTGGTGCCTTGTAAATTTAGATGATATTGTCCTCTTTCAAAAAAGTCTTGACATGAGACCCAACCTTAACCCCTGTTTTTCTAGTTGCCAAAGCATCCTTTTCCTACCTGACTATCTCATGAGGAAAAATATAGTTTTATAGTTATAATCTATATATTATAGTTTTATAAAGGTGCTATAAAGCATTAATTTAACATGGACAAATACTGTATTAATTTGCCATTCCTTCATTATATTTTAAGCAGTGTATTTTGGAGCATTTTTTTAAGAAAGTGTGGAGACCAAAAGTTATAGGTGAATAACTTAAACAGTAATATAACATGTCATATTTGTATTTCTATCATTGCAGCTTCATGTATGGTGACTTGACTGATAATATGACTATTGACAAAATCAGGGAAACCTTTGACAATTATGAATCCAACTTCTACGAGGTTCTGCTTTACTCTAAAAACAGTGAGTGATCATTGTACTGAAAGTTAAGTTTGTACAATAATTTCTTGGTCTCTCTCGATAATGTGGCATATCTATTCTCTACAGGGACTCCAATATGGCTTTACATGCAGATCGCCCCAATCCGAAATGAAAACGACAAAGTTGTGCTTTTCCTCTGCACCTTCAGGGACATTACTCTTTTTAAACAACCAATCGAGGATGACTCCACGAAAGGTGAGAAAGTCAGTGTTTGTTTACCATTCATTGCAGCCACCATCTGAATAAACAACAATTAGCCACGCAAGATTGAACTTTAAAATCAGACGCACTGTATTTTTACATATATGACAATCTTGAAATGATACTGCACATTGAACAAACATATTGTGTTTTGAAAGTATGGTTAATTTAACACAGTAGAGTCATATAGGAATCTGTCCCCAGCCATTGCCACTTACATTCTTCAAACAGCTGTCCAGGTGTTGTGAGCGCGGTTCACTGCTCACTTGTCTCGGTAGGCCTGCACTGTGCCAAGTCCCTCTGAGACTTAAGCATACATCAAGCAGAAAATAAAGAACACTCCAACCACTCAGGAATAGCTCTGAAAATACAGCTTACACTTAAGAGATGTTTAAAACATATTCAACTTTGCCTGACATGACATTTTGACTGATAAGAAGCAAAAATAAATATGTAAAGTCCTCATATCAATATACTGTACCTAAAAATGTTAAAGGGCCCATCTATAGATTGTATAAAAAGTGGACTAAGTGAGCATGACATCACCCACAGCGTTCAGCGCCACTCAAATTAAGCTTGCGATGCTCGTGGTTACAGGAGCGAAGCCAGGCTCTATATAACGCTACATATTAAATATTTTCAGCTTTGGAATTGCCCGTCTCTACTGAACTGAAGGTAAAAGGTGGAGCTGTTAATTAGAAAATAACTACATGACATCACAAGGTGGAACAGAGCATTTTGAGCTTTTGAGATATAGACAGAAGGATTACTCAAACATAAATGAAACACCACTCCAAGTATGTTTTTGATGAGGTAGCAACATTATAACATGGCTTAAAGCTCACAAGACTCCTTTTTGTGTAATACAGGACCTATATTTGTGTAATATAGACCTATATTTTATAACAGTGGTCGCAAGCTTCCTGCCCCAATGACTTTGTGAAGAAGGGGTCAATAGCTGTGAAGAAATCATATCTTAACCGTAACTAGTTCCAAGCCCGAGGAAAGTGACAGATTGCATCTGGTATATAACCTCTTATAAACCATGCAAAATCAATGTGCTCTTAACTAACACATATGGGGAAGATGATTTGCTGTTTCCCAGAGGGGAAAACCATGGATAATCAAAGATGATCAAATGTTTTGATTCTCATATTTTTTATTAATCCTTAACTGATTCTTTTAACAAGGTAACACTTTTAATTTGGATTATTTTTGAAATACCTATAGGATGGACAAAGTTTGCCAGACTGACCCGAGCTCTAGCCAGCAATCGAAACGTGGTGCAGCAGCTCGCACCCATAAGCAAAGCAGAGGTCAACCACAAACCATCTCGATTAGCCGAGGTGAGATTTTTATTTCAAAAGACATATAGGCCTGAGTGTACAGGTGTACCTGCTGATCTATGTTTTTATTATTGTGATGTGTGATATGTGTAAGATTTGTTTTTCAAATGTAAAGTACAAAATATGAATTAATTGCACAGCACTACTTTTAGAAAACGTAGTCTGTCAATGGTAAAACTGAAAACACTTGTCTTCTCTAGGTACTGCAGCTGGGATCAGATATTCTTCCTCAGTACAAACAGGAAGCCCCCAAGACCCCGCCCCACATCATCCTGCACTACTGTACCTTTAAGACCACTTGGGACTGGGTCATTCTCATCCTCACCTTCTACACTGCCATCATGGTCCCTTACAACGTCTCCTTCAAAACCAAGCAGAACAACATTGCCTGGCTGGTGGTGGACAGTGTGGTGGATGTGATTTTCCTGGTGGACATTGTACTAAACTTCCACACCACCTTCGTGGGTCCAGCCGGAGAGGTCATCTCTGATGCCAAACTGATACGAATGAATTACCTCAAGACCTGGTTTGTTATTGACCTGCTGTCCTGTTTGCCCTACGATATCATCAACGCCTTTGAGCATGTGGATGATGCAAGTGCTACACATATTCTTAAAAACACTGTCAAGAATTGTGTTCGGTATAATCACTCCAAAAGTAAATGAATATTGGTTTTGTTTTAGGACTTCTTATCTGGATCTGGAAACCTACGTGACCCAAACAGCATTCACAGGAACATCACCAGGACAGAAGACTCGGTCCTCCCTGTAAGTCACTTATATGTGCATGTGCAATATTATTTTACAGTTTCTATCAGTGTTATAATGTATATTTCTGTCCAAATTCAATATTCAGATTATGGTCAGCAATATCTTTTGTTTAAACTTGCACTATGTAACCATGTATGTACAAATAAATGTGTCTTGCCTTGTTTCCATGCAGATATTATTGCTTTGCTGTGAATATTACACAATATGGCATTTTAGTTATTTCTTGTATTTTTCAATTACAATATCATCTATAACAATGTCATCTCCATGGCAAGTGGCTGACCCTGCACCAGAAAAGTTACATTGTGCCCCTTTTTAATGTCTAAATTGCTAAATGGGAAAAATACATAACCACAATGACACTAGTTGCAAGAGAGGTTATGAAATAATTCTGTATAAACATATTAATCTCTATCCTTGTATTTTCTTAGGGTTTGAGCAGCCTTTTCAGCTCCCTAAAGGTGATCCGCCTGCTGCGTTTGGGTCGCGTTGCCCGGAAACTGGACCACTATCTTGAGTACGGCGCGGCAGTCCTGGTGCTTCTGGTGTGTGTCTTTGGCCTGGTGGCCCATTGGCTCGCCTGCATTTGGTACAGCATCGGAGACTATGAGATAATGGACGAAGCCACGAACAACATTAAGAAGGACAGCTGGCTCTTTCAACTGGCTGAGAGCATCGGAGCCCCGTACCGCTACAACATCACCGGGACGGGGAGATGGGAGGGAGGGCCCAATAAGCACACACTCTATGTGTCCTCTCTGTACTTCACTATGACCAGCCTCACCACCATCGGGTTTGGGAACATCGCACCGACCACTGATGGAGAGAAGATCTTTTCAGTGGCGATGATGATGGTTGGGTGTAAGTATTCACTCAGTGTTTAAAGGTCCTATATTACGTTCTCTATAACCCTTTATTATTAGTGTGTCTACATCTCCAAAGCTTAAAATGCTCTGTTCCACCTTGTGATCTCATGATAACCTCAAGTTAACAGCTACCTTTTACCTTTTACCTTTTGTTTATTAGAGATTGGAAATTCCACATCTGAAATTATCCAAATGATTCTAGTGAAGGTGTATGGATTTTAAAAACACAGTGGAGCACCTCCTGTAATGCCATTTGACATCATAAGGAGGAACAGCATGTTTTCTGTTTCAGAGAAGAACTCAGCCTAAATATGCAGGGTTTGTGTGTTAAACATGTATAAATGAAACAAAACACAATTCCAGGTATGTTATAATTATAAAATTAAAATAGTTAATATGGGCCCTTTAAAATTGCTTCGGGTAATTTTATTGGCCTATGAATGGGGCTGAAGAGTAGGAGAGACATTCAGCAAATTGACTGAGCCACGAATTCACATTGTGGATGGCACAGACATAAACTGTGCCCAAATTCAAACAAAATCTTTGTTGCTATGCATTGCAAAAATGCGAATGTCAAGTAAGTTCAAATTACTTAACCAACCTGTATATAAGAACATTTTTTACTACTCAAAAGAAAAAAGCTGATTTAACTAATATTACTCTACTCATATCTAATCTTGCTCCACTTACAACATAAAACAACTTATTCTGTGGCAAGTAACTATATGGAAAAAAAGAAAAACTGCCGTGTCCTTAGGGCAGACACTTCACCCACATTGCCTAGTATAAAAGTGGTAAAGTATAATAGTGTTGTTGGTGGTGGTGGTGTGGAGTGAATGCATAATGCTCCGTAATGCGGAATTATTATTATTATTAAATATGAAGCAATTTTTACTTTTTAACAGCATCTGTGGTACATAACTGGTACATAAAGTCCCACTGCTGTAGTGTCGATATAGTACATAGACACAGCAGGGGTTGCAGAGTGGTTAGCCTTTCTGTATCTCAGAAAAAACATGTCCTACTGTGAGTTCTGCCATCCACATTATTCAAAGAGCTGAAAATAACTGGTAACATTTCCATGATTCATTTATAATTTTAGCTGCATTACAAACAATGAAAGAACAAAAAAGCTTTAAGTGGCAAAAAGAATAGAAATATTTAGAAAGATTTATCTAAAATGTTTTAACAACAAGCTTGTTGTCACTTGTCTCACAATGACTTCCACTAAAAGCCGAACACTGCTTCTCCTGGTAACCCGTGGCAACGCCTGTAATGTTCAATGTTTATTGTTTATATTGGACAGATTTGTCAAGTGCAGTTATATTCATTCTTCTCCAAAGCACTTAAGTCACTTTTTTCTTCTTCAGTGGACAGTGTTTTTTCTTCTTCAGTGGACACGACCAACCACCTTGACAGTTCACATAAATCAGATTAGAGAACAAAAGAACAGCAGCTCCTAGATTTTGTACTGAGTGCCTCATGGAGCTAGAATATTAGGAAGAAGAAATGCAATTGTGATTTGATTTGTTATTTATGTTTTAATAATATGATATTAATCCAAAGTTCATATTTTAAACTAGAGCTGGGTCCCTCACGATTTGATACGATACTCGATACACGGCGGCTCACAATATTATCACGATACATGCGATAATCAATGTAATGCACATGATGCTCTATGATATATTGCTGTTTTTAAGAACTATGTACATTTTTGCAACATTTGTTAAACCACTACTTGTGCAAAGAAATACATATATTTTGAACATCAAAAAGTGAATATGTCAAGTGTACGTTTCCTTTCACTAAATAAGCAACAGCAGCAACAGCAGCCCATGATAATAATACTGTATCAGCAAATTTAGTATCCCAATATATCGGTATTTTGATATTTTTGCACACTCCTTTTTTAAATTAATCCAGGAGAATTGACAAAAATAAAAACAACTGACAGACTGATACAACAATCCCATTTCTGAACATTTGTATATTTCTTAACTACAGGGTTTGCAGTTTTTGTGCGGAGTAAGACAGGGCATTTTGTTTATTTGTGGAGAATTATTATAACATTCAAATTGCAATTTTCGAGTCGATTGTGATTAATCATGCTTCCCTGATGTGCAAACCCCAACCCCAAATGAAGGGTAGTCCACCAAAACATGCCATGGTAACCCCAGAAAGAAAAGGCACACGGAAAGAAGAAGATTTGAATACATTGATGAGATTAGAACATGCTGAGCGCTCCAGAGGATTATAGATAGCATTTTAACTCGTTTGACATTAGGGAAATGAATAAGTTATAAAGACATTAAAATTAATGATCAGGACCTGGTTAAGGAAAAATAAGTCATTTATGTTTTTACAGTTTGTTGTGACCCTTTGAGGATGATTCTATAATATAAATAAATTATGAATCACGAGGCATAGTGCTACTATATGAATACACAAAGCTCCCCCTTTTTATCAAGGGGCCGCACATAACATTATATTATTAGATGACGGCATATATCTCTATATAACTTAAGCAAATTAGGATATAGGATTATATGTGTGTGTTATATGTTATATGTGTGTGTATTGAATATATACGTAAAATATCTGTAGTCTTCAGTTTTCTTTTACCTTTTGTTCAGTAGAGATTGGCAATTCCTGAGCTGAAATTACCAAAATTATTGTAGTGAAAGGTGAATGAAACAAAACACAACAACAGGTATGTTTCTGATGAGGAAACAACATTATACCAGAAAATAGCATATGGGCCCTTTAATCAAGACCTTTGAAAGCAGATTTGAGAACACTCCTGATCTTTATTTAAAATCATGTCTGAATATTTTGATCAAGATAATGTAGAAACTACCATAACAGCCAAATAAATGATCCACTTTTATTATGTTTTATGAGCAAATCAAGGCAGGATAATGGCTTGTTATGGGTTTTGTAATTTTACACAGTAGTTGTTGCTTCAGTGTTTTTCCTTTGGTCACAAAAGGACTTACAGGGCAAACCCATTCATGGCCTTTATATTGCCCTGATGCACTCATCTGCTCTTAATGTGCTGACCCAACCTCCTACAGGAGCCCAAACACTCTGGATGCCTTCACTCTCACAATGGAGATTATAATGCATCCGATGGGCTGCAGGCTACAACTGCTGCCAGTAATGCAGTGTAGTATGGTATCGACCCAGACTGGGCAGATGCTGAGATATGGCATTGCAGTAAAGGTCCTATATTACACAAACTTGACTCTTGTGAGCTTTTAGCCACATTATAATCTTGTTACCTCATCAAAAACATAGCTGGAGTTGTGTTTTGTTTCTTTCACACATGTTATTCCAAGGCTGAAAGTTTAAAAACACAGTGGAGCACTTCCTGTATTACCACATCACAAGGTGGCATTTTCTACTTGAGAAGAACTCAGGCTAAATATTCAGGGTTTGAGTGTTAAACATGTGTGAATGAAACAAAACACAACTCCAGGTGTGCTTAAAATACAGATCAGAAAATAGAGTAATATGGAACCTTTAAAATATCAGGTGAATATGTCAGATACAGTGGGGGTAGTATTTAGTTATATTTACTCAGTTAAATTGGCAAGTTTTCTGACGACATATTTTGAATGACAGTGCTAAATCATTTGAACATTTGGGCTCTTTACATGTTACATTCAGATAAGATTTTTTTTATGCATATCATTTTTGTGTAGATCTATTCTTTGAAAATGACAGAATATGTGCATTATTTTATGTTTTGTCTGTCCATTTATCTTCTTATATATCAGATTTTAAATATTTTAAATCTCCAATACTATTATCTAATCTTATCTTATTTAATTTTATGTAATACTACTATCGCTACTTTTTACTTTTAGGCCAATAATAATATTATTTGAAAGTAACATTACTCTTACTTGAGTACACGTTTTTGTTATTCTTCCCTCCTCTGAGGATATATACTATAAGTGCTT
Organism: Paratrypauchen microcephalus; assembly: GCA_036785185.1. Taxonomy (NCBI): domain Eukaryota; kingdom Metazoa; phylum Chordata; class Actinopteri; order Gobiiformes; family Gobiidae; genus Paratrypauchen; species Paratrypauchen microcephalus. The sequence goes on from JAVJIX010000003.1 coordinate 5,595,039, forward strand.
CATGCATTTGTAAGAAGAGTTCAACTGTAACTTATATTTAGCCTGTTAAGTAAGCTCCAGCTCTTTGTATTTACTACAGCCTCAGTGAATCAGACCTCTGGGGAGAGTTTAGGATGAGTTTTGTTCATGATAAAAAGTTACATCTCCAACCCTGCTCCGTGAAGCTCTGTCTGACGGGAAATAATATTTCTTCTTAACAATACGGTTGTCACAGCAAATTATCTGTCATCTAAAATATGTGGGGCTATGTGAAATTGTCCCTCATAGTCTTCCTTACCTCCCATCTGGTGCATTAAACTTCCTGTTTATGACCATTCAGAAGATATAAGATTTAGCAGGCCTGTCCTGATAAATATTATATCGACTTATAATTCAATATATGAAACCTGTAACAATATATTTTGGGGCTCAGTATTTATCGTGTGTACAATTTCTTTGCAAAAGTGGGGAGATATTTGCTATTTCTGTCTAATAAGGTATGGTTATCAATTCTTTCTGTTATCGATGTGTTGCAGCTCAAGCCTTTTAATGATACTGTTTTTGTGTAAGTGGAATAAGGTAGTTTCAGTATTATTGTTTAAGGCCATATTTCTCTGTAGTGATATATCATGCTTCAAAAGGTGTTATTGGGACAGACCTAATATTTCGTTTTAACTGTTTATTCCTATGGCAATGGGGCTAAATGTTCATCTCTCTGAAACCTATGATAAATACAATTACAGAATAATTACAGAATAAAACAAAGCACTCAGCTGCTCAATATGCACTACTAAATTACTAAGAAAGGTGCACTGTGTAACTTTTCTGGCGGGGGGGTCCATGCTTTTCTGTGTGGATATGTTATTCGTTTGTCAGGAATGTTTCACAGTATGGTATTAAACCTTTCTATTTTCATGGAAAAACAGATCAATATATTGGTAAGATCTGTAGAGAAACAATCCTGCTCACAGTCAGAATACCTGTTCTAGGTATTTTTGAGCTTTAAAACCACCTGTTATTTAATAAATGTAAGGCAGAACTGTTGAATGTCATACTGTGGAACATTCCAGGCAGAGCAATGAATGAGGTGATGGACCCCATACCAGTAAAGGTCCTAAAATACTATAATTTTTCATGTTCACATTTAGTAGATGTGACAATGAGTATTCAATTTAGCATTTTCACTAAAATGTCATAACCACTTACTGTACAGTATTACATTGTACAGTCGCTATTTTAATCCTGCGCCCCTGATAAACACAGTTACTGTAATAGCTTCACCTTTTGTGTGACTTCCTCCACTGGCAGGCCTATTTCAGAGTCACGCCTGCAGTTCATGTGCTCCTGTCTGTCCCGTTTGACCTAAGCTGTGTGTAAAGTGATGCAACAGCAGGACAGAGTTAAATGTGAACTGACAACCCTACTTTACGCTCCCCGCTCTCCCCAAGTAAACAGGCCTCTTCACGGTATAACTTCAATCACCAGGATCATTCAGTCCAAAGGCAGTGTCACATTTGGTTATGGTCACTAAATATCCCACTACAAATACACTAATTGTGTGCAGCAACCAGCAATACAAGAAAGGGAGAGTTTGCCTGAGGGCCTGGACAGACATTGAGCCTTCATGTTGGATCTTCTAACCTCTGTGATCTCTTCCTGTATATGCTGCTACTAACTGGAGTGATTGTTAAACCCCCTTGTATACTTATATTATATACTCGCAAGCTCTTTGAGAACATAGCCTTCTCTAGGCATTTGCATTTTCCAACCTAATTAACTTGAATTATTGATGTTGTTGTCAGGGTAATTAACTTAAGAAACATGTTACTGAAGTTTGAATGTAGTGGTAACACAAAGGTTGTGTTTATATTATGTCATGACATTCTGCTGGGACCATTGTTTAAAATGGTTTTGGAGGACTCATGATTTTAATATATATTTAGTGTCAAGTACAGATGTTTTGACTGGTTTATGACTAAAATAATTTAAGGATGGGTAAAAATTGATTGATTTTTTTTGTACAGATTGTGTCTATTTTGTCTATTTCTCATGGAATATAGAAAAGCAATGAAGAGGTTGCTGATAAAATTATATTATATAAGAGAAAATAATGTTTTACTAATGAGAAAAGTAAAATTGTGACCTTAACTACAACTTAACTTTGTGGGCGTCTCCATGGATTATAATATATTGATACTGATATCTGAAAATTCTGTTGCAATGATCTGATGTACGGCTAAATTACCCTGACTGACATGCTTTTTTTCTTTTGGTTTAAGCTCTTCTCTATGCAACCATCTTTGGAAATGTCACCACGATTTTCCAGCAAATGTACACAAACACAAACCGCTACCACGAGATGCTTAACAACGTGCGGGACTTCCTCAAACTCTACCAGGTCCCTGAGGGTCTGAGCGAGAGAGTCATGGACTTCCTTGTGTCCACATGGGCCATGTCTAAAGGCATTGATGCAGAAAAGGTACTCCACTATACAGGCAATTCAGTACAGCGTTAGTAAGTGCATGAAAACCAAATACCATAAATTCCACAAATTTATATTTAAAAAAAATTGGTTGTCAGAGAACAGAATAAACTTTTTTTTGGTCAAAGAACAGAATAAACTTTTGAGAGTGAGTGAGTCCAGATCCTGGAGAAATAACACAAAAAATTAATTTCATTTCATTTTGCTCCATACTATATTTTAATGTTGCATTTCAGTGTGTTTCAGTGTTACAAACATCTAAGCCATTTTAAACCATAACCATTATAGTAAATCATTAAAAAGTCACACACTGTAGACCCCAGGAAAAATAGCTATTGCTGCGTTAATAGTTAACGGGGATACAGAATAAAGAATGAACACAAAATTCTGCTATGTGACTACCTTAAGGGCTGTAATTATTCTGTATCGTGTATTTTCCTCTGTGCTCTGTGGCAGGTCCTCTCCATTTGCCCCAAAGACATGCGAGCGGACATCTGTGTGCACCTGAACAGACAGGTGTTCAATGACCACGCTGCGTTCCGATTGGCCAGTGACAGCTGCCTGCGCTCTCTGGCCGTGGAATTCACCACCACACACTGTGCTCCAGGGGACCTCATCTTCCACATCGGCGAGAGCGTGGACACCCTCTGCTTTGTGGTGTCGGGGTCACTCGAGGTTATTCAGGACGATGAGGTCATTGCAATACTTGGTAAATGCACTTTTAATATTATGAGAACAGTAAATATTTGTAAAACTATGCTTGTATGAGGTTATTTTAATCCCCAGTACCTTTACCCAAATGTTAGCTAATACCTACTGATTTCAAGGTCAATGGATTTGTTTCATGTGCATTAAGTCTATAATATTAAGATAAGATAAGAGAAATTAACTTGCCACAGTAGCTCCAGGCAGTTTAGTGCAAAGAAAGTTAGAACAAAAAAGCGCATGCAGATAAGATAAGTAATAATAAAATAAGTAAATAAGAATATAGAAAAGAATTGCACATTTAGACTCTATAGTGGAGTTATACTGATAGGGGGGATGAAGGATCTGTGGTAGCGCTCCTTCTTGCACTGGGGGTGCCTGAGTCGGCTGCTGAAGGAGCTGCTCAGCTCCTCTACAGTCCGGTGCAGAGGGTGAGAGGTGTCATCCATGATGGATGTAAGTTTGGCCAGTACTCTCCTCTCAGCCACCTCCTCCACAGAGGACAGAGGACAGCCCAGGACAGAGCTGGCCCTCCTGACCATCTTCCTGTCCCGCTCTGTGCCGCTTGGGGCCCAGCAGACGACAGCGTAGAGGAGAGCAGCACCACAGAGTCATAAAAAGTCTTGAGCAGAGGCCTGCACACTCCAAAGGACCTCAGTCTCCTCAGGAGGTGGAGGCGACTTTGGCCCTTCTTGGCCCTACTTGTATTCCATAGTATGGCATTACTTATCTATCTCCATAGAGACAAGCAGGTGATGCCACCAGCCCAAGTCCACAGGTCAGTGGAGAAGCAAGCCTTCTCACATTAAGAATGTTTTCAAGGTATTTTTGAGCAATAAAAACACATATAAATAAATAAATACTATAGGATAGTATTTATTGCTGTGGAACATTCAAGTCAAAACAGTCTCTATGCCGACAAACAGCTGATGGATTCCCTCACCAGAAAAGTAACCCAATGTACCTTTAATGAATTTCAGCTCCATAACATTGAAACCTCCTCTCTCTGTTTCACTTGGTCCATGCAGGCAAGGGGGATGTCTTTGGAGATGTGTTTTGGAAGGAGAGCACTCTGGCCCGGGCCTGTGCCAATGTCCGTGCCCTGACCTACTGTGACCTCCACGTGATCAAAAGAGACGCGCTGCTCCGAGTCCTGGAGTTCTACACTGCCTTCGCCAACTCCTTCTCCCGCAACCTGCTTCTCACCTGTAACCTACGCAAACGGGTAGGACTGATTCTCCACATGAAAGATTTTTAATAGCTTATTTATTAGCAACAGATAATATAAATGGACCAAACTGACTGGTGTTTATACTATTGATACTTTGCAGTGAAATCATGCTGGGGGTGCATTAATGCATTTCTATTAGTGGAATCTTCATCAGTTACCACGGTGACACAATGTACACAATCTCAGACAAAAAAGTTTTAAATCATTGAAAACTCAAAAAACAAAAAACAAAAAAAAAATAGATTTAAACAACACATTTTCAGGAGTCTGTGATCAATACAAGTGTTCATGGTCCTGTTTAGGTGTTGGATTTTAAACAAAAAAGGTGAAAGTGATGGTGAAAAGTGAAAGGTGAAAGACTGTTGGCTAATGCTGGGTGAGAGACTTGTTTAACACCAAATCAGTTCTTAATGGTGAGATTGTGTTAAAGTAAAGCTCAGATTAAAGTTTAATAAAGATTCAAAGAGAGCAGAACCTACTGTTAGCTTCACACCCCTATGAAATGTTGATGACATTAGCATGAATCTATTTTTAATTATAGTAAAAGAAATTCAATTTGTCAACTGGACAAAGTTTATTTGGTTGAAGACATTTCGCAGCTCATCCAAACTGCTTCGTCAGTTCTGGTTAGAGTGCTGATGGACATTGCTTTTATCTAGCTTCAGGGAGGAGCTAACGATAATGAAATTACTCTGAAACTATCACCTCTTTGTTTTACAGTTTCTGTCTGGGCTCTTGTTTAGCATACCCATTCTGTATCATAATGAGTGTTTTCACACCTCTGGACCTGACCTGGCTAGTAGCCCTATTGTTTTCTTTGTTTGTTTTGATTTAGGTTTGAGAATGGAATTATAAATGGGAGACAAATAGTGTCTGACCCCTCCATTCCTGTTCAAGGAAGGATTCTCTTTTTTGACAAACCAGTTCTTTTCTCTGGCTAAGATCTGTACCTCACTGTCCTCAAAGGAGTGGCCCGTGGCTTCTAGGTGGAGATGTACGGCAGACTGAGGTCCACTCTGGCACGCCTGTTGATGTTGGTACATCCTCTTGTGAAGTGGTTGTTTTGTTTCTCCATTGTAGCGATCACTGCAGTCTTCACTACACTGAATGGAGTAGACCACATTGCTTTGTTTGTGGCTCAGTGTTTTGTCCTTTGGGTGAACCAGTGTTTGTCTTAAAGTGTTTGTGGATTTGAAATAAACTGGGATTTCGAGCCAATGTGTTGTCCTTGGCATCTTCATGGGTGAATTTGATGTTCGGACCTACAGAACTGATATGTGCAGTAAAAGGTTCCAAATCTTGAATTTTGATTTTTGAAAAATTATTATCAACATAACGATACCAGTGTGTGGGTGGAGTGCCTGGATATGAGGCTAAAGCCAAGTTAGCCATGATCAGGGAGAACGGTGAGCCCATCGCACAGCCGTGGATTTGCCTGTGGAAGTTTCCTCTGAACTGGAAATAGGTGGTATTCAAACACATTTCCAGCAGTTGGCAGATTTGGTCAGGTGAAAGTTTGGTTCTCTCTTCTAGCTTGGAATCCTGTAGTAGTCTCTTTCTCGCTGCTTCAACAGCTACCGCTGTGGGGATACAAGTGAAAAGAGAGGTTACATCAAAGGAAACCATTGTCTCATCCCGAGCAAACTGGAGAAACTTAACTTTGTTTACAAATTTGGCTGTGTTCTCAATATGGTGCTGTCCACCAAAGGAGCCAAGATGGTTTTTAGGTGTTTGGCCATGTTGTATGTGATGGAGTCAACGTTACATACAATGGGTCTGAGTGGTACTCCTTGTTTGTGAATCTTAGGGAGGCCATAGATGCAATGGATGGCGTCACCAGGGTACAGTCTGTAATACAGCTGTCGATTAATGACGTCTTCCTTCTCCAACTTCTGCAAGCAATCAATGATCTTCTTTTTGTACCCATTGGTGGGGTCCCATTTCAGTACTTCGTATGTTGTCGTGTCACTGAGTAGGCTGTTCACCTTAGCCTCATAATCAGCTGAGTTCAGGATCACCGTGCATCTCCCTTTGTCCGCAGGCAGGATGTTGATGCTCTGGTCCCTCTCTAGAGCAATGATGGCCTTCCTTTCCTCTGGTGTTACGTTGGAGGGTGGAAATTTAGCATTGCTCAGTACAGCTGTTACTTTCAGTCTAAGGTCTCCAGCTTCTGTCTCTGTGAGCTTGCAGTTTCCGCTGCCGTGATGTAGTCCACTGTAGGGATGTGGTTAGGAGTTGCAGAGAAATTCAGTCCTTTGCAAAGTACTTCTTTCTCTGTCTTAGTGAGTACTCGGTTGGAAAGATTTTTCACCGATTGGCTTGGTTTATCCTCCTTCCTTTTGTCACTCCGATCCTTGAGGTTATTTTGATGTTGATTTTGGAGTTGCGCAAACTTCCTAATGTGCCGCTCTTTGGTTTTGTGTTGTCTCAACTGACCCGAAGTATGAAGTAATTTTTAATTATAGTTAATGCTTCAATTACAAACACTGTGTAATAGAAAAAATATATATATAATAATAATAAGAAGAAATACATTTAATTCTGAAACATATGAGCGCTTGTTCTGCCCCTCAAAATTGGAGTGCACTAATCTACAATTGGTTTAAAAAAAAACCCTGACCAATTATTGAAAATAGGCCTAAATCTGTATTGTAACTGATATTCGTGATTATGATTTTTGTTCATAACTGAGCTGCGCAAGCATAGATATGTAGTCTCATAGTTCCAAGTATACAGTGTTAATGATAAAATGATCATTATATCATCTTCCTATGGGATGAAAAATGCATGAATAGTTAATGAACATTATCCAAGGAAAGCAAAAATGAACTGACTGTAGTGACGCAGTAGAAGACTTTTGCACATCTGTAATATATGTAAATGTATGTAACAAAAAACACATCAAATGAACTTGAATATACACAGACACATTGTGCAATATTTATGTTTTTATGCTTAAAATATAGTCATATATATTCATTGTAAATAAGAGACATTTATTATTAATTTGTATGACATTTGTGTACACTATGGCCTCAGCTACAAACTTTATTAAAACAAGTATCTGTATTTATATTGCATTGTAATTTTACATTGAATGTGACCTGTACAAAAGATAATGGAAATCAAGTTAACCAAATGACAAATGAAACATGACTTTTCCTTACTACTTTTAGTATAAAGTACAGTAACAATGTACAGGGTTTGTCAAGAAATTGGAGAATAATTCAAAAGCCTTCTGGGCTCTGATGCATTATTGACCTATTTACAATTTCCCTTGTGCTTTGCCTTTCTCATGTCTTTAATATTTCAGCACTCATGGACTGTGTGCGTTTAATGCTCGCTGTATTGACGTACTGCTCAGACTGTTCCTGTGGTGTCCTGACAGGTCATCTTCAGAAAGATCGCAGATGTGAAGCGGGAGGAGGAGCGCCAGAGGACCGAGGTGGCACTCTCCATCCCCGACGACCACCCTGTGCGGAAACTGTTCCAGAGGTTCAGGCAGCAGCGAGACAGCAAGACCTCGGACGGACAGACCCTCATCGAGTCTTACTGTGACCACAACTGCATCCAAGTGGAGCCACATCACCATGACAACACTGACAACAACAGTACCACGACCCATGGGTCTCTGGCCCATAGAGAAGCACAGGGTCAGGAGAGCGCAGCTAAGCCCCCTGCAGAAGGTTCTGGAGCCCAGAGCCCTGTCCCAGGCCCAGAGGAGGCAGTGTCACTGCGAGGGGGGGCCAGGGGGTGGGCCAAGTTTAAAAGTGCTCCTTCAGCGCCTCCTCCTGCACAGAAACAGTCCGAGCTTAAGCTAGAGCAGACTGCACCCACTACTAAGACCCAGGACCCAGAGGGCAGTGGGGACACGGGGGGTGCAGAGAGTCTCAGTGCTGTGGAGGAAACCAGCGCACTGCACAAAACAGACTCCTGTGACAGCGGCATCACTAAGAGCGACCTGCGCATCGACCGAGTGGGCGATTCCCGGAGCTCCTTTGAGCGCAGCCCCATCGAGCGCAGTCCGATGGAGGTGTCTTTAAAACAGTCTTTTGTCTCGTCCCTGTCCGAGCACAGCCAGCTGCAGAGCTCTCTGCAGGAGGCCAGAGCGGAGCTGAAGGGGGACATCCAGAGGCTGAGTGGCTGTATGTCTGTGCTGGAGCTACAGGTGGGGCAGATCCTGCGTCTCCTCTCAGGAGGCAGACGCCTGTCACTGCCTCTCACATCCTTCCCCCGACCCAGAGCAAAGACCCAGGACTCTGTCACCTCACCTGAATGCCCGAAGAAAGACAATGGGCTGTGCTCATATCAACAGTAACTGACTGTGAAAATGAAATGCACTAGATGCATGAAACACTGATCGCTGCATGCTGTGATGCCCTTTGTGTTTGCAGAATATCCCTGTAAATGTTTACTTAAGAGGTTTAAGGAAATTAATATTTATTCTTTCATTACACCTTATTAAATAATATGAGTTTGTGAATAACTCTGGAATACATGAGAAGAGTTGGAAAATATCAAAGCAGTGATTAGAATGTCATTTTTTGACTGGCGCTTATCTGAACATTGTACAGATGAATATTTATTTGGGTCACTTTTGTAAGCAGAACATTTGCTATCTATATTTTGATAAAGTTGCAAAGAAAGCACCCCTTTAAACCTCAAAGAATAATTGTGTGTTGTATCATTAAAACTCTCAGAGGAGTGGTGCTGCTGGGACCGGGCAGGTTTTGATGTGCCTTATCAAAGCAGCGGGTGGAGATACAATTAAACAGATTTTATTACAGCAATGACATGGTATTTTCTGTTTTATTTATTATTTATTGTTTTATTTATTACAATATTTATTCAGGCTGGCATGTGTAATTGAAAATATAACTGTAAACTATTCTTTTGTCAACAGACTAACCCCATTGTCTCAGGAAATTTTGCACTATGAGAAATGTAACAGTGTGGTACACCTTACCTTACTTGTTTTCTTTAAACATTATTATGCAGACCTTATCCAGGCTGCACTTGCCTATGGGTAATGTAGTATTTAAATTCAACAAACACTATATATATGTTTTTATGTTTTGTTTTGTTTTTCTGTGTGTTGCAAAACAATTAGAATAATAATGATTTTAAAATAAACTGCATCTGGACACTTTCAAAATATTAAATAAAGAATCTGAAATCTGTACATTTATTCATTTGTTTATATTGTTCATTTAATAAGTGCATAAGTGCAAGTTTTGCCACAAGATAGAGCCATTAAACTACGGACAGTGGATGTGTGTGAAAACAACGGCCTCTAACCGTGTACAAATCAAATACATTTATTCTTAGAACATCTTTTGTAGTTTATAAAATATTGAAGTTCTGAACATTGCACATTTTGCTTTATGACACAATTTATATATAAGTACCATTACTGTATTTTGCATTGCTTTGACTCAAGTGTAATACAATAGATAATAAAGTTATATAAAGTTTGATTAATTGATTGAAGACGCATCTCAACTCACTGTCAACACGCTGAACTACAGTATGTCTATGAGCTTTGTCTAGGTTGTAAAAAATACAGTGGTACCTCACCTTACGAATGACCCAACAAACGAAAATTTCAAGTTACTGTGGTAAGATGGCTGTTGAGGCCAATGGTGTGTGCGTAGGCTTGCCTGGCACCCCGCGGCGCGGGCTGGTGGACTTTATAAGCGCTCCCTTTCTCGTTGCTCCCCCTTTTGCCCACATGCATTTCCGGGTCCCCGTGCAGGTTGCTCTGTCCTCCACGGCCAGGTAAATCAATCCAATCCAATCCTTGAATCTGTATTTCGCATTATCTCCAAATTCTCATTCTATCTTCCTTTTAGTGCCGCCGTCTGACCGCGCGCCCAGCTCCATTCTTTTGCACGACGCTGAGCTTTACGGCGCATCCTCGTGCGCTCTCGTCAGTTGCAACAGGTAGTGGTGGTACCTTCTGCTCTGTCCCTTTTGAAATGTCCAAGTGGTCACAATGATTATTTTCTTTTAGCTTGACCGTTGGCTTGTGGTGTGTGCTTTGGCCCAAGTGTGCGTCGCTGTGCGCCCTCCTCCACAGCGACAGGTATACCCGCTCTGTCTTCATTCATTCATTCATTTAAAATACCCCAGTTTTCATATATTTGTCCCTTGTAGCCACGCTGCTCGGCTGTACCCGCCGTACCATATCCCGTTTATCCCTGGGTGCACCTTTTTAATAAATCAGGCCAGTGAGTACGAGCGAATCTGCGCCGGTGCACAAACTAAGTGGCGCTCAGCTCCAACCTCTGCACTCGCCCCACTCCACCAGTGGTGTGCAGTGCGGTCCACAGCGGCACAGGGCACGTCGGCTTTGCTACTACTGTTTGTTTTTTTTGCCTCGTTGTCACTACTGTTGGTTTGTGGCTTTGCTACTACTGTTTGTTTTTTTTGCCTCGTTGTCACTACTGTTGGTTTGTGGCTTTGCTACTACTGTTTGTTTGTTTCGCTACTACCGTTGCCGCTTTTTGGCTCCGTGATTTTATTATTATTGTTCATCATAATTACACTGTTTCTTTTACAAATAACGCATTTTAACACGTATTGCAGAATAAAGTTGTTGTAAAAATATGGAACCTGGCTCTCTTAATTTATTGATAAATTTACCTGTGTGCCTTATGTAGACTAACTTTCCCCAATTAAATTTGGGGTGGCGTTGTTGGACAACAATTTCCACTCATCATTTAAGTGTCTAGCCCTCGATCAATTGTGCGCCGCGCCACACTTGGCGTTGCTGGCAGGGTTATCAATTATTAGAACGGAGGCCCAGGTTCCATTTTTCTGTTATTGTCTTGTCAGAAGGTTATGAGGCTCGTCTATTGGATGCAAGTAGTGTAAAAAAAAAAAAAAAAAATGTTTGGTTGCTTTGAAAGTTGATTGAACCAGTCTTTAGTCTGTTTGCATGTTTTGATACATTTGTCCTGCATGTTGGATTTTGTTTCGGTTTTTTTCTGTGTGTAATATTTGCTGTGTATATATTTTGCTGTGTATATATTGTTGCTATTTTGTTCTGTGTGTATATAATGTGTTTCACTAGTTCTATGACTTTCAAGTTCCAAATTTAAATGTAAATTAAGTTTAACCACTGCTCCATCTATAGTTGAAGCTCATGCTCTGTTTTCTTGATAGTGGGAACAAGACGTGTGTTTTTGTGGAGGCAAAGCAGCAGCAGTAGCCGGCGTGCGGACCCCTTTTTGTATTTTGTTCCTTTTTTTTTGCATTTTGTGACTGTTCTGTATTTTTCCTTTTTTTTAGTTTCGCGTGTGGCTCGTAATGGCAGAGGAAGTGCAGAGTCTCAGAGACCAATTGGCACTGTTGACGGCTGAGAATGAGAGGCTGCGTTTAGATCAGGCAAGACCAACACCCAGCACCAGTGCAGGGACTGCTACGGCGCCTGCAGCTGATCGGCTGGTCTACATTCCACGGGACAGGAAGTGCCCCACATTTAGGGGACATACAGGTATTGGTTTGAATGAATGGATTGAAGAAGTAGAGGCCTGCATGAGGGCAAGGCACCTGTCTCTGTCTGCAGATCGGGCCTTCTTTCTATATGACCACTTGGAAGGGGACGCTCGTAATGAAATTAAGTACCGCACTCGGGTGGACAGAGAAGACCCAGACAAAATCATTTCAATCCTTCAAGAACTTTATGGTTGCTCCGATTCATATGTGGCTCTACAGGAAGCTTTCTTTTCACGGAAGCAACAGGAGGGGGAGACTCTGCTAGAGTTCTCCCTCGCCTTGTTGACTTTAATGGATAGGGTAAAAGCGCGTGCTCCCAATCAGATATTTAATGCTGACCTCTTAACTCGTGATCAGTTTATAGAGTACGTACTTGACGGAGCGCTGCGTCGTGTGTTAAAGCAACATGTACGCCAACACCCTACTGCGACCTTGGTAGATGTCAGAGGGGAGGCAATGAGGTGGGAGCGTGAGGGTCTGCCGGCCTGTGCCCGGGGCCGGAGTAATTCAGTGCCTTCAGCATTTGGCCTGCAATATGCTGTGCAAGGTGGGCCACCCAGAGTGACATATCCTCCCCAGACAGAGGTAAGTGAAATGAAAGAACTCTTACAGAAGCAACAAGAGCAGCTTGATCGGCTCACTCAGAGCATTGCCCGTTTGCAAACTGGGCGGCAGCGGAGCCGTTCCCCTCGCTCTGGGCCAATTATCTGCAACAGATGTCAACAACCGGGTCACATTGCTAGGAACTGTGACGGTCCACGTGTTCCTGCTTGGAATTCGCAGTCCTCTCATCCAACTCGTTCCCATTCAGGACGGCCGTCGGAAAACTAGCACCCCCCGGGTTGCAGAGCCACAGCTCGGGTGGGGCCTCTACTGGCTCAAAGATTTTAAGTAACGTAGTTCATGCTCCCAAACTTATCGCGGTCTGCCCCCACATAGAGGTGGATATGGCCGGCGTGAAGGCGTCCTGTTTGGTTGACACCGGGTCTATGGTGTCCACGATTACGGAGAGCTTTTTCCGCAAGCACTTTGAGTCTGGGGGAGAAGAGAAGTTGCAAGTCTGTCACTGGCTGCAACTCAGGGCAGCCAATGGTCTGGCCATCCCCTACATAGGCTACTTGGAGCTGGATGTTGGACTCTGTGGTAAGGTGATGCCTCGCTGTGGTATTTTGGTCGTTAGAGACCCACCGGGGATGCCAGTACAGGTCCCGGGCGTTCTTGGAATGAATATAATTCGGAAGTGCTACCAGGAGCTCTTTGGGCAGCACGGATCGGCACTGTTCAATACAGGTCCCGTTGCAACATCCCCTACCCCTTTGGTGGACGCACTCCAAAAGTGCCATGTTGCTCTCCAGGAACAACCCCGGATGCAACCGGGGAGAGTAAGGGTACGAGGAAAGCAGGCTTGGCGCATTCCTCCTGGTACCATGAAAATCGTGGCCGCTACATGTGCAGAACAGTACAGTGGCACATCAGTCCTATTCGAACCATTGGAGTCTGGCTTACCTGCGGGGCTGTTGGCCTCTCCAGCATTGGTTCGAGTTATTAGAGGGACTGCGTATATTCCAGTCACTAATGTAGGGACCAATGACGCACTGTTGCACCCGCGCACAGTCGTCGGTACATTGGACCATGTGAATGTGGTGAGTCTACCGGCAGGTGTGACGGCGGTACCCACTGCCACGGCAACAGTCTTGTCACACACTGCCAGGACTGCAGTCACAGATCCCATCGACCAGGTGGATCTGTCGATTTTGTCCAGCGAGGAGCAGGACCAGGTGAGGTCTCTCCTGAAGCAGTATAGTTCGGTGTTTGCTGCCCATGACCAGGATTTGGGGTGCACCAACCTGGTGACACATGACATACCACTCCTGGATGATGTTCCCGTCAGACAGCGGTATCGTAGGATCCCACCTTCAGACTATGAGCTTGTGAAGGAGCATATTCACAAGCTTTTAGAGGCTAAGGTGATTAGGGAAAGTTCTAGCCCCTATGCGTCTCCCATCGTGCTCGTCCGGAAAAAGGATGGGAGCCTCAGACTCTGTGTGGATTACCGCCAGCTCAACAATAAGACCCGAAAGGATGCGTTTCCACTCCCCCGTATCGAGGAATCCCTTGATGCTTTGACAGGTGCCCGTTGGTTCTCAACTATGGATTTGGCCAGCGGTTACAACCAGGTACCTGTCACAGAGCGTGATCGACATAAAACCGCATTTTGTACACCATTTGGGTTGTTCGAGTGGAATCGTATGCCTTTTGGGCTCTGCAATGCCCCCAGCACCTTCCAGCGTCTAATGCAACGCATTTTTGGGGACCAACAGTGTCAGTCTCTCCTCTTGTACTTGGATGACATTGTGGTGTTTTCATCCACAGTGGAAGAACATTTGGAGAGGCTGGCCGTGGTGCTGGGTCGGCTGCAGAAGGAGGGTCTGAAGGCTAAGCTGAGTAAGTGCAGCTTTTTCCGGACAGAGGTGAATTACCTTGGTCATGTCATCTCTGACCAGGGCGTAGCCACTGACCCAAGCAAAGTCGAGGTAGTAGGTAGTTGGCCAACGCCAACTACTGCAACAGAGCTGCGATCCTTTTTGGGATTTGCTAGCTACTACCGTCGCTTTGTGGAAGGCTTCGCAAAGTTGGCTGCCCCCCTGCACCGCAGAGTGGCGGAGCTTACAGGTAAGTTCAAGAAGAACAAAACAGCCCCAAGTACAGCTGGACCATGGACTGAGGAGTGCCAACAGAGCTTTGAGGCCCTTAAGGCCAAGCTCACCTCAGCCCCGGTCTTGGCCTATGCAGACTTCTCTCGTCCCTTCATTCTGGAAGTCGACGCCAGCCACAGTGGCTTAGGTGCTGTGCTGTCGCAAGAGCAAGAGGGTGTGGTAAGGCCCATTGCTTATGCCAGTCGTGGGCTGCGACCCACCGAGCGGAACATGTCAAATTATAGCTCAATGAAGTTGGAGCTCTTGGGTCTGAAGTGGGCCCTCACAGAAAAATTCAGGGAGTATTTGCTTGGACACAAATGCATTGTCTATACGGATAACAATCCATTGAGCCATCTGCTATCGGCAAAACTGGGTGCCATGGAGCAGCGTTGGGCCGCTCAGCTTGCCTCCTTTGACTTTGAGATTAAGTATCGGTCAGGGAAAAGCAACAAGAATGCGGATGCTCTATCTCGGCAACCCTGGACATCACAAGCACTGACACCCTTTGCCCAGGGTACTTCACTGCCTGCAGCATTGCAACAAGCTCTGCAGGGCGAAGAGACACAGGCATCCCAATCAGTGGTAGCTGTGTTTCCCCATTATGCCCCAGCTGACCTCCATGCCCTCCAAAGGGATGACCCTGTTATCCAGGGGTTGCAAAATATTGGCAGCAAAAGAAACGGCCAAGTCACGAGGAGCGCCAGGGACTCTCCCATTCTTCCCTAGTCCTCCTTGGCCAGTGGGACCGGTTGATCGACCTGGATGGTCTACTGTATCGGCAGATATTCCGCTCAGATGGCGGGGGCACACTATACCAGCTCCTTCTGCCCAGGGTCTTGGTCAAGGATGTCCTCACACGGGTCCACCAAGACCATGGTCACCAAGGAGTTGAGCGGACGCTAGCTCTCTTGCGCTCTCGCTGCTACTGGCCAGGGATGTCTCAGGAAGTAGCCCAGTGGTGTCAAGCATGTGAGCGATGCCAGTTCTCTAAGAACAACCACCCGGCTGCTCGCAGCTACATGGGGCACCTGCTGGCGTCAAGGCCAAATGAAATCGTGGCAATCGATTTTACACTGCTTGAACCCACCCCCACCGGTTTGGAAAATGTCCTGGTGATGACAGATGTATTTAGTAAGTACACACTTGCCATCCCCACCAGGGACCAACGTGCCTCTACAGTGGCACAGGTCCTGATTTCGGAGTGGTTTACGAAGCTTGGTGTTCCGGCTCGTATCCACTCAGACCAGGGCCGTAACTTTGAAAGTGCACTGATCAAACAACTATGCAGTTTGTACGGTGTGGCGAAGTCACGGACCACGCCATATCATCCAGCTGGTAATGGGCAGTGTGAACGTTTCAATAGAACACTGCACAATTTGTTGCGTGCACTACCTTCCACAAGAAAGCAAAATTGGAGTTCTTGCCTGTCGGAGGTGCTGTTTGCTTACAACACCACACCTCATCAGTCGACTGGCGAATCGCCGTATTTCTTAATGTTTGGACAAGAACCCCGGCTTCCCATTGATTTCTTGTTGGGACAAGTCCCAGAGCCTGTGTCCGGTAGTGTTAGTGACTGGGTGCAGGAGCATCAAGCCCGGCTGCGAGTTGCTTTTGAGGGGGCCAGAGCTCGCTTGAAGGCTTCTGCGGATCGTAGAAAGGCAAACCATGATAAGCATGTGCAAGAAGCACCTCTTCAGGTAGGCCAGCTTGTGCTTCTGCGTGACCATGGCATCAGAGGGCGCCAGAAAACCCACGACTGGTGGAGTCCAGTGACCTATCAGGTTATTCAGGCACCAGAGCTAGAGGGTTCTGTCTATACTGTGGCCCCTGTTGATGACCACAGTAAGGTTAAAAGGATACATCGCTCCCTGCTGAAAGCTTTGGTTAGCCTCGGTACCCCTGCCTTAGTCATGGAAGACTCACCCTCTCCTCCTGGGGAACAGCCAGTGCTGGCTGGGGATGAGTCATTCAGCTCCTTTGATGGTGACCTGTTCCGGTTACAAACACAGGAACAGTTTTCAGTGCCTCCCCCTCAACGGGTGGCTGTTACTCAAACTACTCCACAGCCTGGGGGGCCATCTTGTTCCACTTCCAGGGCCCAGGAACCTTCTTTGTCTCCTCTACCAAGTGCCAGCTTTCAAAACCTACCGGCAACCCCCAGCATTGATCCTGGCAGAGGAAACCTTGGTTTGCGCAAGTCTACACGCTCGACTGCAGGTCAGCACCCTAACATCCACCATCTCCCAAGGCCTGCAGGGAACTTGCCATCAGGTGGGCAAGCTGCATTGTTCTCTCCCATGTGTGCAATCTTTAGGCCGTGGTGTTAGCCACGTCAATTCATCGTCGGGGCGCCGATGCCAGTTGGGGGGTAGAATGTGGTAAGATGGCTGTTGAGGCCAATGGTGTGTGCGTAGGCTTGCCTGGCACCCCGCGGCGCGGGCTGGTGGACTTTATAAGCGCTCCCTTTCTCGTTGCTCCCCCTTTTGCCCACACGCATTTCCGGGTCCCCGTGCAGGTTGCTCTGTCCTCCACGGCCAGGTAAATCAATCCAATCCAATCCTTGAACCTGTATTTCGCATTATCTCCAAATTCTCATTCTATCTTCCTTTTAGTGCCGCCGTCTGACCGCGCGCCCAGCTCCATTCTTTTGCACGACGCTGAGCTTTACGGCGCATCCTCGTGCGCTCTCGTCAGTTGCAACAGGTAGTGGTGGTACCTTCTGCTCTGTCCCTTTTGAAATGTCCAAGTGGTCACAATGATTATTTTCTTTTAGCTTGACCGTTGGCTTGTGGTGTGTGCTTTGGCCCAAGTGTGCGTCGCTGTGCGCCCTCCTCCACAGCGACAGGTATACCCGCTCTGTCTTCATTCATTCATTCATTTAAAATACCCCAGTTTTCATATATTTGTCCCTTGTAGCCACGCTGCTCGGCTGTACCCGCCGTACCATATCCCGTTTATCCCTGGGTGCACCTTTTTAATAAATCAGGCCAGTGAGTACGAGCGAATCTGCGCCGATTGCACAAACTAAGTGGCGCTCAGCTCCAACCTCTGCACTCGCCCCACTCCACCAGTGGTGTGCAGTGCGGTCCACAGCGGCACAGGGCACGTCGGCTTTGCTACTACTGTTTGTTTTTTTTGCCTCGTTGTCACTACTGTTGGTTTGTGGCTTTGCTACTACTGTTTGTTTTTTTTGCCTCGTTGTCACTACTGTTGGTTTGTGGCTTTGCTACTACTGTTTGTTTGTTTCGCTACTACCGTTGCCGCTTTTTGGCTCCGTGATTTTATTATTATTGTTCATCATAATTACACTGTTTCTTTTACAAATAACGCATTTTAACACGTATTGCAGAATAAAGTTGTTGTAAAAATATGGAACCTGGCTCTCTTAATTTATTGATAAATTTACCTGTGTGCCTTATGTAGACTAACTTTCCCCAATTAAATTTGGGGTGGCGTTGTTGGACAACAATTTCCACTCATCATTTAAGTGTCTAGCCCTCGATCAATTGTGCGCCGCGCCACATTACGAAATGCCTTCACGTCAAATTTTGGTCTCTAGATACGAATGAAATTTCAAGTTACGAAACGCGAAATCTCCAATCCAATCCAACTTTATTTATAAAGCACTTTAAAACAACAAATCTCAAAAATTAAATTAATGCGCGCTCAGATGCACGCCCCAAAACGTAAATACACATGGGGTTAGGTTCCAGAGGTGGCCCGCGGTGGGAGAGGTCCACGAGGTAGGACAACTTTGTATTTTGCAATTGTTCTACATGTTTTAGGGCTGTAAATGCCTCACCACACACATTCTACGCTTTTCTCGTATTTCTCTCTCGTTTAAACATTCGAACTTTCATGCATGGGGGGGCTCAATATAGGGGAGCAGAGACACAACAACACATGATCAGTATGGTAAAACTCACCTTTCTTTCTTTCTTTATTAGTTTATTTGACAGGGACAATGTGCAAAAACATTAAAGATGCTTTACACCAGATTATAGCTGAAGCTAGTTTCCATCTGTAGTCCCTGAGCAGGTGAGAAATACAATATAAAACGTAAGCAATATAATCAATACACACTCACACACTACAAATTACCAATTTGACTGTCTCACGACGGTCTAAACCCCGCTCACGTTCCCTATTAGTGAGTGAACAATCCAACGCTTGGTGAATTCTGCTTCACAATGATAGGAAGAGCCGACATTGAAGGATCAAAAAGCGACACGGCGCGGGCCCGCGGCTCAGCTCGGCTCGGCCCGCTCACAGCTCACAGTGTCAGCCCCCTGGCTCTGGAAGTCACATAGAAGCAGAGCCCGCCCCGCCCCACTCTTATTCCCGCTGAAAGAGCGTCTTTCTCGGCCTCTTAGCTCTAGTGCGAGCAACGCGCAAGGAGCGCGGAGCGGAGCAACGCGCAAGGAGCGTGGAGCGGAGCAACGCGCAAGGAGCGCGGAGCAACGCGCAAGGAGCGCGGAGCAACGCGCTCCTCCAACGGCACTGCCATGTCCCGGGATAATCCTGGTTTAGTCCAGGTCCAGTCCAGGTTTAGACCTGGTTTAGTTCTGGTCTAGACCTGGTTTATTCCAATCAGGACGCAGAACACAAATGTTACACTATAAAAAAAAGTTACACTATAAAAAAAAACAACCTTGGAACGGATCAGGCCTTTTCCATTGAAATAGCTACTCAACTTACAAATTTTTCATGTTACGAAACCACTTCTGGAACGAATTAATTTCGTAAGGTGAGGTACCACTGTACTAACAACCGATTATCTTGATATTGTTTCAAAGTCTTTCAATCAACACAGAGACGTGATTACTAAAACGTATAACATGCTTTATTATAAAATCATAATATGTACAGCTTGGACAGTCAGAAGAGGCAGGGCAGATTTCAGTGCAGATCAGAGACACAACACAAGGGGGCAGTGTAGAGTCAGTCGTGATGGCAGAGGTTCTGAGGGTAATTATTCATGTCAGGCTGCTCCCCGTTCAGATCTGCGTACTCTACTGAGCCCTGTATGGACAAATAAAATACAGCTGTTATTATATTATTTCAGCCAGCAGAAAGATAATTTAAAGGTGCACTATGTAACTTTTCTGGGAAGGAATCCATTGCCTCCAGATGAATTTACCTGGAATGTTCCACAGTCTATTCAATTACAAGCACTTTCACTGATAAAAATATACCTTGGAAAAACATTTTTACTGTGAGAGGTCTCCACAGATTTGACTTGTAACTTGTTGTTGTGACCTGATTGTCTCCATAGTGATAGATAGAACTCTGGAACATTTCAGACATCCAGACAATTAACATCTCCATGGAGACAAGCAGTTCAAATGAATAACTCTTATTTTTTTGGTAACTATTTGGTGTATTGAGCAGAATTTGAGAAAGTTAAAATGTGACGGTATTGGAAAGATGGAAAAGCAGGCAAATATTTAGTAATATTTGTGAACTGCATTCATAACTTATCTTCTCTCAAATAAAATTTTAACAGCGCTAGCCAGCAAGATATTAAGAAAGTTAATAAAAAGATAATAAATAAAATCAGATTATAAATGAGAAATATTTGTTACCCTATTATTTGTCACAGTGGAATTATTTTATATATTAAAAACAACCTAAAGATTTCAAATAGTTACAATTTCATAGAGACACTCCCCTGTGGTGCATCTAACTTTCTCAAATGTGAGTCCATATCAAATTTCAAATCAGTTTTTCACCTCCCAAACGAGCACAGCACAAGTTCTTATTATAACTCATTATAACTCAATATATTTTCTTTCTTTTGTTCAAACTCCACATTATATTTGAAGATCGGGTTCAGTGGTCGCAGACATAATATTGGGACGATTATGCATACAAACATATTTATTATCTTCTGCTAGAATAAAAATAAATACAAGTGGAATAACTGAAGTCAAGTTAAATAGTTAGAATAAATAAGGGGCTATTCAAAAACAACATGCAAAAGTAAACTTTGCTCATACTGTTGGCTGTTAAATTCTTAACAGCTTGTTGAGCTCAAGTTTAGTTGACACATGTCTTCATATCGTTCAGAAACTCTTCATGTTCAGCCACACGGTAGTATTTCACTAGCAAGGACTACGCCACAACAACGGAATATGATAAATATATTTATTGATGATGGATAGATGTGATGGCTGGGAGGAGACTCTGGATGGGGGCTCTGTCTCAGGTGGTTTGCCTGGCCGATTCAGGCCCCCCCTTTTATAGACGATGAGGTCTTCAGGCTGAAGGATGAATGAGAGACACGGGGTGGGAGGGAGAGGGTTGAGAGAGCGGAGACAGACGGTGTTGTTGGGACTGGCATGTATGAATAAGGCTTCTGGGTAACTGAAGGTGTGGTTGAGCTGAGCTGTGGTTCGCTGGAGAGGAGCAGGGGGAGGTTGAGGCTTGGTCCTCTCCTGAATCTTAGAAGACAACAGAACAGAAGACAGAATACATTTTGTTGTCCACCATGAATGCACTTAAAAATGAGTTGTGTGTACAACAATGCATAACTTACATTTTGGTGTTTAAGGAAATTGTTCAGGTTTCCCATAAGGGCCTCGTGTTCACTGTGTTCCTTCCATTTCTGTCCTTGGATATAAGATGGCCTCCTCCTCCTCCACTCCTCTCCACACTCCTGTCTCACTGGAAGAAAAACACACAAATAAATGTACTGTACTTCAATACTTTATACCATAAATATAAAAACTCACCTGTTGTGAGTTAGTCATACAGCAGACCCACCTCAGGACCTCAGCCTCCCTCCTGACCCAGTCTGGACCCCAATATACTTGGAGGAGGGACAAATACAATCCACAGTAATCTCAAGTGTACCTGTATTTTGTGTGACAACATGGATATAAGCCTCCTCCTCTACTCCTCCTGTCCACAGCCTCCACCGTAAAGTTCCATCTCACTGTCAGAAAAAAAGACAAGTAAATATTCTGTACTTCAATCATTCAATACTATAAACAGACAAATTACCTGTACTGTATATTCTTTGTTTTTGTCACTTTCACATGGTGCTTGGTGCTTTGTCTCTTGCACTAGAGCGTCAGTTCAGAGAAATGATATTCTCTCCCCTTCATTCTTGTTATGTCGCGGCCCTAGACAGGGCTGCCCTCTTTCCCCCTTTCTGTTTATTCTGGCTATTGTGGTTGCGTTCAGAAGCCACTACCAAAGTATGGTAACATATGTGGGTATAAACTTAACTACCAAAAAAGCGAGCTGCTGCCTATTAATGATCTTGCCAGAGCACTCGCTCCTTCTATAGTGCCATTTTGGTGGTCGAGTAGTGGTTTTCGGTATTTAGGCATTCAAGTTACTTTATCTCTCAGCGACTTTTATTGTGAGAACCTCACCCCTTTGATTGACAAGATTGAGGGACTTTGTGCGTTGGTCGTCTTTGCCTTTTTCACTTGCAGGTCGAATAAGCTTGGTCAAAAATACAGAAAGTAGCAGTAAGTGAACAATTTTTCCCGGGGAGCGGGGGGGGGTTGCTTGAATTGCGTGAGAAATGCCGTGTGAGCGTCGAATTGCGTGTTGAGAGCCCTGTTTGTCTAAAGAGCAATCTTAAACTACAAAGCAACTAATGACAGTTATATAAATGAAGTTATTTCCTGATGGTTCTCAGTTTGTTTTATCGTCACCGTTTTGTCTTTCCTCGTATTCAGTCGCTGTCCTTATCACTGACAGAGTGCAGTGCGCGCTTAGACACTCGATGAGAGGGGCGGGGAGGAGGGAGCGGGGCGGGGGGGAGCGGGACATTTTTAACGGATTCATGTAAGAGTCTGGTTAATGCACCGGGCCCGCGTCTCACCGCGTCTCACCGCGTCTCACCACGTCTCACCGCGTCTCACCGCGGCTCACCATGGGCAGTTCGGCTCTGGGCCGCGCGTATTCCGCGCGTAAGCCGTCGGGGGGGACACGTTACGCACAGACGGAGACACCGGGACCGGAGTCGGTGCGTCTCAGAGGAGACGTGGCACCGGGACTGAGGCTCAGGACGTGCCCGGGGGACGGCGCGTCTGCTCCGGCCTTGCTCGGACCGTGCGCCCGGAGCAGGGGGAGTTTTTTTTCGCTGAAAACGCACGGTGCCTGCATAAACTGAGCCACACAGACCGATTTTCTCAATATCATGCACAAAAAAATAAAATAAAAATCAGCGTGAGAGATGCCATGTGTGGCGTGTGAACACGTCGAACTGCGTGTGTCACACTCTCAATGCGTGAGACTTGAGAGCCCTGTTTTGCTTTAGGAGGCTACAACCACTAGACTAGTGGTTGTAGAAATAACAATAGCTGTTGTTATTAGTAGTCATATATTAGCCCATAGCTGCAGTAGTATGGTGGTCATAGATAATATAGTTAATAATTAGATTTGTAGATTTGCTTTGCTTAAGCAGAAAATCTACAGGAGGATTAGGGCCACATGAACAGATTTTTTTTAAATTTTATTCTGAGAAAGAATCTCAGAATTTCTGAGATTAAAGTCAGAATTTCTGAGAAACAAGGCACAAATTCTGAGAAACAAAGTTGGAATTTCTGACTTTTTTTCTAAGAAATTCTGAAATTACTCTAAGAAATTCCGACTTTTTTCTCTCAGAATTTCAGACTTTTTTGTCAGAAATTCTGAAATGTATTCTAGAATAATAATAATAATAATAATAATAATAATAATGATAATAATAATAATAATAATAATAATAATAATAATAATAAAGTCTGTTCACGTGGCCGTAATCCTCTTGGCAGAATCACAAGGACAGGCTGGTCAAACACAGAAATAAAATAATTTTTACGACGCAATTGTCACCTCCAGACCAACAGAGGGCGCTAAAAGCCACTCACCCTCCTGCAGACGTGTGCTCCTCGTCCACTGCCCACAGCTGAAACCACCAAATCAGGTAAAGTTTACTTATAATAATTTTGCACAGTTTACAGTCCGTAGCTTTAATTATTATATGTTTCTGTCTCACTGTTTTTCCTCGTAGAGCAAAGTGTCCTACCTCGTTTACAGATTCGAGCAGGCACAACTTTAGGTCTGCCCCCAAACTGGGGCAGGTCAAAGATGAATAATGTTTGAGAGACAGTGACCATTGTCTGGTACATGTCATATCACTAATAGGCAATGCTCCCTCTAATACTTCTATAAAGAATACAATGAATCCAGAGGTTCAGTCTAGTTATCAATGTGACAAAGTCATAGGACTTTGTTGGCACTGCCCATAAGGGTTGTAGGATGAAAGTAAGTGTAAAATGACAGCCGCCTATAAGCAATATTTATTTATGGTCAAATACAAATACAAGCAGAAATATAATCTGTATTATATAATGAGTAAATCACTGTTATATTTCTTTAGACTTAGCGGAGACATGGACCTGCAGCTTCCTCCCCATGAGGGCCCAAAGCTGTCTGTGGTGGACATGCACACAGGAGGAGAGCCTCTGCGCATCATCATCAGTGGTTACCCCTCAGTCCCGGGACACACTCTGCTGTCCAAAAGACGCTACGTGCGTGAGTTCCTGGACCACCTGCGCCGGGTCCTGATGTTTGAGCCGCGGGGGCACTACGACATGTACGGGGCCCTGCTGGTGGACAGTGAGCTCCCTGATGCTGACCTCGGGGTGCTCTTTATGCACAATGAGGGCTACAGTACAATGTGTGGACATGCAGTCATTGCGCTAGGACGGTTTGCAGTCGACTATAAACTGGTGAAGGAGCCCCAGTCCCCAGAGACACAAGTGAACATCCATTGCCCCTGTGGCCTGGTCAAGGCCTTTGTGCAGTATTCAGATGGTCAGACAGGAGCTGTGCGTTTTCACAGTGTTCCTGCTTTTGCTTTTGCCACAGGTGAGAGCACCTCTAGTGTGTATAAATACACACTCCCAGTGATAAAAAAATACATGTTATTTTTAGATGTGACGGTGACGGTGGAGGGACACGGGGACATACAAGTGGACATCAGTTATGGAGGAGCCTTTTATGCTTTTGTTGATGCTCAAAGATTTGGTCTAGATGTGCACAAGTCCAGGACTCGAGATCTGGTTGACGCCGCCACAGCAGTGACCAAAGCCGTCAAAGCTCAGGTAATAATGTACGACACTGAAGGTGAAGCGAAGTTCACTTTACTTCACAACTTAACAATTTCTTATGTGTTTTAATAAGGTGAAGCTAAATCACCCAGTCAGTGATGATTTGGCTTTTTTGTACGGGACCATTCTCACTGACGGCAAAGATGAATATTCCTCTGAGCCCACTTCAAACGTTTGTGTATTTGCCGAAGCACAGGTAAATCCTAGGGGGGAAATCAGACAGCCATTTCAGAAGTGACTTTTATTGCATTATAAATCACCTACACTATGGTACTGTAAAATAGTAAAGACATGACAACAGACGTGTAAAATGCTGTTTGCAGGTGGACCGCAGCCCCACAGGCTCAGGAGTGACTGCTCGAGTGGCTCTGCAGTTTCACAAAGGTCTGATCGCACTGAACCAAACCAGGACATTTCAGAGTGGAGCCACAGGGTCAAAGTTCAAAGGACGAGCTGTGGAGGTACGTCTTCAGGGAAAATGTTTCATCAGAGGTCATGAAAATATTGATGTTAAATATGCATGTGGACAAAGTGTGGCGTTTATCTTTATGGTAGGGATTTGATGAAGTAACTCATTCACTTTAAGTCCACAAGTACTCTGGCTAGTGAGAAGTCTGTCATGACTCAGGCCGTATCTGTTCATATCTGTTGCTGAAATGAGACCTGTCACATAGTCACTAGCCCACACCGTCCACACGTTCCATAAAAGATAGATGGATTAGTGGTTTTGTGGGGTTTATATTTATCATGGGTACATTTTCTTTGTTATTTTTATGATAAAATTTTAGCTGGACAGGGTTGAATATATAACATCTTATTCTGTTGTGTCTGCGGCATTTATTTCTTTCAAAATCTATAGACTATCTTGACTATATTTTCTTTAGCAATATCAGTTATTATGGTGACAGGCCTAGTTGAAATTGCTTGTTTTTTTTCTTTCAGGAGACGGTGTGTGGAGACTTTAAAGCAGTTGTAGTGGAGGTCTCGGGCCGAGCGTTTTACACTGGGGTCTCACACTTTGTCCAAGAGGCCCACGATGATCTCACACATGGGTTTCTCCTCAAGTGAAGAAGTAAAACATAAAGACAATATTAAATGGTATGACACTGTGGCCGTACTTACTTTCTGCCAGTAGATGGAGTTAGAAAGTTATGTGTGTGTGTGTATGTGTATGTGTATGTATATCAGACCATTCAGTCATATTATTGGTCATTATTCAGACCATTTTAACAAACATGTTATGTAATTACATCACTTTTTTGCCTAATCTTTGAGTGCAATAGATCACATGACCAGTGAGGGCTCAGCGACCAACAGAAATACGCTAAATATAACAGAACATGTCACATTATCCCAATTTATTTTCATCAGTTCATTATACAATGGAAGGCAATATTTAAATTACAAAAGTCCAATGGAGTTGTGTGACAATGGATGGATTTACACAATTAGCAATTATTTAAAACTTGGGATGTTTTCATCATGAGTTAAAAATTATTTCTGCTTTTAATTTGTTTAGATCCATCCATTGTCACAGAGGCATTTACTAAACAATGTAAAGGATACTCCCAGCACTAGGGGTAGTGACTTGCCCGATTCTGAATAGGTTTAGCGTAACTTCATATGTGCATGTGAACCAAGCACGCAGCTTTATACTATATATATATATATGTAATGTTGATGTGAGTATCCACACTAGTTTATACAATAGCAAATTAGGCCCAGGCCTTTTAAGTACCAACTCAACTATTAAAATTGACAGAGTTAAGGCCAGCTCTTAACAGACACAAAGGTCAAATGTGATCTATAAAAATGTTGCACAATATTAAAACACACAAAAACATCTTTTCTAATACATCTTATCTGTTGAACGACCCCGCGTTTCTGTCCTGGGATGGTTTGGTCTGCAATGGTTTGACAGCGTTCAATAGGTCCATCTTTGTCCCAAAACTTACTGGGATGGTCCTTGTGTGAAGGAAAAAAGAAAAAAAAAAGTCCTTCTATGACAATAACAATGGCCCCTTATCAATAAACATCTTTGTGATGCTTGAAGAGAAAGCTGTACATTTGACCGTGCATAGATCTGACATAGAAAAAGAGCACAAATGGAATACTATATTAAACAGCATCTGTGAGAAAATGTAGTGCTTTTGAGGTCACTGCGAGGAAGATGGGATTGAAGAACATTCATATGAGCAGATTCCCAATAAATATCCAGCAGGAATGGTCTCATTTTGTCCAGTATTTGAGTTTGGCTTGTTTGTTATGTTTTCTTATAAATATGCTGTGCAGATTGATGCATTATAAAAACATTAGAGAACAGCGTGTCATTTGGATCCACATAAAGCAAAAGAAACAGGCAAATGAGCTGCTTCTCGTTGTGGTTTAAAAGTTGAGTTTCGTGATGGGCCGTTCTCTCGAGTCCGTGTTCTGACTGTTGATGCGTTTTCGGTTTCTCTTCATTTTGGACAAGTCTTTATCGAACACCTCTCCCGATCTCAGCGCAGACACCAGGTCATCAAACTCCCCTCCATCGTCCTCTCCATTGGCTTTTGCTTTTCGAGCCTTTCGCTCCTTTTCCCTCTGTTCTTTGAGCTGCAGAACACACAAAGATATACTTGTTTTAGAATTCATTACTTCTTTCCCTGAAAATTTGTATGGTAAAACCCTTTCTGATGCATTCATCTCATTAGCAGCAGAGATCGACTATGTTTTTCATGGTTAATACTGACTCCATAACAACTGATGGCCAATAAGCCAAGTATCTGCTGAAACTTTTGAGCTGACATGTTGGGCCGATTTAATTTTTTCCCCCCATAAAGTATGTTATTAAAATTGACTACACACTCTCCCCAAGCCATTTTTTATCACAAACTTATAAAAGAGCCGTGTAGTCACATTTGGTTCAGTAACCGTTCTATTAAAGTGTTCACATAAAGCTTTGTATTTTTCAGGCAGTCGATTGACCAAATCAAATATATCTCTAATTGGCAAATTAGCATTTTGGTTCTCAAAATGTGGTACAGGGACCATGGGTAGTTTGCAAGCTCCTTTCTGGCTTATCATTTTACTTTGCTGCTTTCTAAGTCCTCATTTACCAAGTTTACTCATGTTTAATCTGTTCTCTGGTTTAGTCATCGTTTGGACACGTTTTAGCTTTTGGAAACACTGTTGTGTTTTGTGAGTGATAAACAGACCCACCTGAGCTTCCATCTTAGCCCTGCGCTCCTCCTCCTCTTTGCGTTTCCTCAAGTTCTCGTTCTCCTGCTGAGCCTCACTGAACGACTGCAGGAACTGGTCGAACATGCCAAAGAACTCGTCCGGCTGCATCTTCGTGGCTTCCTCCCCAAAGTGCTTCACCGCTCGGAGGAACTTAGGGACCACAGAGAGAAAAGGGGCACAGAGGGTTAGATTTACAGCGGGACAGAGCCCAAACAGGGCTTTATTCACTCTCTGACTTTTTTACTAGAGTCTCATTAGGTACCAGCTCTTTGAAATCGGACCGGGGCACCAGTTGTGGGGCTTTGAAGCTGAAGTGAATCCAGGATTGACCAGCTACTGATTATGGAGACTGGAGCCAGAGCCCAAAAGAAGGCAGTGTGTTTGTAGTACATGTTCACAGCATGTTACAGGATGTCCAGATGTGAGAACAGAGGGTAATACTTCTTTAAAGAGTTCTGCCCTAATAACAGGACCAATTTATACTGTACAGGGAGAGACTGCACTCAATAAAATGCCAAGGCAATTCACTGATAAATGTTTCAATATTACCAGTAAAAATGACTCATTTGTTCATTGTGTTGCTCACAAAATTCGCTTCATTTTGTGGCTGAACAGAAAACTTCTATCTTAACCTCTTGTTGCCAAGACAAACTGAGAACCTGCAGAATCATATGACCTGTTTAAGTTAGACAACTCTAAACTTTAATTTAAAAAGAAAACTGAATTTTGTCAACTAATGAAGTGACTAAATGTATGGACACTTAAAAAAGAGAACTCAATTTTCTTTTGCTATGGACCTTGCCTGGATGACTAAGAAACTACAGACATTTTTAATATTAAAAAAATTAAATGTCACTAAATGTTTACAATAGAAGGATATCAAAAAGGTCAATGCGCTAAGCTTTTGTGGGGGTTACCAGGTTTGCAGGACATCTGCAAACACGCTCAAATATTTAACTAATGGACACAAACAGAGTCAATGATTCACAGACACTAATGGTGGCCATGTGACCACAGGGTCAATGTAGCAAATACCCTGCAGGGCAAAACCTGCTCCAGATTAAAAAAAAAAAAAAACACACACACTTTACTGGCACCAATAAAAGAGACCAATGGTGAACATAAACTGAAGGCGTGAAGTTCACCCAGGAAATGAGAACGCGATCAGGTTTCAGGCTGTTTAAATGAGCTCAGAGTTTAACAGCACAGATGCATTTTGAAAAGTTGTACACTCTTGGACAAAATGTACTGTATGAATGTGTAAACTGAGTGCCTCCCTTTTATTTCAGATTATTATATATATTTTTTTTACTACTACCACTACTACCACCACCACTACCACTACTACTACTACCACTACTACTACTACTACACTGCATTATCAACAACAACAATATTTCTTCATTTTGTTTATTTATGAGACAGACAGTGCACAATATACATGAACCTTAACAGGAGAGATGTGTTGTGCCAGTTATAACACTAGAGCTAATTTTCACATGTAGTCTCTGGTACATGTTTTTTAGGTTTGATGGGGGAAACCGGAGTGCCTTGAGGAAACCCACCCAGACATGGGGAGAAAATGTAAACCTCCACACAGAAAGGCGAGATTGAACCCGGAACCTTCTTGCTGTGAAGCATGAGTACTAGCCACTCAGCCACTGCGCCGCCATTAAAATGATTGGTTCATTAATATTTTTTAACATTATCATTTTCTTTTCGTGTACTTTTTGATGCTAACTTTATGTGGGGAAAAAAAAAGCACAAAATACATTGCAAAAAAAAAGGCACCGAAGCAGGTTCACCTTTGGACCTTCATCTTTACACTGGACTAACACCTTTAAAAGTGATGTGCAATACTCTTCCCCCTATGACGTCTCCTAAAATGACTCAACAGCTGCGATCAAAAGCTTTTACAAGTGGGACTGAATGAGACACAAATGGTAAAATGATATCACATGGACCAGCCCTCTCTCTTTGTAGTTTTACTTTCTACTTGCGCACATGGCAGACCAATAAAATGCATTCGTTCTAGAGCAGGACAGTTTTCCTAGAGAGAGATGGTGGTTTTCCCTGTACTATTTTGAATGCACACTCACCAGCTCCTTGGCCTCAGTGAGAGAATCTTCCACATCGGAGAAGCTGAAACTGGCCACGGTGATGAACTGGCTCACCACAGACACAAACTTGTCGCCCAGCTCTTGTGGTCGCTTCTTCTGGTAGTCCAACTCCTAATAAAGAAACATGAGGCAATGATTAAAATGATGCACTCAGTATTTTATGAAACCAAAAATTACTCATTGAAAGCCCATAAATCTTTATAACTCACGCTCTCTACGCTCTTCAGGCCGCTCCGCAAGTTCCCGATATCTTTCTCCAGCTCCGTCATGCTGCACACAGAACAGAGGGTGGTTAGCTCTGCACATAAAAGGGAACATTCAGGACTTGTTTTCATCACGTACTTGACTTTAGCTGCCTCTGGGATGCTTTTAAGATCCTCTTGGAACATCAGGACTTTTGGATACTTCTTCTCCAGGATGGTTATCAAGTAGTGAAGGAGAGTGATGTTTCTGCACAGACGCACCGCACATTTTAGACCAGTCAAAATATCCGCAGTTTAATATATTGAGATATAAATATAACACACAGTACACATTTTTATTTCCAGATGTGACTTTTAGCACTTTTAGTTTTACTGCCTTTAAATGTTTCAGCAGAGGAGAGCTCTTACTTATCGATGCTGGATTTGGTGTCTGCGATCTTATTGAGGGAGGACACTTTGAAGCCATATGCGTTTCCTCTTTGACCTTTGTTCATGTAGTTTCCAAACGCCAGTACGACCTCCAGAAGCTGCTTCAGGTTTCTACTATGCAAAATCTCCTTCGATGCACTGGTCAGGGCTAAAATGTTCAAATTTAGATAAGACATAATAATAGTAGCAACAGTAGTACTAAGTAGTAAGGTAAATTTAATAGCTCATTTAGCAAAAGATAAAAGATGAAATTCAATTTGGCAACTGGACAAAGTTTGTTTGGTCGACGAAGCCTCTCGGATGAGCGGCGAAACGTTTTCGACCAATCAGACTTTGTCCAGTTGACAAACTGAATTTCTTCTTTTATCATGGATTCTACCTGGACGACTAAGGGACTCTTCACGCATCTCATTTAGAAAAATGCTTCCAGAACAAAAGTAATGAAATTTTTCTTGGTTCAGGTCACTAATAAAGAAGTGCTGTCAGAAGTGCTGATTGCTTAGTTTCCAAGATATAGTATTGGGTCAAAATAGGAAATTTATGCAAAATAAGGCAAAAATGGTAGTTTATCAGAAGGTACAGTGTGTCTACAAGCAACCAGTTCTATCGGAAAGCCTGTCTGCACATTCCAATACATTCATTTTCATATGTCTAGAGTTTTAACATATCAATATATATATTATTATTAAGCAGGTAGTGAAATCTCCACCGCAAAAGTTGCACAGTGCAGCTAGATGTATTTATTATAAAGTAGAACTAGCAGTAGTGATAGAAGTATTAGTAATAGTAGCACATTTGGTTACAGTTGTAGTTAGAAGTTGTTATAGTGGTAAATGTTGTAGTAATATCATAATTCAAAAATAAACATCCTCTTACCTTCCACTTTGGGTTTGATCTCTGCGATCCTTTCTGCAAACTTCTTCTTAAAGTATAACGACTGTAGCCTCTGCTGGTAGTGGTTTATCCTGGAAACACAATGGAAAATGTGTCATGAGTCAAAACCAAGATTTTGAAATAAGAAATCCACAATTTATTTCAAAATCATAAACAAGGAAATGGCACAGAAAGCCATGTCGCAGTTGTATGTATAAAAGGATTGTGGGGATGACCAGGCTTATTTTATTTTTGGTACAGTTTGGATTTTAAACTTAAGACTGTACAGCAGAAAGCCACAGTGAGTTGTGTACATCCTGTCTTGGGTGGAAAGGTGAAAAACTAAACCTCACCAAACTTGTATAACAGTGGATTAAATTACCCTGTGTCTCTTGTGATCTCTGTTCAACACATTGTTTGGTTTGACACTGAGGCACTACGAGTAGAGCTGCAAAATGTCTCTTTTGTTTCCCTTCTCTGCCTCGGAGTACTGGTCTACCGCAACTACATGTAAACTCAGATTCTTGATTGACATTAAAAAAGTGCAATAGATGTATGTAACTTTTCAGGAGGAGGGTTCACCGCCTAATTGATACTTTGCAGCTGATGTAATCAACATTTCCTGAGGGTGTGATGCTAACTTTAGGCACTGCTCTGTCCGGTTTTATTAAACTTTAATCCAGGAGTCTCCAACTTGAGCTCACCTTCCAAGTAGCTCACTAAGGATTTATGAAATATACATGCCGTCTTAAAACTTTTTTGACAGCATTTGCTAATGTGTGCATTGTGTCACCATGGTAACTGCTAAACATCCCACCATCAGAGACACATGTAGAACACCTTGTTATCTTATTAAACAATTGGACGAGTACCTGCTCATCTCATAAAGAAAGCGATCGGGTCTAGCCATTCGGTCCAGTTCATGTTTGTGCTCCTCCAGCAGATCCACGTCACATTTCTCTGGGACAAACTTGAGCAGCTGAAAAAGCAGAAGACGCTCTTCACCTTGAAACTCTCGTGTTTACATTAAAGACAGAGGATGGGTTTATGATGTGGACTTTGTCTGGTCCAGAGGTTTTCCATTTACAGGGATTTATAGTAAAACTGACTATCTGCCAGCACAGACTACACACCGTTCTCTTTGGTACTAAATCATGCTACATACCTGCTCCAGCATATCTTTGGGAAGGTCCTCCTGCTCGTCCATGGTCAGGATCGCTCTCTTGATCTCTTCGTTTGAAAGTTTCAGTCTACAACACACAAATTGAGTTAGTTAAATGTACTGTATTTATGCATGTTTACTGACTAGGTCTAACATCTGCCTAGCAACCACCTACCTAATATACAGCTCAATCAATAAACTCAGCAATCAGCTATTCCACAATTTGATATAGATATTATCCACAGCGAAAGCAGTTTTGGAGATTGCCTGATCCAGTAGGCTAGCTAATCATCTGATCCAACCCTGTGGATTGATCACGAATCTGAATCAAAACAACTGGACTTTACACCACATGTGGCAGGAAATGTGGCAGAAGATCTACCAGAAGAAACACTTTGAGGGAATAGAGCATTTCGTCACCAACAGAAACACCCGAGCGACGTAAGAATGAGGCCTTTCCTGTTGCGTTCACCTGGTTCCCCCTGGACACTGCTGTGATGCTGCCGGATACAGAGGCTCTTCCTCTCCTCAAACTGCCCTGACACAGATCTGCTGACCCTACCTGACCAGTCCTCCTGTTAAACTGCACTGAGATCTTTGACTGAGACACAAAGGCGCCTGAGACGTGCATTATAAATGTTGCAGCAAAAATTTCCCTCAGGATAAATAAAGTCTCTCACTCTCTTAACTTACCGTGAGAGGAGAATGTTGCAGTTTTGGGCTCTGCGGCCATCAATGACCGATAGCTCTTTGACTTTTTTAGAGCCTAATGTGTCATCTTCTGCCTCTTTCTGCAAGAACAGGGAATAATGTTAAACACTTATTTAAGCAAATGCGGGTTTAGTAAAGATCGATATCAGTTATAGACTGAGACACCTCAAGCCATAACATTACAGTAACACACAACCTTTCCGAACAAACTATAACACACTATTATACAAACACATTACTGTAAATGCACTCACCTGTTTGGTGTTATTGATCATTAAGAAGTCCTAAAATGCAGGCAAGAAGCAGGAAGATGTAAGCACTCATTAGAATAAGTAAAGCAGATTTGTGACGGCAGCCCATAAAACAAACAGCTAATCAATAACATGATGAAGTGAGTCCAGAGAAACTCCAGTAAATGTAAAATAATGTGGGTGTGCGTGTTCGTGTGTACATGCTTTATGAACTGTTTACATGCATTTAAACTAATGAAGCAGAATAATGTCAAATGTCATGCTCATTCAATGTGATCCTATTTCATATGAATTTGACTGCAGCCACAAGTTGATTTTAAGCAAATCTGTCATGCATTTTAAATCATACAGTTGGGTAATCAAAACCAGTGTACAAAACTAATAAATAAAATAAATTAAATTATGAAAGTAATTCATGGCGGTGATTATTGTTCTGATTGTGCAAGTGACTTGGCATGAAAAACAGGGCATTTGAACCATTTAAAATGTGAAAAATAACACTACAGCGGTTACATACCTGCTGTCTCTGATAGGCAGAAAAGGTCTTTTCAATGTCCTCCAAATCAAGGATTTTAAAGACTTTTGCATCGTCCACTTCCATCCAGACGGTCCCCTCCAGTTTATTCTTGCAGGACACATGAGAATTATGAATATTTAATAACACATAATTACACATTTTGTTGGGATGGGTCCTTACTTCAGCCAACTTGGACCAGTTGAAAGACTTGAGAGCATTGGTGGGCTGGGGAATATTCTTCTTCTTGAGAGCTGGTCCCAAGGGCGCTCCAGGTGGTGGGGGGACACCTCCGCCGATGGGTGGACGTCCGGGGGGAGGAGGGGGTCCACCGGGAGGAGGTGGGGGGAGGAGGAGGAGGCATCCCACCCGGGGGAGGAGGAGGGGGAGGTGGGCACATGCCTCCGAACGCAGGCAGAGGTGGAGGGGGCACAGGTCCTCCAGGTGGGCCAGGGGTGAGGGGCGGCCCGCCAGGAATCATGGTGGCCTGTCTCTGAAACATTCATAGGCAACGATGCACTATTAGCAGAGAGTAATAAAAGAGGGTTCATTTGTCAGAATAATAGACACTCGGTTACATCAAGATTTGCCCAGTGAGGGTGGTAAATGTTAACTTGTGGAAAAATGTTGATGCAGACCACTAAATAATATGTATTTAGCCTGATCATGGTCATAATTATTAACGGATATGTTTGCGCACTGTTATTTTCTGAGCCTGTAATAGCTTCCATATTAGACTTTATTACAGGGAGTATGAGGATGACATACAGCGCTGAGTTCGTGCAGGCGCACGGTGAGTTCGGCCACTTGCTGCTTGACGTTCTTGTGCTCTGTGCTCTCCTTCTCCAGTTTCTCTTTCATCTTGTTGAGGGTCTGCATCATCTCCTCCTTCTCCTGAGTTTTGGCATCACATTCTCTCTCTTTCTTCTCAAACTTCTGCTGCAGCTCATGGTGCTCTGTTGTGGATTGAAACTCATTATTAAGCTCTTGACCCATCTATGCAGCATTTATTTAGTCATGACGTTATAATCAAACACACCTTTCCTCATCTTCTCTGCCTGCTCTTTCCACTGCTTCACTTCATTTTCATTCACCAGCCTGCCAAACATATGAGACATAATTAACAACATTGCATCAAGAAATGACTTAAAAGAAAATCTATTTTTAACCCAGTTCTGGTCTACATCCTTCAATGTGCTTGTAAATTGCTTCCATGTGTGATAGCACTGGAGATACGACTCACATCCGGACGACGTTCTTCACGTTAAAATTCTCCAGGGGCGTAACATCGGGGTCATGACCTTTGTCATTCTGCAGAACCATCTGCTGAACGATCCGGTCCAGCAGAAGCCAGTACTGCACTGTGTTCCCACTCCTCTTGTCTGTGGACAAGAGCAGGCATCCTCAGTAACCCTGTGACATGTGTTTGTGCAGATTTCAACTATTTATTAGGCCAGACATCTTCATTTTAGTTCAAAGGAACATTTTACATCTCCATATGCTGCACACTGGGCCTCTGGAAATTCTTACTCTGCTAAAGAAATGCCCTGTGAGTCAATTCATTGACAAAAAACACTAAAAAATATAGCTGCAAGCAGCAATGTGGGGCCAAGCAGTGACCCAGCCTAATTTGATGATATGCGTTGGATCCGTCTTCGCCCAAGGATCCCAGAGATACCAAGTTTTTGAAAATCTGACTTACGGTTCAAAAGTTACAAGCAGAAATGTCCCTCAAATTTTGACCTGTTAGTGGCGCTAGAGGGTTTGAGCTGGGGCCCTGTAATTTTTTGTGAGGAATCCTGGGAAGGATGTGAACATCTGTGAAAAGTTTGAAAATAATCCTATGACGGGTTCCCGAGATATGAGCTCACTTCCTGTTTTGCGACTTTTAGGACGCGTTTGATTGGCTGTCACGACAAAACGATAAGAGATATAAAAAAATCCAGGGATATTTCTGATGAGGGTCGGTCCAAAGATGCTATATACCAAATTTGAGCAAAATTGGTCCAAAATTAAGGGAGGAGAAGCATTTTGAATGTTTTTCATAAAATTCTAAATGGCGGAAAATCTACCCTGGCGGAAAATGTCGTCATAGGGTGTGTTGGATTCGGCTTGGCCCAAGGAGTCCAGGAATTGGACATACGGTGCAAAAGTTAAACGCAGAAATGTACCTGAAAATTCCTGCAACTTTGACCTGCTGGTGGCGCTAGAGGGTTTGGGGTGGGGGCCTATTAATTGCTGTGGGTAATGAGGAGACTGGCTGGAATGTGCATGCAAAATTTCACAACTTTTTACTAGACGGTTCTAGGGGTTGCCATAGACTCCCAGAGGCGGAAGAATATTTTATAATGAGAATCAGTAGAAACACCATAGGTGCATTGCAGCTTAGCGCTGCTTGGCCCCAACTATTGGTTATCTTTTTTTTTAACCAGTTTTCAACCTTTTTGAATAAAGATTAAAAGGACGAATTAAGTATGAGAAGTACGATTTTGCAAAAATGGGGTTCTGCCCAATATGGTCGACTTCCTTACTGAGTTTACACATGTACCAATTAACCTCACAATTCACTCCTAAATATCCAGCTATGCTATGCCTTTTTCTTTTCAACTGCTGTCCATATGAATACTTAAAATGTAATAATATTAGTATAATAATAATAGTGAACTAATAAATGTTCTGGGTAATTAGACTCCAACAGTTTAGTTGACTAGACACCCAAAGCCCTACAGCCCACTGCACACCAAAGCTTCTTATTTTATAGGCCTTAAAATAATCAGCCCCCATTAATACGACTCATTTAAGGTTCACCACTTCACTCATTTCTGCTTATTCCCATTAGTGAAAGTAATTCTCCAACTATTGCCTTGAGGTGACAATAATGTGCTTATCTAAGAGCTGACAAAGGACCATTCTCTCACATTAATTCACTTAGTATGGACCATTTTATAGCACTGATTCATTACCACAATGTCCACACAATGATGGGAATAAGTTTGACTCTGGAGAGACATTGGTGAAACAGAAGAGCATTAACCACTCTGCAACTACACGTCCAATATGTCTGATCTGACATTCACAGCATATTTTCTTTTGTGAATCATTGTTATCCAAATAACTTAGGCTAATTAACCAGTGTAAAACAGTACACAGCAGGCACCATTAGCCAGTATTTAGTTTAGTTTGGAATGCACTTATCCGGACCGGTACTAGACTAATCAGAATGAGTCAACATTCTTTATCTTTCTTGGCCCAGATTTTGTGCTCTGCCGTTATGTTCGAGTATTCACTTTTAAGCAGTAATACAATACTTTCACTTAACTGCGTTGAGACATTTTTTATTTGAGCTATGGCGTTATTTGTAGTACGTCACATTACTCTAGACACAAAATAACTGCATTTCAAAATATTTTAGTGTATATTCAAATGACTCATTAACTTTAATTCCTTCTTTTACATACAACCATAATCATTTCTTTATTTTCATTTAAACATTTCATATTTGGGCATTATTTGAGCTCTTCACTCTTAGAGGTCCATATTTTGACCACATGAACTGAAATACGAAAACTTTTCCTTGTGGTACGAACACTGGCCATTTTAAAGAGATGCATTCCCCTTAAATTATAAATACTTTTCCTTTCAATAAAATGTATCTGTATATTTTTTCTTTCCTTTTTGCTTTGTACATTATGTTTGCCTGTCTGCAAGCTTTTTAAAGAGATAAATAGCTGATAAATACCTAATGGTTCCAATATTGATTTATAATTCCTGTCCTGCGGCACTTACGAGGCATCAGCAGACAATGGTGTAGGACAGACATAAAGTGCGGGTATGCGTCTGTGTGGTTCATCTTCTTTCGAATGAGGTCGAAAACTTGGGTGGCACTTTTTGTGTCTATATGTGCCTGTAGGAGAGGGGGAAAAATTTGTAAATTTGTGCATTAGTGAAGCTTTTACATAAACAGGACATGGGATTGTTTCTTACCGACTCAAAACGTTTAGATATTGCCAGCTCATCTTCATTTCGCAGCATCTCAAAGTAGTCTAAATGTCTAATAAAAAACAAAAAACAAAAAACAAAAAACAGTTCAGTAACTGGTCTATTCATGGGTTTCAGCCTGCTGTTATAGGAAACACTTTGAGGGCTTTTCCCCATTCACCAGATATACGATATTGTTTTAAATTGTGGCAACGGTCATTCTGAAACCCATTAATAGTAGGATACCTTTGGGTGTTTCGTTGGTCTCACCTGTCTAATGTGGAGTTTTCATGTGAACGTAGTTTGTCAATCACGGGTTGTATTCCCAGCATGAGAAACTCGTACCGAAGATGGATACGGAATTCCAAACTTGTCTTTTTAGAAAATAGAAAATGTGATAAACAGAAATCGTAAAAGGTGAGGTTCACTTTGGCTTTGTGAAGAAATGAGGCATGAAAGGCACTCACCTCCCCAGCCCCTTGACTCAGCACAGCGTTAATAAAAGACATGATGGCTGTTTTCAGGTTCACTTCATCCCGGTATCGGCCTGTACTCCGGTCCAGTTCATTTATAAGACTCTGGGAGGAACAGACCACACCAGGTGTTACAATAAATCTTAACACTTATGCAGTCAATATTTTCTTTTCCATTTATTTAAAGCCTCTGCACATAGGGCTGAGTGAAATAGCAAAAAAGTATATCAAGCTTCTTTGTTCATATTGATTGATCACTTTGAATCATTGCCATTTTAAAGTGCACTATTTAATTTTTCTAATGAGGGGTCTGTTACCTCCTCAACTCGTTGGAAATGCTTTGCCTTGAACGGTCCACAGAATTGCATTAAACCTATCTATCATTTATTCAAAATCATTCGTGCTGTGAGCAGGCTCTCCTTTAGGCTCTCCTACAGACATAACCTTTACATTATGGCATTATCTGCAGCTTGTCTCCATAGAGATAGGTTTAATGCTGTACTATGGAACATTTCAGACAAATTAACATCTCCATGAATACAAGCAGGCGGTGAATCATCCATCATGCAGAAAAAGTACATAATGTACCTTTAACACAAATAAACAGTTCAGTGTATTCCTTTAAACATGCTTTTCTTCTCTCTTTGCAATGTAGAGACTCTCTAATGTGTGTATATGATTGTATGTGTCACCCCTACTGCAATATCTGAGCAAGACTTGCAATAACCTGGATAACTAATGTGCAGTACAGGACTTTTTGCATTACTTTTTTATACTGGGCTGTAAACGTCCAGCTGTGTGGTATACATCTTAAATGTTTACTTAAATTTTTCTGTGCTGAAGTGAGATGCTTTCAATCTCATTGTGAGTATGTATAACGTAAACTGTACATATGAATAGTGACAATAAAAGGCCTTCTGTTCTGTTATGTTTAGTGACAGTGGATTGGCTGCAGATTTCTCTATTTAAAAGCCCCAAGCTGATCATTGACAATCTGAAACAAGTGGATCTCGATTCACTTAAGACTTACTAAATTAACTGCACAGGCCTAATCCTCTCACCTGGAACCGTGTCCTCTCACAGGCGAAGCGCTGGTAGTGCAACATAGCCTGTAGGATCTTCTTGTGTCCCCCTGGCACCAGACACACAGCCCCCATGATCTCCAGCACGGCCACTTTGGTCTTGATGTTTTCTGTGGCAAGACTTTGGGCTATTATGTTGATGCTCTCGCAGTGGGACAGGACGTGAGCACGCCCCTGAGAATTGTTCATCAGAGCTTTGATGCAGCCAATGAGTGACGTGTGGATCTGGGACTCGGTGGTCTCGTAGTCCATGGTCTTCAGGAAGTTCAAGATACATGTGAGGCCATCCAGGTCAATGAAGCGAGTCACAAACCTGTCAAAAGCATTTCAAACTTGACAGTCTGATACTAAAGAAAAGGCTAAATTCAGTACCAATTATAAAACCAGTGATTATAAAAACAGTGATAACACAAAATGCAGAAAACTATATAATAGGGGTCAGACAATAACACTATTCAGGAAAGATCCAAATTTGTCCACCATTGTTTGCAGTTTACTTGAAGAAAAATATCTGTAGTATCTTATCATGGCAGGATTCATATAGACTTAAGTCATGCTGGTAAATCTGTTGTGACATTTCAGGATGTCGGTTTTAAAAAGCACATTTCCATAGTCTAACTGAGGTGTTGTGACTGACAGAAAAGGTCAGAGAAGGTGGCATTAATGATATGAAAATTGCTGTAAAAATTAACTTAATCTCAGCACCTCATTGGCTGCGTCCTCAGGGCCGTTTTTAAACTCTCTATCGTTTTATTCCTCTCCTCCTCGTCCTCCTTCTCCAGAGCCAAGAGAGTCTTTCTCTGTTCAAGAGGAAGAAAACAATAATTACATTTCATTCTTCTATAAAATATGACTTACAACTTACAGGGTGTGGCAGTGCATGCGTGAACCAAAGCACAATAAACATGAAAATACTTGGGATTAGTTTATTGTGAATTCCAGAATAGCATGTGCCTCCATGATTAAGTCCATCTTTGGATTTTGAATAGTGTGAAAGAGTTTTTTTTATTACTCACAGCTGCCATTGAATTGAGTTGATCGATGTAGTACTCAGGCCAACTGGTTGCGCTTTTGTTTTCTTCTTGTTCCTGAAAAACAAAGTAGGAGAAAATGAAATGGAAAACTATTTGGTTTATAGATAAAAATAAATACACAAGGAATATTCTGTGGTTTCAAGGGTTTACTTTAATCACAGTAATACAGAACACTTTCATTACACCAGTTTTGCATAAGACCATCACCCTTGGGAGAAAGTTTCAGTTGGATCAGTTACACGTTTGTGTCCCATATTATCAAAGCAGAAACAGAGCAGTGTTTCCCTATACAGCTGAAGAGCCGCAGCTCAAAGTAGGGCAACACTTTATCCTGTAGGACTTCAACCACTTTCAGGACGAGCTACAGCTGCTTGGGAAATCTTTAGATTGGCAAACTTTGGATTAGTGGCACAGAGCGATTCTGGTTTTCCAAAAAAAAAAAAAAAAAAAAGATACGTATAATAAACAAACGTTAAAAGATATATTAATATGTCTATATAGGCGTCTTTAAAGGTCCCATGACATGGTACTTCTTGATGCTTTTATATGTTGCCTTAATGGTTCCCTAATACTGTAAATGAATCCTTCAAAAGACTCAGTGCATGAGAAAGACACATGTACAGAGTCAGAGTCAGAAAATCTCTCTCTGAACGACTCATTCTGGGCCTTGTTGCTTGAATGCAAATGAGAAGGACAGAGATAGGTTAGAGGAGCGGGTGGGGGGTGGGCAAATGCGCCCGCTGGTTCCTTGTTTTAGCAGTGCGCTGTGTGCTGGCCCCACTTCCGTGTTTTAAGAGCGGTGGAGGAAAGGATAGCCTTTTCAATGAAAAAAAACACATTTTCACAGAAAATAAAATTAAACCACTGCTGTTTTAGATGTCCAGAGGCTCAGATAAAGGACTTCTGGACGCCTAGAAACACTCGCACGTGCCTCCAGGCAAATAAAAAAATGCATTTCACATTGTGTAGCTCATTCGCGGTCCAAACTCTCTGGGCGTGATTTACAAAGACGGTGGGTAGACATCCAGACGGGGGGTGGAGCTGCATTTTTCGATGTGACGTCACATAGTTGCCTTGTTCAGAATCGCCCGTTTGAGCTGTGTTTTTTTCTAACGCAGAAAAGGCTCAGTTTAGACATTTCGCAACTTTTAGCCATGGGGGGGGGGGGCCTAAACAGGGTAGGGGAGCTCACATTAACGTTCAAAAACCTCAGAAAGTGAAAATTTCATTCCATGGGACCTTTAAGATTTTACAATGCAGTTATGTCATACGCCCAGATGGGGGCCAGTATTTCCTATTGATTACAAGGTATTTCAATGTTGCACCTGACCTTTTCAATTAATGAAAAAACCCGATTATTCAGTATTACTGGTCTGTTGCGATGTCATTGGAATAAAACAGCAGTATTCAATAGAAATTCCATAAAAAGAATCCAGTCTGACCTCACCT
Source organism: Paratrypauchen microcephalus (assembly GCA_036785185.1). NCBI lineage: Eukaryota > Metazoa > Chordata > Actinopteri > Gobiiformes > Gobiidae > Paratrypauchen > Paratrypauchen microcephalus. The sequence continues at coordinate 5,637,251 of JAVJIX010000003.1, forward strand.
TTGTGGGCTCTAAAGGACCTTTGTTTTAACGTGCAGCCCCATTAGGCTCCAGTGAGCTGTGACTATCAGGAGCTAATTGGAGCCAGGGCTGGTCTGGGACAGTGTGCACATGACCTCACTGTGGGAGTTATGACCAGGGCCAGAGCAGTCAGCCGGACCCTGGAACTACTTCAGTCCTTTATTGGGACTCCAGCCGAAGTGGGACCACTTCCTCTTTGAATTTTAAGCAGGTCGTCTATCAGCAAACTTCAAACGCAGTGCATTATATTTAGTGAAAGAAGAGATGAAATGTGGGGACCATATTTTCAGGAATTATTTGAGAAAGATCAGATCAAAGACATCTCAGGAAATGGAACTGCAGTGCTACATAGAGTGATATTGCACTAATGTGACAGGGCACTTAAAGCTAATGTGATCTGAGACGTTTTTATTTAAATCTGAAGTGGAACAAACTCTTTCACTAACTCAACTGGGCTGGAGATACAAACTAAAACCGGACAGTCTTCTGCAGCGCGAGTTAATCCTCTCAGGTGCCAGGCCAAAACAAAACAAACCTCTGGAGCACTTATCTTGGGTAAATCTGCTTTTTTAAGTCTGTTTGTAAAAGAAACCAGTGGGCTCATGGCTGGCGGCGTGTATGTCCCATAATGAACCCCCAGCCTCCTCCTTATCTCTGCTACACCTCTGATGCAGCTGCACCTGTGGAACCAGAGCCTTCCTGTTTGATTTGGAGCAGAGCGAGTTTCCTTTGGGGCTCCTCTGCACACTCTTCCTCTGAGGGCTCTGATGGTGGGTAACATCATCTGGCCAAAGCCGGAGCTGCTGAATCAGCAGTATCCTATCTGTCTGTGTGTGAACGTGTGTGTTTGATTGTACTGCAGTGTACCATGGAAGTACAGCCAGAGTTGGGTCAGCAGGATCCTCCTTCATATTTTAAGGAACTCAAGAAGGCTGGGCGATATTGTGATCTCATTCCTGTGATGAAATTTTGATAAAATTGCCATGTTTTAATTCACAAATATTCTCTTGAGTACAGCTCTATGCTTGAATGAAGACACTTTTCCTCACCCACACCTCCTATTGACATCAACATTCCCTGACCAGAGTCAGATTGTGTGTTCCCAACACAATCTGACCAGAAAGAACTGATTTAGCTAAAACCACAACAACAGGTGAGCTGATTTGTGCTGTAAAGTCTCTCACACATAAAATTACAGTCACAAGCTAGCCAGCATTAGCCAACAGTTTTTCAGTTACTCACACTCACCATTTTTGTTCAAACACAAAAAATGATTTAACCAACACATTTTCAGGAGCCTGTGAGGAATACATGTGCTTAGTTTGAATTTTCAGACATCCTTAAAGCTTTTTTGCCACTGTTTGCCAATGCGTGCATTGTGTCACCAACCATGGTAACTCCTAAACATTCCACCATTAGAGACACATGTAGAACACCCCCAGAAACTTCAACAATGCTGTGAGTGATGGCCTGCTTGAAGAAAATCGTGATATTAATTTTATGGCATATTGCCCACCCCTACTCTCCCTACATAAAGCCTGCTCCACATGAACGATAAAGGTATACATGTGATTTCTCCATTGCCTTAAGAGCACGTCGAATGAGGCCACAAAAACTGGGACACTTTTATTTAGAATGATGCAGCTCTTGAAACAATACTTACTGCAAATTAATAACCAAGAAACAAATCATTCACTGGAATATAGCCTATATTGCGCTATTTTCTGATCTATGTTATAATATTTCCTAATCAGAAACATTCCCGGAGTTGTGTTTTGTTTCATTCACATGTGTTTAACACACAAATCCTGCATATTTATGCTGAGTTCTTCTCTCAAACAGAAAACACTTTGTTCCACCTTGTGATGGCATATTGGTAATAATGCTCCACTGTGTTTCTAAACCTCATACACCTTCATTAGAATAATTTGGATGATTTCAGCCCAATCTTTATTGAACTAAAGGTAAAAAGGAAGCTGTTAACTTGAAAACTATCACTTCATGACATCATATCGTAGAACAGAGCATTTTGAGCCTTGGAGATTTAGGCAGACTAATACTAAAGGATTATTGAAACGTGGGAATGAAACAAAATAACTCCGGGCAGATTTTTGATACATTATAACATGGCTTAAAGCTTATGTCAATTTTTTGCGACATAATTTACAACATCAACCTACAATCCTTACAGTATAATAATGCAGCAAAAATCTTTGGTTATTTTTTGGCCAACTTCTATTAGCGGTGAACATTTGTTAGAGCAGGACATCCACAACAGTAACACACAAAGCCTGGAAAATATCTGCCGCTGTTGAAACGTTGCCGCAACAGTTTAAACTCAATCAGGCATCTGTTTTCACACAGAGACCGAGGGGCAGCTGACGGGCCTTTTATCACAACCAGAACTCTAATGAAACATGACACCACTACAGAGCTGCAGACTGTATTATGGCTGTACAACGCTTTCATGGGGCAGGTGCATAAACCAGGACATGTTAAAAATACTTTTGTTCTACCTTAAGACTACGGCGGTCTTATAGGGGGTAAACTAATATTGTTAGACTGGAAGTAATTGCAATCTGTGACATGACAAAGTGACAAAAAAGTATGCATAACGGTATACAACAGGACATAACACTTTATGCCACAAAATAACTTTGTATAAATAATGTGATAAATAAAATAAATCCTATATAATCTAGAGATGCACTCATCCAAATTTTTCTGTTTAGATACTGATATCAATACTTTGGTTTTAAAGGAAAAGTAACGTTATTTTACAATCTGAGCCTTCTTTCGGTAATAAAACAAGTCGTTTGACTCACCCATATCACGTTCGTGTCATTTGGAGCTGTTTGAAGAAAGTTATGTTGTAGCGTATCCGTTAGCATGAGTATTCGGGGCATTACTTTGCGGTCTCCAAATAACACAAACTTTAGCACTTTTCAAATCATAGAAGCCCGATGTCTTAATGTAAGATTTCGTTTGAAGCAAAAGTGGCCTGTAATCCGAGATTTATCCATAGTTTTCAGCTTTGCGTTTCATGTTTGGATCCCGGGAGCTGATAGCGCATGCGCACTGGCGTCCTCATCTACTCGAAACTATGGCTAAATCTCGGATTACAGGCCACTTTTGCTTCAAACGAAATCTTACATTAAGACATCGGGCTTCTATGATTTGAAAAGTGCTAAAGTTTGTGTTATTTGGACACCGCAAAGTAATGCCCCGAGCATATGATACAGCACCATGTTAACGGATACGGGATCATTAGTAGAACAGAACGGCTCAACATAAGTTCTGCGATACTGCTCCAATTGACAGAAAAATTATATGGGTGAGTAAAACTACTTGTTTTATTGCCAAAAGAACGCTCAGATTGTAAAAAAAACGTTAATTTGCCTTTAAGTATCTACTGACCCAATATCAACCAATACCAGAGCAGGGACTGAAAACCATTTCCTTCATAACAGCATACAAACAATGATGATTTTGATTGTTAAAATAACCACAGAACAGTTTATAAAAATACAAGTGTAATATGATGAGACATTTTGGGCCAATATTGTCCAGTAAATCGTCTTATTAAACCAATTTACAGACCAAAATGGGCTATCGACTGAGCCAACAGACCGATCCATCAACATTTTCAATATCGACGCCAATATCCGATACCAGTATTGGAAAAGAAATAGTTCAAAATTCTAGCTAGGACCAATGAGATAACACAATTGTGTATCAAAATGTTGTCTTAACATTGTATAGCTCAGTTTGCATTGCTCTAGTTGTGCCTCTAGGTCTTCACGGAGGGCTTTGATGGGGCCGTTAAGAGCCCCCTTGCAGTAATGTGGAAAATGAAGTTGAGTTAACTGGCATGTTTGAGAGCAGCAGAAAATGATGCCTTTTCCTTTGTAGTTTGTTGAATATGAAGGGGTAGCCTGTGTCAGCATGTTTAACAGTACAGTGTCTACAGCTACATTTAGGCCGGTGTAATCTTTGTTAACGCGTTATCAGGTTTACGGCCTTTACATGTGTGTATGTGTCCTCATAAAAGGTTAATAATGTCTCTGAGGATTTATAGACATCTGTTAAGCGAAAATGCCAAAGCTTGTAATACCAGTTCAGACAAATCCAACTAAGCTTTATCTAACCATTGTAATTTTAATACAATTTCAATTGTGGATACTTTACACAGGTTCACTTTCTTCTAGTGCCAAAAGGTATTAAAGATTTTCAATACATTATAAGGTTTACGCTTTGATTTTTCATTTTCTGCACTGCTTCTACCTTCATCTGACGTCAAAGGACAGACTAAAATAATCGTGCACATTCCTGAAATATCCAGACAACCTGCTCGTGCCGGGGCGCGTTGAAAGCGGAGCTTAAAGCAGCAGATACGAACAAATCAATGATAAACTGATCACGCAAAATCACAGGTAACTGATAGTGTGGGTGAGGCAACGTTTGATATGCAGAGATAAACTCTTACCTTCTTTTTGCTACAGTAGATCTGCCATTTCTTCTCTGCGGGCAATGCAAACATGGCCTCTCTGTGCTTCTCTGTCAGGTCGAGCTCATCCTAGAAAATAAATATGTTAAAATAGCAACAAGAAAGTACATCTCTACAACATCAAACTGCTAGAATACTGATCCAGTCAATTGAATCTGTGCTGGAGCAATGAGATTTTAGTTTATGTAGGTCTACAACTGTCTAGGGCTAGGCATTGGTGTTGAAGTTTTGACTTTGTATTTTTGCTTTTGGGTTCTCACTGATTAATTTTATATTGTGTTTTATTTATGTTGTTTTGTTGTTGGATTCAGATTTTTTTATCAATATCTTGTCTTTATGATGGGGAAAGCCTGAGGAGGTTAATCTGTGTATGACAATTATGCCTCATGCTCCTTATACCACTCACTATTTCACTATTATTCCTGAGGAATCCTGGCATTCTCATCTTGGAATATGTTTGTGCCATGTGTGTGTGTGTGTGTGTGTGTGTGTGTGTGTGTGTGTGTGTGTGTGTGTGTGTGTGTGTATACACACATATATATAATATAAATATATATACACACATATATATGTGTGTATATATATATATATTTATATACATATATATATACACACATATATATATATATATATATGAGAGATGGTGTGAGTGGTGATTACAATGAAAAGAGCAGGATTACAATCGCAACAACACATCATCAGTAGGGTAAAACTAACCTGTCTCACGACGGTATATATATAAATAAATCTAATAATATTTGATTATTCACTATTTTCCAGGTAGTCAGCTGACCTAATTCTTTGGACACATAACAGTGCTGAACCTGCAGTCATTATCCAAGAGGGGTTTTCAATACTTATTTGCTTAGTTAAATCCAGGTGGTGACTAGTTGGCTAGGCAGTGCAACTTTACCAGTCCTGGGGCAAAGTATCTGGACTGCCTCGGTTATAAATCAAGACTATTTATGCCAAGGTTTGAAAAATGGCAAATTATCAGCTCCTCTCATTGTAAATCTGCTCAGATGACTCTTGGCTGGTTTAACAGTGAGTAATGGCCCAGAGAAAAAGGTGTGGTCTATTTCCTCAACATAAGGTAACAATAAACATCTGGAACAAACATGCATCACAACCGAAAAACAGACTCAGGGGAAGGAGCAGCTGGATGAGTCCTGGAACTCTTTAGTCTGTGCCAGTGAGGGCCAGTAATTAAGGAACGCTTCATAAGGTTTTGAAGATACTAGATATTACTTTAAATGTGCACTATGTAACTTTTTGTCGGTCACCTGCTTGTTTCCATGGATATGTCTCTCTGCTCTGCCTGGAATGTTCCATAGTATTACATTAAACAGTTCTACTTACATTTATTCAGTTATAGGTGACTTTATAGCTCAAAAATTCATAGAAAAACAAGCAAGCAAGACTGTGAATGGGGTTGCCTTTCCACAGATCTGACCTGTAACTTGGTCTGGTTTGGTCTTCATGAAAATAGAAATGTTTACATACCGTGAAATATTCCAGACCAAAGAATAACATAGCCATGGAGAAAAGCATTTTGACGATCCCTTCACCAGAAAAGTTACACAATGCACCTTTAAAGATTTGTTTAAGATTAAGAATATACTTGTAGTACATTGATATTAAAAAGCTCTCATCATTCTTAACCTGCAGATGGATGCTTAGAGGGCTTCAAACACTTCTTAATGATATTAATTTATGCTGCAATAGAAACCTTATCCTCACTGTTCAGACCCCAACTCATGTTTAACACAATATAATCTGAGCTAAAAAGTCATAATTATACAAACGGCAGATCCCCAACGATAATACACTTCCAACATTGTAATTATGTTGTAATATTGGACACACCATGACGAAACCACAGCGGGAAGATTCCACAGAACAAGATTTACCACCCATGCACAAATTCCTGGTATTGCATGGCCTAATGTAAAAAAGATCTTCTTCCTAAGTTTACTTATTGGTTTCTGGAAAGTCTTTCTAAAGTTCAAAGGTTGAGTTTAACTGGTTGTAAGAGAGCAGATGTCTACAACTTGTTCCAGAGCGTCTTGTTTCCATTTTGCACGGACAGGAGCTGTTCCACTACTACGCAAAAGTAAAAGCACGTGGCCATTTTCACTTGGTAAACAGAGCAACTGAAAGGCCCCCAGTCGTTGCACTCAACTTACTCACTCAATTATGTCTTCATAAAAACAGGAGACAAAAACAAGCAATTAGCAGATGGTTGGGGCCAAGACATGAGGGGTCCTTCAGTGTGTTCTATTGAAGTGAAAAAATGTCATGGTTAGATTACTGTGGTAACCAAAGGAGAGGGGAGGGGGGCAGGAGCAGAGGAGAGCGGGGCAAATCAGATGTGACAGACACAGAGAGAATAGCTGCCCTGGCCTTTAGCTCCAGGAGTGCTCACTGTGGAGGGAGAGTCTATTCAGAGACTGGACTGTTACTGTAAACTGCCACCAGAATGTCCAGTGTTTGAGCTGCTTAAGGACATAACTGTTGAATGGACTGTTGTTTACTGGGGGTTAATTAATCATGCGATCATGTGATCAGTGAGTCAGCCAAAACAGTTATTTGATTTAGTTAAAATCATTCAACCGTTACATTTTCAGAAATAGTACTCAAAAAAGAAAGACTCAAAAAAAAAAAAACCCTGGTTGAACCTGGATTTCAGAGATTAGTTCAAAATATAAACAGTGTTTGCCCTCTCAGATTTGTGACAGCAGTTACATCTTACCACCAGCTCTGAGAACATGCCATCCAGCTCATCGTAACCAGGCATGGGCAGAGCGGGCTCCATGGCCTGCAAGGCAAAGTCCTCCCTCAGCCTGTAGGTGATCTCTGGATGGTCGCTGCTGCTGTTGAAGCAGCAGAAGATGAAGGAGAGACCCCCACGGCTCCCGCCACCACCTCGTTTGCGGGGGGCCATGGCTCAGGCGAGATGTTCCGCTCTGCTCCTGGGCCTCTGCAGCTCGCCGTGTCAGAGAGATCTGTAAGAGACACAAACACAATTGGCTCAGGACACTGGGCTGAAAATGTTACAGCAACAGTTTCAAAGGCTCAGAATAAACCTTTAGTCTGGAAATGCGTAATGGCAGAGTCATAATATTTGAAGACAAAGTACAATAGGCTCCATTACTGTGAGGGAGATCTGAAAGATTTAATCATGTCCTTTATACAATAGGGCTCTGTGAGAGAGTGAGAGCAGAAATGGAAACTATCATTTTCAAGATTGGTGTATTACACCCCTTTTATGTGCCCTTCCTCTTCACATTGGGCCGTCATAATGAGAGATGGTGTGAGTGGTGATTACAATGAAGAGTGGGAGGGGACCATAATAAACAACATGTCAGTGAAAGTCTCAAACAATTGCAATGTTGTGAGCTCAAACTATGCTCCCAAATACAGTCTGGATCAAACTGCACCTCAATCAGGTATTCAACAAATGTGCAGAATCCTCCCCAGTGCTGCCTCCAGCTGATATAAATACATCACGCACATCAGCTGTCAGATCACAGCATCGCAGAGCACGGCTGCCTAGTGCAACTGCCATGAAGTACAGAGATGGACATGTGAGTTAAGAGAATATTTCTCCTTCAACTACTCAACATTATCTGACTGTGGAGATGCAAAACTGTTGTAATACAGGCCTAAAAAACATTTAAAATCAACTTATTTGGCTAATTAGATGAAGCAGCTTAGTTATTGCCAAGTTCTAGAAACTCCACTTAAAAAAATTGACATAAAATGTTGTATAGAAGTCCTAGAAACAGGAACTCTGTTGCATAACACTTAATCCAAATTGAATAAGTGGGAGCAGAGCGTCACCTGCATTCATCAGACCTGAGAAAGATCAGCCCTTGTTGACCACAGCTCATCTCGACACTTCACTAACAGATGTGAACGTTGAAGGAAGGGAGAGAAATGTACTTTGTGTTGGTGACCGGAGAATGCCCACTACAGCCCACTGTTCTGATGACCTCTCCCAGATTTCCTGAGTCGGAGGCTTTGGTTGAACGCAGCACTGAAGTTTCACTGTGGACAGTTCAGCTTCAGTCGACACAACTTGAGAACAGACAGTTTTGTGGGATATGAAAAAATAGACATAAACCATCACTATCTTAATTTAGGTTTGGTTTTCCTGTCTGGAAGAAAGCAATTCTGGTGACACCAACATATTCCATTATTATTTCACTTGAACATGTTTCTGGTACTTTCTAAGACAACCAAACACATCCTAGTTCTTCTCATACAACCCACAGACTTTGCTCTATAAATGTATCATTCACGAAACAGCTTAAGCAAGTTTGTTTTCAGTTTACATTACTGGATAGAAACATGCTGCTAGCATCAAACACACATGCACACACACACAGATGCTTATTTATTCAAGCTCGTGTCTCTTCTGAGGACAACTGGGCCCATTGTTAAACATGACCAAAGGGGGACATTTATTATGACCGGACCATGTATATCAAACATGGTCAAAGTGTGTAGCAGTGATCCATCTCCTCCACCAGGCGCCTGAGGTCAAACGGTCGCCCCCTCTTCTTTCTTTCTCTCGCTTTCCCTCTATAACACGGTGGTTTGTAGTGTATTTATTTTGACACATCCTCGTCTTTTCCAAACAGACTACCAGGCCTCTACAGCAGCTGTGCAGCTTCACCCAGTCTATTCCAGCAATAAGTGAAGAGGCTTTTGAAGAACTCTGTGACCATATTAGTCCAATGAGCGGCTCCTTTTTCCATTGACTATTTTACTAGAGTACAGTGTTGTAAACATTGTGTAAACCAAGAAGAGGAGAGGGTTTCAGTCGCAGTTCTGTCATTGCAGAAGGAAAAACACAAAGCTCACGGGCAGCACTATGGTGGGGAAGAATGTGGCATGCGATTGCTATGTGTAATATTGCAATTAGAGGTTTCACAGGGTTGGCTCAATTGAATTTAAGATGAAATATGAGGATGGTGAATATCCATCCATATTTGTGAAGTCTGAAGCTAGCAGTCCAGTATGATAGTATACCACGGACCTTTCTGCAGTTAACTATGATGGGAAACTTAAAGGACTGAGTTTAAAATTAGAAAACCAACTGAATGTGGACAAAGCCATATCAAGGACTGAGGCATTACCATGTTTATTATAGACAGATTTATTTGTTTATTTATTTATTAGGATCCCCATTAGCAGTACCTGAGTCTTCCTGGGGTCTTGTACAGATTAAAACAAAAAACCAAAACAAAACAAAAAACGGACAGTTGTATTTGTAACTTGCATTTTGATCATTTCAAAAACTGCAGATATTCTGTTTAATAAAAAGTATGTGCAGTGGCATTAGCCCGGGAGGTCGTCTGTCAGGCGGTCAAAGCCTGTCAGGACAAGAGGACATTCCTGTCATTTCCAGGTGAGCTGTGACCCCCCCCCCCCGGACCTCCCTGTATCGCCCCACCTGCTACTCCATTCACACAAACCACTCCCCTCTGTCCAAACAAAAACGTTTACCAAATAATCAGTGATTCATAACGGGACCAGGACAATGATGTATCCCAGTGTTGACGCATGAACCTGACTTTTGGCCCCAAGTGGAGGAACATGTGCAATACAAGAAACACATTCTTTTGTCCAGCTTGAGCCTGTCACATCCCAAAGTCAAACAAACACTGCTCTTTGTCTCCTCACATTTGTATCTCCACATCGCCTTGTTTTCTTGACCACGAGGTTCGAATAGTGCCCTGGCCCGAGTCCAGACAGTAAAAAGACCCCAGTGTTCAGGAAATGGGAGTCTATCATGGTGCCTACTAAAGACCGCTCCATGAAACCAGTTCTGTCGACTGGACAGAAAGCAGAAGGGTGCAAAAGTGTTACATGTGTTATAATATAAACAGGGATATATTCTCGTTATGGGAACATGCAAAGATGGATGTCTTTTAGGGGGGCTAGTCCCGTTTTTATTACTGCTTTTAGCTTTACACAGAGCAACCTAATGATGAAGAACGTAACAGTAAATTGTATTTTTTTAACACTTCACAGGCTTTATTGTTAAATGACCACCATTACAATAAAGTACAAGTGTATTGCTTTGAACAATGGCAGTAGACTAGACTTGGGGCTAACACTAATAGTTAGAGGTGTGTTATGGAGCAGAGCTGGGCCCTGGACAGAACATAGTGGACAGTGGAGCATTAGAAACAGATGTGAACAGCAGCTGAAGCTTCTCAGCCCTTTCATTTGAATGTTTCTGATACAGCCCACAGACTAATGCAGTTGCCTCTTCATTGACTAAGATAACGAGACACCACTGTACAATATACAGTAAATGGCCTTTTGTTATTAACAGTCACAGAGCATTCTGAGCTGAAGGTTTAGTAGTCTCAGCTTGAATCATTTCAAAATGAGCTCCATAACTCCTGCAATAATGACCTTCACAAAGACTGGAACAAGAGTGGGTTTACAGTAACCATGATCCGAATCGCTGTTTGATGTAAAAACATTTTACAAATAGTTTTAAGTAAAAGACACACTTTTCTATTGAGCCGATAGTAAAGTAGTACTCCAACTGGTGGAGAGCTCCAGGTGTGCCATATTCATAAGCAATATTTTTTCTTCCTTGTTATCCCGAGATGAGATAATTAATTCATAATCTCGAGAAAACAAAACAGTTATTTCGAGATTTCGATAAAACGAAACCATTATTCGTTGCGTTTTTGGTCATTAGAATGTCTGGAATAATAATTGATCAGCTGATAAGGCAATATTTTGATCAGGGGTTGACACGGGGAGATTGCATTATGTGTTTTAATTCGGGATAATTTCAAGATTAGTCTGCAGCACCTCTGCAGAAGACTGGCCCGGCTTTATCTTTACCGACGGAGATACAGTGATCGTTTTCTCGAGATCACAGAATAACTTTGTTTTCCCGAGATCTCGAAATAACAGTTTTGTTTTCTCGAGATCACGAATTAATTGTGTCATTTTCTCAAAATCTCGAGTTAATTTTCTCGTTATTAAGGTGGAATATAATCATTACGAACATGGCCTCTGTCGGCTTCCGTATCTAGCAAACATATGTTTAATCTTCTTTTCTGATTTAGGATGGATTAGACTTGTGATTTGACGTCTTGTATATAACACATAGTGGTGGTGACTCTGAGTGTGGGTGAATGTGGAGCATGCAACATTACTGTAGCTGTAGGAGAGTATTGTGCCCTGGGCTGCTCTGTGCACAAGAGGCTTAAGGAAACCCTGGTGCACTTGGTCATTTATTTTGGATCAATTTGGACAGCTGCAAATAAAGGGCTCAGAGTCCTGCAGTGAAGGCCAGCAGTCATCCTTTCAACAGCTGAAAATCTATCAGCACCTCAGATTTGGACAAAACACTGGCCCAACCTGTGAAAACTGCTTTAAGTGGAGAAGAATTTCACCAAAACATTCATATTTTTCAATAGCAATACTGACAAAAATGTATATCTTTTTGGATTATCACAAAAATGTTAATCAGATTATTTTTGCAATCCAAATAAATGTGCTAAAAAGTGCCTGTAAACACCATGGTTCAAGTATTCATGTGAATAGACAGGAATATTACAATAAATTAGCACATAGAAAATACCATATATTCAAAAACAACATTGTCTTTATATTGGTATATCTCCCATCTCTACTCAACACAAATCAATACAATAAAAACTGTATTTTTTCCAGTAACCATGAGGTGCTGTAGCTCGACCACATGGCAGGAGGACATTTATAAAATTTGCCATAGTAAGTGATAATTGAACAGTGCTATATTGACTGCACACTTCACACATAAATCATGATTATTGACTCATTGTTTACTCCTTACAGACAGCAGGCGCACCATGTGGGGCTGAATGGAGCTGCTCAGCTGGACACCACACACTCCGCTCCCTCTGATCACTTAATGGCACACAGTCCATAATAATGACTAGGGCACAGACGGAAAAGGCCTTGGAAAAACAGCTGACAGCGAAGTTAAGATGAGACAAAATCTATCTTTTTTGACAAACAGGAAGTATGCCCAAACCATCGTAAGTCTGAAAGTGGTAGATCCGATCTGCCCTCATACTTGTGTAGGGTAGGCCTGTCACGTTAACAAAATCTGAAGCACAATATACTGCAAGAGAGAAATATTGCGATAAATGAGAATATTGAGAATGCCACTGACACAAAGCAGGATAATCCCATGAAAGCTAATTTTAAATAGACAAAAATAAAATTAAAATCATGAGCTACAAACAATAAATGGCAGAGTGAAGTGATAATTGGCCACAGAAGTTATATTTATGCTACTTTCTTCAGTTCAAATCTTAACTAATTACATAAAAATAGCAACAATCTCTCCACTATTGCAAAGTTGTTTAAGTTAAAGATAAATATTGATCCCCAAAATATATTGTTCCGGATTTCATATTGAACGATAAGCCGATATAGTAATTATTGTTACAGGCCTAGTGTGGGAATAAGTTACATTTGTGTGTGCTGAGATACGCCCGAGCAAGTGACTCAGGAGCGATGCTGTCACACGGCCTAGGGACTAGTGATCAACTGGTTCATGTTACAGGATTAACATAACAGAGTGGGAAAGAAGAGGGAGAGAGAAAAAGAAGGAGAGATGGAGGGAAAGAAGCAGGACGACAGCAGAGGTACAAAGGAAGCATTTCTTCCTCTAACCCAGACAGTTAACACACGGCGCTGCTGGTCAGTCAGGTTCAGTCCTTTGAAGTCTGATCATTGAACTCTGTGACTCAGGAGGAAAGGACACTTGTTTGGTTAATACAAAAATGGCCACTTTGTGAATACTGGAGTGAGGGTTTAAGGGAATAGACATTAAACTGAATTTAAAAAATCTATAGCACATTAATATGAGAAAGTGGGTTGCCTATAAAAAGATACCCAGATAACATTTTTTTAATTTTTTAAAGTATTAAGCTGATGTCAAAATAATTACTGTATCGACTTATCGTTCAACATATGATAGCTGGAACAATATATTGTGGAGCTCAATATTTATCGTGGTTACATTGTCTTTACAAAAATGGGGAGATTCTTGTTATTTTTGTTGTAATAAAATAAGGTTAGAGCTATAGAGGAGTAAGTCACTTCTATGGTCAACTACTGGCTCAATGTATTATTGTGACAGGCCTATTAAATATATCAAGCGTTTACATTAGAATTAAATTAAGAGCTTGACATTCTTGTACCATGACGAGATTAATCACAATTGAATCGTATTGCCATTCTAATGGGTACGTTATCAAATCACAAAAACTTCAATTAGTATCATAACTATCTCCACAAACAATACACGTTGCCATGCTTTGCAGCCCTGTAATTTGGATCTGTTGAATGTGTGAACCATGAAATCCTATTGTTAAAACTGAAATCATATGTAAACAGTCACAATGCTTGTTAAAAAAAGTTCAGCCCTAATGCATGAGTTGTTTTTGTGCAATTCTTTCCTTGCCAAACTGATTGTAATATGAGATAGTGCCTAGAATACATGTAGCCCTGATAAAAAATATTAGCAACACACATCTCACTGGTGCAGAAAACTGGCCGCACAAAACTAATCTAATAGCTTCCACATCCTTCTTCATTACTTGTCTCTTCACACGTTTCATCTGTAGACTATCTGTAGTGGTCCTCTGTGATGATGATGATTGGTGGGAAGCACTGACCACATCTGTTTGCTGTGGACGAGTCAGTAATCGTGTTTAACCATCGCCACATCCAGACGCACAGGCCGAGCGAGTACAGAGGAGCAGACCGTGACCATCACCAACACAATGAGAACCAATGATAAGAGCTGATCCAATCACCAAAGCAGCAACAAGATAATGAAGTACTCCTGTCATAGAGGCTACATCAGGGCTTCTTTAGCTGTGGGACTGGGACCAAAGATGGGACAGGAGCTTGGCCTACCATGAGTCAATGTAAATTCAAAGTGCTGATTTAATTAAAAGGTCTTTACAGTGCGGTATACATTCACTCCATATTGTTGTGGTGGTGGTAAGCCACTATTGTAGCCACAGCTGGGATAGACTGACTGATGCGAGGCTGCCAATCAGCACCATTTTTTCTGTCTTTGTCCTTTGTTTAGCGGGGAATTAGTCCTTTTTGCTGCTTCAATCAAACTGTAATTTTAGCTTATTAAATACCACTAAACACCATCTGGGTCAGAACTTGGTGTGAACTGGACTACATTAACTTCTAACAGATGATTACTATTTTTAACAAACTAAACAACATCACTCAATGGCACTCCCTTTTCACTTTGGTCAATATGAATAATCGCAAAAAGCCCAGAGAGGGTACGTTTGGGTCTGGGGAGTGAAACATCTGAAATGTGGGGAGGACAGAGATGAAAAGCCAGGTTAAAAAGCAGCTCCAGCACACACAGCCTGGACTGACTCATTCTCCAACACCCCCCCCTCTTCTCTCTCTCTCCTTCTCTCCCCCCTCTTTCTTTTCCCCTTTCTCTCTCTCTCTCCTTCTCCGTATTAGCATTTTTCCTCAGGTCAGGCCATTTGAGTGAAGGTTAGACTTGGGGTAAAGTCAGAAACCACCAAACACACAGCAATATCCTCACCTGACCATGGTTTAATTTAATGGTCTGGGCTAGTGAGCTGGCCACTCTCCAAAACTGTAAAAATAAATCAAAGTAAATGTGGGACATGCGTGATGTACATTTAAATCCTCTGATGTGGTATAGGTTACCTTTAGATAGTGAATTACAAGCCTACATTGATTATTCATACAATGCGGCTTTGAAATGATCCATGTACATGTTCTGATATTAGAAAGGGACTGCATGGATAGGTTGGCTTGTATCCTAGTATTTGAATGTATTTTGCAGATGATAAGCAGAATTGCAAACTCAAAAAATGTGAAATAAAATAAAAAATTGCACAATGAGAAACTAAACAATGGTCTTTGGAGACAATAAAAGAATGCCTGTTTTCTAGGTAATTTTTGAGCTATAAAACCACCTGTAATTTAATAAATATAAGGTAGAGCTGTTTAATGTCATACTGTGAAACAATCATAGAAACAAGCAGATTACAGACCCCCATCCAAAAGTTACATAGTGCAAAATTCAGATATTTTACAAACTAGTACCAGATTACACCATAGAAAATGTCATATCTGGAGGAGCAGTGTTGTAAGTAATGTTCTTCCCAAAACAGATGCTTGAGAGACAAATATAGACATACAGGCATCTGTGCCCACGACACAATGTGAGATCCATTATGCACAATTTACATAGTGCAAACTCAGCAAAACAATCAATAAGCCAATATGTCAGCACAGCGGTAACTCACTGTCACTGAACACCCATCTTTAGTTGCTCAATGGATGACTGATAATGTATTAAGCCATTAGAATAAGCAGTAAATTAAAATTCACTGATGTGCTGTGGCGCAGACTTTGAACAACATGCCTCATGAAACACAGCATCATAAGTGTGGCAGTAAATATTACTGCATCTCATCAGCGCAGGCTCCAGAGTAAACTCATAAAACTGTTCTCATAAAACACAGGTCCATAGCTCATCAATAACACGCGTGGACAGCAATGTAATCTCCACGCTTTAAAAATCCTGCTTCCTGCCCAGTTGCCATGGCGACCGGAGTGATGGGTACAGCGAGCGGGGCGGGTGGGTGTTTTAATGTAAGCCTGTCTGCCCATTACACTGGCTATAAACTGCAATGTAGGAACTGGATTGAGTGTCAGTGGACAAAATCAAAAAGGGGATTATACTAACATGTAGGACCAAATGTGGCTTCATGTGTGAGGACAGCGCTATGAAATCAAGACAATAATGCAGTGTGTGGAAATATTGTGGCGTATCATGTAGTAGAGGAGGTATAGATCGAGTGGTGCGGAGTGGATATTTGAGAATGATGACAGGAAATGGGGTGACTGCATTGTGTTGAAGGTGACTTTCATTTTCATTGACCTGATTTAGAGCACCCCGCCCCATTATGGAAAAAAGAAGTGTGCTCCTCTCCCTCTTTCTCTCCCTCTCTCTCACTCACTTGACCCTGATAACGCTCCCACACCACACCGCAGAGCAGACCTGTGGGAGGTAGCAGGGACACATTTTTGTAGCGCCTGATCACCCAAATAACACAGCAACCTTGTCATTACAGGGGGCATTTCCCTCAGCCTTCAGGGCCCGGTGAGTCGGAGCACCAGTCAATAAGTAAGTCAGTGAGTCAGAAGCCCATCCCCCCCGGTTACTCTGGCAACAAGACAGCTCCTAATTAGATAGACAGGCATGGTAGCATCACCTATCTATGGAGGAGCCAGCGTGCATCCTGGGAGTGATAAAACTGCAGCAGAAGCTCTCACTCCCCTCATCTGGAGATAACACGGGACCATCTCCACACCGGTCACATGTGTCCAATGCACATTCCAGGCTGCAGATACAAACCACTCCCTAGCATGCATGAGATTAGACTTGGAGCATCTTACCCGGTCCAAGAGGGAGCATGCATTCCTGTATTATCCGTCCTCTCACTGCAGCGTCAGGGTTTCTACGTTGGTGGCAAAATGAGTAATCTCCCCTTTGGTCTGAAGCATTTCCAGAGTTAGGTGAGGTATTCCACGCAGGTCGGGAGCTGTCTAATAGGCACCTTGGATGACGACTCAGAGGAGGAAAATCCCAGCAGAGTTCACTTGGGACAAAAAAGCTCCAGTATTGGATGTATCACCTCCAGCTCCCAGCGAGCGTCCGCAGACTGCTGTAGGGGCACAGGGACAGCACAGATGTTAGGAGTGTGTTTAGGCCCCGCCCCTTTTCAACACTCCCTCATCCTAATAGGAGGCAGCCCAGAGGCCGCTGCCCAGTGCTCTGCCCCTCCCCCTCCACTCACTCAGCCTGTGCGATACTGGTTTAGGGTCTGTTTGGAGAGCTGTGAGAAGGCAACAAAACAAAAAGATGTGTGGGATTTCAGTGGGTCCAGAAAAAGCAGAAGAGCAAGTGAGCATACAATGTCTACATGTACATATTAAACTGAACACAAATAATTTAAGACAACAATCACAATTATTTAGCTTATAACAGAAATTACAATTATTTAAAATGACTAGTCTACAAAAACTTGTAGACAACATAGTTTATTAATACCGTTTTAGGACACTTAAAAAACTATGCATGTAGATTAGATTGGTTACAGCTTTTGAGTGGAATTAATGTCCATATCATACTGAAGAGAAGGGGTGTGTTAACTGCAATTTTGTCTACAACATTTATAAATGAAGAGTAATAATTAAAATCAAGTTTGATTTACTGCACAGCCTTACATACAACCCCACAGACTGCAAACAACTGGATGTAGGAAATACACAGGATTCAAATACAATCCTCAAAACAATCCCACACACTCTCTTTTGATTTACAGCTGTGGTCAGTCACTTCAGACAATTACTGCATTAACCCCCACATCCACACACATTCATGGTGCATCAATCATCCTTAAACCAGAACATAAAATTTGAAAAAAAAAAAAACAATCTCCATGATATTGTTGAACATAATCTATAAAACAGAGACCGGTGTGTTCTCTTGGTTCATACAGACATGAGCTGCCAACATAGGTTTGACTCAGTAGGATGCAGGTGCTGACAGGTGTTACAAACCTGCCCTTGTTTCCTGTTCAGATGGTTTGACAATGAATGAGCTAAAGGACGACATCAGGCTTCTGTGGAGTATGCGTCACCTGACTGAGCAGACATAGAGCAGAGGTAATGGCCCAAACAGCTTTACGCCTCAAGGAAGTCACAAATCAAAACACAAAAGTTTTCCTTAATAACCCTGAGTAATTATTCCATGTCACCCACGCCTCAGGGGCCCCAAATTAACGTATCTGTTTACATAAGAAGCTCTTTGATATTGCCTTTGATATTGTTATAATATTAAAGGATTGTTTTAGAGGTTAAAAAAAAAAAAAAAAGGTGCTCTATGATGTATTGAGGGCTGCATTGCTAATATAAACCCACATGCAGAGGTGGGTTGAAGACATGTTTTGGAGATGTGCATTTGAATAATACAATAAAAATATTACTCAAATATATACAGGGGGTCCTCGGGTTACGACGTTGATCCGTTCTTAAGACGCGTCGTAACCCGAATTTCGTCGTAAACCGGATTTTGCCTTTGATCTTCCATCCAAAGCACCAATAACCTTTCCATCTCAATAATTAGACCACTACGCTGCTTGGTTATCACTGCCGCTATCATAGGAGCAGATCAGAGCCCACATCAGGTACTTCCACCCACATTGGGCACGCACATGAGGCTGTCTTCTTCTCCCTACAACCACAACAGAGCGTATTCTTCCGCCGTGCGCCGCGCGCCGTTCGCGTTTGTTTACATCTCTTACCACGCTAAACCGCGTAAGACGGAATGACGCGTAATATATACATATTTTTTTAATGGGGCCGCGTTCGTAACCACGAAACGTCGTAACCCGAGGACCCCCTGTACTCAAATAAGGTACGTAATATTTTTCCACTTCACCTCCTAATTTTACGTTACATTGATTGTTTTGTGTGATACTTGAACCTCTATTGACTGCAGTCTGAATACTGTGGTTGTATATTCCGTGACCCATCCCTGCTTTCCATTTTCGTCCTTAGCCATATTAAGAGGTTCTAAAATACATCCATTTAAAAGGATTTTCACATGCCCCAACAGTGGAATTGTGGGAAATAATTTGAGAGAGAGTCCAGGCCCCAGAGAGCACGAGGAGATAACACTGGGCTGTGCGGTTCAAGAGCAAATCTGAAAAGAATGTCCTGCAGCTGGAATAACAGACAGGTGTGTTCCCATGGCGACGGGCTGCTGTTCGCTCCATGGACACTGACATGGGTACAGGTACTAGACCACACCTCATGCATGCAACGCTATGGACTAATCTGCTGACCAACATTGTTAAGCATATTTATTTATGAAATGCTACGGTATAAATGGGAAATGATCTGAAACAGACTTCAGATGACAACAGTTCAATAAGGAGCATGGAATCAGATTGGATGCAGGCTCCAGATGACCCTGAAAAGTTCACTAGTGATTACAACTTTCAGACAGATTACACAGTTGTACAGTGGTGGAATTTGGGGATGTGTGTTGGACAAACTTTGACGTGACTGCTGTTTGTAAAGAAAAAGAGAGCCATATGTGCAGTGTTTTCAAAATCCCACTCTGCAGCATGCAACGGTGCTAATGAGAGATTGACAGTCCAGACTCGGTGCTGCAGAGGAATGTGTGAAGGGAACATTATATTATGTGCGTATCATGTGGTGGAGGGCCTCACTGTACATATGTTTTATCCTGGGTGGAGTCTTATAAATTCCAACCGTGCATAGGCCCTTCCCTGCCAGAAGACCCTCATCATCACTAATTAAATGGCCCGATTAGAAAGTGTCCTGCTGCCAGTGCCACCCTCAGAGCCTTGTAATTACCCCTGGAAAAGAGGGTGAATCCCAGAGGAGCCCACCGCCAACTTCTGTTTCCAATGATTCAATAAAGTGCAGTGTTCGGGGACAGTTATAATCAGAGAACAGCATAAGCGTGGCAGAGGCCAGAGGTTTTCCCATAAGCCACTCTGGTGCAACAGCACTGAGCAGAAAATGGCAGCTGCAGAGAGCGTGCTTGTTATGGATTGACAGAATTTGGGGGTTCAAAGGTTGCGTCTGAACTTGGTGATCGAGCAGATGTGGAAGGGCTCTTCGCCTTCACAGATCTTTAGTAGAGTTCACAGGATATACCAGAGCATGGTGTAATGAGCGCAGAAGAGGAAGTATGTACACAAACAAAAGAGGAGCAGTAATTCAACATAATCCAATCAGCACCGGTCTGCTCTGACACTGAAGACAGGCACTTAATACCAACATGACAGTGAAACCTTCACCATCTGTGTGCAGCCAAAGACATGACATTGCATGCTTTTAGTTCTTAGTAATAGAGATCGACTCATATGTTTTTTTCATGGCTGATGCAGATATCGATTGTTTAGAATCCTGAACAACCGATGGCAGATAAACTCTAACAATAACAATATTGTTGGGCTGATTTAGAGAATTTTTACCAAATTATTTAACTTTACAAAAAAATTCACTCACAGCGTTTTTTTTTTAACCACAAACCTTCAAGAGAGCTGAGTAGTCGCATTTTGTTCAAATTAAGCTTTATGTATTCTTCATGTAGTAGGCTGTCCAAAACAAAATTTTGGCCTAGAGATTTAAGGCTACCTCTACTTAATAAAAACACTGTAGTCATTATTCAATTATTCCAACCTCCAAGGTAAGCCCTCAGGTAGAATGACAGAATCTAGATTGCCAATCTGTGCCATCAGCCCCATCTGACCAACAATCACTGGCGCACAATCACTGACGCACCATATTCATAGTAGGCAAGGTAGGTAGAGTTTCTTGCCTCAGAACACAACAACAAACTTGGTCAGAAATCATCCTCCAACCTTCAGATTAGGGGACCAATGCTTCCCCCCCTCTACCCACAGTGAAGCCTCTGCTCAGTCCTTCAGGAGAGTTGGTTAAAAGCTGCTTCTCCTCAGTGCCATAACCAGAGGCCTGCTCCACATAACTGCAGATTATGCAGAATAATAAGAGTCACTGAACAGAAAAGCAAAGGGGGTGTTTTAGAGACAATGACAGCGGCTGTTGAACTGGATGGACCTGACAGCTCTGCCCTGTGGTGTCTCAGCTGTCAGCAGCACAAATACAGAGGTACTAAGAGATACAGAAACACTAGTTTGAAATGAGCTGTATAATGAATGGGCTTAGGGACCAGAGCTTGTATGGGTGAAAGAACAAAGCCAAAGAAATGTCCAAATTATTTCCCAAGTGGATCAATAAACTTTGTTTCAAGTGTATCTGAGGTGGAGGAGTGTTGTCACTGGAGGTGTAACACTATCACTTAATCACTGTTTGTTAGTGCAGCTGCTACACATAGCACATGGAGCTGTTGTGAGTCTTGTTTACCTCCAGAGCCCAGAGTGATGGCCTCAAACTCTGGCCCAGAAGCAAGGGCATGTGTTGTCCCTGAAGAGAGAACAGAGCTTCACTGAGACTTCCCCTGCTCAGATAAGAGCTGCACAAGAGCTACTCACAAGAACATTTAAACACACAAAAGGTGCTCTTTAACCACAACAAATGTAATCAACTCTGCATGACTGACATTAGCTGTGACAATCACAGCAATTTATCTGGGGAAAACAACAGTTCACAAAGACAATCAAAAACAAAATCCATCTTCATTTAAAGCACAAAATTGACTCAAATAAGGCAGGCCAATAGAAAGCTGATGAAGAGATAACCCAAAAGCCACAACAGTTTTTGTACTTTGCACAAAACGTGTCCAAACTTGAGTTTGTGCGGTCCTGTGAACATGGACTTTGGGCTCACTCACACACGCACGCACGCACACACGCACACACACACCACTGTTGGTCAGGTCACTGCAGAGTATTGTACACACATGTACACAACATGTGACCCCGTTGTCACACTGATAAACACCGGATGAACTTCATCCTCTCGATAAACGCCGACACAATCTTTAAGATTAATCCTCTTTGTGTACTCTGGAAGACAATGCAAGATACAACAGTGAAGCTCCTACATAATCTATAAGTATCAGGGTCACTCTGATGCCTGACACATGCAGTACAACCCTAGACCTGTATGATGTCCTAAATAACACTGAGGGGAGATTAAAGTCAAAACATTACAAGTTGTTTTCACTTTGAAATAACCAGACCCTGATAGAATCATCCTGCACTGATGCTCTTTAGAAGCACATTACAGAAGAGAGCCAAAAAAAGGCAGAGATCCACACAGAGAAAAGAGCTTCACAAAGCACAGACAGGGACCGGCCCGGGCTGTGCTGCAGACACCCCCTCGTCCAGCAGCTCATCAGTGTACAATCAGGCCTGCTTCACTAGTTTTAATGAGGCATTAGGCGTGCCATATACTAACACTATAAACATTGGCCTAAACAGGGAAACCAGGATGAAGATCTAATCTAATTGATTTGTCTGTTTTTTTTAATCTGCTTCAGAATAAGCATGCCTACAAATAAAAATATAAACTGAACTTACTGGACCAAAATGTTGCATCATGTAAAATAAAATGCCTAATGTTCTGTGTGACTATGACTGTAGTGCCCTTTTATAGAGCCTAGAAAATGCTCCTTACATGAAGTAGCACACAGCCCTGTGTTCTCCAGAGTACAGCTAGCATCAAGTTCAAATAATCCTAAAATATCTGGTGGTGGGTCACCCAGTTCTGCTGGTTCCTCTGAGGCCCATCAGCCTGACACAGAGTGAGGCTTTTATTAGGCCTAGAAGCTCATTTTCTCTTTATAAGCTTTACATTATGTGTCATATATCCCCGTCATTCACCCACAGCCTTAGACCTGTCAGCTTAACAGACATTCATTTAAAATGTGCCTGAGCTTAGTGGTGGAGTTGGAAAAGGGGCAATGACCTCTAACCTCAGAACAAAAGGGGGTCAAGAGTCTGTGGTGGGAGGGGACTTCTGCATTAGGGGTGTTATTTGGTTTGGTTCAGTGTTTACCAAACCTATGTCGGCCTCATTAATAATGAGAGCACACTGCACATGTCCCGTCTTGTGATCCAACACAGCCACACAAACATATCGTACAGAATTTTAGCCTCAGGATTTGTTTTTAAATGTCTACAAAATTAATTGTGTAATGTGTTGCCTTATTTAAGCGTAAATATATATTTTTAATTTACATTAATGAGGTTGAATCTTTTAAGAAGTAAACTATTTTGAAAATGTGGGGCTGTTCAGGGTGTGTCCAACAATGGCAGTCTGAGCCCAGCTGCCCCGAGCTGAGGACAAGTGCAAAGGCAGAGGGCGGTGGGGGGCAGGGTGTGGCAGTGAGTGCCATAGTGACGGACCGAGCTTCAGCAGAGATGCTAAATGAAGCCATTGTCTGTCCCAAGTGAAGCACAGTGCACAGAGAATGGCACATTGAAACAGTCACAGGCCTATTGTTACAGGGTCGGAGCACAGAGCTGCAGGTCCAGAGCTGATCCCACATCAGCCTCTGCACTTCAGAGGAGCAAAACATGAGAGACATGTTCAGTTTGTAGGCCACACACAATGACCACAGTGAACAGGGATTGTATCACATTAAGAGGACAGCCATAGACATATGCTGCACACTATAAAAGTATGTCAGATTAACATACACAAGCAGGTCATACCGTAGACTTTACAAACAGATCACAACGGCAGTACTGAGATGATGAGGAGTCACAGAGTTCATCTGTGCTGTTTGTCCTGTCATTCCTGGTTTGTTGAGCCAACACTGCCTTGTTGTCAACACCTTGGAGGTACATAGTTGGCATAAGGAGGACCCTGCATGTTACAGATTGTACCGTGTGACAAAGTTGGAGAATGAGCTCTTTAGACGTTCATAATATCTCCAAGAAAAGACTGAATATTCATTTGAGTCATGTTGTTTACAAATATCTGTAGGCTGTTTGGATGATTGACTGCATGTGCACACGGCACACATTGTATGCAGTGGGAGGTCATTAATGACAGTAGCAGACACCTGCCTGTGTGTGTGTTTGTGTGCACACATTAATGCCAACACAACATAAAGGCTCCTGATGACATATGTTGGGCTCAGCTGTGTAAAGGGTCTTTAAATGAGATTTGTGTGAGTGAAAAATAATTAGACTAAAGCCTTTGTTGTTACGTAGCCACTTACTGTGTCAACATGAGGCCTAATGTGAGCCAGTGCAGGAGGCCGCTCTGAAACTGTACACGAGGTCAGTCAGGCTCCCCTCAGGTCTGGAGGGCCTGTGCCCATGGATACTATACTCAGCTGTGTGTGTGTGTGTGTGTGTGTGTGTGTGTGTGTGTGTGTGTGTGTGTGTGTGTGTGTGTGTGTGTGTGTGTGTGTGTGTGTGTGTGTGGACTACAAAGTGAAACTGTTATAAACAGGCTATAAACAGTGAATGCCTTATCAGTCATCCATCAGGGCACAAGGAGCACTGGTCTGGGCACCGGCTGTAACAGACAAAATGTACTGCCATCATTATGATAAAGCAAAAGAGTTAGCTGTATTGTAAAGATTGTAAAGAATGCATTTCTTGAAGAACGTACTCTACTGGTAATCATAATCATATAATCCAAATTATACATTTCTGTCACAAACTTCACAATTTCCCAAAGTGCCAGTGGTTGTACTGAATTAACTAAGAAGTACCATGAGGAAATACTCATGTACAGTGTACTCAGTGGAAACAGTGTCAAATGTTGAGTGGTGAGGAGTGTTTTTTGTGTCTAGCGAGTTCAGTCCTGTAATCACAGAGCGATGACACAAACCATCAACAAACAACTGGAGCCAACAGCACAACAGCAGCAGTGTCGCAGAGGGCCGATCTGGGTTCACGAAACAAGCAGCGGATCACTTTACTGACAGGGACAATGCACCGCACACCTGCCACAGGACCGGCCAAGGACCTGGCCAAGGACCTGGCCAAGGACCTGGCCAAGGACCTGGCCAAGGACCTGGCCAAGGACCTGGCCAAGGACCTGGCCAAGGACCTGGCCAAGGACCTGGCCAAGGACCTGGCCAAGGACCTGGCGAGTCTGGAGCCTCAACACACAACAATCTCATTATCTACTTCAGACAAATATTAGCCACAAGCACTGACATTGGAGTAGTTCCATTAAAGGTGCATTGTGTAACCTTTCTGGTGGAGGGTCCATCAAATGTTTTTCTTCATGGAAATGTTATTGCTTTATCTGGAATGTTTCACAGTATGGCATTAAACCTTTCTATTTTCAAGGAGACCAAACCAGACCAAGTTACAGGTCATATCTGTGGAGAGGCACCCCCGCTCACAGTCAGAATGTATGTTTTTCTAGGTAATTTTTAGCTACAAAACCACCTGTAATTTAATAAATTTAAAGTATAGTTGTTTATCGCCATACTGTGGAACATTCCAACCAGTGCACTGACATATCCATAGAAACAAGCAGGTGACAAACCCCCAACCAAAAAGTTACACAGTGCACCTTTAAGGGATAAATTATTGTAAAACTAGTATTACAATACACACTTTTGTACAAGAATGATCCAGGAATGATCCTATAGGGATTTAAAAAAAATTTACAAAGTGAATAAAATATCATAGTTAGTCATAGTCCTGTGGATCAATAAAGTTTGTCTTGGTGTCTAAGTCATAAAGAGCATCATTTCCTGAACTACATCTTTTATATCCAGTCTCCACACTAAAAATGCTTTTGTTATTCTTAATAACTCTTTACTTTAATACATGATTATTTGGTACTTCAGCTATTTAAGACTTTTGCACATCTGGGCAGTATTTGAAAAACTGGACACACTTGCGCTTTTACACAGGTCAGTGAGATGAGATGGCTGCATAGCTGAATGAGGGGCATATATTTTGCAGACAGAGAAAGCCACACGCACAGAGAGCCATAGCAGCAGCCCACTACATGCACCTACAGGCCCCTCAGTGATTTAGAGCATTTTAATTCTCCGGAATGCAAGTCCTTTTCTGATAAGACTCTGTGAGAACCACAGCATCAACAGGAAAGCAGTGCAGTAATCTCTGTGTATGATGCCCTCTGACCTCAACTATTACATCATGTTTTTCTAAAGTGAGTCATTCCACTTCTGGGCAACAGTACAGTAACACACTTGATTACTGAGTGACAACAAGTAGGCGATTGCATGTCTCAAAGCCTGCAGGCACGGCACCTTTATAAAGTATAATGTAACAGCGGAGGTGCTTCATGGCTGAGTATGACCTCCTTTCAACAAAATTGATACAGAGAAGTCTATGAAGAAGGTGGGCTACAATCTGTGCAATTACAAGACAAGAAAATAACGAAAACAATCACAAATTTAAAAATCAATGGCCTTGCAATTATTTGATAGCCTATTTCTATAGCCTACATTACTCAAGAGAAAATAATAAGAGCACAATAACGGCATTTCTTTAATATGGTGGTGACAAGCTAATAGGAGTGCTAAGAGTGGTGATCAGGTAACCAATAGGCTTAAAGCTTTGGCACTGATGGACACTGGGAGACAGGGGTCACACAGGAGGGCATCTGTTGGACCTTTGTATGATCACGGTCAGTCACATTGCGCACTAAAACAAATGGGGTATTTATAAAACACGGGTGTGACTTCAATTTACTTTAACAAGTCACGAGTGAAGAGGTCAGCACAGAGACAGCACTTGAAGGCTGATCAAACAGTTTGCAAAATACATGCAAATGTCACCCGACTCCAGTCTGCGCCCTGAGCGCGAGTAACAAGCGGAGAAGCAGCACGACCGACGAGCTAAATGAAAAGTAATGAAAAAACGCACAGTAAAAAGCGGCACATCCACAACAACCGTGACGGCTGCAGGGCTGACCACACACCGGGCACCGAGGTCAGCTCCACCTCATCAAACAAGAGCCCGGACCCGGTGTGGCGATCCCAGCGCGCGGCTTTGTTTAAACGTCAGGAGAAAAGTTTAAGTCCATAGATAAGCTTCTTACCTCAGTACGTCGGACATATTATTTGTGCCTTCTTGAAACCACAAACTCATGCGAGGAAGGTAAAGCAAAGGGAAAAACACAGCGCGTAGACGGCTGGGAGATCATTAAACCGACTGGTTGGCCCGGGCTCCGGGGTGGCCGTGACGTCATTGGCTCACAAATGCAGTCAGTGCGCATGCGCCATCTTGTCCCATACCGAGGAATTATGGGTGTTGTAGTATTAGGAAAAATAAATAAATAACACTAGTAAGGTTTGAGTGAACCATCATTAATAATCCAGTATTATAATATCTGTTGAAGACCTTTGCCTAAACATACGTGTTTAAGTATTTGCATATGTTGGAAATTAGTAGGTAATTTACCAAAAATGCTCACGCTTAAGTTATGCTCTCCTTGTTGATGTTTGTATTATTATTATTATTATTATTATTATTATTGTATTATTATTATTATTATTATTATTATTATTATTATTATTATTTATTAATTACTTTATTCCATCCTTGCCTGCATGCACTTTTCTTTCTTGTTCAAACTGTTTTGGAGCTACTGTGGCAAGTAAATTTCTCCTGTGTGAGATCAATAAAGTCTTATCTTATCTTATCTTATGTTGGCATGCTACACTTGAAGAAAATAATGATATTAAAGTGTAATTACAAAGGTAGTCTAAAAAGTATACAGAAGATTGAAAGTTTATGGATGGTGGCTGAGACCACTGACCAGTGCCCACACCGTGTACCCAGGTAATGTAATGCCCCCTTGTGGTGGAAAGTAAAATCCACTTTACTACAGCTTTACTTACGTTTACTGATATTGACCAAGGAAAAGATCACTTATCAGTCACAACAGTAAGACAAATATGTATCTGTACGAGACCATCTCCAATTTCTGTTCTTTCTCACTTAAATTAAATTAAATTAAAACTACATTTAATAATTATCCAAAAAATGGCTATAAGTGTTAAAATCCAAGGAAAATAATATGGCATAAAAGGGGAAACAGATTCATGCCAGAGCTTGTTTTATTGTTCACCATTTACAGAATGTTGTGAGTACAGTACTTTTTACAGAAGCCCAGTTGTCCATACGGCAAACAGACGTAACACATCCCTCACACTATGTACAGGTTCACGCTGCGACAAAGCTTAGGCCGCTCGGTATAGTACTCATTCACTCAAGGTTTACACACAAGTTGACTTTGACTCAAAGGTTCAGAATTATTATGATAAATTATGAAGGTGTTTAGTGTTATAGAAGTAGTGTTAACCTGAACGAGGGGGCAGACAGCTAACTTAAATAATTAAAGGACATGTCCAGGATTGTCTACAGCAAGCCCTACCCTTTCTGTCAATAACAAACGCAAATGTTACAATCAGACTGTGCACTCTAGTTTGTGAAAGTGTTTTTTTTGTTTAAAGAAGAGATATAAATATGAGAGTGATCACTAGTTTTGTGGTGGAACAGTGTCGGCAGCACCATGTTGGTCCTGAGTGTGTTTCAAGTGGGAACTGCCAAAACCAAGTAAAATATATTGTATGTCAGCTTGGTGAATGGAGAGCTGGAATGAAACACCAACGTCATTCAACAGTGAAGCGATAGTTGGTAATTACGACATTGAAATTCATGTGGTGCTGCTACTTTAGTGTTTCCGATCAGGAAGTCAACTTTTAATATAAATTCTGTCATAGTAGCTTTATAAACTGCAAACAAACCCATCTTTTCAATAGGTCCAAAACTAACTAACCTTAAGACACTTTAAGAACAGACTAATTCATTAAATATACACAGAATTTAATGTATCTTATTTTTGGTAACGCATCTTTTAAGATTTCTTTTGCCCATTTAAGGGTGATCAGATCTCCCAAAACAGAGGCCCACTTAACCTTGCTATTTTAGGACAGAAGAAATAAAAGTTTTACATAAAAGAAATCAAACTAAAAACAACTGTACAAAGCAGTAGTTAAACAATGATGATAAAAGATTAGTATCGTTTATAGACATCCTTTCAGCACATTCTAGTAATGTAGCTTTAACAAAGATTTCTCTGATATTAATGAAATGTTAAAATCAAATATATTTAGAATCTGTATCTGCAGTTATGAAGTAAAATGACTCTGACCCGCAGTTATGATTAATACTGATTAGAATGATACTATATAGTTAATCTTTGGTGAGTTATGACTTCTTATGACAGCTGCTGAAGGATGGGTCAAATGCAGAGAAATAATTTCCCTACGGGGATGAATAAAGTGTGTCTTCTTCTTCTTATTATTATTATTTTCAAATGTAATAAAATGCACTGGTCACCCTGTGGTTGAGTAAGTGTGACTTGGCTTTAAATCTAGTATGCAATGACATGTTTGCTCTTGATGCCAGTACAGTATTAGAATAACATTAAAGGATAAGAGACCATATGGAACCAAAACAAGGACAAAAGACTTGGAGAATATGGAGGAGTGATAGTTTGATCATCTGTGCATCAGTGAGAGTCGAGGTGTGCGTCTGAGGTGCCCAGAGACAGGAGAGAGATGGCTCCTGGGACAGAGCACCAGGCTCTTTTGTTCTCTGTTCGTAGACTGAAGATTTAGCCATTTGCCAGAGATCAGCGCAGGGAAGTGCTATGCCAGGGAGCGTTGCCGAGGTTTGATCCGAGGATAGAGCTGAAAAGAGACAAAAGTAGATTTTTTATAATTTTATTTTTTAAATGCTGTGCTCGGTGTTTCTACAATTTCAAGACTAAATGTAAGCTAGGTTTAACTAGAGACAATCAACAGAGACAATTTTCCTTAAATTAAGGATATTTCAATTACCAGTATTATTATTAAATTCTTTTTATTGATTTTTAAACAACATTTAAACATACATAGACAATTACACAGAAGACAACAGGACAGGACAGCAGGCCAAATAAATAGAAAAGTAAACAAGTAAATAAAAATAAATACAAATAAATTCTTTAAGAAATTTAAAACATTAAATTTAGAAAGGGGACATTTAATATATATATTATATTTCAATTACCAGTAGACTCAATACATTTTCAAAACTTGTTGGTCAAGTATACCCCATGCCTTGGCAGTGTGAATGTTCTGAATAGGTTTATGTCATTACCCCAAGGAGGTTGCGGGGCACATAGCCCTCGTTGTCCTCAAGCTTGGCCCACCACCAGTCGGTCTCGCTGTCATCCTGCCGCCTCAGGATGGTGATGGGGTCTCCTTCTTTAAACGAGAGTTCATCCTGGTTCTGAGCCTCATAATCCCACAGAGCGTACACAGTGCCTTTGTTCATCACACCCATCTTCTCTTGGACACCTGCAGTTACCACAAGTCATTTATTGAAGTACATTCGTACATACTGTAAGCTACTTGTGGCGGCACGGTAGCTGAGTGGTTAGCGCTCTTGCTTCACAGGGTCGCCCGAGCCTTTCTGTGTGGAGTTTGCATGTTCTCCCCGTGTCTGGGTGGGTTTCCTCCGGGCACTCCGGTTTCCCCCAACCCAAAACATGCACCATAGGTACTCCAGCTTAGGTCCTGACCAAGCCGAAGCAAGAAGACCATGGAGATGGTCCCCGGGCGCCCTAATGTGTGCTGCCCACTGCTCCTAATATATATGTATATATATATATAGGATGGGTTAAAATGCAGAGAAGAATTTCTCCAGTGTGAGATCAATAAAGTTCACTTCTTCTACTTATTATTGTACAAAAGTAACTCAATGCTACTAACCGTAAAGAAACTGTGAGCACTGAATGTAGCCCTCCTCCATTTCTTCGCATTTATCTGCAGCTGTTTCGACATCACTGATGGTGCTGGCAAATATGGCCGCGCCTGATTCCACCAACAACTTGCAGAGATGAACGCTGTTGCAGGACGCAGCACAGTGAAGAGGAGTCCTAGTAAAAAACACAGGAGAGTATGGTGTTGATACAATCCTTAGGTCACTTATTTATACTTGCTATAATGGCGCTTACCATCCGTCACTGTCAGCAGCATTGACATTTACTCCAAAATCCAACAAAAATTTCACTATGTGATGATGTCCTGCACACACAGCATTGTGCAGGGGAGTGATGCCCTCATCATTTGGAGTGCTTGGATTCTCCACCTAAAACATAAAAATATGTTTTTTATTTATATATATATATATATATGTTATATGTTATATATATATATATATATGTTATATATATATATATATATATATATATATATGTTATATATATATATATATGTTATATATATATATATATATATATGTTATATATATATATATATATATATATGTTATATATATATATATGTTATATATATATATATGTTATATATATATATGTTATATATATATATGTTATATATATATATATGTTATATATATATATGTTATATATATATATATATATATATATAACATATATATATACACACACATACATACACACACACACACATACATCCAAAGGCTCATTTTTATAGTGACATGATTACCACAGAGATGCAATGTGTGTCAGTTTGTCACCTCCTCTTGATTTGTACCAAACGGCTTAGGAATGCATGCTGGCATTGACCACACTATAAAGGTGGAGTACTATAATTAATGCGTCATGTATACAACATACTGTACCTCATAAATGATCCTCTGAACCAAGTCAAACTCTCCCTCCAGCGAGGCATCGAGCAGGAGAGCCAGTGGGTTAAACTTAACCCTGAATCCATGCCCCGTGCGCTCAGAGTTTGGCTTTTTTAAGTTGGTTCGCTTTTCCTGCAGCACAAAAAATATATATATATTTAACACATTATATAGTATATTAACATTGTACCATATGTGGACCAGTGTATCTGTCTGACCAGTGTCTGTGAGGATGCCTCTCCACTCTCCTCGGGAGTGCTCACTTCTGGCACAGGGCTAGGCAGCAGTGCCTCAGAGCTGTCCATGTTGTTATTGTCCTCATCAGCTCCTTCAGCCTCATCAGGGTCGCCCAGTCCTTCGGGCGGAGGGGGCAACGGCTCATTGTCATTATCATCAGTGGATGTACCTGGGTCAGACCCCGCCTCCTCTGGACCCGGTGGAGGCGGGAGCTGGGTCTCTGAGGGGAGGTTGCCATTGTCTGTGTCAGCACCAGCCTCTCCTCCTAGATAAGCCGGTGGGTTCGGCTGATAAAAGGGGGTTCCATTACCTGCACCGTTGCCACCTGGGGTCGCACTGACTCCACTACCCTCTATCCCCCCAGCCAGAGTGTTAAACCTCTGGTACAGCAGCTTCTGGATATTTGGACCACTGGGGCCCTCTGGCTCTGTGATGGAGCTCCTCTTTTTCAGCGGTCTTGGAGCATTGGCCAATTTTTTACGCAGTACCTCCAGGTCTGCATCACTTTGGTAGCGGAGTGGTGAGTGTACCATTGGTGTGAGCTTAGTTGGACTGAGGGGTCGTGGGATGTTCTCCACACTGGGAGGAGGGGCTGAGGGCTCCAGGTGCAAACCATCCAATTCATCAAACTCTCCCTCCAGAGTCTCCTCACCTCCAGGCAATACAAATGTACCAGCCTGGACAAAGGGGAGGGGTGAGGGGGGAGTTGAGCTGGATGGTAGAACAGGCTTTCCATACACTGGGGACACAAACAGAATTTAGTATTTACCCTTTCAAAATCACACAAAATAAACAGTAGCTAACACAATATAGCAGATGACTCTTAAAATGTACCAGCTTTGAGAGCGGGCTTCGGTGGCTGGCCCTTGTGTGCTGCCTGCTGGAGGTACATGTGATAGATGGAACTTGAGTTCATGGTAGCGGGGCCTTTTCGGGGCGACTGAGGCCGTGAACCCCTGTCTGCGATGAAGGGACGAACTGCCACAGCGGGAGGGTGGTCAAGGCGCTCACTCATACTGGGGGGGAACATGGGTGCATTGGGCTGCAAGGTGGGGCTGGGGGGCACTGAAATACGCTGTTGTATCTGCTGAGACGACGAGCCTGTCGATGGGGGCACACGGGGCCAAGCTGGAGGAGGGGGATTGGGTAAAGGACGAGAGAGAGGAGGCGGGACATCCTTTCGTCTGTCCAAAGAGTTTGCAGAGTTTGCAGAGCTGAGGTGGGAGCCATAAGGAGGGGGCTGTGGCTTTGGCACGCCTGGAGAGGACACTGACAGTGTCTATGAAACAAACAACACAAGAACAAAAAAGTATGTTAGCATTCTCATCTACATCACAATCTGAACAGGAAAATGAATTAAAGAATAAGAGATGAGGACCTGTACTGACCTTATCTGCGGTTGGAGCCACAGGGGAGCCTGAGGGGGGGCTCTTGCCCTGAGTGTCACTTCCTGAGTCTCTTCTCTCCGGTGGTTTTAAAGTGCTCGACTTGCCTATAGTCGGCCAACCAGCATCATTTGCTAATGAGCACAAAAAGGAAAATTAACTACAAATCATGACACAGTTCTTTAGATGGTATGAGAAGGAGTGACAAAACACCAACATCACAAAACCTACCAAAGATAGATCAAACGGGCTTTGTTGCAATTAATACAATATATATTTCAGTAGTTTATTTACCAGTAACGTAGGTTTGATCTAAAATGGTAATCAATGGAAGGTTTTGAACATATCACATCCTATTACATCATAAAGAACCCAATGTTACCAGAAAAAAATCTCATCACCAATGGTGTCAACCCAGAGCCATAATTAATAGACCACTGTTTTAGGATCAATAGGATGAAATTAGAGAGATCTACAGCAAAATATATATTTTTTGTAGCTGCAGACGTTTCTCAATTATAAAATCTTTTCACAGGGTAAAAAGGAAAGAAAGTAACAAAAACAATAACAAAAAACTCAAAGTTATAAGAGACCAATGACACAATAACAAATTGTTATTATGTTAAATGTTAGTGAGGGTGTGAATGAGAGGTGAGGTAAAAAATTAAATGATTTGTAAAATACCGCATCACAACAAAGGCCAAACATGTCAGAGGCAGGACTGTAGTTAAAGGACATTTTCGTGGCACTTGACTGAGTGAACCCTCTCAGAAAAAAGGGCACAAATGTGTGAGGAAATGATCAGCAGCACTTTAATTTAACATCAAAGTTTAGACAGTAGGGGGCAGCACATGTTTATGGGTGCTGGATCCATTTCAGGCTCCCAAGGGAAACCTGGCTATAGGAATGATTGTCCATTTTAACAGTGAATAGGAAAAAAACAATGGCATTATTTTAATTTATCTAATCAAATACCACAGTAAAGAAAATGAGAAAGCCAAGAATATAGGGTCTAGCTGCTGAGGATTTCAGGAGTCTACAGAGAAGGTTCAGCAGGTGCCTTCCTTGTGCTTACACAGCACTGAGCACTCACGGGACGAGCCTTCAGACCCAGACGAGGCTACAGGACCTGGCTGCTGCGTTTCGGGGGGCACTGGGTCCACTACGATATCTAAATCAGACACCTTCCATGGGCCGGGGGGCTTTCGTACACCATCTGCCCGACAAGCATCGCCCCACCCACCCCAGCAAACAGACATAACAAAGACAAGACAGCAGTGACATAAGAGAAGGGAGGGACAACAGTATACATGACATACACAGACAAAGATCAGAGTTAGAGGAACAGGAGCTACAGAAAAAAGTCTTCAGGTGGAAAACTGACAAGGCAGCAAGGAAAAGTGTAACATGCAGGATACATAAAGTATTTGTGTAAGCTCTACATAATGTTTAAAACGCCCTGTAAGCAAATAGAAACACTAGATTGACAGTCATGCTATACTCCAACATACATGTATTATATAACTAACCTGATTTTGGACGTCCCTGGTTGGTTTGGTTGTTGACACCCAGACTCTGAGGCTTGAGTGGTTCGGGGGGGAGTGTATAGCCCTCCTGACGACCAGGTGAAGGGACCTGAATATAGGGCCCAACAGCAGCCACCCTCCCTAGTGTCCCAGGGGTGGGCTGTGGAGAAGGAGGCCCATTGGCTCTGTTCAGCTATAAAATAAGGAGTTTTATTAGAGAAATTATGCAGTAAACCTCTTTCATATGTATATGAATCTATTGTCAGGCCCATTGACTAATATTGTCTTCACTTGTATGTGTTCTGCACGTCTAGTCTTACAGGGAGGTTCTCTTTTTGACGTGCCTCAGCTTTTTTCTTGTAGAGGCGTTCCCGTAGTTCACTGATGCGTTTGTCCATCAGAGTCACCTCCATGTTGCGTTTATTGAGCAGCTCCTTCTGCTGCTGGAGCTTACTGTTTTGCTCTTGGTTCAATTTGTTGCGGATCTAAACAGAAAAATTATATTGCTACATTATTATTAAGGAAGCATTAGGTTTTATTAATAGGACCATAACACTCTTGATAGCTCATAGTTTAATAAGCATTTTCTATTAGTGCAGATAGTTTGATGGTTTATGGTTAATGACTCTGCTCTACTACAGCACAATTAAGCTCCATCTATTATGATTACTGTTTTATATGTGCTGCCCATGTCCAACTAGGAAATAAAATAACTTGACAGACAGAGAAAAACAAGCATTTTTAGTAACCTCTGTAATTATGGTGGTACCGTTTTGGCACAATGTGTAGTCTCACAAGCTAAATGCACTTTAATTGTTGGTGGTGCCATTATTAAAGTACACAATAACATTATCTCTGCATTAAACATGAGCTTTTCATTACCTGAAGCTCCTGGTAGAGTTTCTTGAGCTCTAGTGCGGCGGCCCCGGTCACTTGCCCCCCTAAAGTGCTCTGAACTCCATTGAGCTTCCCCCTGCGCAGGTCCTCCAGCTGCAGGCTCAGCTGCTCCACTCTCAGTACAGCAGCCTGCAGCTCCGACTGCTTCTCCTGGAACAGACTGGTCACCTGCTCAATCTCCGCCGCTGGAAAACATTCAGTGAGTTAGTTCAATACTTAGGAGCAAGACTAAAATTTTATAACATATGTTGTATTTATCAGATATGAGGCAATTCGGGTATGGAACTATAAACTATAACATTTGTCATTTGTAGTGCTGTCAAAAATAATGCACTATTAACAAGTTAACGCTAAACACCACACAAGCCCTACGCACACGCCGATGCCACCCACACGAGGAAAACACAAAACAAATTCCACTCCAAAACATACAGCAAATCCATGCCCGACAAGGACCGCGGACAGCGACAGAAGCCCTGTGCCTGAGCACGGCACGGCCCAAAAGTCCCAAGGCAACTGCCCTCCAGTGCAGCAGGCGTTGGGTCAGACAAACACAGTGGCGCTAACTGGAGGTTACTGGACATCCCTCAGTAATGAGAACTACCTCAGGGTCAGAGCACATTATTTCACCCATAGTGGGAACTTCAGTCGCTTTGACTTTTATGAAGACAGAAGAGAAGCACTTCACTCACAGTATTACAGAGCACTTCATGAAAATGGAACATCAGAGTGGAACATCAAACACAAAGTTGTCTCACAACAATTGTTATGGTTTGCAATAAAAACACATTTGCACAAAGCAAGGATATCCACTCTTCTACGTTGATAAGAGTAATGAAATTATGTTTCAAGGGACAAAAATGTGTCATTAATTTGAGGTCGCAAGTTAACTATGACATTCTTGAGATTAATCATGATTAATATTTTAATTAATTGACAGCACTAGTCATTTGTCATCATCATCATTATTTCACTTTGGTCTAACAAAGCTTAGTATGAACAGGTCCTTGACTTGCTGTTGAACTGAGACCCCACCTGTCCATAGTGGAATTTCATCATCATATATAATGTCATCTTCAACTCCCAAAAAGACATTCAGAAATCCATAAAACCATGCTACATTAAGTCTACATTTGTGCTAATACATACACAGGTTTCCGTTGATGACCTTGCTGTAGTCCACTTGACCCCTCATGGCTCTGATCTTCTTGAGCTTGGCCTCTTGACTCTCCACTCGCTCCTTCAGTCTCTGCAGCTTCTCGCTCTCTGAAACAGTCTGCTGCTGCCGCCGCTCCTGCTGCTTCAGATAACGCAGACGCTGCTCCTATAATTAATTTTTTTTTTTTTTTTATAAAAGTACAAATAACAATGCGTGAAAAGTCCCTCAATCGTCCAGGTAGAATCCATGATAAACGAAGAAGTTCAATTTGTCAACTGGACAAAGTTTGTTTGGCTCGGATGAGCGGCGAAACGTTTTCAACCAAACAAACTTTGTCCAGTTGACAAATTGAACTTCTTCGTTTATCATACAAATAACAATATCAAAAAGCTCTATTTCTTAAAGACACCAGACTGCCTCAGACTGTGATGTTGTGTCGAGACTGTCTCAGGATTAAGAAAGGGTCAAATGACTTTCTGTCCCACTGAGAGCTGCTCCAGTTTGTCAGAAAATAGGAAATGACAGTCCCAAGTTACAAATGACTACAGGGGTTTGAGGGGGCCTACTTTTGCTCTGCTAACACAAAATCTGTGTAGCTGCCTTTTGATCCAGAGATTTTTCATCGAACAAGACTGATTAGCCTATCCCAGTACACTATGTTGACAAGAAATGGAAAATATGTTGACCCCTCAAGCTAAGGAATAAATTAGTACAAAAATATGTGTATTTCTTTATAAATATAACTTTATCCAACATTTAATCGGTAGAGGCAATAAATGACATATTTCCTCCAAACATTGTATGTCATGTAATAATTGAAGATGGATTGCCTGTGCAATCATAGTCTTATATGAGCCTGTGGGAAATACAGCTATGTTCATGTAAATCTCAATGCCAAATATTAAGTCTTGGTAAGTCAAATACCATCTTGGATTTGCACATACTGTATCACTTTGTGAGCACACATAATTATTGCAATCAGATGAATACTGCCCCATGTGGTGATATGATTATAAATATCTTCCTTTTTACCTTTGCCACGAGCATCTGCTGCTGAGCCTCTATCTGCTGCTGCTGCCGTGTGGCCATCTCCTGCAGCTCAGAAAGAGTGAGCTCCACGCGCTGGCCCCCCACCTAAAAAAACATAACATATTCTGACCATTGCAAAGGCACAGAGGGACTGGGAAATTACTAGAGTTGAGATAAAACAAGGACAGGAGTATGGAAAGGAAGTGACTCTTTGGGCTCATTTAGACAAAAAAATGAACTTCATATGTTTACATATGTATTATTCTTTCTTTCTAGGAGCTACTCATCCAGACATTTGCGAACAGGACAAAGCTATTGTATCTGCCCAGTATTAATTAACATTCCAAGACAAATAAATCATATTTTAGGTGTGATGCACATGCATACTAAGGTAAAATAAAACCACAAAAATATCACCCTGACCATTCTGAGGAAGTAGTGAGTCAGATGAGGCTGAGTTGGGGTGTGAGGCGGAAACCATTAGCCGCAGTCACTAAAGCAGAGCTGTGCACTGGAGCATCAGTGACAGTTCAGCCGAGGGACACACACACCCTCAGATCGTGACAAAGTAAACCCACTAGTTACATAATCACTATTTAACTATCTCTAAAGCATTTGAATTACAACTGCCATGAAACCTGCAATTTCCCAACTCTACAGAAAACATTTTTTAAGTAGTGTGCTTCTTGTCACTGCCCTGGGGCACCTGTGCTCTTTAAGATGGAGTTGTTCCTTAAGAGGACAATCAGCTCTGCTCAATGGCCAAAAGCCCCTGAGGTTTGGGCAGTGGCCCATACAAAATGTCAATGCACTGATCCTCTTTAGGGCTGGTTGTATCCTCAGACTGCACCACCACAATAATCCTATAATTCACATTTTAATACAAAATTCAAATCAAGTTGACGTATAATGGCTAAGACAAGATGTGACATAAGATCAATACTGTGTCTAATTAAGATGACTGCCAGATTACTGCTAGAGGCAGCCATCACATTGCACCCCTGCATTCAGAACTACAAACAGAGGCTTCATACAATATCTGCTGTAC
Source organism: Paratrypauchen microcephalus (assembly GCA_036785185.1). NCBI lineage: Eukaryota > Metazoa > Chordata > Actinopteri > Gobiiformes > Gobiidae > Paratrypauchen > Paratrypauchen microcephalus. The sequence continues at coordinate 5,676,309 of JAVJIX010000003.1, forward strand.
ATAAGAATTCTGCTGTAGTAAAGCATTGTTGTGTTTTTCTTTGGACGCTCACTCAGAGCCTTGAGTAAAATTAGAGGTCCCTTGACCGCAACACTTGCCCATTGTAAAATCTGGGACAGACAGATGCCAGCAGAAACACTGAGCCAGAGGCTGCTCTTACAAAATGCTCTCTGCTCTGTGACTCTGCAGCAGCTCAATAATGGGACACCTATAAAAACTATTTACGAGATCTGTGCATAAAAAGCCAGACATAAAAAGTGTTTGCATTTTACTTTTACACTACAATACAACACTACTTTTAAACTACAATGTTATTTCTAAGATAAGTTTTACCCCATTCTCATTGTGCTTCTCTCCAGTGTTTCCTCCTCTGCGGGTAGTTTGGTCCTGAGACTGCTGACTTCCTGTTTAAAAAAGGAAATCATTTTACTTGCAACATGCAATCTGAGGTATACATTTTACATAACTTTATTGAACTTTGCAGCTGAAATTGAAATACACTGACAGTGAAAAACCAAAAAAGAAGACAAAAAAAGAAGTGTGACTTATAATTAGTTACCCTTAGGCAAAAAAATGGCAAAGTAAAACATAATTACTAAACATAAGTCTTAAATAAAACTTTGAATGATGAAGCCCATTTCCCAAAAAATAAAGAGACAGTTTTCTGTACCTTGATCACTGCCCTCCGTTGGTGAGTCTTCGTGCCGGAGGAAGAACTTGACTTCTTGTTTTCGTGGACCCCATTTCTGTAGATGCTCATACATCATGTGCTCAAAGGGGATCGCTCGCTCTGCAGAAATAAGCATAGTATTTTAAATTTAGAAATGGGGAAAATATTAGGCATAACAAAATAAATCTAGATCCAAATTTGCCGTTTTACTGAGCTGTATTAAACAAGATCCAGCCAAAAATATTTCATAACAAGGTTCATAGGGCCTCCAGCTACGATGTTGTTCTTGCAGGGGTGTGGCTGTTAGTGAAAAAATGCTGATAACGTGGGTGTGTCTGGTATAAGGATGAAAACGAGTGTGTGTTGACTGAGAGAAATCTGTTGTGCCTGTACGGTAGACTGTGCCAGCACAAATCCCAAATAATCTGAGTAAACCAGGCTCCCAAAACAAATCAGCATCTGATATTTTTCAGTCCTGTACAATAATTTGCTGGAGCACTTCTTACCATTGCCCCTCCAGACTTCAGCCAGGTGACAGCCGCTCTCTCCAGGCTCTTTGCAAAACTCGACCACATCGCGGCACGTCGTTTCCGGGGTGATTGGCACCTCTGTCACAGCCTGCTCCCCATCACTAAGGTAAACGGTCAAAATCATCTGGAAAAGAAATTTAAGAAATACTAAACAAACATATTTTGGACATCGAATTTTCACATATTTAGGTTCCAGGGACCACAGTCAAACAAAAGAGCAGACTATGTAACTTTTCTGGTGCTGCTTGTCTCCATGGAGATGTTATTGCTATGCCTGGAAGGTACGAATAGAAACCACAATTATTTAGGCAATACAATATTCTCTGCAATATTCCAAATATCCTGTCTCCATGAGTTTAGACCTGTCCTGCAATTAGAAGTAGGCATACTATGAATGTTGTATTGAAGGTATGCAAAATTTAAAAATCTGACATTGCAGAATATTGTTAACAGGATACTAATAAGATGATTTTTTGTCAATATGGCCCACCCCCATCTGCAATGCATCTGATTCTTGTTAAACGCTTAAATGCTTGTAGCAATACAATGAAACTTCATCTTTGAAAATACATGATCTAATCTTAATTCTCAAAACAGCTCAGCCTTATACACGGTGCATTTAACTGGTGTTTTGGGGTCTGGTTTAACCCTCTCTGTGGGACAAAGCTGTAGTGCTGACAGACCATTTTGTAGTCCACAGGCCCACTCTTTACTTTGTGCTAGACTCATGCTTCTGCCTGTCACTGTTGTTAACTGTGATTAGTGGTCTCAAAGTAGAATGCGATAGACTGAGTTACCACAGAGCACCACATGCCCTTACATGTACAGCAATGCATGACTGAAATCCCCTTTTACACCTACCTGATGTTTAGGAAAATTGTTAAATTCTTGGATGTTTTTCAAAGTGCTAAGATGTAGTATGTGCACTGGAATTACAAAGCAGATCTAAACATTGTCAAACTGCCGAAGGTAACACAGCACAGTTGCAGCAATGTGACCTTTGAATCGAACTATAAGGGATTGGCTGCATGACTTTGTACAATAATGATACCATAAGTGGCCATAACAGCAAACACACACGTTTTGTATTGTGTTAGTTTAAAAGCAAAACAAATACAAAAATGGTGTGCTAGTAAAATGTGGGTAAAATGTTTAAAAACCAGTCAGATGCAGAAGGGAAGGCAAAAAATGCAAAAATACCAAAGAAATGGGGTACCCAAGATTGGACATGCAATTATGACTCACAGTTACTGTTGAAAATATTTAAAAGAATAGCAACAAAATATTTAAAACTATGCAACATTTTAATCTGCATATAGTTTTGGCCGTATCTCTGTCACTTTGTGTTGTTTGTTAATATCGGCAGCTTTGTGCCTTTGAATTGCTCCTTGGGGACTAATAAAGTTGCTTGAATTTTATTGAATAAGAAACGAGCTACACAGGCACAGGCTTGTGCTACTAGATAATGGGTCTATCTGGAGCTGTAAAATGAATACAATTTTAATCAAATCAACATCCAGTCATTTCAAATTGTCAATCATGAACATCATTTTTAATCTGTCAATGTATTTAAATGGCACTGATTAAAATAGTTCATGTTCACAAATTAAGATCAAAAGCAACATTTACTAATTTTTCATTTAAAAAAATTAATCAAGAATTGTATCAGTCAACACAAGGAAAATAAATATGATAATGTTGTTCAACATATCAGCCAGTACTAAGTGTACCAAATTATTTTAGAATGAAAAGAAAAGAAAAAATAGTAATCAAGAGTAGATTCAAATATCCCTCACTATCTCTTTTTGAATATAGAAAATAAGTGTGCTCAGCCATGTTAAAAAGGGGTTCGCTGTTAGGGTGAAACCACATCACTATCCAGGGATTTCAGAATGACTCATTTTAATGATGAATGGGTTTGATGGACATTTCCTTGAGACTCTCTGTGCCTCTCAGTCACAGTGTAATTGTTTAGATTTCAGCCCAATTGGAAACTGGCTGGAGCTCAGGGACCACCGCTAAAGGTCTCACTCTGGTCACTTTACAAAAATCCTATAACGTGTTCAATATTTCTGCTGTGGCAATGAACTAACTCACAATGAGCATGGATTTACCTACATATCTGTAAATACAGCAGTAAATGATATAGTTTAGGTGATTTTATGTTTGTGTGTTATCAATAATTACTTTGAAAACCATCATCTGGGTCTGCTTTCATCTATATATGGGTTTCAGAATGATGAAAAATTAGGACCACTGCCTAGCGATTAACAAGTAAAAAACAAAACATGATATCTTTTGAGTGGGAAAAGGTCTTCAAATATTACATAGAACAAGAAGCTGAAACCCATGAATACACAACAGCAATGCTCTACTAAAATTGATCATGCTTATGATACTATCATTTGGGGATGTACAAATATATTAGGCACAAATACAAATATATGTTGGAAAAACTAAACCTTATCCATGGGTTTTGTAATGATGAAAAATTGGAACTGCTGCCATAACAATTAAGAATTGAAAACAAATATTATATCTTTAAATGGTGAAAAAAGTCAAAATATCACCTACAAAGGCACGCTAAATCCCTAGTTACACAAAACATATTAGTACTTGTGATTCTAATCTAATCAAACAATAACAGATCAAGAGATTATCACACCTCATTCAATAAACCATTTACAAATGCAATGCAGTTAGAGATCAAATTGACCAACCGCTCTCACTAAGTTGTGTCTGCCCATGTTGGCGGCTCTCTTGGGTGCCCTGCGTTTCCTCCGGATCTCCTTAGGTGCCCGCGGATGCTCCTTTCCCCAAATGCGATTCTCCTTGGACAAGCTAACAAGGCTACGCAACACTATAGTCACAAAACGCTTCATCATTGCAGCTTTAGGATCGGCTGTAAAGACTTAATTGTTATGCCATCCTGATACACAGAGCAGGCAGCGGACCGTAGATTTGAAAAGTGCTGCAGAGGAGGTTGGAGGAAAAACACTTGGGTCTATGTGTAATTCTGAGCGGGAGGGAGAAGGAGAGCGAGATAAACAGCCCGGGAGAACAGGAACTGACTGGTGGATGAGGAGGAAACTTAGCAAGGTCTAATGGCAAGTGTCCCAAAAACACCAGACATGTTAGGGATGGGACAAGATTTCTCATCCCTATGGAAACCAGACATTATAATATACTGCTGAATAGTGCAGTAAACTTGATAAACTTGATACTTGATTAATAAAAACCTCAGATGAGTAGGATATATTTTCATAAAATTGTAGTAATATATGAACAAAAAATATTTATGATAATATATAACAACACAAGTCAATATCTTGTCTCCTCACACCCTTATTGCCTATTATTGGCACTTGGGAGGTGAAAGGACTAAGGAGATCTTCTTCAAAAGTATTTACACTGTATACTGATGAGGGGTGGGAAAATAATTGTTTTTAGATGCATTCTAATAAAACCCATTGATTCCCACTGCTAACACAGATTATGCCAGAAGAATCATGCAACAATTAATCACAATGCTAATAAAATACAAGATTTTTATGAAGTTATAAAATGTTACTCTATTTTTTTCTTGTTTTGTAACGGCTTAAAATACTTTCATTTTACATTTGGTGCCATTAAATGAGTCAGACCCCAGTCTGGACATCAGAAAAGGGTCATGTCAGAAGAGAATCCAACTGTAAAATCTTTCCCTAATCAATGGACAGACAGCTGAACATGGATTTGTGGATGGATTGGTTGCGTCTTGAAAAATGATTAAAGAAGAAGGTGAAAATATGCCCATCACCAAAGAAGTAATTGAACTTACTACCCCAAAGAAAAATAGGAGAATTCAATTAACAATATCAAACAGCCCATAACATTGGTTAGTAATATAATTAAAATTAATCAACATTTCCAAGGGGCAAATAAATAAGAAACACTGTTAAATGAGCCAATGCTATATATACATTTTCCCTGTGTATAACGTTGCCGTGACTCAACTAGTTCTATTTTTATGCAGCACACCACCATCATTGAAAAAAAGCAACAACAACAGATACTAAGCAATGTTTTCCTCCCCTGTGAGTCTATCCCAACTCCACTGCAGCCTGAGATTAATGCTATGTGACAGTCTCCTCGGCTCAAAAGTTCCTCTTAACAGCAGCATTAGTCAAACACAGCCACACGGACCCAGATTTGCAGAGGCCTTATTGGCTGCAAGAGTCACGCAAGATCCAAGGGAGCACTCTGCTTCACTGGCTTCTTGACTCGGATGCCCCGTAGTAGCCTATCGAGGGCACTGGATACAAATGTTCACTATTGTAGACATGTCAGTGCAGTCAAACGTATCAGAGAAAATGTTTTACCAGTCGTGCTTGAAGGTTATGCAAAGATTATAAGGAACAACATACGACATAAGCCAGTCATGATGATTACCATATCAACTTGTTATCTGTCAATAAATCATTGCTGGAACAATAATTTCTGAAGTTTATTTAATCATTTTTGTTGCAGTACTACTATTGAGGGATTTTTCCTGATTTGATCTATAGGGGGTTCAATAAGTAACTTCTATGTCTACTTGAATAGAAGGTAGCATATTACAGTCTTTTTTTATTTGTTGCAGTTCATGTTTATTCAACTATTCTACCTATTAAAAAGGTTTACTAGGATTAGCATGTTTTGGCATAAAATTTCAATGATATAATTTATTTCTGTAGCTATTATCACACTCTTAAATTCAAGTAGCAGACGATTTAGCCACAGGAAAAAAACACGTTCCACACATGAACACCAGTCAAAACACAAATGGATTCAAGTTTAAACACAATAGCTAGTTTGTGAAAACATATCCTGCAACAATTAATCTTACTGCACAAGGTTTACATATCCCTTTTGATCAGCAGCATGAGTTATTTTATGATATCTTCATGTTTAGAGATCTAAAGTGATATTTAACACACACTGTGATGTAGTGACAGAAGTAGATCAAAACCGAACACCACCCCTCTTTATAATGAGGAGACCTATTTTTTAGTGTAAACTTATCCTATAGTCAAGTTCATGTTCCCATCCCTAAAGGCCAAAAGGCTGAAATCAGTCTTTCCCACAATCCATCACTGTAATATCAGCACTAAAAGCAACAAAGGAGATCCGGCCAAGCATTATTACCATTCAGGAGTTCAGTCTATTCTTTGTACTACAAACAGCTTTGAACACTATTGACATACAGTAGTTATGAAACCAAATTTATGAACCCAAAACTTTAACATTTACATTTTTAATTAATTACACTAGACTTTGATCTAACTATGAATTATAATGTAATAACATGATTTATTATATGTGTATTATCAACAGTAGTATATTGGTCAGCTGGCCTATGGTGCAGCTTGCTCCCTGCAGCAGAAGGGTGCACAGGTACTTACCGGCATCATGTTGGAGGCTGTGGCAGGTCAGAACCAGGGGAGCATCAGTGGAGGATTTCGGTGCCTCCACTCCTCTGGGACACCGCTTTACCCAAACCTCTTCTGTGGTCTCCTCAAAGTGACAACCAACAGGGCCTCACTTTCTCTGAAAAGCAGACAGAGGCCATGTGTTACTCAGAATACACATACAACTATAGCCTCATACTAAGAGATTATTTTGAATTTATCTAAGGATAATTAAAATCTCATCCAGGCGTGGCTCTGCCTTGCTACTGCTCCAACTGTTGGGCCAATGGCGAGCGAGCCAGTGTAGGCTCTTATCGCCAGAGCGAGTCACTACAAATATGTAATGCACCTCTTTATGGCATTATCAGTAGATACTATGCTATTATACTCACCAGTGTCAGGGGCGAAGCATTGTCCTCGGCTGTATATGAGCTACTGTTGAAGGCACACAGGGTTGTCCGAGCAGCTGTCCACTGCAGCTAACGCTGTCTCTGCTGTAAGCTGTGCTAGCTGCTTTGCGAAGTGGCTAATGGACGGTGTGCAAGGCGATCACTTCGCTCTCGTTGGCCCTTTAACTTGCAGTGGTTGCTCATCGGTTCTATTTCGATGTTTTAATTTCCAGTTGACCTGTCCCATGCAAACATCGGCACAAAAAGGTAAATCCTTTCTATTTATTTAACGAAATACCCATGGTTAGCAGCGTAGCAAAGCTAGTTGAGGAAAATAAAATAGCTGGATTCCAGTTGTTGACCGTAAAGGGGGCGGGGCTTCAGCACGTCAACGTAAAATGTCAAGAATCAAGCGTCATTATCCAGGTCAGTCTGGACCACAAACTGGATACATAATCACGTAAATAGTCTAAAAACTATCGTACGGATGAATAACGACACATTTCTATTCACTTCATATATTTAATTTGCTTATTTACTCATTTAATCACATTCGATCAGACTTGTACAGTAATCCAGACGTAAATCTACATAATACATTTGAACAAATGGCCAGAATTGTCCAATTTAAAATTGTATGTGTTTTATGAATATGAACGCCAAAGGATCCGTTTACCGTGCAACATACACTTTAATTTAGCTCTAGAGTGACATCAAGTGGTGCAAATATTCTGGAAATATTCTCTGCACATTTTAAAACATATCCCAGTAGTTTACAGCTGAGAAATTCTACAGTAGTTATAAAACACAATTATTTCAATCAATTTATCAAACTAAAAAGCACATTCATGGTAGATGTCAAGTTTTATTAATACAAATAGGCCTTATTGTAGGCCTTTAATATATGCACTGTTTACAGTGACAGCTGTATAAAACTGTAGCAATATAATTCCATATTTTCCTTGTGTCTTCAGCTGAGAAAACATTGTCTACCTAAAACAAATACAAGATCCATAATAGACATAACTTGTAAATTAGTTGCTAGAGAACTTGTGCAATGGTGGCATGAGATAGAGAAAAAGGCCAAAATAGTTGTTGGACTGGTCACTCCCATTACACACAGCATTATAATTTCTCAGATCTATTAATTTCTAGATCCTCAAAAATCAACAGATAGGAGAATGTGTTCTCCCAAACTAGGAATCAAATCAAGCCCCGTCTTATTAAAGGGCAAATGAAGCACATGGTAAAAGATTGTGATAAATGCTAAAAGAGTGTATTATTAATCCATTTTGTTTTATAAATATTGTTCAATGTGTGTGAGTTATACTTACAGTGGTGAAGCATTGACTTGTGACTCATCTGACTTGCTAGAACCAAAATGTGGAGGTGGAGGTGAGGTGAGGATGGAGGTACATGAAACCCCATCCTACAACATTCATTCAACCTGGTCAGCACTATCATTAAAAATGAGAAAAGTACACCCTAGGTTACTGCAAGATACAATCAACCTACCTAATATCATCTAAATCTGACACTTTGTTAATTTGAAGCATCCTCCTCCCCATATCTTTCATTTGTTCCACTGTAAACATGTAACAATTGAGTAACAAATGCTCATATGACATTGTTGACAACAAGAAAAGGAAGTTTAAACTCAAGCCTCACCAAGTTTAATGAGGTCAGATTGTAGTTTCTTACAATTGTTAATATGTTTATTTGAAATGATGAGGTAGTGAGGAGTGGCCCCTGGCTTGAAGTCCTGAAAACACACCACCTCACAGTCCTGCAGAGCTCACTTATAGTGACAAAAACTATGATAAATGAACATCGCTTTCTAGTTACTTACACTCTTTAAGTATCGATCTGGTTGTTTTCCATTTGACAAAACTTCCAATCGTCTTCTACAATTGCTTCTTGTGGCTCCATTAAAAACACTGATAATCGACATTCTGTGTGTGGCATTCAAGTGTTCTCCTACATTTGCCATCAGACTGACAGACTGAGTTTGAGTTTTCCCGCAAACCATCTGTTGCATAAGTTAAGGTGGGCAATATGTGAATGTTAGTAAGTTTTAGCCTAAGCTGAAATACATCACTTTTATAGTACCTTTATCCAAAATGAAATAAATATGAAATCAACACAGTATTTACAGGAAATATTCTTGAATTCATTATAAATTAGGTATAAAAGTCTAAATCTCACAAAATATGGAAATACTGTAGTGCATTACTACAGTCAGTGCCCTTGCCCTGAGTATAATCACAACATTTGTCTTCATCAATATTGTGTAGTTCTTCAGATTGGCCTGCAGCACTGTGTTTGGACTTCGGACATCAGTTTCTGAAAATGGTCAGCCTACCAGTAAAGAAAAATTATTAGACTAGTATAATTATTAATATGAACAATGTTAATTTGTGGGCTTTATACATTTCCATAAAAACTAAGAAGTTGCAAAAAAAATATTGCTTGTTAATTTGCATATCTGCCTATAAAAATACACTTGATGTGTTTTTCTTACCTCTACAAATCGATCACCAGGGGTGAATTTATGAAGCAAATACTCTGAAATGTGAGTTAAGGGAGCAAGTACATGAAGATGGAGGTGATGCACTGAAGTGAATGGAGGTATATGAAAACCCAACCTGCAAGAACAATAACAATATAGTAGTTTGAGTGATTATTTCAAAATATACATTAAATTACTTTATTTGCTTACCTAATGTTTGTCATGTCACTAATCCCTTGTTCTTGTAAAACAGCTTTGCCCATTTCAGCCATTCTCTCAACTGAATGTTAGAAACACAAAGGTTTATTTTCAAGTAAAAAAAAAAGCTAAATTTTGCTTACTCGTTTTGCTTCTGATAGATGGGAAGTAAATAATAGAAAAACTGAAATAGTAGTGGGCAGTTGCTAAGCAGAACTACAGGCCTATTTGTTTTATGGCACAGTTTTAGAGAACATTCCACTTAATCTAAAGTTCTAAAGTATCAAGACATTGCCATAGGATAAAGAATAAGGAGCCATACCAAGACTGCGGTGATACCATCGTAAAGACCGACAGCTGACAAAATGTTCTTTGGGTATAACAAGGTAGTGATGGGGGGCAGCAGGATTAATGTCTCGGAAACACACGAATTCTTCATTCTGTAAAAACAATCAAACAAACAAACAAAGTCACACAAATACACACAGGTGGTCACTGAACTCAAATCATTGTACCATAACGAAACAAACTGTTCACTGTTCACCAAATACATGCAATAAAACAATGGATCTACACTATGAGATTATTAATTATTAGTAATTTATTATGTATTACCTGTGAATAAGAGTTTTGACTTCGGCCATGACTGTAAAGTGAGGATATAAAGCGGAGTATAGGCTACTACAGAAGAGAATTACCTGTTTAAGGATTTCCGTTTCTTCGTCTTCGCCTTTTGATATTATGCAGAATATACAATCTTCAGTCATTTAATCTGTCGATGGAGGTAATCAATATAATTCCTACCCTTTTATTTAACCTACTTACAGTGAATTAAAAAGGTACGAAAAAGGTACGAGTTCTCCCGGTGTATTCATTCCATTTCCGACGTACTTCCTACTTCGTCGATTGTACAGTAGAGACACATGTAGCGTACCCGTATCAGCTGACCACACCCACAGGGAATGCTGATGAACACGCATACTTTACTTTAGCGCAAAAAACACGAAGGATGAGTGCGTCAGTGGGTGAAATCAAACAATATACGCATGTGATCTTCAAGGGTCCAGGAGGCAAGTAGACTAGAAGAACTTATAGTAAAAGTCCTTAAGCAAAGTGAACATGTGGATGCGTTTCTAGTTTTATACAGTCTACGGTTTCTACCATAAAGTGTCCTTCTTCGGGGTAAACGCGAAGATTTAAAATAACCAACAGGTGGCAGTATAAGTAAGAACATGGCCACGTGACCACCTGATCACAAAAACACATTTCAGTATACAGTAATACATGCCAATAAAATAATGACCACGGAGAGAAGACATAGGAGTGAGGACCTACTTTCTATCTATCAAGGGTGGGGACAGACTAAAAACTCATTAACATTGAATAACAGTGATAAAAGGAGAAGTTCAATTTGTCAACTGGACAAAGTTTGTTTGGTTGAAAACGTTTCGCCGCTCATCCGAGACCATACCAGACGGGCGTGCCAGAGTGGACCGTCATCTGCCGTATATCTTCACCTAGAAGCCACGGGTCATTCATTTGAGGACAGTGAGGTTCAGATCTTAGCCAGGGAAAAGAATTGGTTTGAGAGGGGAGTTAAAGAGGCTATTTTTGTCAAAAAAGAGAATCCTTCTCTGAACAGAAATGGTGGAGTCAGACATAATTTGCATCCCATCTACAATTCCATTCTTAAGCCTAGATCAAGCAAACAGGGAAACAATAGGGCTAGCCGGGTCAGGGCCAGAGGTGTGAAAAACAGGCGTGTAGGGATGAATAGGGATCGTGATCTAGACGCCAGAGAAACAAAAGACGGAAACCAATGAGATAGTTCTGGAAAGTAGTTAGCTAGGTAGCTCCTCCCTACAGCAAGATATAAGCAAGTGTCTTACCAGTATTCTTATTAGAGCTGACGAAGCCTCTCGGATGAGCAGCGAAACGTTTTCAACCAAACAAACTTTGTCCAGTTGACAAATTGAACTTCTCCTTTTATCATGGATTCTACCTGGACGACTGAGGGACTTTTCACACATTGAATAACAGTGAATACAACTACATAGTATGTGTTATATTTACCATTTATTTGGTTTAAATGTGGTTGCAGTAACACACAATAAATAGATTCTGGGTGATAAATCACACCAATTATGGATTTACAGGTAATACTTTGAGAGCATTCACAGTCACAACATTTAATAGCCACAACAACAAAGATCAGTTTAACATGAAGTAATGAGTAAATAGTATGGCATGTATGATAATAGTATCGGCAGTATTGTTTGCATGCACATAAAGTTTGTGTAAGTATCCCTTTAAAATAAGTTCTAGCCTGGCATAAAATAACAGCCCAAAAATGTCCCATGTTTCATCCTTTTGAAGTAAACTCAATAACCCAAAGTGTGGTTGTCAAGTCTCCCTTGTGTTATAGTGACCAACATGTAGTGAAAATAATATAACAAAAATATTGAAATAAGGGCTTCACGAACGAACGGTCAAAAACCCTTCAGTGCATGTGGCACAATAAATCTAAAATTGGCGGCAGCTTTGAACAATACCAACTACAAAATGGAAAGATGAAGTGTAAAAATGATTAAATACTTAAGTGTAGTGCTTGTTGAGTGGCCAACTAGTTCAAAATCTAAATGGATTTCACATTTTCATGAAAGTAAGACCATAAAAACGGAACACTTTTTGTAAAAACGGAATGTAAAAATACAATCTAATAAAAATAAAAGCTTGAAAGATGTGAGCACAACTGCAACTCAGTCATTAACAATCTGCTTAGACAACCTGGATGCCCCAACGCCTTAAAGGGATATGCCACCCCCAGGTCAAATTTGGGCATCTCCCCACAGTCCAGAGACTAAAATAAGTGGTGGAAAGCGTTTTCCTGCTCACCCAGCCATTGTCCGAGTCTGTCGCCACTGACCGCCGCGGTATCTGGTGCTCCTCCGCCTTAGACTGGAGTCTAACGTCTAAAGTAAGAATACAGTCGAATCACGCACCACGCTGTGCAACAGGGGAACTCCCTTCCCGGTGCGTAACTGGGATTCCCCTGGCAGCGTGCTGCGTGATACGGCTGTATTCTTCCGCACTGGAAAATAGTTCCCACCCAAAATGACCAAGGCAAGCTCTCCGTGTTGATTTGCACATTTATTTGCACTCGATATGAATGCGCACTACACACAAAGTAATTGGGAAACGCATCGAGCAAATTAATTCCTTTTGGCCGAAATCTTTCTCTGGCGACGTTAGACTCCAGTCTAAGGCGGAGGAGCACCAGATACCGCGGCGGTCAGTGGCGACAGACTCGGACAATGGCTGGGTGAGCAGGAAAACGCTTTCCACCACTTATTTTAGTCTCTGGACTGTGGGGAGATGCCCAAATTTGACCTGGGGGTGGCATATCCCTTTAAGACCCTTAAAAGGGAGGATTTTAATGTAAACAATTCCAAAATATCAAACTAATTGGATGTGAATGCTCAGAGTTTCAAGTTTTCAATTTGTTGTATAGTAAAAAAAAACAAAAAAACAATGCACCTTTCCAACTTCTTAAGTTTGGATATCAATTCTGTACATTTTAAACATACAAATTATATAAACAATAGTGTCTATACATGAACACACGGCTTGTTGGACAGCTTATTTATAATTTGGTATTTACAAAGATTTTACCCTCATCAGTAACAAAAGCAGCCTCAGTGTGTCCCTTTTGGCCATAAAGAATGGTATTCTTTTAATAGGTAAATAATAAGGCGGTCTGCATGCTGGGACAACTAGTGGTGAAAGTTAAGGCAGTCAATACAATGTGAGGACAGCGTCATTTTCTCACATCTTTTAAAGGGATAGTGCATTTTCTTTATGTTAATCTGTATGGGTTCCCCTCTAATAGTGTCGTGCATTAACACTGGCTTACTGCTCACCACGTTGTCGGAGCCCGGTTCTGCTCCGGGAACGTAGGTCCGGTAAGTTCGCGGGGACATTTAATAAAGCTTGTTTTTCTTCTCAAAACAACATTTGTCCAAAAAGTGATATTTTTGCGTCACAAACAGTTGTTCGCTAAAAATTCAGCAGCATAATTTGCATTTGCATATTTTCTCTCGATTCGTATAACTGCGCCCAGGTTAGCTCTATTAGCCTGTCCACTTTAAGCGGATGTTTACGGCAGATGCGGTTCGGCGACATGTTTACAAGCTAACTTACCGGAACTATGTTCACGAGCTACGGAACCGGTGGAGAACTGGGCCCAGATCACGCCGTCATGGGTAAATCAGTGTTAATCTCAGGACACTGTTGAAGGGGAAGCCATACAGATTAACATAAAAAAAACGCACTATCCCTTTAACAGCAGTCTAAAAATCTCAACTAACCCATAGGTTAGGCCCACTTCAAAATCTAACATTTTTTTCCAGCAAAGCCTGAAATATCTTCTTACCTTTCAAAACTCACAAGCCTACATTTACAGAGTCTCTCTCTCACAGAATAGCAGGTGTATTTTGAGATAATGTGGTTGGCTCCATGTGGTATAAGAATAGGTCCAGTGATGTTGAAGCTTGTGGGTAGGACCTGTATTGATGCTACTCAAAAGTCCAGACCTCCAAGCTGTGGATGTTAAAGTCTTGTTGAGTGGAGAGTGGTGGGTTGTTAAAGGTTGCACACTTAGTGGTTGTGCCCCGGTATAGTTCAGCATCCAGCCACAAACCCAGCTGCCCACTAGAAAGAAGAGAGGAGCCAGTCAGTACAATTTGTAGGGTTTGATACAGTAACATATTTCCTGTACAACTTTAAAGATGCACTATGCAACTTTTCTGGTGGTGGATTGGCTACCATAGAGATGTCATTGCACTGCATGTTTCACAGTATGGCATTCAACGACACAGTATAAAGAAGTGGATTAAGGGAGTGTGACATCACCCACAGCATTCGGCTCTAGTCAAATGAAGCTCACAGAGGCCAGCAGTTATGGGGTGAATTTGGAGCAGAGTTCCATATTGGGAACAGAAATTGATTTACGGACAAATAAGCAAAATAAAAACACCAGAATCATGTAGCGCAGGGTCAATATGAACATTTTAAAGATCCCATGACATGGTACTTCTTGATGCTTTTATATGGCGCCTTAGTGGTTCCCTAATACTGTAAATGAATCCTTCTTCAAAATCAAGCCTCAGTGCATGAGATATAACTCTGACTGTCTTCATGAGGCTAAATATGTCTCTGAAACGCTTTATTCTGGGCGTTGTTGCTTGAATGCAAATGAGGAGGACAGAGACAGACCAGTGCAGCGGGTGGGGGTGTGGCCAAACTCACCACTGTTTCCTGGATTAGCGGTGCGCCTAAACAGGGTAGGGGAGCTCACATTAATGTTCAAAAACCTCAGAAAGTGAAAATTTCATGCCATGGGACCTTTAAGACCAAAATGAGGAATCTGACTGCAGCAGTTTCAATACAAAGTGAATTGGAGCTGGAGTCGATGGAGCCAGAAGCGTGCCCATGGTCACTTCCTATTTGGAGGGAGGTGGCTAGCAGGTTAGCTATAACTAATCTATCTTGCATTTATCTAATTACATGCATTCCAACTGTGACTGGGGTCGGCTGACAATAAATCTGACCTGTAACTTGGCCGTTACCGGTTGGTCTCCATGGAGATAGATAGGTCTGCTGCCATACTGCGGAATATTCCAGACAAAGCAATGACATCTCCATGGAGACAAGTTGATAGCAGACCCTCCATCAGAAAAGTTACACTATGAACCTTTAATTGCCAACTTGTTCATACCTTCCTCCTCCCATCTGCAGAGAGTCGATATTCCCTTTGACGAAGTAAGAGTTCTCTCCAGTCCAGCGATACACCTGGAAAAAAAATGTATGAAATTCATCCATCATCAAATAATTTCTTCTTATTTTTTTGAACCACTAAAGGTAGATATAGACTGCTTCCTACCAAAACACAAGTGCTGCAGTTTTGGAGATGTTCTGACTGACAAGTTCAATAATTACACAAATCATCACATTCATTGTCATAGTGCAATTCTGAACCTATTTTCTTTGTTGACAATAGTTTAAAATAGTTTCATTTTATAAGGAAACATGTACAAACCTTGATTTCAGGGCAAAAGCTGTAGAGAAACGTTTCTCCAGTGCCATAGAAGCTCTCAGTAACTCTAAATGGATGTGTTGAGAAAGCTCCAAATATCTGAAGAAAAATAATAAGTACATTTATTTCGCCTCTTTAAAACTAGTAAACAATAGTAACATTTTTCCAGCGCTTACTTGTTGATCCATATCTTTGATGACTAGTAACACTGGACTGTCCACATCCAATAGGCTTCTGTATAGAGTCTTTAGGCTTGTTCCATGTTTCACAGTGCTATAGGCCAGTCTCCAGGGGTAACCTTGCACCCGGGCTGGTAAACGGCAGGCAAGCTGGAGAACAGAATAATCAGATTTAAGTCCTGGTGTGATCTGGTTATCTCCTGCTCTACCTTCCTGTCAATAAACCTCACATAGAAACTCTGCAGTGATAAAAAACCTACTTTCTCAATGTGGGTGTCTTCCAATAGGTCACTGCTGTCTGTGAGCAAAGGCAGCACATCCACGGAGTCAGCATCACAGCTTCCGAAACTCTGCCTACGCTTGGCCTCATTAATGGTGATTATCTAGAAAACAAATTAATTTAAATTAAATTATGAAGGGTTTATGGCGGAACAACCAGAATGGATGCAGTGGTAGTGACAGTAACAATGTAGTAGACAGTGTAACACAACAGAGTATGTTTGATTGTACAATTTCATAGTTATGTGCACTTAAATTGTAATAAAAGAAAATACAAGTCTTTGAGAATACATTTTAAAGAGATTAGATTCTCTGTTCAAATGAATGCTTAGTACATACTCTAGGTATGTAGTCTGTAGGCAAAATGACAAATAAAGGAAGTTTCAAATGAGTATCGCAAAAGCACTCACCTCCCAGCTACAAGAAGCAGGGTCACCAAAGAAGTTATCAATCATATCCAGTTCATCCTTCTCCACCAAAACAAAGCCCTGCTCCCGGGCCTCTTTACCATAGACATCAGACCACTGCACAAAGAACGAGTACAAGTGGTCTACCCTGTAAAGAAAATTCACATTAGTATTTTTGTATTTTTTGACCTCAAATAGAAGAATGTTGAGTGAATGTTCAATATATAGTGTCTTTGGTTGGAATGTTCCACAATGTTAAATGTTAAACTGATCCATCTTGCATTTTAATAAACAACAGGTGTTTTTATTGCTAAAAACAACATACATTGTCGCTCTCAAGGGGCTCCGCAGAGCTGTCCAGTAACTTCAAGTGAAATGCCTACTGTGGAACATTCCAGGCAAAGCAACAACTCCTCATAGAGAGAAGCAAGAGGCCAGAAAAGTTACGTAGAGAAACTTTTAGCTAGTTTTATACCTTTCTTGAGGCACAGCAAACCAATATTCTGGTTGTCTTCCCCACCCTCCCAGTGTGTGGGCAGGGCTCGAGGTTAACCCACTAGTAAAGGACTTCCTCATTGGCTTTCCCACTTTAAAGCACAGAAACATGGGTGGATTTTTACTCTTCTCCTCGGACGACAGAAGCATGCCTGAAAAACAAAACAATACAATACAGACCGTTACCAATGTTCCTATAATGTGCCGAGTATTTTCTTGGATTACATAATACAGACCTTCGATTGGGGCCTGCATCCTCTGGAGCAGCCACGCTTTCACCTCTGCCTCATAGTTTTTCTTCCGTTTCTCCTCCTCACTGAGTTCATTTCCTTCTGCTGGTTTGTCTGCTACTTCCTCTGTTCTTTCTAACGATTTTGGACTCATTTCTTGAACATTTGACAGTTCCCCTTCAGGTTTTTGGTCTGTCATCATATTCTCTTCAACTTCATTCACAGAATCAAGCTTTTCATGGCCCACAGACTTGACTTCTTTGGCTTCAGTAACCTGTTGACTCTCAAATCCCTCACCCTTCTTTAGAGTCTCTGATAAAGATTGCATTGATCCATCCTCAACGGAGCTGTTCTGGGCAACCCCTTCATCGTCATCTTCTTCATCCAACTTCCCCCTAATTCCACAATTCACTGGTTTGTCCTGAATAATTGAGGTGATCTGTCCTCTGGGCGCATTCTGGTCTTCGCCTTTGTTTAGAGTCATAGATGTCCCTTCTCCATCCTCAGTGCTGCCATTTCCAGTCGGCTCCAACTCTGTGAATCCTTCATCCGATGGAGTCTTCACAGTTTGATCTACTACTGTACTAACTGATACAAAACAATATTAAAATTAAAATTATATAACCTAAACAGAAATAATACTACAGTCTTGGGTACCGCTTGATAAAAACCACTTAATGATATTGATGTTAACCAACTAATTAGTCTTAATAAAACATTGCCAAAAAATAAAATATTCTAATAATTTGGCTTAGTAACCAACTACTTAATTAATACTCAAACCCCTTATGATACAGGCTTAGTAAACACTTGAAGGTCCTATATTACACAAAATGGATTCTTTTGCATCAAAACATACCTGGAGTTGAATTTTTTTCAGTCACAAACATCTGAGTAAACCTTTATTATAAGTTTGTCTCAAAATGCTCTATTCAACCATGTGATGTCATGCAGTGGCAGTTTAAGTTAACAGCTACGTTCTACTTTTAGTTCAGTAGAGAGTGGCAATTCCAGGTCTGAAATCATCTGAATGATTCTAGTGAAGATATATGGAGTTTAAAAACACATTAGAGCACTTCCTGTATTACCGCATGACACCACAAGGTGGAACAGAGTGTTTTCTGTTTGAGAGAAGAAACTGTATGTTTGTGATGAGGAAACATTATAACATAGATCAGAAAATAGCATAATATGGGGACTTTAACCGTTTGTTCGTTATGAATTAAGTGTTTGTTTAGGCTTTATTGAGGTTAATTCAAGTGTAATTATTATAAAGTGTTACGAATTTTTGTGGTTAGTTACTCACCAGTTTCTGATAGGGTTGAATCGATGTCATCCAAAACAATAGATCTCTTTGGATTCTGAGCCTCGTAGCGACTAAAGGGATTCAAGTCCTGTTCTGAAGGAAGCTGCTCCCATTCCCCAGGCCTGTATACGGGACAAAGATCCTCAGGTCGGTCCCTATCAGGTCATGCAGCAGCACACAGCACACAGCACAGGATGGTGGCACACAAATGAGGAACAGAAAAACACAAATTCAACTGAAATTTAAAAATGGATCAACTTAAAAACAACGCAAGATGATGACAAACATAAAATACAAAATAGGTTGGAATATACAGCTCTGGAAAAAAAATAAGAGACCACTGCATTTTTTTCCTGAAATCAGCATCCCTACATTACAGCCATTCCATTCCACCGTCTGTTGAATTCCAACACAAACACAAAGCTGAGCTGCTTCAGTTCTTGCACCAGGAGTGGAATAAAGTCACCCAAGAACAATGTGAAAGACTTGTGAAGAGCATGCCAAGACGCATGAAAGCTGTAATTTAAAATAAGGGTTATTGCACGAAATATTGATTTTTGAATTCTTCTTAAGTGTAAACATTAGTATTATGTTGTTTTAAAATGAATTTGATCTTGTTTCTTTGCATTGTTTGAGGTCTGAAAACATATCTTTGTTATTTTGACCATTTGTCATTTTCTGCAAATAATATAAACAACAATATTTTATTTGGAATTTGGGGGAAATGTTGTCAGTCGTTTATAGACTCAAACAAAAATGTTCCTTTTGCCCAAACACATACCTATAAGTAGTAAAATCAGAAAAACTGATAATTTTGTCTCTCATTTTTTTCCAGACATGTATAATCCATGTGAATAAAATGCGGGTTTAAAGAGATACAAAATTTTAATAAACTATATGCTTATAATGAAAAGAAGGTCCCAAAATAACTAAAAATCTTCCAAACAAGAGTGTCACATAGAAAACATATTAGAAAACAACAAATGCTTTCATATTAGCAAACATTTACGTTTTTTTTCCCCAATATCTTTCATATTAGAGCCCCACTCTCCATATTAGATAACAACCAAAACCTTAATCTCTTGTATGCAGTTATTTCTACACTATTTTGGTTATATAACCCATTCACTTTATGTGTATTACTTGAACCTTTATTTACAAGCATATTTTAATTTGCACATTTCTGATGGACTGCAAAAATATGATCCGTTTATATAAATAATATATATAAAAGTCTACTCTAAAAAAATGTAAAATAAAATAAGATGAAACAAGGATCATGGAAAAGTCGCACAACAAATGGGGCAAAAGACTCCATTTGTGTCCCTTACGATGGCAGGACGTCCTTGAGCCTCATGCGGGACACATCATTGTACAAGGCCACAGAGACCACCTCGTCCATCGGGCAGATCAGACCGTACTCCTCACAGCCATGCTCGATCACCAGGGGGTCCGACTTATGAGGGTCGAACATAATGTTGTTGGGGGTCACAATCAGGACACCACCCACCACTCCCTACCAAAATAAGAGCCTCAATGTCATTTAAATATGAGAAAGAGTAGTGTCGTTATCATAAAATTTCACACTTGAGGATACTAAGGAAAAGGCTTGATTACAAGATTCCAATTTTGATACAAGGATAATAAACTGCATAATTCTTAAATAATAGAAAATAAAAAGTTGTTTTATTAATATTACCATGTGGTCTTATGTGATTTAATTCAGTGTTAACATATGTTCATATAATAATCTAGCTTCACTGCCATTTTTAGTGTCTGGTAGGTCTCTGAGTATTGATTTTTGACAACCTTATAATGGAGTATCATACATAGTTTTATACAGTTAATTCATACCATGCCATCTGTGAAATATTTGCAGCTCATTTTGATAAATTTAACAGTCGCTGGGCTCTCATCTTCTGAATTGGGGGAAAGTTCTCGCCGGATGGAGTTGACCGTCCTGCAGTCTTTGAGGCCATCCTAAAAGACCAATCAGATGTTAGTTCATTTAACATATACAAACAGATCCTTAATCTCCTAGTATGCAGTTACTCACAGACATTTTTAGATATTTATGATACAATTCAGGTGAATTTACTTACTTGTGATTTTTCAGTCAAGTCATTCGATGAGTTTTGGTCCGACTGGCTCAGATCAGGAACAAATAATTTCTGTTTTGGTAGAATACAGTGAAACCCAAATTCAGCAGGATGGCTAAAGCTGTTCAGAAATGGCTTTTAGTTTGATGCTAATGCAGTATTTACCTGACCAGGATAAACACTACGGGAGAACAGCTTATTTAACTGGACCAGTTTGTTTGGTGTGATGTTAAACTTGAGAGCGATACTGTTTAGGGAATCATTTGGTCCAACCTAGAACAAAGAAGTAGTTGTGATAGGTTCATATTTTATTTATACCAGTTCTACAAAAGGACGCCATCTTGTGCTTGTGCTAACTTACAATAAACTCCACAGTTCCAGGAGGCTTTCTCTTCTCCCACTTTGACTCATTAGTTTTACTCCCACCATCTACAGGATTAAATACAGTTGATTCATTATGAACAAAATGGGGTTTTACGGTTAGTCAGAAGTGCTGTTATCTTAAATTACTCAGAAATGTGACCTTAATACCAGATAAGAGCCTGTCCTATTTGGACAAACATAACATAGGCATTAGTTAAATGTCTCTTACACTGTGCTATAGAAAGGCAAAGGAGTACAAGAAGACCCCAGTGTTTTCGATTAACACAAGTCAAGTTTATATTGTGACTGCATCAATATAGTTCTAGCCAACAATAATGAACAGCACAGACAGTTTACACAGCTGTCTGCTTACTGAATGTATGAGAAGCAGCTGATAATTACACTGCTTTGTTTGGTGGAACAAGTGGAGTCATATTACAACATAAAGTCCGTTGTAAAATTATGAAGAAATTCAATAAATTTGTAGGTTTAATTTTACACAAAGTTCCAGTTATTTTATTGTAGAATAGGTCAATCATCCATACTTTAAAATATCAACCATACAAGTGAGTAAAGAATGAACATATCCCCACAGACTTTTACACGCTCTATATTATTTAGTGCAAAAAAAAATAAAAAAAAATGGTGTAAGCATGTTGTGTGAGTAAAGAATAGATTAGTAAAAACAAAGCTTTGTTATATGAATATAAGAGTAAATGAGACTTACTTGAGCATGCTGGTGGCTTTTCGGATATCATCTGTGGTTCGTCCATTTTGTTTTGGTTAGTGCCATTGGTCATATCAGGACAGGAGATGATGGAAGGTTTCTGGTCATTTACAGTTCTCTCCAGCTGTTTGAGTTGCTTACGCCTCTTCAGCCTGTTTCAAATCCAGAAAATTATGGTAACAATCAGCTACAAATGATCGAGAATTTCTCTGAACAATTTTTTAGTGATAGTTGAAAACTTAAGATATGACAAATTTCAACCAATGTAAAATTTCCAAATTAGCCTAAACACAACTTAAAGGGCCTATATTATAGCCTGGGAATTCCCAGGCCGCTTCCGTTCGTTTCGAACTGGAAGGCGGCCTGGAAACTCGTCCAAGCGAGAGTCCCAGATTTAGGGCCCCAATCAGAGAGCGGGGGAGGGGTGGCAAGACGGTGACGCGTACTACATGACAAACGGAAGCTTGTAGTTTGAACTGACAACTGACATGATTGGCTATGGACTTACGTATACGCTCAATGATAGACATTCATAACGCCCAATAAACGGCCATTGGCAATCGCTAACCACACCTCCGCTACGGGATTTTTCGAAGCGAGTTTCCAGACCCATATCTCACTTGTGATATGGTCAGGTGTTAACCAGACTACCTATATTACGCAAAGTTGACTCTTGTGACCTTTAAGCCATGCTAGATTGCGGATACACTCTCAAAAACATACCCAGAGTTGTGTTTTGTTTCAGTCACACGTTTGAGTAACGCTTCATTACATCTTAAATTCATTTTTCATTACATCATAAATTCGACATCTCCAAAGCTCAAAATGCTGTTTCACCTTGTGATGTCACTCTACTATATAGTCCAAAGGTGCAATTTTACTACATTTTACTTATTTTATTATTATTACTTGTCTGTATCCACTTTTTTTTTTCCCCCTAATTTTCTTTTGCACTAAGCTGCCTGGAGCTAATGTGGCAAGTGAATTTCTCCTGTGTGAGATCAATAAAGTTTTATCTTATCTCACCGGTTCAAGAGTCTGATAGCAGTTAGGAAGAAAGTTCTTGAGTTTGGTGGTCCTGCTTTTCACACTCCTGTACCTCCGGCCTGAAGGTAAGAGTGTAAATAGTCCATGTTGGGGGTGGGTGGGGTCTTTGATGATGGAGGCAGCTCTCTTGCGGACTCTGTGATGGTAGATGCTCTGTAGAGACAGTTGAGGAGTTCTGGTGATCTGTGTGGCCGTCTTTACCACTCTCTGCAGGCGTTTACGGTCCTTCACAGTAGTGCTGCCGTACCACACAGTGATGCAGCTGGTCAGGATGGACTCAATGATGCAGCTATAGAAGTTGCAGCAGTGTCGTCAGCAAACTTCAGGATGATGCTCTCGGGGTGGGATGCGACGCAGTCGTGGGTGAACAGAGGATGGGGCTGAGGATGGAATCCTGTAGGGTACTGATGTTAGTGGTGATGCTGGCTGAAGTTCTGTTTCCAATCCTGACAGACTGGGGCCTGCCAGTCAGGAAGTCCAGGAGCCAGTCACAGAGGGCCGGGTGTAGTCCAAGTGATGGCAGTTTGTGGGCGAGTCTGTGGGGGATGACTGTGTTGAAGATTAGGCTTAAGCCTTTATTGGTCTCACACACAATGACACACAGTGACACACGGGAGAAATTTGACTTCTGCATTTGACCCATCCTTTTCAGGAGCAGTGAGCAGCCATCTTTTTCGGCGCCCGGGGGGCAGTACCGTGAAGGGTCTTGCCCAAGGACCCACACTGGTTAGCTCATTGCCCGGGGGGGATTTGAATCCACAACCCCCAGGGGGAAAGTCCATGACTTACCAGTTGAGCTAACCAGCCGGTTAAAGGCGGAGCTGTAGTCAATAAAGAGTATCCTGACATAGGAGTCTTTATTTTCTATGTGGGAGAGCGAGACATGGAGGGCGGCAGTGATGGCGTCAGAGGTAAATGGTCACATCTTTATATAGCGCTTTTCCACCTTCAAGGCACCCAAAGCGCTTTACAACAAGGAACCAATCACCCATTCACACACGCATTCACACACCAGTGTACGCAGTGGATCTGACCGCTCAACCACTGATGTTTCTTATGTCAAGAGCGGGATTTGAACCGCCAGTCTTTGGATCAGTGGACAAACGCTCTACCAACTGAGCTACTGCCGCCGGACCTGTAGGGCCTGTAGGCATATTGTAGGGGGTCAGTAGAGGCCGGTATGCTGCTCTGAATGTGGGCAGTATCACTCTCTCGAAGCACTTCATAGAAGTCTGTGATGTGGTCCAGACATTGCCACATCCTCCTGGGGTTTGCAGAAGTCTATGTTGCCTCTTGGCCGCTCTTATGGCCTTCTGCAGTCCGTACTGTGCAGTTTTGTACTCAGCCTCATCGCCAGATCTAAATACAGCAGAGTGAGCGTGCAGCAGGTGCAGTACCTCACTGTTTACCCAGGGCTTCTGGTTGGGGAACTTCCAGACCTGTATAGTGGGTACGATGTTCTCAACACAAGTGCTGATATACCCACTCACATAGTCAGCATAGTCATCTACACTGACAGAAGAGTCCTCCCTAGTAGCTGCAGCTCTAAACACATCCCAGTTTGTGATGGCCAAACAGTCCTGCAGAGTGGTAAATGGTCACACCTTTATATAGCGCTTTTCCACCTTCAAGGCACCCAAAGCGCTTTACAACAAGGAACCAATCACCCATTCACACACACATTCACACACCAGCGTACGCAGACACTGCTCTCAATAAAGTCTTATCTTATCTCTTATGAAGCAGTAGTATTAAACTTAACAGCACATTTTACCTTTAGTTCAGTAGAGATGGGCAAGTCCAGGGCTGAAATTATCCAAATGGTTCTAGTAAAAGTGTATAGAGTTTAAAAACAGACTGGAGCACTTTCTGTACCATATGACATCACAAGGTGGAACTTGTTTTCTATATGAGAGAAGAACTTAGCCTAAATATGCAGGGTTTGTGTGTTTAACATGTGAGAATAAAATAAAACAAGTGTGTGATGAGGAAACGTTATAAAATAGTATAATATGTGCTTTTTAATTTCCATTTTCTGCAGACAAGCATATGTAATGTCTGACCTCCTGACCCAAGAAATCGAGCAGTCTTCACTCAACCTATATAATTTTTACACCACATAAATTATTGTAAATGTCTCACCAACTCAAACTTAGGACAGTAAAACAGAATGGTAATAAGATAAGACAAGACATTATTGATCTCACACAGGAGAAATTTACTTGTCACAGTAGCTCCAGGTAGGGACAGTTTGAACAAGAAAGAAAAGTGCATGCAGGCAAGAATGGCATAAAGATAAGTAATAATAATAATAAAATAAGTTAATAACTTAATAGAATAAGTAATAATAATAAAACAGTAACAAGGAGAGTATTGAAAAACGATATTGCACATTAGGACCATACAGTGGAATTATACAAGTAATAATAAGAAACAGTAACTAGGAGAGTATTGAAAAACGATACTGCATGTTTGGACTACATACGGAGGAGTTGTACAGTCTGATGGCGGTGGGGATGAAGGATCTGCGGTAGCGCTTCTTCTTGCACTGCGGGTGCCTCAGTCGGCTGCTGAAGGAGCTGCTCAGCTCCTCTACAGTCCGGTGCAGAGGGTGAGAGGTGTCATCCATGATGGACGTGAATTTGGTCAGCACCTTCCTCTCAGCCACCTCCTCTACAGAGTCCAGAGGACAGCCCAGGACAGAGCTGGCCCTCCTGACCAGCTTGTTGAGTCTTTTTCTGTCCCGCTCTGTGCTGCTCGGGGCTCAGCAGAAGACAGCGTAGAGGAGAGCAGCGGCCACCACATAGTAATAAAAAGTCTTGAGCAGAGGCCTGCACACTCCAAAGGACCTCAGTCTCCTCAGGAGGTGGAGGCGACTTTGACCCTTCTTGTACAGGGCATCGGTGTTGTGGGACCAGTCCAGTTTATTGTTGAGGTGAACACCCAGGTACTTGAAACTGTCCACAGTCTCTATGTCCTGCCCCTGGATGTTCACCGGTGAGTGAGGTAGTGGTCTCCTCCTGAAGTTGATCACCATCTCCTTTGTTTTACTGGTGTTCAGGTTCGGTGGTTGCGCCCACACCAGTCCACAAAGTCACTGATGACCGAGCAGTACTCCAGCTCGTTCCCCTCAGACTCACAGCCCACAATGGCCGAGTCATCAGAGAATTTCTGGAGATGGCAGCTGTCCGTGCTGTAGGTGAAGTCCGAGGTGTAAATGGTGAAGAGGAAGGGTGAGAGGACAGTTCCCTGGGGGGCCCCAGTGCTGCAAACTACCACCTCTGACTCACAGCCGCGCAGCTGCACGTACTGTGCACGGTCAGTGAGGTAGTCGATGGTCCAGGCTGCAAGATGTCCATCAACTCCCGCATCCTCCAGCTTCCCCCGCAGCAGCGCCGGCCTGATGGTGTTGAAGGCGCTGGAGAAGTCAAAGAACATGACCTTCACAGCACTGCCGGCGGTCTCTAGGTGTGTGAGCGCCCGCTGCAGCAAGTAGATGATGGCGTCCTCTACTCCTACGTTTGGCTTGTAGGCTAACTGCAGCGGGTCCAGGGAGGGGCTCACCACAGAGCGGAGGTGACCGAGGATCACCCTCTCCATGGGCTTCATGAGGTGGGAGGTCAAGGCGACTGGTCGTTTTGGGAACCGGGACCATACAGGAGGTCTTCCACAGGACGGGGACCTCCTCAAGGCTGAGGCTCAGGTTGAAGATGTGGCAGAGAACCTCACAGAGCTGGTCTGCGCAGCTTCTCAGCAGCCTGGGGCAGATACCATCGGGTCCTGCAGATTTCCTCTGCTTGAGTCGCCTAAGCTCCCTCCTCACCTCGTCCGGTGTGATGGAGAGGGGGGAGTGAGGGGGGGACTGGGGTGGACTGCAGGGGGTGGAGAGGGGCTGGTGCTAGGTTGGGTCCGTGTGAAGGGGGAGGAGGATGTGGCTACTAGCCCGGGGAGGTGTGAAGAGGAGGGGGGAGTCGGCAGATGGGGTGGGGGGCGAGTCAAACCTGTTGAAATAACAGTTTAATTCCTCTGCCCAGCGCTCATCACCATCAGCTGTCCCTCTGCCACTCTGTCCAAATCCAGACATGTTTCTCAGTCCTCTCCACATGCCCCATACGTTGTTCAGTCCTCTCCACACGCCCCGTTGTTCGAAGAAAACTGTATAAGCGGTACGTCACTGTCAAGTCAGCCTCATTAATGTCAGTTCTTGCAGTTAGAATATGTGATTTACTGATGTTCACTTCAGCTCCGTTGCATCATCTCTAAATAGTTGCTCCATCATTAATCATTGATAGTTTAGATATTATGCAATAGTAGTGCCAGTCCAGACTGTTTTGGGGTGCATCGAGGGGTACTACCGCAATGCAGCTGCTGACAGCTCAACAAAAGCGGAGCACTTAAGGATAATGGATCTACTGTATGAAGTCTATAGTCAGTGAAGCTTTAAGTGTGGGTTTGTTGGAGGAAGATAAGGACAAGAGACAATCTATTATGTGTCTTGGTGCAGAGGATTTTTGCTGCAGGCCAAAGTAGAATAAAGGGAGAGAAAATAGAGGCACCTTTAAAGTTGAAGTGGTTAATGGAAATGTTGGGGCAGGTCGATAAGACTGCAGACAGACTCTCCCACTGAAACCCAGAACACTCACATCTGGTCCACAATTCAGGAATTCACAGAAACACTGTGTACTCCTACAAGGCATTTGCAAGTACTCTCTTCTGAAGTTTGAACCCTTCCAGTTCTAATACAACTTTATTCTAAATGGGAACAGTCTCACATACAAACATTAATATAATATTTTGATAGAGATGTCAGAGAACCATTTCCTTCTGTTTCACTACTTTTCAGTCACGTTGCACTTGTAAAAACACCCAAACATCAGCAGTGGTTGGCCTTATATAATGAGCTGCAGAATGTTGTGGTCTAATTGTCCGGAAAGCACTGAACACATGGTGATATGTGCTGGAGCTGAGATGACAGATAAAGTCCACTTCACTTCCTGACATGTCCCCATGTGTGCCAATACCAAAACAATGCATCTGAGTATGTTACCAGATGAAAATAAAACATGTAGTACTCAAATTTATGACTCGAGACAATATAAATCATAACACTTGCATTAAACTGATTTTCTCATGACTAATGTGCTAGATGATGAGACAGCATCTTTCTTCAAAATATCATAACTTCCTCAAGGCAAGATGGCTGTGACCAGAAAACAAGAATCATTTCAACCTTTAAAAAAATATTAGGTACTCATAGCAGCAGCAGCACTCATTTTTAACCATATAGGATGTGTGACATGTTGAAATTCATCATTAATGTACTGGACATGATCCCAAGGCAGTATGATATCAGTCTCAGGAAATTTGATGCTCATGCAATTAACAAACCATTAGAGCAAAGCTTTGCTGAAGACAATGTAACTTAATTAAGAGCATCAATATTTTAAAAGGATAGTGGACTGAATTGAAAGTGAAGGTTTAGTAGGTTTGGTTTAATGATACTTTTAGATTTTGAGAAAAGAAACTCAAACAGACTAGGTAATAAAATTGTATTGTGTTGTCACATACCTCGCAAAATACCCTGACTTTCTCTCGATCTTCTCCATCTGGCCAGAGGGCTAAACGTGCACTTGGGCATGCACGGCCATGCAAACATCCACACGCTCCAGTCCAGGCCCAGCAGGCAACTGTGGGGCAATCAGCTTATGCCTCACACTTTTTTGTCCTCGCCCTGTTTAAAACAAATGTGTACAGGATTGTATTGTCCTTGGGATATTTTTTAAACAGACTGACGCAGCTAAAGGCGTATTACGCATGGCGAAGCTTTGGCAAGGCACGTAGAGGACGCTGAAAGCCTCACCATATCAACTTATTCATGATCCAACATCATGCAGTATGAAAAATACACACCGCTGCATGACACATCTGACACTTTAACACATGTGGCGTGTTATGTAACAAGGCCAGAGCACACGTTTAAATCTATATTTTGGGCGAAGATTGTGTCATGTGTGCGTGCGTACCGAGCCACCGCAGCAAAATATATGGAAATTGTTGCAAACATATAAATTGCCATGTTTTGTGTTTTCTGTCTACAACATTACAGATATTTTATCAGACAGAATTTTCAAAAGAGCCCTTTACCTTTTATCCTACATGCTACATTTTCTCGCAATCAGTCTGTCCAGCTCAGTAGCAAAGATCCACCTTCAGCTCAATGCTCAGTCCACGTCCACCAGACAGGGATAAAACCTGATGGATTAGCTACTTATGCTAGGACATTGGCAAGCTCTACGGTCTAAACGCACTACATTTACACGGATCAAGGTCCAGCTTTTCAGCTGATTTGACGACAGTCTTCGCACACACTAGCTAGCCACTTTGTTTACAAGACAATAGCCACCTGGTGGAGATTTTACGCATATTACCCCGGCAGTGTTTCTGGTAAACTCGGCTCTATTTATGGCTGTGCTGCATCCTATTCTCTAGCAATATAAAAAATGCTATAAAATATATGATCTGCAAAAATGACGATGATTCAGCTTAGGGAATGTTTGTCTTTCTCATACCTCAAGTGCATCCTTCTCCCACAAATGAACATCACAGTGGAACCGCTCCCTTAGGGCGCCCCCTGGTGTCAGTTTCTATGTAAACGCACACGTAGATAAAATGCCTTTAGTGGGTTAACTAACCTATATTTTTTAGCTATTGATAAAATGACACTTCAAATTTTAGGCACCAATCCTTTACAAATGCAATTCAAAACTTATATACACCTGTGCATATTCCTGGAATATTGGAATAAATCTATACTTAAACGTTACGCGTGCAGTGCTCCCTGGTGGTCTAGTGGTTAGGATTCGGCGCTCTCACCGCCGCGGCCCGGGTTCGATTCCCGGTCAGGGAACAGATTTTTTTTTTAAATACGTAGCCAGTATGTATGTTTAACTTTACTAAGCACAAACAATAATGTTGTTAAGATCTATTAAGATTCGTCAATTGATTTTTTTTCCATCTGCAGTCGCAACACATCATCTGTCTGTGACCATACCGCCTCCTCATGTTTTGCTGGTATGCTTTACAGCAACTGAAGTGTATGTAGTCACCGGTTTTAAAAGGGACAACAATCACAACTGGACCCTGGCTGCTGGTGTCCTAACCTGCAGATAGAGGAGACATACAATTTTTTCATTCAGAGTACATGGACAGTCCATATCTCATGTGATAGCTCAGAGTTTCATTCCCTGAGCTGCCGGCACTTTGATTTTGGTAGTCAATATTCATGTAAGACAGTCCAAGCACAACACCCTCCCTTTAAAATTTTAGGCAGGTCCTCTGCATAAACGCCACATGCCTGCAGAAAAGAAAAGAACCACAAAATCATATCAATACGTCACTTTCAGTAAGTAATGAGCACGTCAATGTATCAATCACACCACTAGATGGAGACATTGTAAAGCAACTCATGTTAAATGTGACGTTGGCAAAATGTGGCCAATGTGGCCCATAGACTGAGAACCTCAGCACAGAGTTTAAGTGTGATAGAACAATGGAACAGACTTTTCAATGCTATTTCTGTCAGACATAATTTTCTTTTTGAAACATAAATTGTCATTTAGTACAATCATATAGTGAGTGACAGATGTCATATTTTAATTTATTCTACAGTTTTACCATTACAGTTTAATTTGAGGAGCTTTGTTTCAGATGGCCCTAGGGTGGACCAGAGACTCTGACAGCAGGATCTGTGACTGGACAGCACTGGTTAACCAGTTCCTGCCTGACTATGTATCTTGGCTGTTATTTTGACAGGCACTATCAATGTGAGAGGAGAGATAACTTGTCTTGGGGATCGACATGGCGCCGGTGTGTCCGTCCTCTGGCCTGTGTAGACTTTCACCAACACCTTCCATACTCTGACCCACTGGAGCAAAGGCACGGTGGGGCACAGTGAAGATGAATGGGGCATGGTGAAGATGAAAGTTGAGTTAGAGTTGGCATGTGTTCTGTTATGACAAATCTACATGGGCCGATATTTTACACTGTGCTTTATAATTTTACAGTACACTAGTATTTTTAGACCAATCCTAAGCTTTTCTGGTTATGCCCAAAGCCATTTGTGTACAGAGTAGCCCCATTTTATAGCATTTAATAAAACAAAAATGATGAGTTATTGTAAAAAAAAATTCCTTCCCTGAATTTCTTCAAGATGAGGCTTCAATAATGGCCCTAATCTCTCCCTTAGGGAATCTGTACACAGTTTAATTATTTCAGACTACAATCTGGATCTTTATGGTACTGTCCACAAAGGAGCCACAAAGTATAACATATTTGACTATCACATATACATATTATTACTGCAACAACCAGGTATAATCATCTATCATCATCATCATCATCATCATCATCACTATCAGCGCTTTTGGTCTGGCGGTACAAATACAACAATCTTATATTTTGATGTAAAGTCACAGAGCTCTGACCCACAGCAGGCCTTGAGCAGATTTCAAATCATTTTTGTCAGACGTCAAACACTGGTAGCTTAGACTACTTCTTCTGATAACTTCAAGTACACAATGAAAGCAAGACGTCACTAAACCTAAACAAAGAAAAAGCATATGTCACACAAACGTTAAGTGATTAGAGAAGATATAGAATTTGTTTGCATTATGTATTGCACAATTATTAATCGATTGGTAGTCCTTGTTCTTTTTAAACATTTTATTATCACATTTTATATCTTACCTAAAGCCAAGGTTGTTTCGTTTTCTTTTCTTTTGTGAATCTCTGCCCTTTGAACAATATTAATATAATGGTTATATTATTTTGAATATTATTAACAGTTATATTATTGTCATTAATGACGGTTATATTAACAAGCAAACTTAAAAATGTGTGGCTTTTTGTTTATTTGTTTTAGCTAGAATGCAAGTTGTAATTATTAAAAACGTATATATAAAATGAAAAATACTTGTCAGGTATATGATGATAGTTACTTCACTGGTGGTCTATGGGTGGTCCAGACTAAATGAATGACCACCTACTCAGGGTTACCATAAGGTTACTGACCCCCTCCGCGTACATACACAAACACACGCTTTCTAGTTGACCGCTAGGGCAAGAAGCAGTTCTATACTGTATACCATCCCATGCCACACTGTCAGTCTGCACCGTCAGCTGAGCTACGGCAGCTAGTGACCTTTGACCCGCGGACTGAGTGGCAGACGAAAGGTTATCAGTAGCTGGATTTTGACTTTTTAGACTTTAATGGTCAACACAGGGCAGGGCAGATGTAGAAAATGAGAATGAAAATAAAATAGTCTAAACATTGCTTTAGAGAGCTATACTGAATCAGGCTTTCTCTTATGTAGCCTCTGGTCATTTGATCACAGCGGGGGGGCAAACAGCACACTGTGTTGTTTACCCTGCTTATCAGAGGTGTTGTAACAAGTTGAGGAAGACATACGTTGACCCCAGCACGCATGCTAAACCTTTACCTGCAAATAACTGTAAGATCTATAGGTAATTTCTGCATCTCATACTAACCACAGGCTTACTACAACAATATATTCTGCCTTTCTGATATCTGATATGTCCAAAGATGATAAAAAGTAAGCTAATGTTACCAGTAAATCTCCTCAAAGTCTTCTTAACGCTCCTCTGATCACATCTGCCATTTAAGAGGCCGTATGACATGAAAAACTACAGCCACGGTACATCTCATGGGTCTGACTATAAGCTGTGGAAACCGGGGCCTATAAATAACAGCTGTAAATACCTTTATGAATTATGTCCGCGTCTTCTCATTTATGATGGTGAGATAGCCCTGAGTCAACAGTTTTTCTATGGTGTATTTCTCTACAAGGCAAAAGGTTGTGTGTTTTTGGGTACTGGCATCAGATATGAGAGTTTCTCCAAAATAGTAGTAGTAGAGTAGTAGTAGTTGTAGTAGCAGTATGATTATATGGTTCTTAAAATGACTCAAGTAAGGGTAAAGAATATTTGGATGTGACATCTGATTTAATAATTTGACATTAAAGCAATTGAAAGGACAAAAATTCAATAATGCATACACTGCTACTACTACTACTACTACTACTCCTACTATTACTACTACTACTACTACTACTACTACTACTATTACTACTACTATTTTCAAAGTAAATTAAGCAAGTAAGTAGACTAATAAATAATGTGACAGCTTTTGTCACTTCCAGACAGTGAGAAAAGTAAGTACAACTGTTACACTGCAAACTATATTACTCAAGTAAGTAAGTAGGAGTAATAATGTCGGAAAACTACTTTGAGAAGTACAATTCTAATAAAAAGCTACACAAGTAATAGTAATTAAGTAAATATTACTGAGTCTGTCTCTCCCCTGACTCTCACACTCTGCTGCTCTCACACACTCTCACAGACTCTAGTTAGCTTAAGCTAGCGCCACATCAGTCCATCATCGCAGATATGGGCCTGCGGTTAGATAGCAGGTCTGGCGGCGCACAAGACATTTTGTCCACTCTGTCATGTTTACTTATAATGATAAGCTTTGATGGATTCTCTGCAAGCTATAGACGCCACGTTGCACACACCATGTAACTTACACATGCAAGATTGTGCACATAAACATTCTGAGGGAATAATTTGAAATAACCAAATAAATAGAATATTTATGCCAAGAAACAGATAAGACAAAATTTATGAATGGTGACTAAACAGATAAGCTCATATAATAAATGACTGATTACACTTGTGTTAAATATAAATTGCTGAGTGACAGTTAAAAGTAAAATGAAAACAGTTTAAAACAATAATGTAAATGCAATAATAATAAAAAAAAAGAGACAACAAATTGTATGAATATAGTTCATGGTCAGCAGGTATTAAATCGTCTCTCACACATGATCAATAACAATCTTATCCTAATCAGAAAGTGTTTTGGTGAGGCTTCAGTGGATGCTGGCCTGTGCAGTGTTAGCCTGCTGGTTTATTTTAGCCTGGCTTTGGGCCAGACTTCTGACGAGCCCATTACGACAGATCTGCACTAATTAAAGAGACTAATGAGAGCAGCAGTTTGTCATGTCAGGAGGTCAGAAGGAGGCACGGAGACAGACAGGGCACACTCACTGTATATGTTTATCATACTAATGTGATCTCAGTGCTATCAAACTTTCAGGGTCACACTGATTTATTTTAATCTTTATTTAATGCTTTTTTGCACTGGTGTTAGGATTATAGTAAGCCTATCCATGGGTTTCAGAAATCTGAAATGCCAAAGCAACAAAGCAAAAAAGTCTTGAAAACATATGACAGGAAGCTGAACCCCACGTATAATGTATCTACTTCTTAGATTTTAAATTACATTTTAAAATTATATTAAGTACATATTTTGGCAATACAAAAATCTTTTACTCACTCTTAGCCAACACCTTTTTTAATTTATACACCACTGAAGTAACCCTATCCAAAATGCTATTGTTATCTAAATCAACCCTATCTTAATATAGATACAGTATGTAATTTCTTCTATCTTCAAATTCAAGTCCATTTCACTGATACAATAATTTCAGCTCAAGGCCAGCTCAGTAATCAGTGCATCTTTGGGAGTGTGTGTTTGACACAGAGAAAGAGAAACCCACAACAGAGAGAGGTGGAAGTTAGGACTTCAGCAACAAGGGCCTCTTTCTTTCTCTGAATCGTACCTCTCAGCTCAGTCAAGGCCACGCTTTTCTTCCTCCTACTTGGTTGTAGAGGAGGTCAGAGACTCATATACACACTCGAACAAACACATTTCTGAGAGCGGCTGCAACCGTTACAAATCTCCTGCGTCTTATCGAGGACAACTCACTGATAAGTGTGTCTCCACTCCCCATCCGACAAATCCATCTTCCAAAACATCTGACACAAACTTAGCACCGAGTTGGAAAAATATGGGGCTAACTGGCAGATTGATGGTTCAATTCCCTCCCATCACAGTGCGAGGCGAGGCAGCACAGAAAACGTAATAGTGGTGGATTTGACAAATACATATACTAGATATAAGAGGCAGTGATAATTAACTGGGTTTAGATGACATTGATTGTGTGTGTGTGTGTTGTTGCTGCACACTTTGGGAGTACTGCACCTGCAACTAATGATGTGAAAAGTGCCAGCTTCTCTCACTCCCCATGGTCAACCTTGCACCTGATGACCCAAAGCAGCTCACTGGATCTACACATCTTTGACATCTGCGGGACAAATAGTTTCAAAATGAAAGTTGATCAAAAAGTCAGTCAGTTAATGTAAGAATCACCATGGTCTTATTATTAGAACTATTAAAAATATATTTAAATTTCTGTACTTCTGTACTTTAATTGATAGTTAATAAAAGGCCAACAAGTAAAAATGCTAGTAACATCTAAAATCAATTAATATGACGTAATACACAGTATGGATTTGTTTGTAAGGCAATAATAACAGGCAACTTGTTTTGAACAAAAACACCATTCCTCATTGCCTTTGAATATTCGGTTTAAAAAGTGCCAAAATTCATCCACATTGCCACCGTGCCACATACTGTATATACAGCTTTGCAGTGAATTTTTAACAGCACTACAATGTTTATTAAACAAGCATTTTGTTTAGTGAAACAGGAAAAAGTACACCTTCTGTCTTTTGTACTCTTAATTCTGTCTAAAATAAATAAATGACTGCATTTTAGTAAGATAAGGAAAGGTGACTGCTGGCTGGAATGGTTTGAAGTGCACAACATCTGGTGAGCTTTATAAGCCCTTAATGTCAGTGACTGAACTGATGTCTTGGATAGTTATCACAGTGTGTGATACATTTGTCATATTTACTTCATCCTCACCTCTAGCTGGTGTTTTCATTGGGAGCGCACGTGTCAGACGTGCAGGGCCAGTGAGGCGAGGTGGGCTGGGTCCCTGGTTCCCACAGCCCGAGTGGAGGCAGCCTCAGCTGCGCTATCTGCCTCTGTCTCCGGCCCCCCAGCTCCAGAGGGCCCCCTGACGTCAGCTGGGGCCTGATAAGTGGGTGCAGCGCGGAGGCCTGTGGATGGAGCAGAGAGAGGGGGGTGAGGGACGGAGGGATGAGGAGGGAGAGGGGTTACACTAACAGTGGATAAGAGCGTCAGACAGATAAGAGGCAGCGTTGTGTGGAGCCTCTTTTGTTTTCCACTGCTCCTCCTGTCTGCTGCCATCTCCGCTGCATCCTCTGTGTCTTCTGTCCTGTGTCTTAAATCCTTCTGCTCCTCGTCTGACTGTTAAAACAACAATCCATGACAGTCCCTTTATCTTCAGTGTAATATTTGCTTTATTTTATACTGTTAGAGGTGGGCAATATATCCAATTATTGATCAAATTATGAATGCAATATGAATATTGGGTATATAATTTAAAATGAAAATGCTGCAAAAAACACATTGCACTCTATCAAACAGGAGTAAAAATAATATTTGGTGATTAATTTTATTTTATTTTCCATTTATTTCACTGTTTAAAAGGAGACAAAATAGCTCATTAATAAAACATTCTACCAGATAAGCTTGCCTTGAATAACTTTTTGTGTTCTTTTTATAGACGAAATGATTTGTTTTTACAACCTTTTTGGTTGTTTTGGTAAAAACAAACCTTTCTGTCTTAAAAAAATACTAAGTTATTTAAAAGAGGAAATTTCATAAAAGGAATCTTGCATTTTTCATTTTGCCTAGCTGTTATAACTAGAAAGAATTGTATTATTAACATTAACATTAACATTAAACAACACAATATGCATTACATTTCTTTGTTCATTTTACTAGTGTTCTTCCAAAGAAATTTTACAATGATGTTGTGTAGTCATATCTTAAACAAAAAATAAAATGACCTTTATAAGTTCCATTTGCTGCGACTTCTCCAAATTTTGACTGACTTTTTAACCCCATCACTTGAACTCTCCCTGAACTCTTAATGAACATCTATTGTTGATGACATCACCATTTCACCTTTACCTAACCCTAATCCTACCCCAACTTTACCTCTTCAGGTACAAAAAAGGAGCTGTCCCTCAGCCTGCTTCATAAGCCCTGTGCATCCACTTATTAAAGTCCGACGCCGCGTGTCTGTTGGCCAGTTCCTATTTGTTAGCCGGTGGACTTTGGCCCATGCTTATCACAGGGAGAGGTCCTGGGATCCCTGAGTCTTCATTGCTAAAAATATATCAGTCATAGCTCACTGTGCATACACTTTTTGTATCATAGGGCACCATGCTATGTTTTCTGGATCAGAGGTAAAGCTGTAGGGAACCAGATGTATTCCTGCATTACATTTTTTACCACAGTGTCAAATAAATGTGCCAATTATTAGTCTTTGGTTTTCTCCCTGACAGCTATGCAATTTGATTGTGACCCTCTTCAATCAAGAATTCCTTTTTTACCCATTACTAGAAAAAGAGAGTTAATAATTTGTTCAAAAACACACTTCAGGTTAATGAGTGTGTTGATCCTGATACCTGATCAAACACAGCTAATCCTGAAGAATAACATGCTGATACCAATGAAAAACACATAAAAACATAATAAAAATAATTTAATCTGAACTAAAATACAACTAATCATAAACTAATCAAAATCCCCGATTAGCTCTCTTTAAAGTAAAAGTGTTTGTGTAAAATTACTCTCTATATTATGTCTGAAACTTCTAACTTAAACTAACTCACATTATCCTACTGAAAACAATCGCTTTCTACATTAATTTTCCTGCAAATAACAAATATAGAAATGAAATCATTTCCATTTAACTAAAAAAATAGTGAAAATAGTGACATGTATTATTTTGCTATAGATTCTGACTAGATTATGACTACACTTTGATTACAGCTTTTTCTGATAGTTGGGTGAAGTTTATAATTTTACTTCCTGTTGGACATGATAGCAGATAGTTATTTTATTTTCCAAATAAATAATATATGGAAATATATTTTGCTAATTTTCCTGTTCCATGCCATGTTCAAACTGACAGATAAAGTGTTTCTTGTGTGTAAATTCTCCCTACATTTTTGCAAAAATATGAACTCAGTACTACTTCTTTATTAACTTAACTTTACTTATTTTATTTCTTTTCCCCAACTGTTGCTCATAAATTCCCATTGCAACTATAATAAATATTCACCACAGGCAAGCCAAACGTACACAGTCATATTTCAAAAACCATAAAAAACATGTATTATGCAATGATCTACTTTAGGTCTATTATTTGTTAACTCTTTACATTTTAATACACAACAATGCCTGCAAGTTGTAAATAAAATCATGAAGTGCACATGTATCATGAGAAGTTAAACTGAATTATTGAAATCAAATGTGTGTGTGGTCAATCCTAACAGCTCCTTCAAACTCATGACACTTACATTTCCAACGGTTACACTGCGCAGAGGTCCCATTGATTAACACTGTTCCCCCACTCTACTGATCAGCTCCTGCAGATTTTCACTGATGAATCTGATAAGATAAAACAACACAAAATAGATGAGGTCAGCAGAACAGATCAAAGATTAAACATGCTTACTTTGCAAACCCACACACTGACACTGCATGGAGAATACCAAGACTGTGAGTAACGGGGCAAATGTCTGGACCATGTCGAGGGTCTACCACTGGCTCAAGGGTTTCCTGCTTTGACCATTTGAAGTCATCTTCCTGGAGCCAGCAGTCTACAAGTCTTGGTGCCTCGTGCACGTGTGGATGTGGTGGTGGGTTAGTGCCTGTTAAGGAAGACCAAGGGCCAAAGTTAAGTCAGTGACCCCAAATGATTGAGTCTTTGCCCCCAGCCAAGACGGGGACAGTTTTCCTGGTGCCTGTTTCTGACGCAGACACATCCACCACACCTACTCCTCCTGTAGCATCTCGGTCATGTCAGTTCAACAGCACCTCTTAAATCACCTCTGACAGGGAACACACACTGTAGAAAGAAGCATAGAACTCTTCTCATAAAACTGCTGAATTTGACTATCTTGTTCAACATAATTTGCTATCCATGGGTTTCAGTATGATAAAAAATAGGACTGTTGGCACAGCAATTAAAACATTTAAACAAAAAAAAACCCATTATATCTTTAGGATAAGCTAATGCTCAAAATGTTGCACATAACAGGAAGCTGAAATCCAAGAATTTGGCATTATTGAAGTCGATACATAGCTCATTTACCCTTCTTTTGCACAAACAGATACGCTAAGACTGGCCAATGTCACTGTCTGCGATACAGGGACTGGTAAAGAAAACAAAACATGACAATTCAATGTAAAATAACAGAAAAAAAGTTATCGTACATAGTTATCGTACATAGAGAACAGAAATGTCAAGAGGTAAACGTTTACCTTTTCATATAGACCAAACCAGTTACATGTATTAATATGAGTTTTGTATGAAATGGAAGCACACAGATGGCTTTCTCATGCTATGATCAAATCATGTTCTCGAAACATATAATAACTGTGTTTTATGCTGTTTTCATAGACCTGTCACGATAAGAAATTTTGAAGTGTGATATTGGTGAAGACTATTGACAATACATGATAATAATGAAACAAATGTATGCCACTGACACAATAAACGTAGAGCACAATTACACCTAAAAAAACACCTAAAAAAGCATGATCTGCAATAAATTAATAGAAAGAAGCACTTATTAGTGTGTATATATATATGAGTCCTAAAGGTTATTTATTAGACCCTCTGCATCTCAAATCTTATCAGAACTGAAAAATAAAAAAAATACCCATGATAAATATTGACCCCCAAATGTATTGTACCATTTATCATATATTGAACAATAAGCTGATATAGTAATTATCGTGACAGGCCTATGTTTTCAATATTGATTAATTAGCCGAGTCTGGTACAACACTTGTATGCCATTTTCTCATAACACCTCAGTCTGAACTTATATGGACTGAATGGTAAATGGATTAATCATCTATAGGTTATGTGCCTGCACAGAGTATTCTACAGGGCCACACCCTAATATTAGCAGCAAATACAGCAGCTCTTATCAGGCCCAGTTACACATTGATGACAGTTCCCTATTTTCATTTGGGGCTCGATCGTTCTATTGGTCTAGACTTTTACAAGTGATCACAGAATCAATAATAGAAAATAAGCTTACCATAACAAGTATCAACAATATTGTTGTGTAGTACACTTGTTAGTGCTATACTGAGCTTCACTGGCAGTCTGCCTACACACCACTATATCAAAGCACTATTGTCAGTGGGAAGTGGCAACATAATGAAATGGTCATGTTTGTTTACATTCATTGGTGTTGATGGCAGGCAATATGAATCCATCTTCATGAGTACAACTACTACTATCCCACTTCAAACACATCTCTCTAGTGAAATATTTTACATCTTAACTGCTTAACTGATTTTCTAGGAAAAATATAGGCCTAATTCAAATTTTATATTTTATTTTTTCATTTTATTTTTTATCAACAATTTTAAAGAGAGGGATTCTTAAATATAATTAATATGAAGTTACCCGTTTGAATCCTCTGTATGAATATAACTTAACAGAACTTAATTGCAATTAGGCCTATACAATTTTTGCAATTTTGAGGAAAATAAAATGCTTGCTTTGGACATGGTAGTAGATGATACATTTGGAAGTTCCTATACTAAAGTGTACAGAGCCACTCCACAGTCCTGTAGTCATGTGCTGTTGGGAAGACTGGGCCAGGAGAGAGAGAGAAGGGGCTGGATAACAGTGAGGACCTTGATCATTGTCTCACTCTCCTCTCTCCTCCTCTGGGCCTCCTCTGCTCTCTCTCTGTTCAACTTTTGTTTTCTTTTCACTCAAAACCGGACCACATTTTTTAGAAGCCGTGTGGATGTATTATTTAAAGTTATTTTCCCCGTTTTAACTTGTGCGTGAAGTACAGTGTTTCTTCAACAACACGGATGTCCAGTCTCAGGAGAAATGTACCAGGGCATTATGACAACTAACCATGGAGCCCCGTCCTATGAGGCTGGTTTCCTCCACAATGCTCCCGCAGGTACCTCCCCGGTGTATGTGCCGACCACACGAGTGGTCACCCCGATGATTCCCGCGCTGCCTTACCTTCAGACGGCCGGTGCCTCACAGCAGGGCAGCCCGGTGACAAGTCACTCTGCCTGGGCACAGGCGGGCGCCGAGTCCGTGTCTTCGTACAATCACTCCCCGGTGTCTCCACGCTTCAGCTTCTCCACCAGCCCGCCTCTGTCCTCGGGTATGGCCTCTGCCCGGGAAACTGCGTCTTACTCCAGCCCGTTAAACATCTCCACAAACGGGAGAGATCACTACGGAGCCCGAGGGCTGAGCGGCTCGTACCACAGTCCTTACCCCACCTACATGAGCCCCAACGTGGGAGGAACGTGGACGGCATCTCCGTTCGACAGCCCGGTGCTGCACGGCCTCCAGCCCGGGGGCAATCCCGGAGCCACACGGCACCCCAACATAGGTGAGACTCACTGTGAGGTGTCAGTGGAATAACTTTATCTCCTGTGACCAATTTAACCAAATATGCAAATATTTAGCCAAGTTTAGCTCCTGTCCTGCTTTTCAAGACAGGCGGACAGTCCAGGACAGTGAGGGTCACACACAGAGGGACAAAACACTGGGACCGTGTGTAGATTTTACGATAGAAAAAAAAACTCTGGATTTTAAAAATCTAATTTTATTTTACGTTTTAAAATGGTTACAAAGCTAGCTTGTGTGGGCCCTGTAAACGTACTGCTAACAACACACACTTTTTGGACTGCGCTAAATAGTTCATCAGCTATCTTATATAAAGCATCTTAATAAAATAAAATAAAACTGACAACAGTTTATATATATATATAAAACGATTAACGCCACTCAATTTAACCAAAAACAAAAAGGTCAAGACTAATTTATCTAATTTATCTAGAGGGCAAGTTTCTAAAATGCAGAAAAACGTGCCTTTCTGAGAAGCCCCTAAAGTCTGTTTTTACATTATTGACTTAAAACAATTCAGGCTCAGTCAACTATTATTGTTCTAACTAAAAATGTGGAATTTAATTTGTATTATAACCTAGTCCAAGATTTAAACGTAATAATCTTACGTTCACAACACCGTTTCCCTCCTCTTAATATATATGGGCTATATTATTAAAATGTTATTTAGGCGATAGATACATCTAAAGCAGGATTTTATTTAAAAAACAAAACAAAAAAACCCCAAAAAAAACATGAATTTGTTTTCCCTTTTATTCAACTGGCCAGCGCTTTCATTTCGTGATGAATAACATTTTCTTTCGTATAGCCTAATTAAAAGCTATTTTTTTCACAAATAAGAAATCACACATTAAATAATTACACATTCATAATTACGTAACAATTACAGCACAGAATAGTATTTTAGTTTTACTATATAATAAAAAAGGTTATATCTGTCGTGATCCCCTCACTCCCATTCATAAAAATAAGGGTCTTTATTATAACCACTGTCTAAACACTGTGAAATGGGCCTTGGGCTGCACTTGGTCCTGGTCTATGGCTTAAGTCTTACATCACATTTTACATTATTTATTATTTGTTGTTATTTATGTAGCTATTCCCACTCTTTTTTTTGGGATTATTTTCCATATGAAATACTTTTTTCTATACTTACTACACCATGGTGAAAAATGTTCACAAACGTTTATGTAAATGTCTCATTTACAACAATATTCAGTATTTTTTGTAGAGGTAAGAATATTCATCTGTGGAGACTAAAGTGAATTTTATGAACCAAATATTTGATCAATTATCAAAAAACATGAATTAAAAAAAATTGTTTGTAACTGTAAAGATACCACTGTAAAGTGTATCCTTTGTAATGTATTAATGCCATAATTCTAAATAATAATATAACAAGGACTC
Organism: Paratrypauchen microcephalus; assembly: GCA_036785185.1. Taxonomy (NCBI): domain Eukaryota; kingdom Metazoa; phylum Chordata; class Actinopteri; order Gobiiformes; family Gobiidae; genus Paratrypauchen; species Paratrypauchen microcephalus. Next base: position 5,719,152 of record JAVJIX010000003.1, read on the forward strand.
ATATTTTGCATTTGAATAAAATGTACCAAATCAAATAAAGTACAAGTATGACATTACATGCACAAATGAGAAAATATCCTATCCTAATTATTTTTTTTAGGATAGTTTTGTTTTTTCCCCCCTCAGTACAGCTATTTCTATTATTTGTCATTCACCTTTCCCCTGTAAAAGGGTCAAGGAACCCATTACTCTATAAAACATATCAACATTTTACAAAGCGGAAAAAATACTCCTTGATTTGAATCTCTCTCGGAAACTGCAGATTGTCTTTGGTGTATTGTCTTGTGTTGCTATGTTGTGTTGGCTACATTAGCTGCCTCAAGGTTAGCCTTCCCCATAGGTCGACTTTTACTCTCTAAAGTTATAATCACATTCTCAGCTTTGTACAGCGGGAGATACATATGGGAGCCAGATGTATCTGTTCATTGTGGCCTATCAAACATAATGTGCAGAAAATGTATGACATTTCACACTTACAAAAAATAGACAAGGCATCAATCACTCCCACAGCACTGACTAAGGGTCTTCTAGGGAAATCTTTTGTATAAGGGCAAATTAGACAATAGTGATATTATTAATCAGATATGAATTTACAGAGTAGACTAAAGAACAGTGACAATATGAATGCAGCTTGGATATCAAGCAGCTCTTCTGTTTTTATTTCCAGGTCGACTCTTAATCACATGTGATAAGAAAGGATTCTTAGCTTTACACTGGACTTTTTTGACATTTACTGCATATTTCAGCTCTACAGCTTCCTTTGCATTGTTTAAAACATGTGAGAATATAGTATAAAAAATCTTTGGGTCCTTGGTATTTTTCATATAATTTGCAATAAAGAAAAAATATCAAATGTATTATATAATTAAATTGATGTCCTTTCAGATCTATTTGATGATTTTGCTGAGGGACGTGAGTGTGTGAACTGTGGGGCGATGTCCACCCCCCTGTGGAGACGGGATGGTACGGGCCATTACCTGTGCAATGCCTGTGGACTGTACCACAAGATGAACGGCATCAACAGACCTCTGATCAAACCTCAGCGACGACTGGTGAGTGACCCAAGCTTGTACATAGACTTATATTGGTGTTTAGGTCTAAAGAACATAAATGTAATCTACAGTCAGCCTCGAGAAGAGTGGGTCTGTCCTGCACCAACTGTCACACAACTACCACCACACTGTGGCGCCGCAACGCAGAAGGAGAGCCTGTGTGCAACGCCTGTGGGCTCTACATGAAACTGCATGGGGTAAGAACAGTCTATTTAGGAAACAGAATTCCATTAGTAACATCAGATACATTTGTACCAATTACAATTGTACGAGTAGAATTTAGTGCCATTTTATTAAAATGTATTCCAAAAGGTTCCTCGACCTCTGGCTATGAAAAAAGAGGGCATCCAGACACGCAAACGGAAACCCAAAAATGTGAATAAGTCTGGTACGTATGAAAGCCAAACAGATATGTTCTAATATTATAATGCTACAGATGCTAACACAATATTATTGGTGAAAATGTACACAATAAGTTTGAGTTCTTGTTCTGGTTAATAAGTGTGCGTATCCTCCACAGGGAGCTCGGGCAGTGAGGGCAGCACAGCAGCTCCTCGCCCCTCGCCCCCCTCAGAGGAGCCCAGACAGATAAAGACGGAGCCGGACACCCACCTCTATACACATCACAGCACACACACACAGGTACACTTCTGTAAACAAGACAAATGGACATTTTCTGGTAATCTAAATTTAAAGTCTTTTAATGTCTGTCTAGATCTCAGCCCTGCCGGCGTATATGTCCGCACAAGGAGGAGTCATCCCTCTGAAAATGTCTCCCGGGAGCCACAGTGGGTCCACCAGCTCCAAGAATGAGCCCTGGAATAATCTTATCCTGGCTTAGGAGAACCGGTGACAGACTGAGTTGCAGCCATATGCTTTCATAGTGCCTCGTCCATAAACTGGAGCTGCAATAGACTAAAAAGCACAAACTCTGCATTTACATCGCAAACTGTGGTTGAAGGAAGAGATGAGCTAAACTAGGATGAAGAATGCTCCAATCCTTTTGACCTGATCATGTGTCAAATTGAAGATATCTGAAGAAGTATTTGACAGACACTGATGCGGTCAGACATTTTCACTTTATTTTATTGTTTTATTGTTTTGTTTTCATGATATTCAGTTGCTTCAAAACAATATTTGATCAGATAAAGTACTGCCTATGAATTATATAATACATAACACATTTAAGTCTATGAGACATTTATGTATATCAGTGTTGAGTAACAAAGTGAGAAATCATTGGGCAGAAACCACAAACAGAAAAGAAAATAATTACATTATAGAAAATTGTATACTATTTTGTGCTCAGTACATTTTAAAGGCAAGTCACTCCCTCCTCTTCAGTTACACATTTCACATTTACTGTAAGTGCAATAGAAAACATGTATAGTATTTTGAACTGGTTTTAACAGAGATTGTATAGTAATTTAGTATGGAATTATTTTTATCAACACAATAAACTACCTATGCAGCGCAAGTTGCACATTGAATACTATGTGGATTTAGCGCCCCCTGCTGAAACAGCACTGCACCTACAAGACGGTCTGATTGTATCTGTCATGGGGTTTCCTTATGTTTGTAGCTGATGATAAAGAGCTTTACTGATAGCCCTTTTATCAGTATTTATTAAAAGCACAGCCCAAAATAAAACATAATGTAAGTAATATTTGAATTTGATGTTTATATAATTATTTTATACAGCTTTTGATTATGAAAACATTTGTCAGTAGAACCCATGTTTTATTACAATATTGCAATCTATGTTTCCCTTTAAGCTCCACTCCTATTGTCCATCCATCCATCCATCCATCTTCTTCCGCTTTTCCATTTCTGGGTCGAGGGTGCAGCAGTCCAAGCAGATTTATTTGAAATTGGCACGTAAAGTTGCAGTTATATAAAGATCTTCAGTGAAACATGCACAGCTTTCATGTGCGCCCCCAATAGAACAAAACACTTAAAATGTTAATCATGGGTTTGATTTACAAAATATTTTTATGACACTTGTAGCTTTGGTTAAATGTAAAGAATATCAGCAGGTCATCATTGTAGAATTTGTCAGCAGATATTGGGAGGTAAGAAGGAACAGTAAGTTAGGCCTGTCACAGTAACACATTTTGAAACATGTTATGTAGAAATATTACAATAAAGAGATAATGCCAGTAACCCAAGTTTGAAATAGACTGTATCATTAAAAAGCCTAAGCTGTTTTTACATGAAATGGCAAAAAACTCTCCACTATTGTGAAGACAAAGTGCCTATGATAAATACTAAGCCCCAAAATACTGCATATTGTTCCATTGTATTGAATGTAATTATAGTAATTATCGTGACAGGCCTAATAGCAGTGTCCCAGCAGCAGATGAAGAGTGAGAATCTAACGGCTGAAGCTCAATGTTATACAGACAAATATAAACTTTTGTTAATTAACTTGCTGTTTCTTGTCTGTAAAATCAATTCTTCCAATGTGCAAAAATGAAGAGGTCACCTTTACAAAGTCTTTGATGAAAAGCTGATTGGTACATTTGTTGAAATCTTCTGTTAGTATGTCCCGTAGTATTTCTGCATATTTGTCCTGTACCATTTCCTTCCAACACTTTTGAAACGCTAGCCTCAGTTCATCCGTTGTGCCTTTGGTTATTTGCAAATCAAATTTATAATCCAGTGCAAACTCTTGTCCTCTCTTTGAATGTTCCTCTGCACTCATACATGTCTCTGTAGATAGAGACTTAACCTCTTCAGTCATTCGGTTTATTTCAAGTTTCAGAAAGTCTTTCTCATTTTCCTGAGCAATTTCTGGAATTATTTGCATTCCTTTGAAGTAACTCTTCCACTCGGTGCCTTTTAGCGATAAATCGAAAATGAATGGTCCACATTTGAGGAGATTTCTGAGCAGTGTATATACATTTTCACATAATATATTTACTCCAGTCAGTTTTTGAGATAGATATTCATCATAGGTTTCACTTTTATACACGGCTTCCACTTCACTGTAATTGACAACTCTAAATATAGTTTCTTTCTTCCCTTTAAAACCCCAGCACTTGTTATATCCAATATTGGTCTTTACTCTAAACCTCAGCCACCATTCTTTGGCTTTTTGGACCAATTTGAGCATACATGGAGGTCCTGCATTTCTGGAGAGACATGGACTGTTATGTGTAAACACATATACTATCCAGTCTTCAGCTGCCTCATTAGATTCCAGCAGTTCTTCGGTTTGTCTAATGATGATGTCTTCACTATGCTTTCCCTTGTTATAATTTGGATAATAGGGTCCATACATAAAAACTTCTTCTCTTTTCTCAATAACAGCCCATGAATGCTGCTTTTCTGCGGCACCACATTCTTCTGTGATATCGCGGTGAAACGCCAGAAATTTCTTGTTGGCCGAATTGTTGAGCAAAATGTCCTCAGTGGTTTCTTTGGACTGAAGATGAAGTAGGACTCGCTTCCCAGTTCTTTGTGAGTCAGACCAAACAGATATCAATGGAATAATGTTCCCAATTTTATCCAAGTTATTTGCACTGTAGTCCTGGGGAGTGCTTGGATCACAAAAATTGGGCCTGTAACATTAAAAAATAAAACAGATAGAGTTTTAGGTTGGAAAGATTTGAATATTAGCATAATAATCTTTCTCTGGCAGCTATATGTATGGCTCTAACTATACCACAATCATAATGCACCTTTAAACGCTGGTATTGACTGTAACGACAGATACATAGCTAAAAGGTTAAGATATTATTTTTAACATAGATCTGGCATGAAACAATAATATGAAAATACTGTAGTCATGTCAACCTAAAATAACTTGTTTTCCTGCTGTAAAACAAAAATTAGATCTATACAAATATATACAAAGTTAAGTAAAATATCACACCTTTGTGTTACGACTGTGTCCCACAAACATTTCCATGCTTTTGACTGTGGCTCATTGTCTTGGTGGTTGTCACAGTTATACCTTTTACGAGTCAACCTGAAAAACGCCACAAAATACTACACTAAATAACAATTTCACAAGTTGGTTATGAATCACCAAGCATATTATTAAAGTACAAAATACTCACATTTGAAGTTCTAGTGCAGCATTAACCCTTCATAAACACACACACAACTATATGTGTCTATAAATCCCCATAAGATGGACGTCAGAGCAGTCAGAGCCACTCCCGAACTGTTGTAGTGCCTCGTAAACTATCAGACTCTGCTACAGTGACTGCCCATGTTGCTAGCGCTTGAGGCTAAATTCATGGAACTCACCTAACTTGTGTTTATGCAATGCTTTCGTCAGCTCCAGTGTCCTCAACTGTCTTATAGGGCATCCTCTGAGACAGATCAAAGTATAAACAAAGAATAAAGTTAAATTTTGGATTTATGGATTAGGGTTGATAAATTACTTCCATATACATTTCAACTGGTTCCATTTTATTGGTTTTGTCTAAAAGGCACAGCAAATGAACATAGCAAGAAATGTGTGTTCTATTATGAATAAAGGACACAATATGTATTTACCTTTCTTCTCTGCCTCAGATTTCTCATAACATTCTTATTTGTGTTTATCAGTGGTTCGATCAGACAAATACAATATGTAAAGTTACAAATAAACTTGTTTGGACAACGTTCCCAAAGGGACTGTTGGAGCACATGACACACTGATAAACATACACCAAGCAACATGTTCAGCAGGATGTGGGTGGTTTTGTGTCACTACATGAAAGCCTATTAGCATTTCCGGAAAAGAGTCAATGGGATGTGTAAAGCTTTTTTGTGAGAACTTCACACAGAAATGAATCAAATCTTGTTGTCATTGATACCACTAGGTTTTGCTGTTATGCACATGTTCATTGTTATGCTTTTTGTTACATTGGTTATGGTTCACATAGGCTATTAAAAGGATGAAAATCCCTGTTCAAATTGTTGTTCTCTAAATGTGTCTCTTTGTCTGTTTTACCATTTACTTATTACATGGTTGACATCAGATGGTTTAATCCCAGTTCTGGTCAGTGAATATACTGTCCTGCTGTCGGGAAAGACACGTTGTTGCACACACAACAGTGTGTAGGAGCTCATCTGTTAGCAGCTATGTCTATGTCAGTCAGACCCAAAGCTAATGTTAAATAAAGTTATTATTACTGATACCATTAGCAAATGACCAAGGAGATTGTTATTGACTTCCGGAGAGGCCCCCCACTGTCCATCAACGGTGCTGCTGTAGAGAGGGTGAGCAGCACCAAATTCCTGGGGGTGCACATGAGTGAGGACCTCTCCTGGACAGCGAACACTGCATCACTGACGAAGAAAGCTCAGAGGCGCCTCTATTTCATCCACAAAGTGAGGAGAGCTGGAGCCCCCCTACCCATCACGACCACCTTCTACCGAGGCACCATTGAGAACGTTCTGACCAGCTGCATCACTGTGTGGTATGGGAGCTGCACTGAACAGAAAAGCCCTGCAGCGCATAGTGAATGCAGCTGGGAGGATCACTGGTGCCTCTCTCCCCTCCCTCCTGGACATTTTTAACACCCGCCTCACTCGCAGAGCGTCCAGCATTGTGGGTGACCCGAGTCACCCCTCACACAGCCTCTTCAGCCTCCTGCCCTCGGGGAGAAGGTACCAGAGTCTCATATCACTTTAGACACTTTAAAACTGCTGCTAAGAACTACTGTTGCACATTTATTCATTCATTCAAGTATTTATTGTCATTGCACAAGAGAGAACAACGAAGGTGTGTTTGGAGCGTCCACATACGTAGTTGTAAAGTGTGAAATAGTAAAGTGCAAACCCAGTGAAATAAATACCCCTCAATAATCCCTAAATAACCCCAGTGTAAACATTTTGTAAAATTTTGACATCAGTACAGCAGTATTGGCAGCAGCATCAGGGCATGTAATTAATATTATAGTTAATATTATAGTGGCGGCACGGTAGCTGAGTGGCTAGCGCTCTTGTTCACAGCAAGAAGGTTCCGGGTTCGATCCCCGGGTCGCCCGAGCCTTTCTGTGTGGAGTTTGCATGTTCTCCCTGTGTCTGGGTGGGTTTTCTCCGGGCACTCCGGTTTCCCCCACCAACCCAAAACATGCACCATAGGTACTCCAGCTTAGATCCTTACCAAGCCGAAGCAAGAAGATCATGGAGATGGTCCCCGGGCGCCCTAATGTGTGTGCTGCCTACTGCTCCTAATATATATATACTGTATATATATATATATAAGATGGGTTAAAATGCAGAGAGGAATTTCTCCAGTGTGAGATCAATAAAAGTTCACTTCTAAAGTGCATTAAAGAGCAGGGCCATTCAGACAGATACATGAGAATAGTGACATTATGCAGCAATGCAAAACCAGTTCAGTATTGATTGGTGAGTGTGGTTATTGTCCATGGGAGGGGGGTAGAAAGGGGTGGGGGGCAGTGTTCAGTAGCCTCACAGCTTGTGGGTACAGGCTGTTGGCCAGTCTATATGTTCTAGCCTTTATGGCCCTGTACCTTCTCCCTGAGGGCAGCAGTTGAAAGAGGTGGTGAGCAAGGTGGTGCTGGTCCCGCAGGATGTTGCACACTCTACTCAAACAGCGAGTGGAGTAGATGGTACTGATCTCTGGGAGAGTCATCCCAATGATTCTCCCTGTTATGTTTACCTTCAATGCAGATTCTATTGCACATTTTACTAAATCTGTAAATAGGTATTTATTCTTTGCACTACTTTTTAGATTTTGTCTTAGATAGTTTTTGTATTGTCCTTATTGTATTTTGTACACCGTCTTTTTGAACAGTTTGGCCAGGGAGAAACAGAATTTCGATTCACTATATGTCAAACACATATCAAATCAAATCAAATCAAATCAAACAATATTTATAAAGCGCTTTTCATACAAAAATTGTAGCACAAAGCGCCTTACAGTGGTCAAGGATTAGAAGATTGACCTTTATTGATCTCGCACAGAAGGAGTTGTTTCTACATTTGACCCGGGGACCATCCCCATAATTTGTTTTGTTATTTAGGCTTGGTCAGGCCCTAAGCTGGAGGATTTTACCTATGGCGCATGTTTGGGTTGATGGGGGAAACCGGAGTGCCCGGAGGAAACCCACCTAAACATGGGGAGAACATGCAATCTCCACAGAAAGGCCCGGGCAACCCGAACCTTCTTGCTGTGAAGCATGAGTGCTAGCCACTCAGCCACCGTGCTGCCAGAGGGAAAAAAAAAAAAAAAAGGACGAACAGTCAGACAGGCAAACAGATGGACAAACAAGCAAAGAGACAAACAAGCAGACGAACAAACAACAAACAGATGGACAAACAAACAAAAAGAACAAACAAAAAAGACAAGCAAACAGACGACCGAAGTCAATCAAAGACCAACCTAAACAGGTGAGTCTTGAGCCCACTCTTAAAAACATGAACGTTCTCTGCAGCCCTGAGGTCCTCCGGCAGACTGTTCCATAGACGAGGGCCGTAGTACTGAAAAGACGTCTCTCCATGAGTGTGTGTCCTGACTTTGGGAATGACCAGGAGCCTGCTGCCGGAGGAGCGCAGGGCCCGTGAAGGTTCGTAAGGGGAAAGCAGTTCTGAAAGATAAGAAGGCCCAAGACCATTAAGACATTTAAAAACCAGTAGAAGAACTTTAAAATCTATCCTGAAACTCACAGGGAGCCAATGCAGAGATTTTAAGACCGGTGTAATGTAGTCCCGCCCTCTGGTCCTAGTCAGGACACATGCTGCTGAATTTTGTAATAATTGCAAACCTGAAATACTCTTTTTGGGAAGACCAGAGAGCAGGGCATTACAGTAATCTATACGGCTGGTGACAAAAGCATGCATCAATGTCTCCGTATTGGCCTGAGAGAGAATAGGGCGGACTCTGGCTATGTTTTTTAGGTGATAGAGACCTATTTTTGTGATGTTCTTGATGTGTGGGATAAAAGTCAGCTCAGAGTCAAAAATGACACCCAGGTTTTTCACTTGAGGAGATGGGTTAAAAGACTGTGCTTGTAGTTTTGATAAAAGTTTCTCTCTCTGGGCCTCAGGACCGATGACTAAAACCTCAGTTTTGTCCAGAATTGGCAGAATTGACTTTGAACTTGAACTTTGAAATGAAGTTATGCCACTGTTTCACTCAGTTTATCATGATCCTCCTGGGTTCTCCCCCTCCCTCCTGTGTCTACTCACCTGGGAGGAGCCATATACTTCATACCTGCAGCCAACTACTCACTTACCTGTGGTCCATCTACAATCAACTCTGCTATAAGAACCGGTTCATTCCAACACTCCCTGCCAGTTTGTCAGTTAACACTCAGGGTAACTTGTCTCCTGGCTCCCCACTTGTCTGATAACTCTTCTCCGCTTGATCTGTGGATTTTTTGAACTTCATTGAATTTTTTCCTGTTTCCAGTTTACCCCGGACCTCTTCCTGCTTCTGTTTCTGCTCCTCATCTTGGAACCATTTCTTCACTCCACACCTCCTGGCCCCCAGCCTGATATCAACCTGCTCCTTCTGGCCCCCCAGCCTGTGACCTACCTGCTCCTTCTGGCTCCCCGGTCCAATACTTCCAGCTCATTCTCTTTAAATAAATTATTTAAACTTTTCTTGGTGTTTTTGCTTTTGGGTCCGACTAGCCCCCCCGTGACACAGTTCTTTGCATGTCTACCAATAATTCAATACTAAGCCATAACAAAATATCCGCTGAAGGTCCTAACATTGACTCTTGTGAGCTTTAAGCCATGTTAGAATGTTGTTGCCTCATCAAAAACATAGTCGTGTTTCATTCACACATGTTTAAGTAATCCTTTATTCTGTCTATTTTTAGTCTTAAATGTCCAAAGCTCAAAATGCTCTTTTCCACCCTGTGAAGTCATGAAGCAGTAGTTTTCCAATAACAGTAACAGCTATCTTTAACCTTTACTTAAATAGATAGGGAATTCTAAGGCTGTAATTATCTAAAAGATTTGAGTAACAGTGTATGAGATTAGATTAGATCTTAGATTCTAGTTTTTAGATTTTTGTCTTAGATTAGTTTTTGTTTTGTCTCGTCTTTATGTTGTATTTTGTACACTTTGTACACTGTCTTTTTGCACTACTTGGCCAGAGAGAAATGAAATTTCAATTCACTGCATGTTGAACACATATGGCAGAATTGACAATAAAGCTGACTTTGATCTTTGATGGAGTTTAAAAACATAATGGAACACTTCCAGTATTACCACATGGCATCACAAGGTGGAACAGTGTTTCCAATTGAGAAAAGAAGTCTATATATGCAGTTTGTGTAAATGAAACAAAATGCACCTCCAGGTACGTTTTTTTAATGAGAAAACAACATAGATCAGCAAATTGCTTAATATGGGTCCCTGTTCTTCTAATGTTCCTTGTTGCTTAGTGTCAGTCAATTATAAATAAATGTGAATATAAATAAAAGATCTAAATGTTCTTTAGAATCTTGCTTATTCTGTAAAAACTAAATCAACAAATAACTTATGATAGTATTTCCTCTATTGCCTTTACTTTTTTTTTTCTTAACTACCAGTTAAACCTTGCCATCTTTCTCTCATTCAGCTCTGCAGTTACTGAAACCATTTCTCAATATCTAGGTGCAAACATTGTAAATAAAAGATTTGTAGAAATTCCCCAGCTTTAGTGGATAACAAACCACACGCGCCTCTTTGACAGTGCTTGTGGGCGGGGCATCACACCAGACGCTCTGGATTCTCATTGGCGGGTCGCGTCTAGGCTCATGACGCCTCAGCCAATCAGCGCCGTCATTCGATCTGACGAGGCTCAAACCTCCATCCTCCATCCCTGCCAAAGGTACAGCCGGTGCTTCCTGCGTTCTCCGTTTTGATGGAGACGAAGTCCTCATTGCTCGTTTAGATCAAAGCAGAAGTTCAAGGCACCATGGACGTTTTGAAATCTTTGGGGCATCCGGAGGAGCTGCTGAATTTGTTCAAGTTCAAAATGGGTGGCTGCAGAGCTGTCATGCCGAAGTTGGATTATGTAAGTCGCATGTTCACACGTTTCAAACAGTCTAGCCTTGGTGCGTCACTTGTTAGTGAGTACATGTTGCATACTGTTCAGTAATATTTCTTGCTTGTAGCAGTTCACCACCTATTCTGCAGTGGACTTCTGGACAGACACCATAAGCTGATGCGGCTAATTGGACTGAGTCAAATGAGATCACTCTCTCTCTTTTGCGCTTGGCCAGGGTGCATGGACCAGAGATGACCATTGACACAGGATTTGCGTTGCATAAAGAGCTTTGGGAAAACACCGTTGGTCAGAGGCTGTGTGCATGTTTCACGGATAATCCATTTTACGCCAATGTGACCCCTGGGAAAAGTGTCAGAGCCGGGGGGGGGTATGAATAATTTGATAGCAATAATATAATATTAAAGGTAGAGGAATAAACCGCTCTTCAAAACATGTTGGTGCTGTTTAGACTTGGACAAACTTTAGAAAGAAAGAAAGCTATGCCTTTATTAGTCCCACAGTGGGGAAATTCCAGTTATGCATTTAACCCATTCTGTTATTAGGAGCAGTGGGCAGCACATTACTGCGCCCAGGGACCATCTCCATGATCTTCTTGCTTCGGCTTGGTCAGGACCCAAGCTGGAGGATTTTTACCTATGGTGCATGTTTTGGGTTTATTGGGTTTTGGGTTTATTGATCCACAAGGGAAGTTGTTTTGGGTATGGTAGCTCACTCATCAAATATAATATATAATATATAACAGAATGTAGGAAGGGAAAAAAAGGAAAAAAGTAGGCCTAGATGGAAAAAAAAAAAAAGATGGAATAGCAACCAAAGAGCAACAGACCAGTGTCATAATTATATAGGCCTACATAAAATAATGATAATAAATACGCTATATATGTAGGCTACAAATCAGATTTAAATAGAAAAGTAGTTGTCAAATATAAAATACAATATCAAATAAGATGTACAATACCAGCTGTATACAGTTGTAGGTTGTATAGTTTTAGATTTAAATTAAAGTATGGCAACATGCAGGTAGTCATGCAGTGCAATTCCAAGGACTGCCACTAGGTGGTGTTGGTTGCTGTGGTTGCTATGTTTTTATTTTATAAGTTCATGTTTGCGGTGTAAAATGTGAGATAAGGAGCAGTGATGCAGATGGTGCATTAGTTTCTGCAGCCTAATTAACTAAAAATAACAAGACTCATAGTTTGCAGCCAGTCGTGTTTAATATTACTGTTCATACTGACCTATAGGCATACTGTAGCATGCAATCTAGAAATCTGGAAAGAAAATGAAGGAACGTTTAGTTGTGCAAAACACCGAAAAGAGGAAGTTTATCATGGCATTGGGCGCAGTGGGTGGAGTTATGCCCAAAAATCATAACAACAGATCTACAAACTTGTGGATCGCTGTAATAGAGGCCTAAACAGTGGGTGTGTGTCATTTATAGATCAGCAGAGCGGTCTGGGTCCTCCCAAAACGCATTACCTCACACGACCCTGGAGTTCTGTTGTCCTCTGCATGTGTCAAACTTCTCCACTGCCCCCCGTGGCGCTAAAATGGCGAGTTGGAGATTGTTCTTTTCGTGCGCTTGAGTTCTCGCATGGCCGGAGTCTGCTGCAAGTGTCCGGTGTCTCTGTCCGTGTTTAAGCGCTCTTTGTCGGTGGCGCCACGGGGCTCAGGCTCGGCGGCTCCTCGCTCCCTCTTCCTCCCCGGGTGGAGGCTGGGGGAGAGGGGCCTGCAGGAGGCCGCCCGACCCTCCTGCGCCCTCAGACCCACTAGCTTTTACCGACACACGACCTTCCTCTGTCTGTCCTGCCAGGAGTCCATGAGCGAGAGTCTCCGGACCTGCTACGTGTACCTCAACCAAACCAGCCGGAGTTTTGCAGCTGTCATCCAGGCCTTGGACGGAGAGCTGAGGTGGGTAAAACTTTGTTTGACAGCACACATAAGAGGGGTGTGTCTCGCAACATGTAGTGCAGCAATGCGTTTTCTTTTTATTGTGAAGTCTGCTTGTGTGTGCACAATCAAAACGTGCCATCAGTGCAGTGGTTTCTTGCAAATGCATATTTGTGCTTGAACAAAGGCTTGGTCAACAAACAATATACGGCAGCTGCTGTGTGATGCAACATGTGAAAACCTGCCAAGAGCTGCACAAAACTCCACTGCTCCTGGTCCTGTAACGTCAGGAACAAAAACACGCTGACTGAAGAGTTTAATCTCTGAAACAAACTTGTCTGAAATGTAAACTAATAGGCCAATGTGCCAGCATAAAAGGGGAGCTTATCCTAACTCTACCATTCAATTCAGTTCAACGCTTTTATTGTCATATGCACTGTAAAGAAACGCGTTTCCCTATACAATGAAATTCTTACTTTGCTGCCCACACTGAATGCCAAGAGCATGCCAAAAATGCAAGACTATGCTACCATGCACTGTAGCCCTGATACAGATATACTGGAGATGAAAGGTCAGGTCAGAAATCCAAGTGGGCAAATTCCTGGCTATCTTTTTAGATCCCAGGTTAAAGTTTGCTCAATACAAGGTTAACGCTCATTGAAATGGATTAATGAATTATTTTCTAAACTTAACCCACATTATTTTGTTTTCAATCAGACATGCAGTGTGTATTTTCTACCTGGTGCTGCGAGCCCTGGACACTGTTGAGGACGATATGACCATCCCACTGGAGAAGAAGGTGCCCATGTTGAATAACTTCCACACTTATCTGTACCAGGATGAGTGGTGCTTCACCGAGAGCCAGGAGAAGGACCGCCAAGTCCTGGAGGATTTCCCCACTGTCAGTAACCTATCATAAAACCTTTTGTTATTCTGCTGTCAGACTGTACAATGATCAATGCTAGTCATGCTCATCTCCATAGCAACCATGTGTCATCTCCATAGTAATAATAACAATGTGCAATATTATTTAGTGTCACTTTACCTGCTACTTATTTATTTAACTACCACTGTCCATCACTGCACTGTACACAATCATCTGAGTCACTTTATTGTAGTGATATTACTATATTGGAGTCACTTTAACTGCTGTTTGTTCACTGCTCAGAATCAAAGACATTTATTGTGCAGCGTTCCTGTGCCTTTTAACCTTACAGTGTTGTGTTTTTTTAGTTGATTGTACATACTTATTATTTATCTTAATTTTTATGCATGCTCATATTTTCCTACTGTTTCTGAAACTTGCGTTGTGACACTGCAATTTCCCCATTGTGGGACAAATAAAGGATTATCTTATCTTATCTTATTAAGTAAACCTTTTTGTATTCATCATTTCAGATATCACTGGAGTTCAGAAACCTTGCTCATGAATACAGAGAGGTCATCTCAGATATCTGCCACAGAATGGGAGTGGGAATGGCTGAATTTTTGGAGAAGAAAGTTGGATCCATGAAAGAGTGGGACAAAGTAAATAATTAATTCATTTAATTTTAAAATTTTGTATCAAACTTTAACAAGTCAAGAATACAATAAAATGTTTGTTACTTGATTTTTGCAGTACTGCCACTATGTTGCCGGGCTGGTCGGCATCGGCCTGTCACAGCTGTTCTCTGCATCTCAGCTTGAGGACCCTGAAGTGGGACAAGACAGTGACCTGGCCAATTCAATGGGCTTGTTTCTACAGAAGACCAACATCATTCGAGATTATCTAGAGGACACTCAAGATGGACGTGCTTTCTGGCCAAAAGAGGTGGAACATTTTTACCTACAGATAAAATGTAGTCAGAGCAAACCATTTAAAACTTTCAAAAGTGTAATATTTGATTTTATCCTACAGATATTGGATATTATTCCATGCATTCACCAAATCTCTGAATACTGAAAAAGAAATTATTTGACAGTTGGTGCTTCATATGATTGTGCAGGCATGGAACCAATTTACAGACCGTCTGGAGGACTTTGCGCAGCCGGAGAAGCTGGAGTTGGCCCTATCCTGTCTCAACTTTTTAGTCACTGACGCTCTTCGCCATGTCCCAGACGTCATCACATATCTGTCCCGTCTACGCAACCAGAGCGTGTTTAACTTCTGTGCTATTCCACAGGTACAACACCCTCCAAGTATATTGTATAAATTATCCTAACTAATAAAATGACATTTTGTAGTTGTGTGTGGTTAGTTTCATGGTGTAACTGTGTCCTTTCTGTTGCTGACCAGGTAATGGCAATAGCAACTTTATCAGCATGCTACAACAACCCCATGGTCTTCCAGGGAGTTGTAAAGATCAGAAAAGGACAAGCAGTGACACTTATGATGGAGGCCACCAATATGAGAGCTGTGCAGGCCATCATTGCTCAATACAGTCAAGAGGTATTGAATCTGAGACCTGACCTTTATCCTTTCTAAAATATAAAGCAAAAGTAAGATATTTTTTGTGTTTTTTGCAGATTTTACATAAAGTGTCGCTCACAGACCCGTCACGGGACAAGACTTTACATGCCCTCACTGTTATTCGAGAGAAATCCCAGTCCAGCTATGTCACCAGAGCACATCATTTGTCCCCCATGTACCTGTCTGCTGCTATGCTCCTCGCTGCCCTCAGCTGGCAGTACCTCAGTACTACAGCAGCACAGGCCCAAGGCACAGGGGACATGCAGGGACAATAGACATCACTATGCTTATCTAATGCATCAACATCTTCAAATGCCAAGAACATCCTTTGGATTTTTCAATTTGTGTAAATGTTCACATCTTGTGAAAACAGGACATCAAAAATTACCCATTCTGAGGCTTCTCCAGGACCACAGACTCCCCCACAGACCCATTGTAGATTATTTTAGTAATCTTGTTTCCAACTGAAGAAAGAAGGGAATTTGGTGTAGTTACATGCACCATTATCACTTTTAAGGTTCGGGATGTTGAATGTGGTTAGTACGGCTTTGTTTCTTTTTTTTTTTAAACTGAACTTAATCTTGATCAGTGCTAAAATGTTTATATTTTTCAACATTTGGCAAAAGGAGATTTTTCAACATCTTTTTTACAAGGGAAACTGCACTTCAGTTTTCATGTTGATGTTTACTGCCCTTGGTCTTCTCAATGTATTATACAACAGAGCTTTATTGAATGTTTCAACTGCGTAAATAGAGTACCTCTGCAATTTGAGTTTATACACTTTAATAATATACTTGTGTACTTCGGACACAATATTGAATTGAAATTTAGGCATAAAAAAATGCTAGCCAAGTGTCCTTACAGCTTTGGTGAGTAGAAAGGGTAGACGAACCTTGTACAAAACCAAAGAGAGCTCCAAACATTGCTATGTAATGTATTATAATGATTTGTAAATATATGATGAATAAATGGCTATAGAGAAGTTTTATTTATTATGTGATATCATCTTTAGACATTGTGACATTTTTATAATGTGTTGGTACCAAGGAGAACTTAAGAACTATCTCACTAATAATTACTATTGTACCTCAGCATTACTTTTATATGGTGCAGTTGTTTATCAGTTATCTGTGATTGTTGTCACTTTAAATCACCTGTGAACATTTGAATTACTCAGTCACAAGATTATTATAGACAGTGTGCCCCACAAGCATGTGATCTCATAACTATTGGGCTATAAAAGCTTAAAAAACGACAAGGGCAGCTGTTTTATTCAGCCTAAATAGGACACGCCACAGACACTGCACAGAAGACACTAGAAGACAGGTAAGATTGCTTTCAAATACACACACAGCTCATTGTATTTATTTATTTTTATGTTATACAATTATGGACATAGTCAAAAATGAATTGTTTTTATATTGTTTTAGAATGAATCATCTAACTGCGCTGTGTCTGGGGTTAGTGACCTTTGTCACCTGGACTCGCGCTCACCCTGTTTCCCCTTTGGAAATAGTTGATTTTGTGAATAAAGCCAACACTACATGGACAGTAAGACTAAATATACACATTACTCACATGCATCGTTTGTTCATATTTCAATTCTCTTTTTAACTGAACTTTTCACTTGAGGCTGGAAATAACTTCGACAATGTGGATGTTTCCTACTATAAAGCTTTATGTGGGACTATTATGAATGGACCAAAGTTGCCACAGGTGTAAGTGCACAGATTCTAACAGGTGCCTTGGCTATATAACTAAAATAACATTGTATTATTTATTACAGCGTTCACAACACTGAGAACATACAACTCCCAGATAGTTTTGATGCCCGTGAGCAGTGGCCTAACTGTCCCACCATCGCACAGATTCGAGACCAAGGAAATTGTGGATCCTGCTGGGTAAGTTTTATCATAGTGCAATATTATTACTATAGAGACAGATGCAATGCAGTGTAAAATGTGTCTTTTTATGTCCCTAATTCAATAATTGAGTCAAATTTCCACATAAAAACATTTCAAACAACAATGGTTTAACATAAAAACAGTGAGAAGACAAATATAATAAGAATAAGAAATAATAAGAAAAAACAGAACAATAACAATAGGCCCTACGCTTTAGCGCTCAGGCCTAATAATAATAATAATAATAATAATAATAATTCATAGCATTTATATAGCGCCTTTCATGACACCCAAAGCGCTTTACAGGTCACTGTTCATTCACTCCACACTTGGTGGTGTTAAGCTACTTGTTGTAGCTACGGCTGCCCTGGGGCAGACTGACGGAAGCGAGGCTACCAATCTGCGCCATCGGCCCCTCCGACCACCACCAACACTCACGCACACTCCACTTTCATACTAGGCAATGCGGGTGAAGTGTCTTGCCTAAGGACACAACAACAGTTTTTGTGACTTGCGCCCCACAATATAAACTTTGAAACATTTCAGAATGTACAAACAAAAACTGCCCCAAATTTTTCAACTAGTAGAAACTAGTATTATTACTATAGCATTATTTATTTATTTGTATTATATTTTTTATTATATTTGTCCCCTAATTTTGACATATTATAATTTGTGCACTATTGTGACCAAGTAATTTCCATAAAATCTGTGTTTAATAGACCAAATATATTGTATAATTATGCTCTATATAGAAATGCTTTCTAAATATGACACTATATACATGATACAACTTTCCTTTCTCTTAGGCCTTTGGTGCAGTGGAGGCCATATCAGACCGTATCTGCATTCTGAGCGATGGGAAGGTGACCGCGCAGATTTCAGCAGAGGACCTCCTAACCTGCTGTGATGAGTGTGGCATGGGGTTAGTAGTCTGAAGGCAATTAATATAAAGTTAACACATTTTGTTTTATTTCCTGTTGTAATTTTTGTCAATTTGAATCAAGATGTTATGGTGGTTATCCTTTTGCTGCCTGGGATTACTGGGCAAAGACTGGACTGGTCACAGGTGGCTTGTATAACTCCAAAGTGGGTAGGTACACATCATATCCTACCATGTGCACGCAGTCATAGACTACACATATATTCGGCCTACATTTAACTAATTGTGATGGGTTAAATTAATTAAAGATGTTAATAGGATGTCGACCCTACACTATTGCTCCCTGTGAGCATCATGTAAATGGCTCAAGGCCTCCCTGCCAAGGTGAGACAGACACCCCAAAATGTGTGGAGCAGTGCATCGATGGATATTCTCCCTCCTATCCCAAGGACAAGCACTTTGGTAAAAACAATTAGACTTGCTGTATGTTTTAAATAGGCTTTTACTGTACAATGAATTTTGAAATTTTCTGTTGTTTATCAGGCGGACACATATACAATGTCCCCAGCAATGAGGACCAAATCAAGACTGAGTTGTACAAGAACGGACCAGTAGAAGCTGCTTTCTCTGTTTATGCTGATTTTCTCCAATACAAGTCCGGTAGGTCTAATGTAACACAGGTCTAACTTTGTAATACAGTACGCACTGCTTATTACTGCTGTGGGTTGCATCAGGTGTGTACCAGCATGTAACAGGAGACATTCTTGGTGGTCACGCTGTCAAAGTCCTGGGCTGGGGGGTGGAGGAGGGCACCCCCTACTGGCTGGTGGCAAACTCTTGGAATGAGGACTGGGGTGATAAAGGTAAAAGAATCAAAATATATAAATATAACATTCATTATTGTTAGCAGATTTTTAAAACTGAGCATTTAAATGATTTCTTTCAGGTTACTTCAAGATCAAACGTGG
The DNA here is from genome assembly GCA_036785185.1 of Paratrypauchen microcephalus. Taxonomy (NCBI): domain Eukaryota; kingdom Metazoa; phylum Chordata; class Actinopteri; order Gobiiformes; family Gobiidae; genus Paratrypauchen; species Paratrypauchen microcephalus. Next base: position 5,738,268 of record JAVJIX010000003.1, read on the forward strand.
AAACGATGAATGTGGTTTTGAATCTGAGATTGTCGCAGGCATGCCACAGTAGAAGAGAAAATAAACATGATTAAAAATCTTTTGAGAAAGCTAACACTGATTTAAGAATCCCTTGTTGTAAGAGGGTGATTATGAAGATAAATAATGCTTAGTCAATATCTGAAATAATTAATAATACTAAATAAAACACAAATACTAAAGTCTGTTTTATGTGTTTTTGGTCTGGGTGATTGTTTTCCCTTTTTCCTAAAATAGTACATATAGATTATGTAACAAACAACTACATATTAATTACCAAAAGAAATATCAGAACAAGCATGTAGCATCTTAGACTTAAACTTTATTGATCCACAAGGGAAATTATTTGAACACAGTAGCTCACACATCATAATACATACAATAACAACAAGCAACATTATAATGTTATATATTTTTTTCCCGTATTTTGTTTATTTATTAAATACAGTATATAATATCTAAACTATGTAAGTTTACAATATGCAAATATATCTCAGATCAGATACAAGAGGTCGTACGGAGAACAGTGCAAAGATGAAATAATGATTGACATGACAGATTTTGACATGATTTAGATTTTTTTTTGACAGAGGCTTATCTATGGCATAAGGGTGAGTTGTAAAGAAATCCTGAACATGTAGTTATTATTGAACTAAACACGTTTTACGCTTCAGTTTCAGGTGACATGAAATATTCAGAAAGCCTTAAATGTTTAAACACCCCCAGAAGTACAAGGTCCAGAATATGCCCTAATTCTCCACTACAATAGATGTCGCTAGACAGGACACACGCATGCGCACTGGATAAACCCATTCATCCGGTTTGTGCAGCGGGACAGCTCCAGAGAACTACAGATCTGGACTGTGCGGCGCTTCACCGCTGTAATCCACTAATCCTGTGGAAATGCGAAAGACAAAGCGGTTATTCTGACGGGAGGAGGTTATCGGAGCCAATGGCACGCCGCAGTGAGGAGAGGCGACAGAAGATTAGGCGGAGGTTATGATGAAGGCAGGTTATGGGTCATCCTCGAGTACATAACAACACCGGCACCTCAGTCTGTCCAAGCCGCTGCTACCGCTGTTAGCCTTATTTCAGTTCATGCCCGTGTCGGTGTAGTCCTACAGGTTTATGTCATGTTTCTCTGTCACTGGGAGTCCTGGAGAATATGCTGGGCGTGTATAACCCAACCTTACACGGTGCTCGTCTGCTCCGTCACGGCCACACTGTTTCTGTGGGGCCGCAAGTGCCAGGTCAGTCACTTCCGGGGATCGACCCGAAGACCAGCACTTTAATAGTTCACTTATAGATCACAGTTTAATCTTGGTTTGGTTTTAATGGTAAACATGACACAGGGGAATAGTTGATGTTTGAGGGTTGGTACTGTTTGTTAAAGGTGCACCACGTAACTTTTCTGGTCCGTCACGTGCTTGTCTCCATGGTGAGTGTATTGCCTTTACCTGGAATGTTCTAACCTGGGAAATCCCAGGCTGCGTTTGTTCGTTCCAATCTGAAAGACAGCCTGGCAACTAGGCTAAGTGAGCTCTCCTGATTTTGGGAGCCAATCAGAGAGCGGGGAGGGGTGGAAAGACGGTGACGCGTACTACGCGACAAACGGAAACTTGTAGTTTGAACTGACAACTGACATGTTTGACTATGGGCTACGTATACGCCAAATGATAGACATTCGTAACGCCCAATAAACAGCTGTTGGCACACCTCCGCTACGAGACATTTAGTAGGTGGCTCCCAGACCATATATCACTTGTGATATGGTCTGGTGTAAACCAGGCAAGGAATGTTCCACAGTATGACATTAAACTGCTCTCTTTTGCATTTATTATCCACTCGTACTGTGAGTGGGGGTGTCTCTCCACAGATCTGATCTGTATCTTTCCCCGATAGAGTAATCTACACCATGGAGATGGGGAATTTATGTCATACTGTGGAACATTCTAGGTAGTTGACCCAATAACATCTCCCTCCATTCACCAGAAAAGCTGCATAGTGCACCTTTAAATGGCCATTACACTCTTGTGCTTTAAGCCAAGTTATATAGTGTTACTGCATCAAAAACATACCTGGAGATGTTTGAGTAAGGTCAAAATGCTCTGTTACAATTTGTGATGTCATGTAGTGGTAGTTCAAGTTAATAGCGAGTTAATAGCTACCTACTTACTACCGAGTACTTAGTACCTAGTACTAAGTTGTTCAGTGGAGACTGCCAAGTCATCCAAATGGTTCTAGTGAAGGTGCATGGAGTTTAAAAACACTCTTCTGTATTACCACATGACCTCACAGGGTGGAACAGAGTGCTTTCTGTTTAAGAGACAGAAAATCAGCGAAAATATGCAGGGTTTGTGTGTTAAACATGTGTGAATAATAAAATTACATTAACATAGATTTTGCTATCTTTTCTTTCAGAGGCCAGCTTTAGTGTGTAGTGAAGCCTTTGGGACCTTCCTTCGTAAACATTGTCCAGTGGTGGCTGAGCACTTCAGACCCACTCCTTGGTGCTGGGGGGGCCGAGTTCAAACTCTAGCAAATGCCTTCCTCAAGAGCAGACCCACAATCAGTTATCGCAAGTAAGTAAACTCACCACTGTCTTGGATCATTTACTTGATAAGTGGAATTGCTCTTCTTTTTCTGGAAGTACTGTACATTTCTCTTATGTTATAGTGAGTTGGTCCGCACTGTTGACGGAGGGCAGATTTCTCTTGATTGGGTGGATAATCACTCCAGTACCGCCTACCCAGAATCTTCCACTCGCCCCACAGTGCTGTTCTTACCAGGCCTGACTGGAAACAGCAAACAGCCCTATGTACTCCATGCTATTCACCAGGCTGCCATCCGGGGCTACAGGTTGGACAAGAAAACACATTTGTTAAATTATTTGGACAAATAATCAATAAATGTTATTATTTGTTTTAGGTGTGTGGTCTTCCACTATCGAGGCTTTGGAGAGGAGGAGTTACTTGTAAGTGCCTTTCATGCCTTTCATTTTCTTTATCAAACTCCTCACTCCTCACGTTCACTTTCTGCTTTCTCAGACACCTGTCACTTACTGCGCAGCCAGTACCTCTGATCTTGAATATGCAGTGCAGCATGTAAAAGGACTTTTTCCAAACTCACCTCTGCTTGGTGCTGGTGTATCTATGGGAGGGTGAGGTTACCATTACTCTATTTACTGTTTAAATGTAAAATATTTACCATGTCCCATTTCTCAGATTCCCCATGTCCCACAACTTGCTCAACATACACATGTACAGTGGTACCTCACCTTACGAATGACCCAACAAACGAAAATTTCAAGTTACGAAACGCCTTCACGGTAAATTTTTGTCTCTAGATACGAAAGAAAATTCAAGTTACGAAACGCGAAATCTCAAAAATTCTAATAATGCGCGCTCAGCCACACACATTATATGCTTTTCTCAGACTGAATTTAAACTTTTCTCACATTTGTCTCTCGTTTAAACACTCAACTTTCATAGATTTTCAACAAAATTATTAATAGTGAAGTGTGGGGAGAAGGGGGAGGGGGGAGAAAACTGCGCTCTGACACGTGTGTCAGGTCTAGAGCAGGTCTAGACCAGGTCTAGACCTGCTCTAGCATGCGTTCGTGGGATTGAAGTCCCCCAGAATAAACTTTGGGGCATCAGGGCAGATTGTGTCGAGCCGGTGCGTGACATCACCAATCAGCTGTGCAGCGGCAGCAACAGCAGCCCGGGGGTGCACGTACACAATAGTAAAAAACAGCTGCTGGAACTCACGTGGCAGGTAAAAGGGCCGAAGAGAGACTGGTAAAAGTTCAATGTCTGGAGTACAGATCCTCTCCCGCACAACAACAGTTTTACAGTACCTTTCATTGATGTAGCAGCACATTCCACCAAAAAAAGAACAAAAAAACACCATTCATGGATTGTATTATGTGCACATCACTACATATCTTAAAGATCCCATGACATGGTACTCCTTGATGCTTTTATATGGCGCCTTAATGGTTCCCTAATACTGTAAATGAATCCTTCTTCAAAATCAAGACTCAATGCATGAGAAAGCCTCATGAACACAGTCAGAGTCAAAAATATCTCTCAGACACTTTATTCTGGGCGTTGTTGCTTGAATGCAAATGAGGAGGACAGAGATAGGCCAGTGCAGCGGGTGGGGGTGTGGCCAAATGCTGCGCTCTTTCCTCTGGCCGCTGGCCCCACTTCCGCGTTTAAGCGCGGAGGAAGATATGAAACGATTTCCATTGAAAAATAAACACATTTCCACAGAAAATAAAATTAAACTACTGCTGTTTCAGAGATTCGGAGGCTCGGATAAAGGACATCCGAGCCTGGAAACACTCTTATGTGCCTCCAGGCAAATAAAAAAACACATCTCGCATTGCGTAGCTCGTTTGCAGACCAAACTCTCTGGGCACGATTTCCAGAGACGGTGGGTAGACATTCAGACGGGGGGTGGAACTGCATTTGGATTTTTCCCCGAGTGTGCCGTCAGAAATTTCCCTTGTTCAGAATCGCCCATTTGGGCTGTCTTTTTTTCAAACGCGGAAAACGACCGCAAATGCTCAGTTTACACATTTCGCAACTTTTAACCATGGGGCGGGGCCCTAAACAGGGTAGGGGAGCTCACATTAACGTTCAAAAACCTCAGAAAGTGAAAATTTCATGCCATGGGACCTTTAAACCTTCCATCCCCTTGCCTTTATGCCTTATGCCTCCAGTACAAATAACCCAAACAAAAAAAATCTACTAGAACATATTATGTGTCTTTTTTATTGTTATGGCCTGGATGAATGTCTTCACAGGTATATTCTGGCTTTGTGATCATAAGGTTATCTTGTATATTTTGTCTTTGACAGAATAATACTGTTAAACTACCTTGCAAACAAACAAGCCGAGTCTGGACTTGAGGCCGGTTTGACCATTTCTGTTCCATGGGATGTACAGAAGTCATGTGATTCAATGGAGGAGCCCCTCAACTTGCTGCTTTTCAACAGACACCTGGCACGAGGCCTTTGTGAAGCTGTCATCAGGTCAAATATCATATCACATCTTTTTTTTTTTTTCTTCATATTGTTTTATAAACTTTACTGAGTCATTCTGCATTCTCCACAGACACAGAAATGTTCTACAAAAAGTGGTAGATATTGACTATGTCATAAAGGTACTTATTTATTTTTAAAAAACATTGTATTTTGTGAATCATAAATGATATAATCTTATTTTTTATTCTTTTCCCCAGGCACGTAGCCTCCGAGAGTTTGATGAGCGTTTCACCACTCATCTCTTTGGTTACAAATCCTGTGAAGACTACTATCGAGATGCCAGTCCTGCCTTTAAACTTCACAATACAACTGTTCCCATCCTGTGTCTCAATGCTGCAGACGATCCTTTCTCCCCACAACACGGTGAGTTGTTTATGAGTGGTGACTTACAGTATTAGTGGGAACACAGAACTTCTAAGTCACCTCTACCAAGATGGGAAAAATGTTTTAGTGAAAATTTTACTGACCAGTATGTAATTTTATTTATTTATTTATTTGTGCATATGAAAGCTTAAATACAAATCTCTAAATATTCTCATAATTTACGGTATTTTCTCACAGCCTTTCCCCTGGCCATGGTGAGCCGGCTCCCGAATGTGGCTCTTCTGGTGACCAATCATGGCGGGCACATTGCTTTCATGCAGGGCGTGTTCCCACGCAGTGTGGGCTACATGGAGCACCTCTTCGGACAGTTTACACAAGCCGTGTTTGAACATCCGGAGGACTTGAAGGAAGCATGTGGCATAAAGGAAGTCCTGATCAATTAATGATTTTATTGTTTTGTTAGTTTGGTGCATTGAATATGCTCTGAACGCACATTCTCTTTTATCTTTCCACTGTTTGCATTGTGGAAAAAACATATTATTATTATTTTATTATTTGTTGTATTAGTAGTAGTTATAGTAGTAGTAGCTATTCAGTCAATAATTATTGCGCACACCATATCATTTCACATCACACTGATTGCTGCCTACCTCAACAATACACCACCACGAGCTTAACCATAAAATCGAATGTACTGCGTAAATTGTATAATGTTACTCTATGCTTAGGCGAGTATAAGAAAATGCATATAAGGTCTTAAAAGTAATGTTGTGGTTGACATTCCAGTATGTGTTATTAAATGAATACCCTACATTTAATTTAGGTATTATATGTTTAGATTTGTTTTTAGTTGGTAAAGTATAACTTTAGAAATGTCAAATGTGAAACTCACCACTTTGTTCAGTAGCTTGTAAGTTTATGTATATTTGTTTTATACACATTCCTGTGGAAGAATTGTTTCCAGTGAAGGGGGGGGGGGGTGTATTTATATGAAGGATATACAGTAAGTTATACCACATTGCACTGTTTTTTATTACTCATAGTTGTAATATTGTATTTTGCATAGTTTTATACCTCACTTATGAACTTGACCATTTGTCAAAGAGCATTCAAAATGAGTATGAACTGTAAAACTGTCAATTGTATCAGATCTGGACTGTAATAAAGATATGGTTGTATTTGAACACAATTTAAGTCTCTTTTTCTAGGCTCCACAAACCCAGTTCCAGCAGTTATGGCTCTCTATACTGTGCTATTGCCAGAACAGTAGAAGCCTGCTACATTTATTGTATAGACAGACCCAGTTTTACACATCATACAGGACATGAGCTGTCTGCTGATTTGAGAGTCCTTTTATCTCAAAGCGAATGCTCATAATGTAGTTGATTAACCCCTGCATCAATAATTAACTGTGAACAATAAACGCCCGCGGCCTGTCACAATGCTAACCTTCTGCCCTATTTAGAATAAATCTGAGTTGAATACAACAGGCAAGTCATAGTTAAGCATTCCTCAAATCTACGCCAATTTGACACACTGGAGAGGTGGTAGTTGACACACTTTGACCACCCTTTTTTTTTTTTTTTTTTTGCCATGTTGTACCTGATGTCATGGGAGGGGCCAGAGTCTGTGGTTAATTATTCAACACATGGGCTGCCGAGATTGACAGATAGGGAAAGAGACTGTGAGAGAGAAGTAAAAATAGTAACTAGTGGATGGGGCTACATGGCAATTTGAGAGGAGCAAGTGTGGAGCTCAGGCAGAAGAAGTATTGTTAAAAAGACAGTGGACAGGGACTGCTTTCGGTTTAGTTTAAGGTGTTTTTATTCAGATAAAACTCTGATTATATTGCTACAGGATCAATCAATGTGGCCTTTATAATCAAGTCTTTTTTTCTTCTACCTAAATTATATGAAGTTTGCAGGTGAGTTCCTTCTTCAATGTTATATATATGTTATACAGTGGAAATTGGGTATGTTTTATCTCTTATTTCACCATTCGAATTATAATGAAATCTGTTGAGTGAATTCAGTTACACCTGATTTTGAATTAGTCATGAGGATGTAGAGAGAGGCTGGTTATGTAGTGCACTGATATAATGTTTTTCCACTGCAATTTTCTGATTGTTATGAAAATACCTTAAAAATATATTATAATAACTTCACTTACTTACTAATCTACTACTGTAATAGGGACTGTAAATGTCACTTTGATATTTTACGTGATTTGGTCAGATAAAGTAAGTTTGCTGCATACTGGACATATAAACAAACTATTACTTGCTTTCTGTAATAATAATTCTGTCTTAATTTATCAGCAAATATAATGGAATAATAACATATACTTTTATTTTTAATGTATACAATATTTCTATATTTTTATCTTTTGTATTCACATTTTTATGGCTGTCATTATGAAATCTTGAATACCATAGAAGCCATTTGAAAACTTTGACAGCCCTGAAATCCATGGGGAAGTGGATGTCAAATCAAGAACACTCCACTGAAAGTTGATAAGCATTTTAAGGTTAACCACACACACCTTGCTTATTTATTTATGTATTTATGTATTTATTTATTTATTTATTTATTTATTTTGGGCAAGTAAGCAATTTACATTAGTACAATCATAACAGAAATAACAAAAACATTTGCCCAAAAAGGAGTGGGAAGAAGAAAACTTATTTAATCCCACCCCCTCTTCCATTTCAACACAATGAGCTTTTCCCTGCATTCCTCAGACATTTTACCTTAGACCATGTGAACTACTGTTGTTTACAGTGAGAACAATGAGTCACTGTTATATCTTGGCAACATAACTATCGTCATATTGCAATAATACAAAAGGATAGCAACAATTGTAAAGAAATTAAGGATAGCGACAATGGTAACAGACCACAGATACAATCCAATCCAATCCAACTTTATTTATAAAGCACTTTAAAAACAACACAGTCGACCAAAGTGCTGTACACAGTATGTAAATGTAATGGGCAGAACAAACCAACAATGGTGCGGAAACAACAAACATAAACCAGCACTACGGAAGGCAGTTTGTTCTGATATTCAGACCCACTCTCTATATACTGTGACCAGACCATATGTTTATACAACAACTTGGATTTATGGATATTTTGGCATTGCTTGAGATGTATTTCCAGATTGTTCCAGAGTTTTACACCACATGTAGACACACAGAAACGTTTAAGGGCAGTTTGTTTTATAGCCTGGTTTCCTAGAAAGTGCATAAATTAAGAGGGCACTTCTGCGGTCTCTGTGTGTTTGTAGTGACTAGTTAATCAAAAGCCAGAAACACATTTGACTTTTGTTGAAGGTATTACATGTGGTACTTGTTGGGTTGTAAAAGAATGTATTTAGCTTGTACTTTATCTGAATTTTCCGTAGCTTGCAAATGAAAAAGGATGTAAATTCTTCTGTCAACATGCAAGAATTGCTAAGATTCGTTTGGATTAATTTTATGATTCTCAGTCTAATCTTAGAAGTTCCAACGTTCACAATGCAGGTCATGTGATCTGATTTCTATGTTATGATTGGTCTAAATATTTTTCCACTGTGTATCTATACAGCATATGTGTATATTGGAAAACTATTCTGTTTGCTCTGTCAATAGAATCCTAAACACTTCCATCTAAATGAAAATACTCTGTCTTCTTATCAGCACTTGGTTAAACAGAAAACCTTATTAGTTTGGACTGAGTCATGTTTGTCCTTATTAGACAAATAAATTGGTAAATATTTCTTTGATAATATTTAAGTCTGATTATCTCTTAGTTTAGTTTAGTTTAGTTTAGTTTTGGCTTTCTTTACATTTATTTTATATCACAGGAGTATATAAAAGCATACATAGCCCAAAAGGAGTAGGCCGAGGCAAATGCTTAGGCACCTACTCCAGTTTTAGCAAAACATTTCCCTGTATATTATTGTATTATTATCCAAGACACATACACATCACCGTGTCCATGGACTACTCTAACTCATCTTTTAGAATAATTAAGTGTATAAACTCATGTTTCAGAAGCATAAAGATTCTTCTTAGGGATTCTTAAAGATACTTATTGAAGAAGAAGAAGAAGAAGACCCATCATTTGACCCATCCTTCAGGAGAAAGAAAGAAAAGAAAGAAAGCTATGCCTTTATTAGTCCCACAGTGGGGAAATTCCAGTTCTGCATTTAACCCATCCTGTTATCAGGAGCAGTGAGCAGCACATTACTGCGCCCGGGGACCATCTCCATGATCTTCTTGCTTCGGCTTGGTCAGGACCAAAGCTGGAGGTACCTACGGTGCATGTTTTGGGTTGGTGGGGGAAACCGGTGTGCCCGGAGGAAACCCACCCAGACACGGGGAGAACATGCAAACTCCACACAGAAAGGCTCGGGTGACCCGGGGATCGAACCCAGACCATGCATGCAAACAGGAGCAGTGTGCAGCTCATCTTTCAGGTGCCCAGGGACCCATCTCCACGATCTTATTGCTAGGCTTGGTCAGGACCTAAGCTGGAGGATTTTACCTGTATTGTGTATAGTTTTTTTTAATTGCAGTAAACTTGTTGCATTTTCAAGTTGTCATTTAGCTCATTTGATAAATTCACCTCTTCTATGATACATTGGCTTTTGAGGGTAGTACGAACACACTGTACTTTATAAATCTGGATGGTGATTTATTCATCACATCCAGAGTAGACGTGCCAAGCATACTCATACTCATACGGCACAAGGACATTTCCGTCTGCTACCCTCTGGTAGACGATACTGGAGCCTGCCAGCATGCACAAAAAGACTCAAAGAAAGCTATTACCCCCAAGCTGTCAGACTACTGAACTCTGGATAAATACTCTAAATAATACTGAACTCTCAATAATACTGCACTAAACTACTTTTCGATATGCATAATATGTTTACTGCTGCTGCTCTATATGAAGGTATCATGTATGTCACTACCTCACTGTAAATGCTACTGCTACCTGTGCAATAACCTGCTTCATAACCCACGTGCAATACTTATACTATATTATATTATGTGCAATCTGTGAAATACTCTACTTACACCTTATTTAATCCTACCTGTACCTTTGTATTTTATATAATATTTTATTACATATTTTTTTAAATTATATTGTTTACTTTTTCCCCTGCACTTTTTTTGCAACACTTTTTACCATGTACTATTATTGCATGTTATTAGTACTTCTTGGCTATCTTAGCGAGTCAACAAGTTCTTCTGATTCCAAGCATTTCATGGCATTGTTGACCTTGCGTTGATCCTGCATATGACAAATAAGCAATCTTGAATGTTGAATCTTGAAAACATAGACTGTATGGTGCCAAGGCAGTGATCATAATTTGGAGTAGCAAAGATAAAGTATCCAAACCTATGCATGACCCATCAAAACCTACATAGTAATTGTGTTGCAGTGTGTAGAGAGAGGGGTGGCGTGTGGGAGGGTTATATATTTTAAAATTTTGTCTTTTTTGTTTTTGTTTTGTTAATTATTACAATTTTTATTTAATAAAGCACAAAGTAAAATGCTTTTCATACTACACATGACTAAGACCATTTTTTTTGGTAGTCGATAGTAGGTTGTTTGGCTTATGTTTTAGCCCACTATTATAATATGTGTCATTAGCAGTTAAACACACGCCAAACAGATTTCTTTAAAGGAGTCGGCTGGCTGCAGGAGCATTCAGAGGACATCCCACTGTTTGCCTCGCATCATACTGCATTATTCAGCAGGAGTTATGGCCTGTGCCACTCCCCCACTGAGCTGTCGGCATGGGAAAAGGTTGATGTGAAAACAAACAAACAGTTGTTATGGCTATACAGGTGAAAGGTTACTGAGTGAATGCTATAATAAAAGTCTTATAATATCATTGTCTGTGTTTTATGTGCAGAGATGGAGAAACAACTTGAAGATCTAAAGCAACAACTAGAAAAACAATGCCTAATCAATAAAGAGCTACAAAGACAAAACAAAGACTTAGGTAAGTACACAACAGTAGTACGCAGGTATTTGCTTTTTATGGATGATGGTGGCAGAGTGGTTAGTGCTCTTGCCTCTGTGTGAAAAGAGTGTCTTATTGTACTGATGTTTATGTGACCTCCCTGTGGTACCTTCTTTATGTCTGCAACCTCTGTATCTCTGAACCACAACCACATTTAAGTTTCTACATTGCACAAAAATGACTCTTGTGAGCTTTAAATCATGTTATAATGTTGTTACCACAACAAAGTGATATCTGAAGTTGTGTTTTGTTTCTTTCACACATATTGAGTAATCCTTTATTATTAGTCCATCTAATTAGTACCATTAGAGGGCAGTGTAACATGCCTAAATGTAGAACAGCCTTTGCTCAATCAGCTTTTTCCTTTAGGGCTATTCAACAGTGGAATAAGCTCCCATCTGAGTTATTGAGCTTAAATAACCTCTCTGCTTTTAATCGAGAGATGAAAGCATGTTTTTTTTTTAAAGAAAACCAGACATGTATGCACTTTTAACTGTAAGAATGAACTGTGTATGTTTATTGGGATGTCAGGGCTCTCAAGTCTCACGCATTGAGAGTGTGACACACGCAATTTGACGTGTTCACATGCTCACACGCCACACATGGCATTTCTCACGCAGATTTTTTTTTTGTGCCCAGAAAATCGGTCTGTGTGGCTCAGTTTATGCAGGCACCGCGCGTTTTCAGCGAAAAAAAAAACTCCCGCACGCAATTCAAGCCCCCCCCCCCTTTTGCTTTTGTCAAAAACAATTTTCCGTATGACAGAAAAAGTCAACGATGGCAAAACATAACCAATGCCATCACCAGATTCATAGCCAAAGAGATGTTGCCGATGCAGTCAGACCTGCCAACATGTACACATTTTGCGTAGCGGGCACGCAATTTTGACCTCCTTGTTCGCTTGTATGGCTTTGTTGTTCTAAATTACGCATATGGATCTCACATTTCGTCCGTTTTACTCAAGTTTTCATTGACTTTCACTGACTGCGGCTGAGACACAGATCCACAGATCTGCATGTAAACAGAGAACTTTCAGCCAATCAGAGCGCTTTATTTCCTCCCCACACCCCCGCCCCCCCTGCCTCCCTCCACGCCACAGTTCAGATTCAGGGATGTGAGACAGCGCCAGCTCCCCTCCTCACCCACTGAGCCCAAAAAGTAAGATTAATACGTAGAGTTAGCCCGACACGTGCAATGGTCACCGCCACATTTCCCCATATTCATTGCAGACAAAACGGTTTGGTTCCCCCCCGCCGCTCCTCGCGAAAAATTGTTCACTCGCACACCCCCCGCTCCTCGCAAATTACGCAGTCTCACGCACGACCCCGCTCAAAACTTGAGAGCCCTGTGTATGTGTACTTTGGTAGACAAGGAATACTTGATAATTAATGTAATGACTGTGAGTATGTGAAGATTGGGGAAATTGAATATGAATGATGTTACATGGGTTGCAAGTTTAAATGCACAGTAAATATGGCACTCTGACCCCTCCCCCAGAGGAATTTAGCTGTAAAGCTAGAATCTGGTACAGTACAAGCATCTCTGCCTATGTGCTTAATGTAACTGTACATTGTCCTTATAAATAAAGAAATGAAACAAATCTACATCACCAAAGCTTAAAATGCTCTGTTCCACCTTATGTTGTCATGTAGTGGTAATTTTCAAGTGAACACCTACCTTTTACATTTTGTTCAGTAAAGATTGGCAATTGCAGGGTTTGAAATCATCCAAATGATCCTAGTGAAGGTATATGGAGTTTAAAAACACAGTGGAGAACCTGAGTTTTGAGAGAAGAACTCAGCCTGAATAAGCAGGGTTGGTGTGTTAAACATGTGTGAATGAAACAAAACACAAGTCCGGTCATGTTTTTGATGAGGAAACAACAGTATAAATTAAAGCCGCAAGCGGCGTTGGTCGGGACCTCGCACCTGCGTTTGTTCGTCTTACTGAGACGCACAGCCATACCAAATTTCGTGTGCCTGGCACAATTATCTCACTTCCTGTTGGGCGTGGCCATGACATTGTAGATACCCTGTCAGAACAGACCCTGTCAGACCCTGTCAGACCCTGTCAGACCCTGTCAGACTCTGTTAGACCCTGTCAGACCCTGCATGTGGCCTACATGCTGAGGCCTACATGAACCTTCGATGCTTGTCCCCACATTGCTGCTTGCAGCTATATCAGATCAAAGGTACAAAGATCAAAGACCTTTGATCAGGGCGTTGCCTAGCAACAAATACCTCCCATTCATAACTCATAACTCTCATTCAATAAATACCTAATTTTATCGATCCGCCGTATCGTCATATTACCGCCTATTTGAAAATCCTTCGCAATTTAACATCTCAAACGTCTTAAGATTATGTTCACCAAAATGTAAGCCTATCTGAGGTACGGTGTAGGAGAAGTGTTTCAAATTCCATTCTATGTCCAATACCCCAAAATCACACAAAAGGCCAATTATCTCACTTCCTGTTGGGCGTGGCCATGACATTGCAGTGAGGCGTTTGTTCGTCTTATTGAGATACACGTCCCTACCGAATTTCGTGCGCCTATCTTAAACGGTATGCCAGCCCCGAAAGACAACGCGCTAGGGGGCGCTATCGAGCTCCTGGGGGTCACTGGGGGACGAGACTTTGTGTGGTCGTACTGGCAGCACTTTGTGATGCCCGTGCAAAGTTTCGTTCGTTTTGAAGCATGGGAACATGCTCAAAATTGCCCCAGCGAGTGTGAACAAGAACAAGAATAATAATAATAATAATAGGGAAACAAAGCAACAACAATAGGGACCTTCGTCCCCCTTCGGGGCTCGGTCCCTAAAAATAGCACAATATTTGCCTCAAGTGGAGGAGTTCAAGTATCTCGGGGTCTTGTTCACGAGTGAGGGGAGGATGGAGCGTGAGATTGACAGGCGGATCTGTGCAGCGTCGGCAGTGATGCGGTCGTTGTACCGGACCGTTGTGGTGAAGAGGGAGCTGAGCCAAAAGGCGAAGCTCTCAATTTACCGGTCAATCTACGTTCCTACCCTCACCTATGGTCATGAGCTCTGGGTAATGACCGAAAGGACGAGATCGCGGATACAAGCGGCCGAAATGAGTTTCCTCCGCAGAGTGGCTGGGCGCACCCTTAGAGATAGGGTGAGGAGCTCAGTCACACGGGAGAAGCTCGGAGTAGAGCCGCTGCTTCTCCACGTGGAGAGGAGCCAGCTGAGGTGGCTCGGGCATCTGTTCCGGATGCCTCCTGGACGCCTCCCTCGGGAGGTGTTCCGGGCATGTCCCACCGGGAGGAGGCCCCGGGGAAGACCCAGGACCCGCTGGAGGGACTATGTCTCCCGGCTGGCCTGGGAACGCCTTGGGGTCCCCCCGGAGGAGCTGGAGGAAGTGTCCGGGGTGAAGGAAGTCTGGGAGTCCCTGCTTAGACTGTTGCCCCCGCGACCCGGCCCCGGATAAGCGGAAGAAAATGGATGGATGGATGGATGGACAATATGGACCTTTAAGCTTCAAGGGCACAGCAACAATATGTGCATGGGTCGGAGCAGCTGGATCATTGTCTGTTCTCTGTGTCAGCCTTGCAATTGTGGCCTATAACCTCTTCAGTGAACCATTGAAATGAAAAGTTGATATTGTTTTTATTCTTCTTCTTCAGAAAAACGACTTCAAGAAAAAGAAAAACTCCTGCAACAACTACAAAGCCATGAGTCAGGTGAGACCATTCTCCCATAGGTTTGACACACCTTGGCCTAAGCTAATATTACACAGTAAATCATATATTTTGTGTTTAGAGTTTCATGGACACAGTGGGAATGAAGTACAAGAATTTAGAAAAAGCAGAGCTGCTGTTATAGCCACTGAACCGATCCCAGAGACGCTGGAAATCTCAAGCACCAGAGTCAAGAAAACAGGCTCGTGAGTACACCTATTTGACTAGAACTATATCTGCACCTATGTGGTTTCTAGCCTCAAATAGCAAATAAACTAACCTAACTAGGCTATTCATGCAGAGTTTATATGTAGGAGATTGGGTCATTAAGTTGTAAAGTAATTCATTTTAATCACCTGCTTATCAAAGTTTCAAATAGATTATCAACTGCAATGAAGGCTACTTTGATCATGATCTTGGTTGGTCAGCTCACTATGATGTTAAATCCTCAGCGAGACGGGTCTGATCGTCAAAGCGATCCAGAAGAATGACTTCCTGAAGAGACTGGACGATGAGCAGACGGCCATGATGGTGGAGCTACTGGTGCTCTCTAAGTTCAAGCCTGGAGATGAGGTCATCAAAGAGGGCTCTGAGGGGGACAGCATGTACATAGTGGCAGGTACATGTTTGTTTTTCACTGTTTAAGATCAAAATATGAGGAAAAGTAGTCATAGTCATAGTGTGTGCCTGCATGTGACTATCTCTGAATTGCATAGTTCGAGTGGGGTTGGGCAGTTGTAAGGTTATGGGTGGAAGAACATCCGGGACTGTTTTACATTTTTGTATGTGCTTTAGAAATTAAGTTTGATTTGATTTGAAATATACAAAGTGACACATACATTAATAATAATAATAAAAAACTGTTTGTAGCTGGTGAGTTACAGGTGACCCAGTCTGGACAGGACCTCCGCACTCTGTCCACTGGAGATGTTTTTGGGGAATTAGCCATCCTTTACAACTGTAAAAGGACCGCCACAGTCAAAGGTAAGAACACAACAAAAGATTAAAAACTAAAGATAAGATTAATTTCAATGCAAAAAACTTCATGTATGTATTGGGGTGTTAGGATTTTGACTGAAATGTAAAAATGTAAAGTAAATGTAATGTAGAGAGAAAAGCATTCTTAGCTAAATATTGGCTAGTACATACTATATCCAATAGCTTGGTCAACTTTCTGCAGAAAAAGTGATAGTTAACAAAATGCAAAATAAGTGGTGAACAGTCTTTCTTCTGTAACAAATGTCTGATGTTATAACCCCACATCCTTATAATAAAAATGTCCTTTTGACTCACTGCAGCAAAGACAGCCGTGCGTTTGTGGTGCATGGAGAGGCAAACCTACAGGACCATCATCACCAACAAGTCCAAGAAGAAACGAGAGCAGCTCATGGGTTTCTTGAAGACGTGAGTGAGCCTCAGTTGTCCTCACAGAAGAGTTTCATAATAATCTTTACATTTTGTCTTCATTCTTACATCTATAGGGCTCGCACTTTGAAGGACCTAAATGATGTCCAGTTGTCCAAAATTCTTGATTCAATGGAGGAAGTAAGTCAAATCAAGTGGTTTAGCAAGAGCTCAGTGGTATACAGGTTCTTCTAATCACCAAGACATGATTTAATAGCTACATAGAAGTTTAATAACACTTATTCAAAACTTGATTGATTGACTAGTTTGTTTTAGTCACAGGTATATGCTGACCTTATTCCAGGGCCCATTCCATTATATATACAGAATGTATATCCATGAAACTCACCTTGACTTTGTTTTTAGAAACATTAACTGACAAGACAAGTCAGAATTTGAAGTAGTTTGGCTTTAGGTCAAAATAACATGCTATAGCATGAAAATATGAAATGTTGTTGAACCAGTATTTCTTGGTCAAAGAAAGAGGTTTCTAAGAGGTCCTTTGGAGTGAGCAGGCCTCTGCTCAAGACTTTTTATGACTCTGTGGTGCTGCTCTCCTCTACGCTGTCATCTGCTGGGCCCCGAGCAGCACAGAGCGGGACAGGAAGAGACTCAATAAGCTGGTCAGGAGGGCCAGCTCTGTCCTGGGCTGTCCTCTGGACTCTGTAGAGGAGGTGGCTGAGAGGAGGGTGCTGGCCAAATTCACGTCCATCATGGACGACACCTCTCACCCTCTGCATCGGACTGTAGAGGAGCTGAGCAGCTCCTTCAGCAGCTGACTGAGGCACCCCCAGTACAAGAAGGAGCGCTACCGCAGATCCTTCATCCCCACCACCATCAGACTGTATAATTCTACTATATAGGCCAGACGCGCAATATCCTTTTTCCATGCGCTCCTTGTTAATGTTTTTTATTATTACTTATTTCATCAGACTGTATAACTCCACTATATAGTCCAAACGTGCAATATCTTATTTTTTCCCCCCCATACTCTCCTAGTTACTGTTTGTATTATTATTATTACTTATTTTTATTATTACTTAATGTATTCCATTCTTGTTCTGCAGTTAAAATGTTAAAGAAGAAAACTATCAACTTAAATATTCCAACAATGCACATTTATGTTTCATTTCAGGTGAAGTACCAGGACAAAGACGTAATTGTACGAGAAGGCGCTGAGGGAAATGCCTTCTACATCATTCTTAAAGGCGAGGTACTCTACTTGAACTCACATCTCAGTGCTCTGCCAATGAGCGCCTGCCTGTACATTAATGCTTTTCCTTTCTGTGTTTCCCCTTAGGTGCTGGTGACGAAGAACGTGAATGGGCATCAGAAGCAGATCCGCAGGATGGGAAAAGGAGAGCATTTCGGGGAGCAGGCCCTTATACGGTAACCATGGCAACAGCACCACGTTAGCCTCCGGACATTACAGTGTATTATGAGAGCCTTGTGTAACTTGCTGCTCTTGTGTATATATGTTCCTACTGGGTATAGAGAGGCAGCCCTTTGCTTAAATGGCTACACACGGCTGTACACCTACTCATGAAAAATATCAGATTTCATTAACAACTCTTGGAATACTATGAATAAAATCTTGACAGGTGAAATGTTTCTTTCTTGCAGTGAGGTACTGAGAACTGCCACCTGCACTGCTGATGGCCCTGTCACCTGCTTCTCCATCGATAAGGAGTGAGTCGATGCTGAAATATTGAGAATAAAATCCATTATTCTGTTTGGTCAGTGGTGTGTTCTGCAGTTGTAATTGCTCTCTGCCCTTTCATTTGTCTAGGGTCTTTGAAGAGACTATTCCAATCGAACAACTGGAACTTTTTGATGAGTACGTAACATTTGACTTACTGAGCTATTGTTGCACATCAATATGACGTACATTCACTTCTTATTTGCTTTAGCTCCAAAGTCATGCAACAGGACACAGAAGTCCCAGAAAAATCCAGGTGACTCATATCACATTCATACATAGATTATTGTTGATTATTTTTATAATCAGCTCCAGTGAAATCTGCAGCTGGTCAAAATATTCTTAAAAAAAACATCTAAATAAATAATTCATTGTTTCAGTCCCAGTGCCACATTGAAATTCAAGGACCTTGTTCCGGTGTTGTACCAGGAGGGTCGTTACCAGGGCGACCCCGTGACTTTGGGGGTTGGAGGATTTGGACGTGTTCAGCTTGTGAGTGTGGTTTTCCTCTTTATCACATCTTTACAGCTTGTACTGTTTTTTTCTAAGATGCCTTTCTTTGTTTATTAATTTCTTAAAAAATATGCTTGCTGTATGATAATATATTATATTCTTCTTGCCCTCAGTAGAACATTTCTGCTCTTTAACTATAATGACAATATTCAATAATGTTTGCACTATATATACATTGCCTATATTTTCAGATGACCACGTTGAATCATGGAAAATACTACGCCATGAAACAGGTCAGTAAGAAGCAGATAGTTGTTAAGAGACAAGAGGAGCACATGCTGTTTGAGAAAAAGATCCTAAAGGCTATCCAGTGTGACTTCATTGTAAGGTATAACAAAATATAAAAGTTTTACATTCAGTATTTAAGAGAATGAGACCTTTCAAATATAACGTTTTTTTTTTTTGTTTGTTTGTTTTTTAAATTCTAGGCTCCATGCAGCCTTCAAAGACACAAGATACATATACATGGTGATGGAATTTTGTGGAGGTGGGGAGGTGTGGACTAAGCTGAAAGAAGTGTAAGCAACATTGTATTTTATATGGCTAATTTTATACTTAAATAGAATAGTTTTCTGTTTTTATTTATGTCAGTCTCAAACAAAACATTAACACTTTCAGGTATTTCCAAAGAATACTTATAATAAATATAAATACATGATAAAGGTAAGGTGCAAAAAGGTGCAAGAAACCAAAACCAAAGTCAACAAAAATGTTTCAAAAATAAGCATGCTAATAATTTGACAAAAATTCAAATTCTCAATGTGACTGCCTAAATGTTTTTCATCACTATCCATCTCTGACATTAACCTTGGCATATAAAATGGTACAGAATGAGGAAAAATGGCATCTCTTGACATACTGCCTGTTACCCTATAGCAGTGCTTCTCAATTATTTTCTATGACGCCCCCCCTAGGAAGAAGAAAAAATTTCACGCCCCCCTCCCTGTGCACGACTATTAATAGTATTATTTGTCTAGAAAATTATTAGTACACCTCTGCATAACAATGTATCCTTTTATTAACATTAAAAACAAAAAAAGAAAGAAAGAAACTTCCAACAAACACTGCCCTCTTTTTTTGCACTGAGAACTCAAATATTAATGTGCTTTTAATGCAGCTTTGTGCACATTTGTTTACGTTTTTACAGAAACGAAACTTAAAAACCACATGGTCCATTTGCATAAACTCAAAGCTCAGTGGAATATAACGTGTTTTTTCTGTGACAGAGGATGTTCTGCTGATGGCAAGTCTGTTCTGTGCGTATATCGCGTATTTAAGGTCGCCGAACCCTGCCCCAGAGCGACAACGAGAGCGCTACTGCCAACTACTGTTGTTGATGTGCAATTACACTTTCGTTCTAGTACAGTATGGCAAAAAAGCATGTTTCCCAGGGTCGCACGCGCCCCCCCTGGCATCACACCGCGCCCCCCCAGGGGGCCCGCCCCACTATTTGAGAAGCACTGCCCTATAGAGTTATGTTTTTTGAAAGCTAATTAGTGCGAGTTCATGATGGTGTCATGTGTCTTTGATCAGAGGCCGTTTTGATGAGGCCATTGCGGTCTTCTGCACAGCCTGTGTGGTGGAGGCCTATGCATACCTCCATAAGAAGAACATCATGTACCGAGATCTGAAGCCAGAGAACTTAATGCTGGACCTAAAAGGCTATGTTAAACTGGTTAGTGACAAATGGATAAATCTCCAATATGTGACTATGATACTGGCTGGCTACTTATATTTTGTAATTTTTCCGCCTCATTGTCTGTATTACAGGTAGACTTTGGTTTTGCTAAGGAGTTGAATCGTGGAGACAAGACATACTCCTTTGTAGGTACCCCTGAATACATGGCACCAGAAATCATTCAAAACCAGGGACATGATTTTGCTGTAGATTTTTGGTCTCTGGGAATTTTGATTTTTGAGCTTCTAGCAGGAAGGTGAGCACTTCATATGCATACTCCATCTAATGTATTATTACAGTAAAAACTAAATAAAAAATGCACAAGTACAGTTTTAGCCAGAAGGGGGCAGCAGTGATTTGTGGCACATGCCGCATTAGTTCCAGTCATTCATGTTTTTTGTACTTCTACAAATGCCATGACATTTCTTTACCCTTTGATTTCATGTTTACTTTCAGCCCTCCCTTTTCAAGCTCAGAACCTCAGAAGATTTATGCCAAGATCCTTGATGGGGTGTTCAAGTACCCTCCTTATTTAAGTGAAGCGGCCAAGTCCATTATCAGTAAGCTGTGCAGGTAAGAGATATGGACTCCAGTGTATGCATCTGACTGTATAACTGTGTGGAATGAATAATGTTCTGTCAATTCCAAGGGCTCTGGGATTTATCTATTTTAAGATATCTATAATTCTGTCTTCCTTTCAATACAAAACAAAAACAAAGGCTGTATGTTAGAAAATAAATAAATAATTATAATTATATATTTTATGAATATAATAATATAATATGAAGTTATAGTTCTCAACTGAAGTATCACAAGACTTGGTGTAAGACTTGGTGAAATCCTTCTTCTATCTCTGACCTGGTTTAGCCATAGTTTAGACCTGGTTTAGCACCGTGGTGTAGACATGGTTTAGCCCGGTTATAGACCTGGTTTAAAGGAGCACCATGAAACTATATATTTTTAAAGTTTATTGGTAAAAGAAATACTTGAAGAGCATGCACTCTTAATGTGAGTAGGCTTGCCTATGCATAGATATGACCTTGAACTGAACCTAGTGCCATTACCTGCTTGTCCCCATAGTGCTAGATCAGCTTCATGGCATATTGTCCACCATATCAATTACATAGGGCAGCTTTAGCTTCCTAATAGCCAAATATTTCCTTAGCTGTTTGAAAAACCCTGTAACTGGACCGAAAAGAAATATACTGAGAAAATGCAATACTCAGTCAATCCATCCATCCATCCATCCATTTTCTTCCGCTTATCCTGGCCGGGTCGCGGGGGCAACAGTCTAAGCAGGGACTCCCAAACTTCCTTCACCCCGGACACTTCCTCCAGCTCCTCCGGGGGGACCCCAAGGCGTTCCCAGGCCAGCCGGGAGACATAGTCCCTCCAGCGGGTCCTGGATCTTCCCCAGGGCCTCCTTCTGATACTCAGTCAAAGATAATGTAATGATTTATTACTTTATGTTGTAGGCCGCGACCAGGTCAAAGGTTAGGAAACACAAAGAATGGAATCAAGGATGTCCGGCATCACAGGTAGCCATGGCAACAGTAATCATGAATAAGTGTGTGCGTAACCTGTTTTGGCTTCAATCTGTTACTACTGTTGTTTTCAGATGGTTCAGCAGCATGAACTGGCACAAGCTGCGTGTAGGACAGCTCGAGGCTCCCACGATCCGACTCGTACGCAAGGCAAGTCAGACTAGAGGAGGAGGCTAATTAGTACTTTGGAATACCTCCCAGAAATAATATGAATGAGCCCCCAAAGTACTCTTAAATTTATCAAATGTTATAATATGTTATATTATTGATTTTCCGGTGTGTGTCTGCATGTGCTTTAGGGCCCCTGCTACATCAACTTTGATCGTTTTCCTCACGACCAAACGAAAGCTGATGAGGAGTTTTCAGGATGGGACAAGGACTTCTAATCTTTTCATTACATCAACAGCTGGACTTGACACATTTTTACTTTATTTGGACCCTTTTTTTTTTTTTTAATATTTGGGGGCATTTAATTTACCTGTTGCCACTATAAGAAAAAGGTAATAATACATTTTATTACCACTGTGATACTGCCCTAGGATTGGACCTCATGCCTAAACTGACCCAATTTATCACAGGCAGTACAGTTACAACAAATTTAAGTTATTCTACCACTGTAGTCTGAATAACATCACATTTCTTTGTGATAAAAAAAAAAAACTATGGCATTAAAGTATCACCTGCAGAGACGTGACCCCACTCCCACAGAGTGCATGTTTTTAAAGGCATTTTTGGACAATAAAAAATAATAAGAATGAAATAAAGTAAGAATAAATGATAGATAGATCAGTTCAATGCCATATTGTGGAACATTCCAGGCAAAGGAATAAAATCTCTGTGGATACAAACACATAACAAACCCCACACCAAGTACAAACTGCTGGCAGATACTATTCAAAATGCTGATATCTGGTGATCTGGGTCATGTATTGGCTTTTTTTTTACTGGAAGTTTAAAAATGACTACTCCAAAGGTATCCAACTAAACCGATTGTCCTGTCCTGGCAGCACTTGCTTCCGTTTCACGCCTCTGTCTTCCCTCATGAGACTGGTTTTCCACATCAGAAAAGCTCCACATGAAAGCACATGGGGCATCAAAGAAGAGAAGACAGATGTTTCCCCCCCTCGCAAAACTACTACACCAGCAAGAGCACTCAGAGGACCCAACGTGAACCTGATTACAATCGTATCTCAGAAGATGAACTGAATGAACTGCACAAAAGTTTTTAACTGTACTGCCTCGACAATCAAAAGTACATTTCTACTTTTCTTTCATGTTTCTCCGAAATCTGCAAAATTCAGCCGGAGATGGCTTGATGAATAATGTGCTGTTCAATTATTCATAATTAAATCCTTTTGCAAAGTTGAAATTGATCCGCTCTGACCAGCAGACAAGATAGAAATACATTCTTTATTAAGGTGGAATAGGGTTTTGTAATTTTGTACCGGTTATTAAAACTATTGTTAACAGTAATACTTGGAGGAGAGGTTTTCTTCACTGAGTGGTCATGACATTTGAGCTTTTCATTTCCAGTGAGCACTTTGCTTGAATGCGTAATTTTCTCAAGCAGACTTCCTGTCAGATTGCCTGTCTTGACAAAATCATCTTATTACATAGATGATTTATTTTTATGATTTATTTAAATTGTTTATAAATACCCTCTTGAGACTGGACCAAAGTGCTATTATTCGCCCACATGTCTCCACAGCAGTCGTTAATGTCTATATCTGTATGTGAGTGCTGTTTGGTTGGTTTTAGAGACAACAGGGGGCTGGATGGATAGTGAATCTCAAACATGTGCTTTTGTCCAAGCAGCATAGTGTTGCAAAATGCTCCCGCTGTGAGCTGTGATATAAGTGGGCTTATATAACCATATTAATAAATAAAGTGAATGAGCTGCTTTGGAAAACAGGTAGAGAAATATACGGCATTGGCAGACAAGATGGTGTGTGGATAAAGAAACTCAGACCATCATTAGTAGGTGGATTATATTGGGATTTCTTTTCAACTTTAATTAAGAAAAAGAATTAATCCAACACTTAAGATCTTTACAATAAGTGCACCTTAATTAGCCAATTAGTAAAGCATGAAATTCATATTTAACAACTAGTTTATTAAGAATGATTCAGGGTTAGTAATTTAATTAAACCGTCCATATTATGTTATTTTCTGATGTATGTTATAATGTTATAACTCATCAGGAACATACCCAGAGTTGTGTTTTGTTTCATTCACACATTTAACATGTAAGTTATTTAAGTTATTTTCTCAAACAGAAAACACTGTTCCACCTTGTGATATCATGCGGTAATACAGGAAGTGATCCATTGTGTTTTTAAGATCCATGTACTGTACCTTCACTAGAATCATTTGGATAATTTCAGCTCTGTAATTGCCAATCTCTACTAAACAAAATGTAAAAGGTAGCTGGTCACTTGAAAACTGCCGCTTCATGATATCACAAGGTGGAACAGAGCATTTTGAGCTTTGGAGATGTAGACACACTAATAAAAAAGGTTTACTTAAACATGTGTGAATGAAACAAAATACAACTCCAGGTATGTATATGAAAAAGGTGATGAAGTAACAATATAACATGGCTTATAGCTCACAAGAGTAATTTTTGCGCAATATAGGACCTTTAATAACCCAACCCATAACCCAGAATCATTTAAATAGACTACTTCATTATGGATTAGTGTAATTACTGTGTGTACATTAAGCTATGGTGCTCAGTTCATCTTAACAATACTTTTGCCAACACATCATAAAGTATGTTTAAAATAGCATTTCCAATCTATGTTTGGTTTCCCTCATGTTTCCATCATATAAAGCTCTTTCCTGTTTGCACACGCATCTTTTCCCAGATTATGTGTGACTTTCCTGTGAGGTTTCCTTCACTCCATTTGCTGCTATTATTCTGCAAGTATTTTTCATACTTCACACTAGTTTGCATGTCTTCTCCAGGCTGCATGGGCATGTATTATACAAACTGGCTGCATTTTTGTTTTATTTGTTAAATAAATAGAGAGGGTTGGATCAGAAAGTGTGTCTAGTGTAAGAACATGCCAAGAATAATAACAGCCAAACAAAAAAAAGATTCACATGTATTCTTTGTGATAGAAATTAGATACTTGTTTATTTGTGTTCATACAGAATGGGGAATCATCTTAAAGTTGCACCATGTAACTACTACTGATGGTCTGCCGCCTGCTTCTGTCCATTGAGTGGTTATCACTGGAATGTTCCCCAGTATGGCATCTTTGCGCGAGTGCAAGCGCGGGGCATGGAGCTCTGAAGAAGAGGTGTGCTGTGCCTGAACATCAGGTGGAGTGGAACGGACTGAGGGTGTGGTGTGGCACGTTCATTGAATTACCAGAATCGTAAAAATAAATATCAAACTAATTCACTGAAAAACATTACGTGTTATTCAAGCCCTTATTTTATTTTTAGATATATGATAAATGCATAACATTCACGTGTTCTTGTGGCTTGGTGGCACCACATGACAGCTTCAATGCTCTTCTGTGGAATATTCTAGACAAAGTACAGACAGATTCCAGAAAAAGTACAGTGCAACTTTAATTGATTATTTCTTTACCATTCATTTATATACCCATTAATGTAAAAATATACCTACCAGCAGCATTACTAAACATTTATTTTTGGAAAAAGTTAAAGTGGTTAAATAGGCTCCTCATCTCCCCATTGTGCCTGATTGACCTTCCTCTATTATGTCACACTGGTCCTTTTCTCTTATAAAACCAACAAGATGAGAGATGGGAGCTGGAGATGTCATGAATATTTGCCATGTAACAGGGATAAAATAGAGCCCTAATTTATGAATCAGAGTCAGTTCTCCAATATAGATCTTGGAGAAAATAAGCATTTAAATGGGGAAAATTACTGCTTGACTTTAACCCAAAATAGCCAAATGAGGGTGTGCTGAGGTGTATCGAACAGCAGGTGATGGTGGGTGTAACAGGGCCTGGACGGGGAACTGCAGATGGAACTAATGTAATGGAGTTATTTTGGGACACTGCAGTCAAAACAAGGAGGTGACGGGTGTGCTAAAAAGGGTAAAAGGTTTCTTGCTAAGGAAAGTATTGATCTGAGAAGTTATCATGACTGCCACTGTAGTAAATATATTAAAACCTACTAGCCAACAAGGATAAAGTCATGTCAGGTAACTCTATATAATGACTACACCTACAGTAATGATCCTTAATAAAGCAAGAAAAACAACTTAATTAATCATAAACAGTTATTTATCAACAATTATTCAATTATTCATATTCGACAATTATTCAGATGTTGTAACTCATATCCAAATCCTACCTTCTAACTTCAGCTCTATAATTTACTTTTTAACTAAGTCTAAATAAACTTTGTTCATTATGAATTACGTTTTATTAAAGGTCCTATTATGTTTTTTGTTTCATTCACACATCAATCAATCAATCAGTCAATCAATCAATCATTATTTATAAAGCGCTTTTCATACAAAAAATGTAACACAAAGCGCCTTCAAACACATGGTTGAGAAATCATGCTCAAAATGCTCCGTTCCACCTTGTGATGTCATGTAGTGATAATTTTCATGTTAACAGCTACCTTTTACTTTTAGTTTATTAGAGACTGGCAATTCCAGGGCTGAAATTATCCAAATGGTTCTAATGAAGGTATATGGAGTTTAAAAACTCAGTGGAGCACTAACTGTTTATTACTGCATGACATCACAAGATGAAAAAGATGGTGTCTTTTCAGTCTGAGAGAAGAACTCCTACATGTTAAACATGTGTGAATGAAACAAAACACAACTCCAGATAAGTTTGTGATGAGGGAACAATATTACAATATTGATCAGAAAATAGTATAATATGGGTCTCATCTTTATTTTAGTAATCAGTTTCACCCCCAAGCTGAAAAACACTTTTATTTACTTTCCACAAAGGACAAAATGGTGTCTTTATACTTTATACATATCATTAATATGAATCTAATTATACAGTCTAATCATTATTCCCACATAATGACATTCTTAGAAAAGCTAACAGCACTTCAGCTCCTTTCAACCTGTCAAATCACAACAGGGGTGCTCAGGAAAAGAGCTCCCTCTCAAATGTGGCGTATTTTGGACCATTGAGGTCCAGTCTAATGGGACAGGATTTTGTGTGGCTGCAGGATGTGAGTGGAAATACACAACAACAACAACAACAACACACACACACACACACACACACACACACACACACACACACACACACGCCACTGTGAATTTCATAAAACATTACATTTTAATTTTGAATATACATTAGCCATATATGAGCCCATATAGAAGACATCAAAAATGGATCATTGGAGAGCTTTTAATTAGTGTGAATAAAGTGATCAATTTATCTAAAGTATAGACAAAGGTTTTTCATTTCATTCAGCATTAAAGCCATCTACAGGGCCGTTGCTGTTTATACCAGCTGAGCAGAGTGGATGCGTTTTATGTGAGTATGTGTATTCGTCTCCATAGGACACACAGGGAGCAGGCCAGTAAAGGTCACGTGTCATTCATCCTGCCAGCAGGAGAGGATATCCCATCTGCACCGCTTCACAGGACATAAACCCTCACAAAGGTTAGAGAAGACCAAGAGAACATGTGCACTATTTCTGTGAGGAATGATGAAGAAATTTACATTTATTTAATGGGACATCACATTTCACTCATCTTTCTTCATGGAGACAAGCAGGTTACAGGTCATGTGTTGTGACCTGATCACAGTAGAATGCATTTTTCTTTGTCTTTTCAAACAATTAAAACACAAGCAGGTGTCCCTCCACCAGAAATGAATTACTTCTTCTGACAATGTATAAAATATTTATACAAGATGGGAAATAATCACATACGGAATTATCACATTGTTACATATATGACCACCAATGTATATATTAGTATAAAGAGGCTTAGATTACAAATGCAAAGATGCAAAGAAAGACAAAAGACCTAGGGTATTTATGACAAAAGGAGTATAAAACTTGTGTTGGACACTTTGCAGACGTAACACCTCCCCACACTTCAGTCACATTTCGATTATTCTCGCTGTGCAGATGCTGACTCACTCTTTGTTCTGACGTCACAGAAAACACAGGTCATATTTAACCTACGTCTTCTGTGTAGCTGCGTACAGTACAGTGTGAGTAGGCATTTTATTACTTTATTACTTCCACAGATCTGATCTGTAACTTGGCTTCAAGGGTGGTTTTCCACAACTGCATTGAGTTTGCAATGAATGCCCTTAGAGTCTTATTGATATTGTACAGCTCCAAGCACTCAGTGATCCATGTAATCAGAGCTGTAGAGAGAGCAGTGAGCAGTGAGCTTCTTTAGCCAGTATGCGTGGATCATGTCAGGCGCTGTCTGAGACTCTTTCCTGAATGTCTGCCACTGTGATGGTGACTGGATCTTGTTCCTCAGAGCCACCAGCCACTGTGTGTTATGTGATGTCTCCCTTTCCCATACTTTTCTGGTTTATTCGTCTGGCCTCGTTATCTCGAGTGTACTGAAGTGTATATCAGCTGGTTTCAGATGGTACTTCACTTAGCCGCTGTAACTGGCATGGCTGCAACTGCCTTGTGTTCATTCGGGCCATGATCTTATCTTTCAGGTCAGACGCTGCCTCGCTCAGCGTGATACTTTTTGGGGCTTCGTACTATCTCTGGTTGGGGAGTTGGTGTTAGCTCCCCTCTGACCTGGTGTCCTGTACCTTGTCAATCTCTAGTTGTGATAGCAGTTGCCGTTTGTGGATGTTGGATGTTGTTATTATTGCCCCTTGGGGGGGGGTTCGAACCCAGGTCCCCCGTGTCAAAGTCCAGTGACTTACCAGTTGAGCTATCCAGCCGGTATATATGTATATGTGTATATGTGTATATACACTCAACAAAAATATAAACGCAACACTTTTGTTTTTGCTCCCATTTTTCTTGAGATGAACCCAAAGATCCAAAATTCACTCCAGACACACAACACTACCATTTCTCTCAAACATTGTTCACAAATCTGTCCAAATGTGTGACAGCGAGCACCTCTGCCCCGCCGAGACAATCCACCCCACCTCACAGGTGTGCCACATCAAAATGCCGATCCGACATCATGACCAGTGCACAGGTGCGCCCCAGACTGCCCACAATAAAAGGCCACCCCGAAATGTGCATTTTTTTTGCTTTATTGGGGGTATGGGGACTGTGGGGAATGTTGGTCCACTCCTCTTCAAAGGCTGTTATGGACGAAGAACACAGGTGCATTTTATTGATGGCATTTTGAATGCACAGAGATACCGTGATGAGATCCTGAGGCCCATTGTTGTGCCATACATCCATGAACATTACCTCATGTTTCAGCAAAATAATGCACGGCCCCATGTTGCAAGGATCTGTACACAAATACTGTACTGAAAATGTCCCATTTCTTGCATGGCCAGCATACTCACCGGACATGTCACCCATTGAGCATGTTTGGGATGTGCTTGACCGGCGTATACGACAGCGTGTACCAGCTCCCACTAATATCCAGCAACTTCGCACAGCCACTGAAGAGGAGTGGACCAACATTCCACAGGCCACAATTGACAATCTGATAAACTCTATGCGAAGAAGATGTGTTGCACTGCATGAGGCAAATGGTGGTCACACCAGATACTGACTGGTTCTGAGTCCCCAGACCCCCAATAAAGCAAAAAAAAAAAAAAAATGCACATTTCGGGGTGGCCTTTTATTGTGGGCAGTCTGGGGCACACCTGTGCACTGGTCATGATGTCGGATCGGCATCTTGATGTGGCGCACCTGTGAGGTGGGGTGGATTGTCTCGGCGGGGCAGAGGTGCTCGCTGTCACACATTTGGACAGATTTGTGAACAATGTTTGAGAGAAATGGTAGTGTTGTGTATCTGGAGTGAATTTTGGATCTTTGGGTCCATCTCAGGAAAAGTGGGAGCAAAAACAAAAGTGTTGCGTTTATATTTTTGTTGAGTGTATATATATATATATATATATATATATATATATATATATATATATATATATATATATATAGTAATAAAAGACAGCAATTACCCTGCTTTTACCCTAATAAATAGATTCATGTCATTAACAAACAACATGTACCAGCTGTCTCACATGGCCCAATATGACTGTGACAAACTCAATGGTTCTGACGACTTTGTGACTCAATAGTTCCTGTTTTGAGGCTCAAATTTCACTAACAACAGGGAAAATATGTTTCTTCAGTAGTCGTGAGGCAAATACATTGTAGCTGCTATTACTTATTCTCAAGAGCCATCCTAATTCTACTCAAGTCATAGGCTTATGTTTATTTCATGGTCCCATTTCTGTACCACTTTTCCATCTTAAGCACTTTACCTGAAGGATTTGACTGCTCTGAACAATAAAAATAAGATTCAAACCAACAACCTTCGGATTGAAGACCTCAACCTAAAATGTCACTTAGATTATCTGCAGCTAACATATCAGAAAACTGGCAGCAATATCTATATGCAAAATTCAATACAGGCCTAAATGTAAACAATGAAAGACATGCTAGAGAGTTAGGCCTTTGAAAAAGAGAATGAGGTTGTTTCAGTATTTAAAGGTGCACGGTGTAATATTTCTAGTGAAGGGTCCGCCACCTGATGTCTCCATGGAAATATTGTTGCTTTTTCTAGAATGTCCCACAGTATAGATTAAACCTATCAATCATGAGGGATATAAGCATGTATTAATGTATTTTTGAGCAACAGAAACAACAGGAATTAGCAAATGCTAGATGTAAATGTTCATACCATGGAAAATTACAGTCAAAGCAATGGCATGTCCATAGAGACAAGCATGTGACGGACCTTCCAGCAGAAAAGGAAGCATTGTGTGCACTGCCCACAATGCACCTTTAAATTCTAACCATTCTCCTTCTGTATCCTCCTTTATAAAGTCCATGTAGTAAGTATGTCTGAACCCTTACATCTGTTACATCCTCAGTGTCCACGCGCTACAATCAGCTCACAGCTCTGAGTCATTCGACTGGAAGAGGCCACTCTAGTCCTGGGTCATGTCCTCTCTGAACACCCCTCCATCGGACGCACTCACATCTCATGTCTGTCTAGTAGACTGTGAGGGCAGCTAGGGCTCAAGTAAACTGCCACATCACATTAACTATCTATAAAGCTGTCTAAGATGGAGGAGAAGGAGAAGAGAGAATGAAGACACACATTGGAAGTAAGTAGATAAAATGTGTACAGTAATAGCTGAAGAAGTAGTTGTAGTTGTAGTGTGATATTAGTAACAGTAGAGGTACCAGTTATATAGGGCATTTTGGGCAGTTAAAATAATTAGGGATGCACCAATCCAGATTTTTATATTCTGATATTGATGTTGATACTTTGGCTTTAAATACCTGATATCAACCAATAGGGCAGAGACTGAAAATAGCATTTGCTGCCTTTAAACATAAACAACCCAAGGTAAAAATGACTCAAATGTGTTCTGTAATTACATGACAACTATGAAAATTTCAAGTTTAGTATTAGGAGACCAACAGTGTCCAGTAAATCTTCTTATTACACCAATTTATAGACCAAAATGAAATGTTGGCTGTATCTTGGAAGCCTATATCCACCAAAATGTTCAATATCAGCGTTGATACCAGTATTATCCCTAATTGTGATTTGAATCATCATAAATTTGAAAAATCATAAAGGCTACAATTATTTAATCTGAACACAACAATATCTTAATCTGCTGACCCAGTTATCAAGACTTCACACATGTTCAGAAAATCATTTGATTTTTTTACACTTCATATTGAAATTCAGTCTCAAAGTTTTATGTTTAATGTGACTGCAATTAGTCAGAAAGACATTTCAGAAATCTTCAGTCCTTCTAATCTAACTTTACATACAATAATTCAATACTTACTTGAACGAAATAACATGTCAGATCACATTTTGTAAATATTGAGTAATGTTTAGATAAAATATTTTTTTTTTCAAAATTCAAAGGTAAAGACTAATCAGATGTGTTAGGACCAGAACTGGTGTGGACCAGTTCACACTGTGCTTGTTAAGAACATTGGTAACATCATGTGAGTCACACGGAGTTGAACGTAGCCCACCCCATTATGAGCCACTGCCATTGTGCTATGATGTGATTACAGCTATTGCGTCCACGTTAGGCTGGGACACATGGCTGTGGCAGGCTGTTTCTGTGAAGAAAAAATGCAGAGGAACGACAATGCTCCAAAAACAATGCTCAATACATCATAGAATGATGTTGTATTTTGTTTTTAAAGGTAACAAATGTGTTTGAAGAAACTCGTTAATCTTCATGGTGATGTTTGCCTGAAGGGTCCATTTAAACCTCTTCAGCTCTGTGGAGATAAGCGAGTGATATAGGTCAATTTACAGGTCAGATCTGTGAAAAACAGATTCTGCTCACAGGAAGAACACATGTTTTTTAGATATTTTGAGCAATAAAATTATTTGTTAAATGAATAAATCCAAGATAAATATAATTATAACGTCATACTGTGGTATATTTCAGGCAAAGCAAGACATTTCTTTTAAACAAGCAGCTTAGCCTGTATCATAGAAGTAAAATATTGTACCTTTAAGAAAATAAACTCAAGACAGAAACATATATTTTTACATATACATTTTTTATTCTAAATCTTTGAAAAAAATGTGACATGACTCAAAATGACATGCCCACAGTAACAAACCGGAAACACTGGTTGCCACAGTGCCATTGAAGTCATACAAAATTGAAGATTTTGGACAAAATAAAATGAACACTCAAAGTAGCATGCAAACTCTTCAAATGTGCTTGTGTGCATCTCTGTACGAGTAGACTGTGAAGCAGATCATGTGGGGACGTACAGTACATTTTAGGGAGATGTTCAATACGGAAAATGGATTTTGGTTATAACACTGATTTAATCATTTTAACAAGACATTGAATAACAAGATTAGACTGATATTAGTCTTATTAATGCAATACTTCCAACTTCAGTATATATTAGTGTAGCCAGCCACCTTGACAATAAGCATCTATACCTGTTATTTTATCCTTCAACACAGTCCAAATAAAATAATGTTTTCTATGAAATTGCACTTAATTGGACAAAATCCACAGTGATGAGTTTATTGATTTATTTTAGACCATGTGTAAGCAGCTGCAAGTCTATTTTTTGGACAAACATCTAATCTATGCTAGCATAGCATGCAACCGAATTCGAGGTATAAGCCTATTCATTGCTTCAGTGATGAAAAAAAAAAAGAAAAAAAAAAAGATGATCAAAATTACAAGTTCATATATTGTAAAACTACCTCTCCATTAGTGACATTTTCTCAGCAGAGCATCTTGTTTTGTTTAGGTAATCAAAGTCTAGTCAGATTTGTTCACGCCCTCTGAGCTAATTACCCTCATTTTTGCATCCATAATTTATAAACACATCGAACCCAAGTGTCATACATTCATAATGAGGCTTGTCTGTGGTGATATGAATAAATACATTCAACATGTTTGAGAGGTGGATTCTGAAGAATACACTTAAAACGACAGGGGTATGCCATGCACTTATGTAGGCAGAGTCAAACCTATAGTGGCCCACACACTTACACATAGACCAGCTCGTTTCTTTGCTTTATGTTTTTTCTAACAGCCTGTTGCATAACAAGCACCGGCAGCTGTCTTTCACTTTAATGTATGCCGACAGATAGCCTTTAGTGGCTGTCAATCAAATGGAAAAATCTACTAGAGCTATGAGGAGAGCAGTAATGAGCGTTATCTTTGTCATATAATCAATCACTGAACATATTTAACTTTTAAGCCATAAAGAAAGTTATTATGCCACTTTTTGACATAATTATTTGTTAGGTTGAAATGAGCAGGCCTGATAAAAATATATGTAATAACATAGCAGTGATACAGTATAAAACACCACATGGACTTTGAGTAATGGCTCCTCCCTTCTATTATGAATCAGTGGTGAACATACTTAACCAGAACAATATACAGGCATCCATTTGGAATCAAATTTCTAACATTTTCTGTAGATACATTTGTAAAATGCATATAAGACAGAGAGACTATTTATAATCATTATCAAGTAATTATGTAATATCCAGTCTGTAATTACAATGACATTACACTTCTTCAAATACTTGGTGTATTCTCAACATGTGCCTGTATATTTATGTGATGTAGGCTTTACTGTACTTTGAGAGGTGAACTTCATGGGAAAAGAAACCGGCTGAATGACATCCAGCATATGTATCGTAATTATAGTAGCATACATTTTTAGTACAGTCACATTCAGATTTAAGCTGAATTTTCAACCTGTAATCTATTTAAAATATGTTCAAATCCAATTGTCCAGAATACTGTAATGTTATGAATATTTTTAATGATGTTTAATTGAATTACAGCTGTATATTTTGATTTCCTATGAAAACACTGTTGTCCTCTTTTGCGTTCTATCTCCTGCTACAGTTCCATCATAAACTCCATTTTAGATTCAGTAAGGCACAAGTGTAATATTCCCTAGGGTGAAAGCTGCAAAACTTTCTTGATACTCATTCATTCAAAGAGCAGCTGTACAAATGCAAGGCCTGACACAGTTACAGTGTAAACACAAAGAAACATCACATTCTTGGTGCGAGTGACAAACCAGTGTTTAGGAGGAGGATGCTCTTATCTGATGCAGATTTCAAGACCTCAAAACACAATAAGAAATGTATTGCTTTCTAAGTTCAGTTCATATGATCAACTAAGACATACAGATCAGGCATAACATTATGAGTATTATTGGTAGTGAAACAATCTTTTATTTCATTTGAGCAGCACTTCAGAAGGATCACACCACTCAAGCCAATTTGTAATCCAGTAATGAGGGTTTTGTATACTTGTCTTTCCCAGTCTAAAAATGGTCATCTCTTGAACAGCAATATAAATTATTAAGTTTAAAACATAACTTAAGGGTACATTGTGTAACTTTTCTGGTGGAGGGTCTGTTAAATCAGTGTTTCCCAACCAGAGGTACAAGTACCCCTAGGGGTACACGAGCACACTGCAGGGCATACTTGGCAGTGTCGCTGCCAGGCGCAGGGGGAGATTTTTTAAATTTTTAAAATTCTAATTTGAGTAAATTTGAGTTAAAGAAAAGAGAGAAAATGCCTGAAAATAAAATTTTCAAATTAAGGAGATGAAATAAAACGATTTTCATTTAATAATCCATTGTGTCACATTCTACTTTTGGAGAATTATCAACACGTATGATTGAGGGGGTACTCGGGGTATGGCAAAAAGACTCAGGGGGTACACAAGACAAAAAAGGTTGGGAAACACTGTGTTAAATGATTTTCTTCATGGAGATATTATTGCTTTAATCTGTAATGTTTCACAATATGGCAATAAACCTTTCTATCTTCATGGAGACCAAACCAGGCCAAGTCATAGTCAGAATGCCTGTTATTTTAGTTTGGGGTTTTTTGAGCAACAAGACTGTAATTAAATAAATGTAAGGTAGAACTGTTTAATGCCATACTCTGGAACATTCTAGACAGAGCAGATATATCCATAGAAACAAGCAGGTGACGGACCCCCAACCAAAAAGTTACACAATGTACCTTTAAAGTCACAATATGTCACTTTTTAGCTGAAATAGACTAATAGACTAAAGCATGATTTTAATGTTTGTGTTTATTGCACAGAAGATTTCAGGGATGAATGAAATAAAACAGAACTGTAGGTAGTTTTCCAAATACTAAAGAGTAAATTTAGCAGAAAAACACTTGGTTCACCACTTTATCCCTGGGACCACCCCACCAGAGCAGCATTTTCATATCTTTTTCTTGTTAACCCACTCCTGCTGACAACCACTCAACTGTGTGAATGCTCATTATCCCTGGCTCTGGCACAACTTGACACTAGCTGTTACATTTATTCTACCAGCTGAAGTACTCAAGACCATTTAACTGTCATAGTGTTAAACCTGATCTATGATGTTGCTGCTACGTTTTATTATTTAGATGCTTTTATATTTCAATTCTCTAATACAATCTTTAGTCCGGTATCAAAATGTTCTTTTGATATACAGTAGTTGGCACCTTAACTGTTCATGTAGGTAATGGCTTTCACAGTTCCTCGTGATAGTTTTTTTTTTTTTTTTTTCCTTTATATTCCACATCAAATATCTTGTGATGTTCAGTTAATCAGACAAAATTCCCAACAGCATATCTTTTTCTCTTTTCTTATTTGAGACTGTCCATGCCTGGTATTTCTCTGCGTTCCACAGCATAGTCTGGGCTGAGGCCATTGAAATAGAGGCTCCCGTTCCTGGTCAGGGCTCCGGGAACAGGGGTCAGGGGCAGATTTAGGTTGGGGTAACACTCATCCCCCAGGTTAACAGACAGGGTTCTTTTGCCCAGGGTCATTTCCTGATTGAGTGTTGCGTTGATGCCCAATTCAGATGACAGTTTGCGCTTAATGGACGCAGCGCGCTGGAACTTGTCATAGATGTCCACACTGAGGCGCCGCCGGGTCTCCTTGAACTCGGCTGACACATTGGCGGTCCACTCGGCAGCGTGGGCCCGGAACTCCCCCACCTGACCACCAACAAGAGAGAAAGGGTCAGGATGATAGTGATTGACTTCATTATATTTGAATAGGCTTAGAAATAATGTAGTAATGTACTGACACAATACTGGAACTAAAACTGGAAAGCTAATTTTTTTATTTTATTATTTTTTTTTAATTTGTTTATTTGGAAGGGAAAATGCATATTAATGAACGCACAATTTGTATAAGATCACACAAGCCAACGTAAATATGCCGGATTTAGCACAGTGCTAATTTCCATCCGCAGTCCCAGACATAAAGGGATTTGTGTTGTCCCTCTCTCTTTTTTTTTTTTGAAAATCAAACTCATAAAGTAGACCATTAATACTTTTTCCCAAACATTCTGAAAATATGATGAAATAATAAAAAAAAATATATAAATAACTTTAAGAACATATGTTTAATGAATCTGTAAAAAGGATAGTACAAAACACAATAACTATTCCCTATTTCTCAATGGAATATGCTAACTAAAATATTTTGTGTTAAATGTGAGATAGGCTGCAATATGGTTTGTAATTTTGTACAGGGATAAGGACAAGGTCTAACATTATTTGAATGTAAATTTTCTTTACAAACTCAATGGCAAAAAAATATATATGGATTTAAATTTGTATTATCATCAGACATTTGACTAAAACTAGAAAAAGATGATGTATTATCAGATTATTAATATCTGTTTTTGTATATTCATCTCTATAGAGCCATCCCGACACTGGTACGGTACATAGATCAGTGTCACAGCAGTGAAACTCACAAGTGATTTGATTGCAGTTATAACTATTAAAGCCTAAATGTTTTCACATGACAGCACACAGTTAAATGCATCTGCTCTTTCAGTCTAACTCACAAAAAATCCAGTTGCACAAAAATCAGGTTTTCCATGAGTGAAGTTTTGAAAAAAAATTTCCTTTTTTTTTTTTCTTTCCCAACTTGACAACTGGAACAGGCATCCGATAGATAGAGCCAAAAGTTTCCCTGTGTCTGTTGTTTCCGTTGGTGATGAAATGGGCCATTCCCTCAAAGTATTCTTAATCTTAGTATTCTTAGTCTTCTTAATGTTACCAAACATATATGGTTCTCAGTTACAAATTAAATTAGAGATTAAATACATTATTATTATTACTGTTATTAAAAATTACTGTCATACTACCTTGAGAATACCTTATCTCTATTTGCATGTCACTGTGTCACCATACTAACTGTAATTTGCAGTGGATGTCAACATCAACATCCCTGGTGGTGTGAAACTAATTGTTCCCTAAGTTAGCCTTTAATCTGAGTTTGTTTTAATTAAGGTTGTCAAAAAGTCGATACCCACTAATCATTTCTAAAAGTAATATAAAAACTAGAAATTCATTTGAACAATATCAGTACAGTGGTATCTCACCTTACGAAAGACCCTATGCCCGCTCAAAGAGCACCTTTCTCGGCCTCTTAGCTCACAGGGTCAGCCCCCCAGCTCTGTAAGTCGGATAGAACCAGAGCCAGCCCCGGGGAAAACCCCGCGGTCGTACCCGCTCAAAGAGCACCTTTCTCGACCTCTTAGCTCTAGCGCCGAACACGCAAGGAGTGCGGAGACAGGAGCACCGCGAGCACAAGATAGAACCGCGGCGAACACGCAGCCCGAGCCACAAACCGAACACGCACAAACGAACGCACGAAACCAGCGAAGAGCCACACGGGGTGATTTAATCCTGGTCTAGTCCCGGTTTAGTCCAGGTCTAGACCTGGTCCAGTCCTGGTTTAGTCCAGGTCCAGTCCAGGTTTAGACCTGGTTTAGACCTGGTCTAGACCTGGTTTAGTTCTGGTCTAGACCTGGTTTATTCCACCTTTAGTCCTGGCTCTACAGTCTCTTAGCCAATCAGGACGCAGAACACAATGTTACACTATAAAAAAAAAGTTACACTATAAAAAAAACAACCTTGGAACGAATCAGGCCTTTTCCATTGAAATAGCTACTCAACTTACGAAAAATTCATGTTACAAAACCACTTCTGGAACAAATTAATTTCGTAAGAGTACCACTGTAATGGGGAAAAAGGTAAATAAAACAACTTTGGACTTTTCCTGAATTGTTTTTGATAGCTAGGTCTATTTCAGAATTAGTAGAAGACAGCATGGTAATAAAAAAAAAGTAAACCCTTATTATTTTGTATTGAAAATGACATTCTATTTTCTAAAAAGAGTCATTGTGATAACAAATATCAACTTTTTATTTAGTAAAATGTTAACATTTTGTATTGTAACAACAGTGATAGTTGTGATGAACAACAAAAAAAACAAAACAATGTAAACTAAATGACAGGATCCATTGTCATGTTTTACTGAGTAACTAACCATGTCCCTGGTTACAGTTCAGTAGTAGTACCATGACGAGGCAACTTTGTACTTTAAAGGGACAGTGTGTAAGATTTTTACCCGTTAATTACCGAAATTGAAGATACCATTCAAAAATACATTGTTTTCCAAGCCTTTTCACTTCCATCATGAAATCAAAGTATTCTTTTGGACTTAGATATAGTCACATAAAAGGGGGATCTTCCCCATATAGAAGCAGTCATTTTGAATACGAGAGCCGCAGAAGGACATTTGGGGTCCGCCTTCGCCTTCGGCAAGGCTCGTGGTTTTGGGTAAACAACGACAAGCATGTTGCCGGATCACACGTCGTAATGGATCTAACACATGTTTTGGACTAAATTGTTTTACTGGATTTTATTCGCTGGATCCTTACGGACAAATTGAAATGCTGAGTTTGACCTGGGCAGAGCCTTCAAAGGTAAGCTTTGTGCTTTTCCGTTTTGTGCTTTTCCGTATAAAAGCCCCATGTGCTCGGGGAGTGATTGTTTTGCAGGGAAATGAATTGCATAGTCAAAAGGAGGAGACTGTAAGGTTTCATTTGATGTGTTGATTGTCATGGTACATGATCGGGAATGTGTGTTTTCATGCAAAAAAAAAAAAAAGTGAACGGGACCGCGTTTTATGTATACAGTAGTGGCGCGCGGTTCTTGCGCCGGTACGCGAGCTGTCCGCGCTACGGTGCGCCTGGGTGACCCTCGAGGTTTGCCGTAGCTAAAACAGGAAGTGCAATAGCGACTATCCACCTATGCGCCACGAATCCTACACACTGGGGCTTTAAAGATCCCATGACATGGTACTTCTTGATGCTTTTATATGGCTTCTTAATGGTTCCCTAATACTGTAAATGAATCCTTCTTCAAAATCAACACTTAGTGCATAAGAGTTATAATCTCTCTGTCTGAACAACTCATTCTGGGCCTTGTTGCTTGAATGCAAATGAGAAGGAGACAGATTGGTTAGAGGGGGGAGAGGGGGCAAATGCGCCGCTGGTTCCTTGTTTTAGCGGTGCGCTGTGCCTGGCCCCACTTCCGTGTGTGTAAGCGCAAAGGAGGAAAGGACAGCCTTTTCAATGAAAAAAAACACATTTTTACAGAAAATAAAATTAAACCACTGCTGTTTCAGAGGTCCAGAGGCTCAGATAAAGGACTTCCGAGCCTAGAAACACTCGCACGTGCCTCCAGGCAAATAAAAAAACGCATTTCGCATTGCGTAGCTCCTCCGCGGTCCAAACTCTCTGGGCGTGATTTCCAGAGACAGGAGGTGGAGATCCAGACGGTGGTGGAACTGAATTTGCATTTCTTTTTTCGATCTGACGTCAATAAGGTGCCTTGTCCAGAATCGCCCATTTGAGCTGTGTTTTTTTCAAACGCAGAAAAGGATCGCAAATGCTCAGTTTAGACATTACGCAACTTTTAGCCATTGGGGGGCCCTAAACAGGGTAGGGGAGCTCACATTAACGTTCAAAAACCTCAGAAAGTGAAAATTTCATGCCATGGGACCTTTAACAAGCGCAATATAACTTCTGTATTGTCTTTTTGTTGGCTCTAATGTCTGCTTTTACCACTTTCCACCTAGTATTTGGAAATATGCTTAGATACAGCACTATCTACAGCAGCTTTTAAAAATAATCTTGTTCACATTTTCTTCTTCCCCATAAAAGTGTAAACTGCACTTTTATGCAACCTAACTAACCATCAGAAAAAGAAGCAATTAGGATAAAGGCAATTCAGCAATATGAGAGGGCTATTAAAACAACAGTAAAAGAACCGTACATAACTGGGTGTTTAGAAAATCACACCACTAGTTTCTCTATATTCTAGCTTCAGAACACAATGGGGAATATGTCAACCAATATCTTTCTAAATCTGAGCCAAAATGATTTTCATGATGGTTTAAACTATGAACTCCCACAGGTGATATAGTTTGATTTGGCTTCTCCAAAACAGGCTTCTCAATATTGTGTTAGTTCTGCCAATCTTTAAATCTGAATGATACACAGGCAGAGAAACAGCATTGATCTCTCTTTCATGATGCATTAGGCCTCCTTCTGTTCCTCAGGGCTGTTTATTTATTCATTAACATCTGAAGGGTTCAAAGTCGACCTTTAGCACGTCACTCTCTCCTCTTTTTTACACTCTGTTTTTTCTTAAATCTTTACCTCAGATTGACACATTCTCTGCATGGATCCTGGAGCACTGGACTAATGAGGAATTCTGCCACTGCACCTCCACTGGTTGATTGGATCAGAGAGAGGGAGCCTGTGAGGCATGTTTTGTTTGAAAACATAATGACCACACCCTATCAGCTATGGCATAAAGGTTACCTCATTTACACTGCATCAATAGCAATCTGAAAAAGTTTCCAATTGTATCCAATTACTATTTCAAATTCCATGTGAGTTATGTCCTCCAGTTTGGGAAGGCAACTTTTCTGGTGGAGATGTTGTTGTTTTCTCTGGAATGGCCCATGGTATGACTTTACACATATCCATCTAGCATTTATTCATTATGGATGTTTCTATTCTACTCTCCACAGATCTGAATTGTAATATGGCGTAGTGCTGTAACCTCCTTGTCTCTCACATTGTAGACAAAGCAATAAACTTTTCATGGAAACAAGCAGGTGCGCACCCTCCAATAGAAATGTTATATAGTAAATCTTTAAAGTACACTTTATTGTCCTGTAGGAAAATTGTCCTCTGCATTTGACTCATCCCTAAATGGGGTTGGGGCATCTTCCATTTCCATGACCTTGTTACTAGACTTGGTGAGGCCTACCTTAGCTGCAGGATTTTACCTATTGTGCATGTTTGGAGTAGTATGAATCTTTAGTTGTCAATATCTATGACGATAGAGTAAAATAACAATGGTAAATGGCACATAAGCGTCTTTCTCATGTGAACACAAAATTGGTCAAATTCAGCTGCAAGCCTTTAATGTGGTTTGTGCAAAGTATCTGTGATTGAATATTTACAGACCAAATTAAATAGTCATTGCAAGAGGTGTGGCAAAACCAATATTCTAAGATTTAAAGGTCCCATGGCATGAAATTGTCACTTTCTGAGGTTTTTGAACGTTAATGTGAGCTCCCCTACCCTGTTTAGCCCCCCCCCCCATGGTTAAAAGTTGTGAAATGTCTAAACTGAGCATTTGCGATC
Organism: Paratrypauchen microcephalus; assembly: GCA_036785185.1. Lineage (NCBI taxonomy): Eukaryota > Metazoa > Chordata > Actinopteri > Gobiiformes > Gobiidae > Paratrypauchen > Paratrypauchen microcephalus. The sequence continues at coordinate 5,780,392 of JAVJIX010000003.1, forward strand.
CTTTTCTGCGTTACAAAAAATCGGAGCTCGAACGGGCGATTTTGAACAAGGCACCTTATTGACGTCAGATCGAAAAAAGAAATGCAAATGCAGTTCCACCCCGTCTGTCTGTACTCAGCGTCTCTGTAAATCACGCCCAGAGAGTTTGGACTGCGAATGCGCTAGGCAATGCGAAATGCGTGTTTTTATTTGCCTGGAGGCACGTCCGAGTGTTTCTAGGCTCGGAAGTCCTTTATCTGAGCCTCTGGACCTTTGAACAGCAGTGGTTTGATTTTATTTTATGTGGAAATGTGTTTATTTTTCAATGGAACGCTTCAAATCTCTCCCCCGTGCAAAAACAAGGAAATGGATCAGCTGTGGGCTCTGAGCGCTGAGCGGAGAGTTTGGCCATGCCCCCACCCTCTACTATTGGCCATCTCTTTTCTCCTCATTTGCATTCAAGCAACAACGCCCAGAATAAAGAGTTTGAGAGAGATATTTATGACTCTTTCTCATCTTATCTCTGTTTCTCATGCAGTGAGTGTTGATTTTGAAGAAGGATTCATTTACAGTATTAGGGAACCATTAAGGAGCCATATAAAAGCATCAAGAAGTACCATGTCATGTGATCTTTAAATACAATATTATGTATGTGTTTATACACAACTAGTAATATTTTGCTGCTTAGAAAGTGCACTCATGTAACAAATCGTGATGAAACCTGGTTAAATACTCAGGACACCTTCTCATACTATGACAAACAGTCTTTTGGCATTTCAAAATCCAGTATGTAGGCTACTTTCTATTCAAATCTAAGAGCTGCTACAATCCTTCACCTCTCCCACTCACTGCTTTTACTGTATTATGTAACATTTGTATTCATGACACGCACCTCTTCTTTAGTTTTCTTGGAGATGACTCTGAACCAGTCTCCAATCATACTGAGCACAGCAGCGAAGTACGCCAGACCAACCAGGATCCAGAACCAGACCACAGGCTTGTAATAGTCCAGGTAAACATGGTTCTCCGCTGACCCTCCAGAGGGACTCTCTGACCCACCTAAACAAGCCAAAGCACAGGACAAGTGGGTTGTACAACACGGTTACATCAGACACAATCGGTACGTTACACCTGAGATCAACAAGGAGAAGAAGAGAGGGTGTGGAGATCAGCGTTACCTGCAACAGTTTTACCAGTTTTAGATTAAATGCAACATGGATTCAAACTGGCAGTTAAATCTGAAAAAATGTCATAATAATATTGTTTGGGGGAAATGTCTAGGTAGATGTTGACAGTCCTAATAATTCGATATGTACATGCATCCTATATTTAAGAAAACAATGCTATTTGGTCTGTATTGTTGCACATTATAGAAACCAGAAATGTTTCACAGTGCATATTTAATTATCGAATGATTTGTCCCATTTACGCCAACTTTAGTCTAGAGTATACTAAATTATATACCACATTCTACATTCTGTGCAATTATGGACTTTAAAGGTGCACTATGTAACTTCTAAGGTGGACATATGGCTACTTGCTTGTCACCATGGACATATTTCTTTGCATGGAATGTTCCACAGTATGGCATTAAATTGATCTACCTTGCATGTAATTACACGTGTTTTATAGCTCAAATATACGTTGAATTCCATAAAAAACATGAATTCTTACTATGTGCAGGTTTGCTTGTCTGATCAGTAGCTTAAGATAATAAGTTTATTTCTATACTGTACAACATTCAAGGCAAAGCATTTATATCTTCACGGAGACAAGTCCGTGGTGGACCCTGCACCAGAAAAGTTACACAGTGTTCCTTTAAGTAAGTAACATCCACAACAATGTCACATACACTTTAATATCAATATAATCATGAAACGATTTTTCCCCCCCATTGAAGTTACATATAGCTAGCACTTTCAGCCCATCATACAACAGTTCTCTTCACAAATCCACACACAGGTTAATCCTTGGCTCCCATGACAAGCGATATCTCTGTGAAATCGCCAGCACACCACTGAGATAATGGTCCATTTTAACTAACAGATCCTGATTAATTTATTGTAACAGCGGTGTTGACGCAGGTGCACTAATCTGATCTATATTCCTTAGGCCTGCCCAGGGAAATTTAATCTATCCACTTATGTTTGTGAATTTTACCATCTGTCTCCCCACTGTTGCTTATCAGGTTATCAGGAGTCCAGCTGCTTCCTTGTACATCTGTATAATATACCACAACATATGAAACAAATAGGACCACAAAGCAGGTGGAAATATTTTTGCGATACGCAATATTTTGCGTATCATGCTGATTTCACAGTCTATGATAATATTAATGGGTCATTCCAGAATTAGAGGACATTTTACATCCCACCCATCAAATATTAAATAATCCACATACAAAATACTAACATACAGCTTCTGCGTGAATTTACTTGTCCTGAGACCAAATCTAAAAAAACTAAGAGAAAAGAATGCTTGAAAATAGTTTTACAAGTACCAAATAAGTCTGGAGTACCCCCCAAAACGCCATTTTCCTCTTGTCCCACCACTCTAATGACCAACTTGAATCTCAAATAAAACAGTTAAAATTAAATTTAAATTTCTTTTTTTTGTATTATTTGTTTCATTGCCATCTCTGGTAACTGTGGGAACATTTGTTTTAATAGACATAATATTCATGGACCATGTGTCCCACAACATGCACGCAACCCTGTTACCTTACATTTTTAGCCTGGTAGAAGGAAGGAAGGAAAAAAGCAGTGAACCTCACGATACCCTGGACTTGACATCATTAAACAGTTTTCCAAAAGAATGGGTACAGCAAAGGTCTGTCTTTTTTCATATTTTTATAAAATAGTTAGCCTTGATTGAATGTCTCACTATACCTCAATTATTATTTTTTTTTTCCTCTTGATTAGCAGTAGCAGCTAGGTAAACAAGAACTTCTACTCCTGAGATAAAGCTAACTAGGGCGGATTTGCAACCCTGTTACCTGCAACCCTGTTACTGTGATTAGAGTAAATAAATAAATAAACCAAATAAATCATGTAATAAAAATTGTACCATTGATCTGTAAGCTGAGCTAATCAAGCATTTGATAGTTTATTACCTATTATTGATGAATATGTAGCAGAAAATCAGAAAAGTGAAGGTTTATTTTTCAAGCCCAAATGTCCTCCAATTCTGGAATGACCCTTATGTTTTTTCTTAATTCAACAGATGGTAGAATTAATTTTACATATTTTGAGTAAAATCTGTCAGAGCGAATAATCTATGCTGAGCCTAATCACAGCAGTGCTCAACAGCTGAGTCAGCCCAAGATAATTCACAGTGAAAACGTACTTTGAGCAAAAACTAAAATAGAACATATAGACTTATACAATATTTATGTGATAACAGGGGCACAGTGGGTTAAGTGTTTAAGTTTTGATGAGGAAACAACATTATAACATAGATCAGAGCGTAATATGGGCCTTTTAAATAAAATAATAAAACATCTGTAGGTGGTGGCATTATTGGACAAAGTTGTTATTTCCACATGAATATATTGAGAGAGCAAACTGATAAATAGAAAAGCATGTAAGGTCTGACTTTAATAGTTCCATGAATAGTCACCAAAACACCAAATCAACTTTGCTGATTGACTAAGGTCACATAAAAATGACTAGTACCTTTCTCTCCAGCCACAAAGTCTCCAAATCCGATGGTGGTGAGCGTGATGACCACAAAGTAAATGGACTCCAGCGCACTCCAACCCTCTATGTGTTTGAAGATGACAGCCGGCAGTGCGACGAAGAGGAGGCAGCCAAACAAGATGAAGATGAGCGTGGAGATTACCCGGATCTTGGTCTGACTCACCTTCCACTTCTGAAAACAACAAAGCAAACTCATGAGAAACAGCCATGTCCAAAGCACTTATTGTCAGGTATACAAAGATGCCAATCAAAAGGATCAGTAACTAGTAAATGTAAAAAAAAAATAATAATAAAATAAAGGCTCACGCACTCGCATTTAAAATCATCATTCATACACCAGAATATTCATAGCAAGTTTCTTGGCCAACAACACAATATGATAGGTCTGAATTGGTTCTTTTTAGTATCTAACTGCTGTCTCTTCTCATCACATGTAAGTGTACTTTGTCTTGTTTCTGTGGCTGTGGGTCTGATGGCCCGCATGCTGCTGGCACTGAGTGCTCTCACATGCCTCCCTTTTGCCTTCTGCCCTTCACTGCTTATGTAAGGCCTCGGAGGAGAAGCTTAAGGATCACAATCTTCACTCTGAACTCCAGTGGCATTTCACTCTGCATCAGCAGGGTGGAAGAGAGGCCCCTTAGCTGTCAGCAAGTAAACATGTCAACATTTTGGAAATGCATATATTTTTATTTTCTTATGTTCATTATTTAAATTACAGAATTGATCACTCTTTCAGTCTAAACTCCTAGTGATTGTTTTAGTACTAATAGCGCACTTACTAACAGATACTAACATTATATAAGAATAAGAAGTCGTAATATGTGGTAATATAGTGTAGCAATGTAATTCAATACAGTATTCATTCACTCCATAACTGGTGGTGGTAAGCTGTGGTAGACTGATGAAAGTGAAGCTGCCAATCTGTGCCATCAGTCCCTCTGACCACTATCATTTGTACACCACATTCATACAAGGCAAAGTGGGTGACTGGATGGCACTTCACTGTGGCACCTGGCATTCCCAGTGGCCTCCCATCCAAGTACTAACCAGACCCAGCCCTGCATAGCTTCTGATATCAAATGAGATTAGCCACAAGACAATAAAAAAGAAGAAATGCCTTGAATGCACAGCAACTTTCCTGATGCCCATGGTGCTTTACAATGCATAATAATTCACTCCCACTACAGCACTTCTGTAGCCACAGCTGCCATGGGGCTGAGAGGCAGAAACATAGTCACCAATCTGCAGCATGGGCCTCCCCAACCACCAACTGCTACTCACACAAAACATTGCTATAATGTATACAGTAGGCAATGTGGGTGATGTGTTTGGCTCATGGACACAGCTACTGTATACTATTAGCTGAAGCTGGTATTGGACTGCCAAGATTTGAGTTGATTTATATTTCATTTATTTTACTGGAATACCCCTTGAGATGTGCCATCTCGTTTTCAAGGGGGTCCAAAACAAAAAATATTAGTATTACACAATGCAGTACAATACAATACAGTAGACAAAATACAAATTAACAAGTTTACAGTTTGTGGGTGAACATTCACCACCACGGCCTAAGCATTATTATTTGGCAATAACAGCACATTTAGATAGAGCACAATGCAATTGCTGTGCCGTAAACCGGATGGAGGTTGTATAAGCATTAATATTATTCCCCTGGGACGCATACTGCCACATCTTCAATACACAGCCTCCTCTAGCTGAGACCACACTTCATTTGTTTGACCATTTGACCCCCCCCACCATCTCATCTCCCAAGACACACAACACAAAGGTAGTCATACATCACTATCATTCACCTGTTATTAGCCCAATGCCAGCTTATTTCAGCTCCATTGGACTGTGACTCAGAAAAGTCAGACGCAGTATTTTAAGACTGCTTTTTGACTACAGAAGATAATTGTTGTGAAAGTTTGTCACAAGAATACACATCTTCTCCACTTCAAAATTAATTCAAGTCCTCATAAATCAAGGTTTCATATAACCTTGATTTATGATATGATTATGATTTATTTTCATATAGTCAGGTTTAGCATGATAAATGGGGATAGGAAGTGAAAAAGTATTAAGGAAAGAAACATCAAAACCACAACCTCCTAACCGACAAACAAAAGAGCACTCTGTGCATCATGTGTGGAACATCCATAGTTTATATCACTGGCACAAAGACCAATAAAGACCAAGTCAAGATATATATATATATATATATATATATATATATATATATATATATGCAATTGTGATACAATTTTCAGTTAAAGTATGAACTAACTAAGACAGCCCAATACATTTCAGAGCATATTTGTTGAAGCCTAAACTACAGGGTTAAAATAGTTTATACAGAATAGGACAGAGGAAATGAATTGCAGTCTTTGTCATTTGCTTGTTTAAAATGGAATTTTAATGGGATTTAGATAGAACTTGCAGCCCAGATAATAATAAAAAATACTGAATATTTTGTACCTGCCTGAATGTTGTTTTCCATGAAATTGTACATGGACCATAAAGAATGATTCTGAAATGTACTTGAACACTGGAGCTGTAGCATCATGTCTCCTGTGTGAATGGTTTGATTACAGCTTCTTCGTAGCCAGACGGAGACAAGTGAATGAAATGACGGCAGGTTGAAAAACAACAAAAATGTGCCTTGTAATCAGCTCCCAGCACTGCCTCACATAACCCTCACAGAGAAACATCATCGCTCATCCTCTACAGCATAAATACACAGTTTAAAGTCTGTGAAAAATCGATGTCTTTGCACCATAGGGGACATGACAGTAAAAAAACTAATTGGGATCTCACCTTGTGGCAATTTAGACAGAATTATGTTGAGGTGATTCAGTACTTTTCTTGTACCTTTAACCTTTAACCAGTCTTTTGTGTTTAAAGGTACAGGAGGCCAACTGTTTGTCTCCATGGAGATGAAAATGCTTTGGCTGGAATGCTGCACCGTATGGCATTAAATATATCTATCAAGCAGGCCAAGTTACAGGTAAGATCTGTGGAGAGCCATCCCTGTTCTCAGTAAGAATCCATGTTTTTTATAGGTGTTTTCTTTTTGCAATACACTTGTTACTGAATAAATGTATAATAGATTCAATAGGCTTTCAAAAGAATATATATAATTACTATATGAATCATGGAAAATTGTAAAATGTGACATTTTGCTATACCATCAACTCCTTGACTTGTTTGTAGTGGCTTTTAAAAAAAGCTCAATACAGAGTACACTGTATTGAGTTTAAATGGGGTGTTGTAAATTAGATAGTCAAGCGTTGGCCATTGCTCTTGTCAAATTTTATCTTTACAGAGCTATGGGCACTGCAGCCATTTGATTACTGTACACTGACATTTTATTACGAGTTTATCAGCTCCAGTGTAACGGGTCCAGGGTTTCCTATATGTCTTTATAAAGTCAGAGTGAATTGTGTTCATCTCAACTGCAGCCTGCCCTTCCACTGTGTGTTTTAGATAAGCTCTTGTTGTCCTTCTACATGACAACCTGATTAGCTTTAGAACAAAATTTAATTAAAACCAAATGGTATTTACACAACAAATGGAACAACAAATGAAAGCCTTACAGGGAAAGGTTTTAGAAATGTTTACTTCACTTGTGGCTAAAATACACATGCACAGACTCACTTTTTTAGTAAGGTTTATCTCAGACTGGAACCAATTAAACACAATGATATAGTATAAGATTTTTCAGTTCCTAAAATATGGGGAGAAGCCAGAAAGACATTTGTATTATGTATCCTAATGCACATGTCAAACAAGTCTGCACTAATTATACTGGTTCACTGGGCTCATGAAACTAAACAAGAAAGGTATAAGCATTATTTATCATTCGGAAGTGACAAAAATGAGTTACCACAATCATCTTCTCCACTTTGGCGATGCCTTTCCCAAAGATGGTCCCCAGCTGGTCTCCCACTCCAGCCAGAAGGAAGCCAAAGAGGGGGATCCCGAGCAGAGCGTAGATGATACAGAAGATCCGCCCGCCTTCTGTGTGAGGGGAGATGTTTCCAAATCCTGCATCAAAAAAGAGAAGAAAACAAAACATACAGTTATACAGTGAACCCTCGCTGTATTGCGGTTCACTCTTCGCGGCCTCGCTGTTTCGCGGATTTTTTTTTCCAATTTTTTTTTTTTTTTTATAGTGTAACTTTTTTTTACAGTGTAACATTCTGTCCTGCGCCCTGATTAGCTAAGAGACTAGACCAGGACTAAACCAGGTCTAAAGCAGGTCTAAACCAGGTCTAAACCAGGTCTAGACCAGGGATGGTAGGGACAGAGTCTCAGATGTCCTTCACGAGAGCGCCTGGGTGACAGGAGGTGTGGCCTTTGTTTACTTGCACGAGCCATGGAAGAGACTGAGTGCGAGCCGGACAAATGGAAGAGCCAAGAATCAACATGGACGGGCCTGGCGCCTGGCCGCGCGGCGTCCGGGAGAGCCGCAGCGGGGAGAGGACACTCGCGCGCACAGAGGAGACAGTGGCTCTTCCCCGTGAGAGGACGAGAGGACGAACCCGACCCCGTCCTAGAGAGCTGTGGAGTATTGGCGACGCATTGATAGCGGTCTGATTTTGGACCCGGGGTGAAATGCAACCAACTCTTGTGAGCGCAGGTTAGTCTTACCTGGTGTTGTGGTGAGGACTGGTGCTCAGAGGCGTCTGTTAGCGGTTTGGCACTGTTAGCATTGGCTTGAGTCTTGCCCAAAATGATATCCAGGTCGCTTTCCACTCGACTTTCGCACATGGCATGGATATGTGGTACCAAAACAAACACACGTGTCCGCGCGCACGTGTCCGCGCACACGTGTCCGCGCGCACGTGTCCGCGTGTCACGTGCCCCCCCCCTTACTATTAATATATTTTAATGAAAATCTACAAAAGTTTGAGTGTTTAAACAAGAGAAAAATGTTAATACCAGTCTCAGAAAGGTGTATAATGTGTCTGGTGAAGCATTTTCAGCCTTAAAACATGTAGAATAATTGTAAAATATAAAATTGTCCTACTTCGCGGATTTCACTTATTGCGGGCTATTTCTGGAACCTAACCCCCGCGATAAACGAGGGTTCACTGTACATACTATGTGTAATGTTTACGCAGCAAAAATATGTTTGTAATCCTAAATATGTAGTCTGCCTAACTCTCCAGAGCTCAAAAGAGTTCACGCCATGATGTGACACGGTGGTAATTAAGAAAGTGCTCCTCTATGTTTTTAAAGTACATATACTTTCACCAGTCTCATTTGGATCATGTTAAAAAATGACTTCCCTAATCTTCAATTCTAGCAGCTACTACTTTTAGCCTTATTTCCTCTGCTGTGCACATAAAATCATAATGTGCACTTAAAATCAGGGCAGAATCTCTTTTATTTTATGTTTTGTAATGTGAAAGACCAAGGATAAGGGGTCCAAAAGATATCTAAAAAAAAAATCTGATACCGTCTAAATTAATGAAAGAAGTACATACATAGAATAATAAACAATCTCTATGTAACGTTTTTTTAACCATGAAATGAAGTTTCTATCTCATCATTATTTGGTAGAAATTTATAATTTTTGTGTGTGTTTTTCTATTCAGGTCTGTCCTGAGCTGCTGTGGTGAGTCTCAAAATCCATGTTACCGTCACAGCATGTTTCTCTGTGAGCAAACCCTCAATCAATACCTACTTATTTCATGATGAGTTTAATGAGCATCAGGAAATGAGTGGTTCAACACATCCTGCCATTACAGTCTCTGCAGTTATATTATCAATTCAAAACAACAACATGAAATGCTTAGCTGTCTCATTGAGATCTACTGTATAAACTGTACTCCAATAATAATAATAATAATAATAATAATAATAATAATAATAATAATAATAATAATAATAATAATAAACTCCAAACAGAAATAAGACTTGTTTGTTTAAGTCTAAGTCTAATTAATATAACCCAGATTGGTTCAACAAACAATTACTATTACTATGTCTCTGAACTGTTGTTGCCAAAACTATCCAGCATAAATCACTTAAAGGTTCTATATTACACAAAATTGATTCTTGTGAGTTTTCAATCATGTAATACTGTTGCTACCTCCTCAAAAAAACATACCTGGAGTTGTACTTTGTTCCATTCCCACCTGTTTGAGTAATCCGTTATTATTAGGCTGTTTCACAAGTTCCACCTTGTGATGTCATGCTGGGGTAGTTTTCAACAGCTTCTTTTACCTTTTGTTCAGTAAAGACTGGCAATTCCAGGGCTGAAATCATCCAGTGAAATCTTCAAATAATTCTAGTGAAGTTGTATGGAGTTTAACACATAAACACATGTGAATGAAACAAAACATTTGTGTTTATGTGTCCAGGTATGCAGGGGCAGACTGGGACCCGAAAAACGGCCCTGGACTTTTCCCCCACAAATTGGCCCATGGTAGGAATTTAGGAACAGGGTGGGGTGTGAGTGTGCAAATCGACCCATGGACGGACGGCCGTTCTGGACTTTTCCTGAATGTACAGTCCATCCCTGCATGTATGTTTTTGATGAGGAAACAACATTAAAGCAGAGACTAGAAAATAACTTAATGTCGGCCCTTTAACTGGAGTTTAATGCTTTATTCGTAGAGAGTGGATTATTATTTATTATTATTATTATTTAGCTTTTTGTGCCTTTGTTGCAGCGATTTGTTTACCAGGCTGGCAGTTCAAATCCTGCTCAATATAAACATCATTGGTTGAGTGGTCAAATCCACTGACCCACAGGTTGGTGGTGAGATTTCAGCTCCCACAGGTGAATACTGTTGTTGTGTCCTCGGGCAAGTAACTTAACTCACCTTACCCCCAGTGTCTATGTACAGTGGTGTGTGAATGTGTGTGTGAATGGTTCTTGATGTGTGTTTTGAGTCCCTTGAAGGTCTTGCCTTGAAGTGCTATATAAAAATGTGACCATGACCATTTACCTTTTGCTACCTCCCTGTTTTTCCTACAGCTACCCCCCATTCCCTAATTATCCATCTGTTCCCTAGATACTCCCTCTGTTCATCCACTCTTTGCTAGATTGTTCACCAGTCAAGAAACTCAAGCTTTGTATCTGAAACTCTGAATCTGAAATCTGTTAAACATGTACTTAGGTTTGACTGCATTATTTGTGTTGCATTTGAGTCCAAGTTACATGCACGATAGACTGGAATAGACTAGACTTCATTGTCACAAAAGCAATTTCATTGGCTCTTTCTAAATCCATCAATCACAATTCATGTTTCTTTAAAAGCCCTTCTTAACCACAAATTGTTCTTGAACTCATCTAATTCCTGTTTTTCACAGAACCTGATGTAGTCATTAGCGTGCGTGCAGAGGACTTGGTTATGTCTCTAAGGTGACCAATAAAAGCTTAACAATTACCTCTCAACTCATTAGTGGTGACTGCATTAATGTGTAGGTTACAGCCATTTCATATGTATTTAATTATGCACAAATGAAGAACAATGATGTACAATGCAGAGCCCATACTGTATGTGGGGCACAGGGGTGTTACACAGATAAGAGAAGCATGGAGAACAGTAATTGATCTTGACAGTTTTGCTCACAAAGATAGATAACTTTGCACAATAGATTTTAATAAGGCATGAGAAGGACCAGTGGAGAGCAGAAGACAGCACTGTGTCTGTTCATTATTTAAATTTAAGTGAGATGTATTTAAAGAGATACATAGAGAATTATTATGTAGATATGCTTTGATCCCATTAGCCTTCAAGTCATCCTTAAAGATCCCATGACATGGTACTTCTTGATGCTTTTATATGGCTCCTTAATGGTTCCCTAATACTGTAAATGAATCCTTCTTCAAAATCAACACTCAGTGCATGAGAAACAGAGATAAGCTGAGAAAGAGTAATTTTTCTCACTCAGAACACTCTATAATGGGCGTTGTTGCTTGAATGCAAATGAGGAGGAAAAAGCTGGCCAATAGTAGAAGGTGGGGGCGTGGCTAAACGCTCCGCTGTCTCTCTGTGCGCTCTCTGATCCATTTCCTTGTTTTTGCACGGGGGGAGAGAGTTGAAGTGTTCCATTGAAAAATAAACACATTTCCACATAAAATAAAATTAAACCACTGCTGTTCAAAGGTCCAGAGGCTCAGATAAAGGACTTCCGAGCCTAGAAACACTCGTACGTGCCTCCAGGCAAATAAAAAAAACGCATTTCGCATTGCCTAGCGCATTCGCAGTCCAAACTCTCTGGGCGGGATATACAGGGACGCTGAGCGGAGACAGAGGGAGGGGCTGGAGCTGCATTTGCCGATCTGACGTCAAAAAGGTGCCTTGTCCGAACTCGCCCGTTTCAACACTGGTTTTGTGTAACGCAGAAAAGGACCGCAAATGCTCAGTTTAGACATTTCGCAACTTTTAGCCATGGGGGTGGGGGCCTAAACAGGGTAGGGGAGCTCACATTAACGTTCAAAAACCTCAGAAAGTGAAAATTTCATGCCATGGGACCTTTAAATGGCTCTTTCGTACTATTAATGTGAAAAACTGAATCGCTGTTTTAATTGCTTCTTAATTAGTCCATCTGAATCAACCCACCTCTTAATCAGCCTAGAATTGAGTTTTAATCAACTTAGTAGCTTGTGGTTAAGAAGTGTACACTAGCATGCAATGAAAGAACAAGAGCTTGAAATAAAATCTGATTTTTAAAGGGAAATGCTGCACCCGTTGCTGCAAAATCATATTCCCTGCGGTTATATGTTATCAACCGTTTTTGAAAGACCCATATTATGCTATTTTTGGATCTATGTTGTTTCCTCATCAGAAACACACCTGAAGTTGTGGTTGTTTCATTCACACATGTTTAACACACATCCTGCGTATGTGGTAATATTTTGTCAATCTTTGCTTGAAAACTACTGCTTCATGACATCACAAGGTGGTACAGAGCATTTTGAGCTTTGGCAGACTAATAATGCAGAATAACTCAAACATGTGTGAATGAAACCAAACACAATTATGTTTTTCATGAGGTAAGCGCATTCTAACATGGCTCACAAGAGTCAATTTTGTGTAATACAGAACCTTTAAAAGTCAAACTGTCACATTGCATTAATCATTCGCCCCCACACAAAAGCAGTAAGCTCTATTCAGTAGCTAAAAGAGCCCTGGGGCTGCCAATTTATGCCAATGACCCACCCCAGCAATCGGTCACTCATGCCCCATCTCTGACAAGGTGCAGTGCTCAAGGACACAATAATATGCAATAGAGTTGGTATCGCTAGCTCATTCCTTAAACAATGGGAGCAGAATAACATTGTTTTATCAAAATGAGTGCTTTTGCTGGTATGGCTAACTGTCTGACTAGGTTTGTATTGACAGTGGTAGGTATTGTAAGTTCAAACTTGTTTTTTAAATAATAGATTTGTTTCCCTCGAGAGTAGACTCCAGTGTTCCGGTTCATTATTTACTTAAGTGCAAGCTTGTGTTGTTTACTCGGTGTCTCCTGTATCTAATTATTCATTTCCACTTGTGCGACTCATCAGAGCAGCAGGTGAATGGCTGAAGCCTGAGTGAAACTGACAGGTCTGTTGTTTTCCTTCTGTTGTTGTTTTCCTTCAATGCTTTTCCTCTATCTAATTTTAACCTTGAAGACACTATGATCGGTGGCACAACAGAGGTGGCAGGAAGTGAACATTTTGTACCAAGCAGTAAAGGTATTCACTTGGATCACCATCTGGCAACGGAAAACGCCCTCTGCTCTCTTTGTGCTAAAATAAGACTTTTTCATTTCACATCACAAAGCTTTTGGGGTAAAATTGCTGAGACACAACCTGAGCCAACTGAATTATACAAGCGAAACAATTGCATTTTTAAAGCATTTTTTTATCCTACTTCAGCAAGCCTTACTTAATAAAAAAACATCAGCACTTCAGTATGATCAATAATGCCTTTAGTCACATAAAGCCACAGCAACTAAGGTTAACTCTCATTTTTTCCACTCATTATCACATTTAAAAGAAGGACTTTGCCAAGGTTTTGATGCATCTCTACAAAGTGATTTTGACCTTTGTGCCCTAATCATGGGTAAAACATTTAGACAGATTATTATCCTATATTGCGCTGTTAAAATCTGAATATTTGAATTTGAATAGTAGATAATAGGCCTGTCATGATAACAAATCATGAAATCAAAGAAAATATAGACAACTAATTTATAACACTGACACAATAGGATTATCCCCCAAAACATATGTTAGAAGTATAATATGGTTAAAAGCACAAACTGTAATAAATAGTAGAATTAAATACTTCAGTACTTAAATTATGTATTTGACCCTGTAAGCTCATATATTTTCGTAGTACAGAAAAATGACAAGAAATTCCCCACTAGTTCTAAGAAAAAGTACAAATACTGAATACTAATTTATTATTCCATCTTTCATACATTAAACGATAAGTTGATATAGTATTTATCGTGACTGGGCTAGTAGATGGAATAATAAATCAATGGGAGCTTTCAGATCCAGAAAGCCCTTTCCAATGGTTGACAAACAGACTGTGCATCGATCAGATCTATAAGTGGCTGCGATGTAATCTCTTGTAACTGTCTAGCAAGTGAGATTAAACTCATGATTCAACCTCTATGACTTCTCTTTTCGGCTCTGGTCCATATAAATCTTTTTCAATTTAAATAAAATAATAATAACTGTCAACTAAGGGTACATTCACACACACTGCATTAGAGCTAGGACTAAACTCAGAGTTATTTTGGAACTAAACCAAGACCAGGACCAAAGCAAGTCTTCATCAGGACTAAACTGAACTCAAGTCAAACTACAAAAAGAAAAGCACCCTAAAACACTAGTGGCTGATTGATCGACTACACAACAACAATGCTCACACCCTCCACAGTTAGCAATAGGATCATGGAAATGGGTCCCCGGGAGCAGTCATGTGCTGCCCACTGCTCCTGAATAAAGGATGGGTCAAATGCAGAAGACAAATTTCCTTTCGGGGACAAATAAGTGAAATAAATAAATAAATAAATAAAAGTTTAGATCCAGTAGAATTTGGATTTACTTTCTGTGAATTGCATTTTTTAAGTCTTTCTTATATTTTCTATATCCATTTTGAAAAATTGGAAATGAAACCAATCCAGCTCTTATTTCAGCATGCAGTGACTGTGGCCAATGCATTTTACACAGGTCCAGCCTACAGGATGAGTTCAAGCTAATGTGCACGGATCACTAACCCAAGGACATTTCTCTATATACAGTTTGCTAAAAATGTACTGATGTTTGTTAGAGAATTGTTACTATGTATGAATATATAGTATAACATGGCCATTCTTATGAGCTTCTAGAGGAATAGTGTCAGAGCAGGTGGTATCAATCAATCAATCAATCAAACAATATTTATAAGGCGCTTTTCATACAAAAATTGTAACACAAAGCGCCCTACAGTGGTCAAGGATTAGAAGATTGACCTTATTTGATCTCGTACAGGAGAAGTTGTTTCTATATTTGACCCGGGGACCATCCCCATGATTTTGTTTTGTTATTTAGGCTTTGGTCAGGCCCTAAGCTGGAGGATTTTACCTATGGCGCATGTTTAGGTTGGTGGGGGAAACCGGAGTACCCGGAGGAAACCCACCCAGACACGGGGAGAACAAAGGCCCGGGCAACCCGAACCTTCTTGCTGTGAAGCATGAGTGCTAGCCACTCAGCCACCGTGCCGCCAGGAAAAAATAAAAAAATAAAAAAGCAGCAACAGGAACAGCAGCAACAACAACAGCAACAACAACAACAGGAACAACAGCAGCAACAACAACAGTAACAAACAGGTATGCTGCAGTCTTGCACTGAATAATAAAAAGACATATGATGACAGTACATTAATTAGGCAGAAACTAACCCATATTCAGACAGAAAAGCAAATGTCAATGTCTATAGCACAGTTAGAGTCTCTGTCACTGACGCACAAAGCTCTTGTCATAAGCACAAGAAAGCATTACAGCGATACAGTCATCGTGCCCTGATAAGAGCAATAAGTGCCAGTTGAAGAAAAAATAGTGCAAAATAATGTGTTAAAGAGAGTCTATTGTTCTTGTGACACCCGTGGATCATTGTCATAATTTGGACATTTTAAATTGCCATATTCATCTAAAATTACTTAAAGGGACAGTGTGTAAGATTTTTACCCGTTAATTACCGAAATTGAAGATACCCATTCAAAAATACATTGTTTTCCAAGCCTTTTCACTTCCATCATGAAATCAAAGTATTCTTTTGGACTTAGATATAGTCACATAAAAGGGGGATCTTCCCCATGCGGAGGCAGCCATTTTGAATACGAGAGCCGCAGAAGGACATTTGGGCACCGGAGGCAAAGCAGGCGGAGCGCTCGGCGCGCTCCACAAGAGAGAAGGACAGAGGGAGAGAGGTGCAGGTGGGGTGGGGGGAGGCTCGTGGTTTTGGGTAAACAACAAGCATGCTGCTGTATCACACGTCGTAATGGATCTAACACGTGTTTTGGACTAAATTGTTTTACTGGATTTTATTTGCTGGATCCTTACGGACATATTGATACCAAGCTTGTGGTGAAATACAGAGTTTGACCTGTGCAAGGCCTTCAAAGGTAAGCAAAGTAACAAACCTCGTTTTGTGCTTTTCCGTATAAAAGCCCCATGTGCTCAGGGAGTGATTGTTGTGCCGGGAAATGAATTGCATAGTCAAAAAGCGGAGACTGTAAGGTTTCATTTGATGTGTAGATTATCATAGTACACGATCGGGAATGTGTGCTTTCATGCGAAAAGAAAAAAAAAACTGAACGGGAGACCGCGTTTTATTAATACTGTTGTTGTTGGCCGGGAGCGCGGTTACGCGAGCTGTCCGCTTTACGGCGCGTCCGGGTGACCCTCGAGGTTTGCCGTAGCTAAAACAGGAAGTGCAATAGCGACTATCCACATATGCGCCACGAATCCTACACACTGGGGCTTTAATAAAAAAGCACGTCAACTGACTTCCCCATTAAAAAACTGTGGTGTCCAGTGGGAGCTGACGTCGCAGTACACGTCATCACTATTAAGAGCCGTGAAGTTGTCTGCACCTCCTATGCATAGCTACACATCACATGACTAGTGAGCAGCAGATTTTTTTCATTTGTACCAAAATGACTACTCAACACTGCCAAATCCTACACGTATCACCAGTTAAGAGAATAAAAGCAGTGTGCATATACCAATGGTGGTGAAAAGGGGGGCTGATCTGTAAAATGGTGTCTTAGGACTAAGCGATTAAAGATTGCACCGATAACTCTACATACAACTTCGGGTAAGTAAATGGTGAGGGGGAAACAACTATAACATAGTTGAAAACTCTAAATATTTGACGTTGCATAATAGGTCTGAATTTACCAGTACCAAAAAACAATATCCAGATACAAATTGGTACTAAAACTTGTATCAAAAAACAGACACTCATTTAAAGTATCAGTATCAATACAGAAAAAATATAAATAATACAAAGTTGAACCTTTCCTAAGCAGTTTGATAATGGACTCGATCTCAATGAGAACTATTATAAGACCATGTCGTAATGAGTTTTTTTGAGTGGCTAGCGCACCAGTTTTATAGCACGAAGGTTCTGGGTTTGATCCCCGGGTGACCTACACTAATGAGTGTTTTTATTGTCATTTTTTGTGGTATTGAAATTACGGCCTGGTGATATAGTATGGCAAAGATTTGAATGTGAGAAAAATAAAATCCTTGTGAAGAGCGTGTAAAGCAGCTACTGCAGTGGTAGTAATGGTAGTAGTAGTATTAGTAGTGATCTGTACACATTTTAAACAAAAAAACAGTTGGATGTAGACAGCTTGTTATTGGAAAGTCATGAGGCAACTGGGATGTTTGATTTCCTTTGGCGCTACTCCCAAACAACAAACAGCAGGAGCATACTGCAGGCCAAAAGTGAGTGGAGCAGGAGTAATGACTGCACTGGGACTGGGTTACCTATGGTCGTGATGACTGTTCCAGCGAAGAAGAACGAGGAGCTCAGGTCCCACAGGCTGGACTGGTTCACAGAGTTTCCGGATGGATTGACACCTGAACGCACGGCTGACACCACCTGCTGCAAGAGCGGAAAACTCAAGTCAATACAACAACTTACAGGTTAGATGGAGGAAAATTTAGAGCAGCAAATCTTTAGGGAATGAAGGCAAATTGTGCTGTAAACGTGAAGTGAAGATCTTGATTTATTTTATTTTTATTATGATCACAGTGATGATAATCAGACAAGATTTTAGCAATCCATCATCTTAAAATATCCTATATTACACAAAATGATCTCTTGTGAGCTTTAAGCCAGGTGATAATGTTGTTAACTAAAAACATACCTGGAGTTGTTTCATTCACATGTTTAAGTAATCCTTTATTTTTCTGTCTACATCTCCAAAGCTCAAAATGCTCTGTTCCACCTTGTGATGTCATGAGGTGGCAGTTTTCAATTTAACAGCTACCTTTTACCTTTGTTCAGGAGAGAATGACAATTTCAGGTTGATTTCAAGGCTGAATTCAGGTTTTGAAATCAACCTGAAGGTTTGTGTGTTAAAGGTCCCATGACATGGTACTTCTTGATGCTTTTATATGGCTCCTTAATGGTTCCCTAATACTGTAAATGAATCCTTCTTCAAAATCAACACTCACTGCATGAGATATGACTCTGACAGTCTTCATGAGGCTAGATATGTGTCTAAAATGCTTTATTCTGGGTGTTGCTGCTTCAATGCAAATAAGAAGGACAGAGAGATTGGCTAAGGAGCGGGGGGGGGGCGGGTTTCCCCCGCTGGAAGCGCAGCTCTGCACCGCTCTCTGCTCGCTTCCGTGTTTAACACAAGAAGACAGATGGGAGACATTGCAATGAAAAAAAGCATATTTACACAGAAAATAAAATTAAACCACTGGTATTTCAGAGGTCCAGAGGGTCGGGTAAGGGACTTGCGAGCCTAGAAACACTCGGACGTGACTCCAGGCAAATAAAAAACGCATTTCGCATTGTAGCGCATTCACAGTCCAAACTCTATGGGCGGGATATACAGGGACGCTGAGCGGAGACAGAGGGAGGGGCTGGAGCTGCATTTGCCGATCTGACGTCAATAAGGTGCCTTGTCCGAACTCGCCCGTTTCAACACTGGTTTTGTGTAACGCAGAAAAGGACCGCAAATGCTCAGTTTAGACATTTCGCAACTTTTAGCCATGGGGGGGCCTAAACAGGGTAGGGGAGCTCACATTAACGTTCAAAAACCTCAGAAAGTGAAAATTTCATGCCATGGGACCTTTAAACATGTGTGAACTAAACAAAACACAAGTCTGGTTATGTTTCTGATGAGGAAGCAACATTATAACAGATCAGAAAATAGTGTAATTTGGGCTCTTTAAATGTACCTGCAAATGTATGTCACAAAACATGAATCAACTGTAAAATAACCATAAATGTGCAGAAATTTCAGTTTATATCCTTGTTTGGAAGATAAAACTATATTATACTATATACTACCGTATATTTTAATATAGACAATATATTTTAGATTCTAATATTGCATATCTCAGTTTTGTATATATACACATACATTAAGTATTATGTGGTGACTAAAAAGTATTTGTCAATATCACTCATTTTACTTTACACTATAGGACACTTTGAATTTACACACCAATGATGCAAAGGCACAACAGCTGTACCACTGAGCCACACAACAGCCTGGAGAATAATGTACATCTACTGTACGTGAACACTAGCCTGGGAATTCCCAGGCCGCTTCCGTTCGTTTCGAACTATCTCACTTGTGATATGGTCAGGTGTTAACCAGACTACGTGAACACTGCTCTGTCAGTGAATACTGTATCTGCTATGGCTTCTCCATTGCTCCAACTCAGCACAACACACCTCTGTTTGATTCCATAGACTTAGGCTTGACAACAGAAAAGCCCCAAACATTAAAATAACATCAGCATTCTGGCAGGCGATGTGTTTGTGCTTTCGGGCTGAAAAATGTGAGGCTAAACTTTATGAAAAAATACTGCAGTGTACTAATCTGTAGGCAAGAGGACAAGAGCTGCTTTAAAGAGAGATCTAAGGTTAAGGGATGGTTACAAATCCGTCATTGCTCTGTTACACCTTACATAGCCTTAATGATGGATGAAGACAGATTTAACACACAATAAATAAATAGTTTATTATGAACTACTTCATTAACATCTTAAGACTAATTACCCTAACCTGGGGTCACAGTAGTTGGAGTGAATATTTATGGTTTCAATCCCACTCTAGACATAAACATCATCGGGAGAGCGGTCAAATCTAATTCTATCTCCTACAGATAAATGCTGTTGTTCTGTCCTTGGGCAGGACACTTAGGCCCCCCTCACCCCTGCGTACACTGGTGTATGAACAGTGGTGAAAGTAAGCCGGTGCGCACCGGAACGGCGCACCGGTATAACATTGTCAGCCGGTGCGCAGCACCGCTAAAAGAATTGAAACTGAAAAGAATTGAGAACTGAAAGCTACCCGAGTTTCGGGCCGAAACTCTCGTGCAGAGATATCCGCAGTCTGTTACACAAGGATTGGCAAACTTATTTGACTGTGGCCAGAGAAATAGTCTAGATGGCGTGGTGGCTGAGTGGCTAGCGCACCAGTTTTATAGCACGAAGGTTCTGGGTTTGATCCCCGGGTGACCTAGTGTTTTTTGTTTTTTTAAACGGCAGTGATGCACTGGACATTATAGCACCTGTAAGAAATGAAAACTACTTTCACCACTGTGTATGAATGAATGAGTGGTTCCTTGATGTAAAGCACTTTGAGGGTGGAAAAATGCTATATAAAAATGTGACCATTACAATTACCAAACCCTTAATCAAGTTGTAAGCCTGGCCATTCTTAATTAACTGTTCATTATGAAGTGTTTCTTCTGACTTTATTAAGCATGTAAATAGTGTAGTTATATCTCCCTTGGTTCACTACTATGAATCACAGACCAACCAACAAACCAATGTCACAGATTTCTCAGGGAAGTAATTATGCAATTCAAAAACAAACACAGGGGAAATACAGGAACAGGAGCTAAGTGAGGCCGCAGAGTTGATGTGATTTACAGCTGTTTAGCTTGAACCTAGATCCTGTCTAGTCCTATTTAAAGACTCTTTTGCATTGCGTAGTACTGTATACAACTTTAAAGGGATATGCCACCCCCAGGTCAAACTTGGGCATCTCCCCACAGTCCAGAGACTAAAATAAGTGATGGAAAGCGTTTTCCTGGTCACCCAGCCATTGTCCGAGTCTGTCAGCACTGACCACCGTGGTATCTGCAGCTACTCCGCGTTAGACTGGAGTCTAACGTCGCCAGAGAAAGATTTCGGCCAAAAGGAATTAATTTGCTCGATGCTTTTCCCAATTACTTTGTGTGTAGTGCACATTCATATCGAGTGCAAATAAATGAGCAAATCAACACGGAGAGCTTGACTTGGTCATTTTGGGGTGGGAACTACTTTACAGTACGGAAAAACAGAGCCGAAGCACACAGGGGAATCCCTGTTAAGCACCACATTGGGAGTTCCCCTGTTACGCAGCGTGGTGTGTGCTTCGGCTGTGTTTTTCCGCACTGAAAAATAGTTCCCACCCAAAATGACCAAGTCAAGCTCTCCGTGTTGATTTGCTCATTTATTTGCACTCGATATGAATGCGCACTACACAGAAAGTAATTGGGAAAAGCATCGAGCAAATTAATTCCTTTTGGCCGAAATCTTTCTCTGGCGACGTTAGACTCCAGTCTAATGCGGAGTAGCTGCAGCTGCGCGCGGCGGTCAGTGCTGACAGACTCGGACAATGGCTGGGTGAGCAGGAAAACGCTTTCCATCACTTATTTTAGTCTCTGGACTGTGGGGAGATGCCCAAGTTTGACCTGGGGGTGGCATATCCCTTTAACATGTGTGTACCAAGAGAAGAACAGGTGGCTAACAAGGAGTTAACTATGTAAAAGAACTAAATGAGTGAGACAGTCCAATTACACAGCAGCTAAATCAACAGGAAAGACGGCAGGGTTTCAAGGCTCTCTGTCTCGACACTGAAAGGAGACTTATTGAACCAATGGAAGATTTACCGTTTTAATACAAAACACATCACACTTGGGTGATTTCTGCTCAGGGATGCTAAAATCAGTAAAAAAGTTTTTCAAGGTCTAAAATGTGACTTGTTGTTTGTCAGAATAAAATGTCTCGGTAAAAAAAAAAAAAGAAATACTTCCACTGGGGAGTTGTAAAAGCAAAATTCAGCCAAATGGGAAGCCACTGTTCATGGATATTTATATTTTGCTTGCCACAGAGACCGAAATGTTTGCTTAGTATTAAAACCACAGCCTTAGCAAACGTAACATTTAGTATCTAAGTGTGTAGACATTAAAAGAGTATCTATAGTAAAATCTCCTAAGCAAATATCATCTACTAGTCTATATTACTATAACTTTAATGGTGATTTATACGTACAGAAATATATGCTGTTAATAAATACCAAAAACGAGGTACACTGCTGTATTAAAAGGACACAATGTAACTTATGGGAGGGGTTGGCCACCTGCAGGTCTCCAAGAAAATGCTTTGCCTGGAATGTTTGGCTGTATGGCTGTATTTCTTTAATTACAGGTACTTTTATTCCTCAAAAAATACCTTAATGCATTGTTATTGTGAGTGGGGATGCCTCTCGACAGACTGAATTGTAACTTGCTTTGTTGTAACCTGCTTATCACCATGGAAATAGATCATGTCGACAATGGAAATTTTCAGGCAATGCAATAACATCAGGAGTAAGAGGTGGAGTCTCCAGCAGAAAAGTTACATAGTGTGTATGCTACTTAACTTTTAAAATTTAAACTAGCCAACAAAGTGATTAATTAATCCCACCATTATAACAGCAGCAGGGATTTCAAAAGTGCATTAATGCAAAAGAAGTGATTAACTGGATCAGAGCCTCCATTGTTGAAAGAGCACCCTCAGCTTTTAACACTAACCACCCTTGAGCAGACTGAGACAGGACCAGGGTCAGTCCAGAGTGAGGAGTTTGTCTTTGCTCATCTGTCTTCCTCAGTGACAGCGAGGGAGCACTTCATTAACAAAGTGAGACGATCGAGAGACCCACAGCTCAAACAGGAATGGATGGTACACCAGAGGAACACAAGAGCAGCTAAAGTCAATATTTTTCTTTTAGGGTTGTCCAAAAATCCATACACAAGAAATCAATAAGGAAATAAGATACTCACTGAGAGGTGTCTCTTTAATAAGACCAAACTGGACCTTTCCTGGATAGTTTTAGAGTGGCTTTAATTTCAGAACTAATAAACAACCATGAGTATATAAATGTTTTGTTTTAGTTTTTTTCATGTTGAAAATTACATTCTATTGTATGAAAAAATGTGTTTTAATCATCATTGTGGTGTATTAGTTAGTATTAAGTATCAAGCCTTTTCCTTAGTACTGAAATCAAGTTTGAAATTTTAGTAGGCCTATGTTTTGTTAAAGGAAAAGTAACGTTATTTTACAATCTGAGCCTTCTTTCGGTAATTAAACAAGTCGTTTGACTCACCCATAGCACGTTGGTGTCATTTGGAGCTGTTTGGTAAAAGTTATGTTGTAGCGTATCCGTTAGCGTGAGTACTCGGGGCATTACTTTGCGGTCTCCAAATAACACAAACTTTAGCACTTTTCAAATCATAGAAGCCCGATGTCTTAATCTACGATTTCGTTTGAAGCAAAAGTGGCCTGTAATCCGAGATTTATCCATAGTTTTCAGCTTTGCGTTTCATGTTTGGGTCCCGGGAGCTGAGAGCACAGTCCGCGCATGCGCACTGGCGTCCTCATCTACTCGAAACTATGGCTAAATCTCGGATTACAGGCCACTTTTGCTTCAAATGAAATCGTAGATTAAGACATCGGGCTTCTATGATTTGAAAAGTGCTAAAGTTTGTGTTATTTGGAGACCGCAAAGTAATGCCCCGAGTACTCACGCTAACGGATACGCTACAACATAACTTTTACCAAACAGCTCCAAATGACACCAACGTGCTATGGGTGAGTCAAACGACTTGTTTTATTACCGAAAGAAGGCTCAGATTGTAAAATATCGTTACTTTTCCTTTAAGACTTAATCTATTTGGGGCAGCCGCAACATCTATAGGGTTGAACGAGGACCTACTGAAATACAGTGTACAGACAATAAAATTCTTGATTTTTATAAAAAATTAAGTACAAGAATGAGAACTTCGCACATCAATTTCTTAAAAAGGGTGCGTTGGAGGAGAGGGAGCAGCCCCAGAACATATGAGAAAAAAATTCCCGCACCCTCTCTTACTTCCAAAATGTAAGATTTATTAGGACATACAACGCACAACGCAACAATGTATGTCCTAATAAATCTTACATTTTGCAAGTAAGATGGGGTGCGGGATTTTTTTCCCTCATCAAAAAAGAGTGTAACAGGGAAAGTCAACTTATAAAGATGATTGACATGGGAATTGAACCAGCAACCTCCTTGTTCTGAGGCAGTGTTATTCAAATCATAATTACTGCAACAAAGATATAAATTAATTTAATTATTCTGCACTGCATACGGTATATTGCACCATATCTTGTGTGAAATCCTCAAGATAATAAAATTAAATTGCACAGTTGTAATTGATGAAGAAAAGAAAAAACATATTTAATGGCCAAATGGGGTTTAAGCATTGGTAACTCTTAATGCTTATTTTAATAACCAAATATGCACAAGTGATTTCCACCACAGGTGTCCAACAATCAAATCTTGGCTCAGATTCATTTGCGTCACAACTCTGTGTCCCCTTCATTTCCTGTCTGATTAATGTTGGCCTTTATCTAATAGAGAAAATCCAAAAATAACATGTGCAAACTGACAAACTATTCATAATCCAGACAGATTTTAATTCAGAAAAGCTTGACTCAAAGTAGAAAATGAATGTACTGTTTTGGCACTAATGTTTTGTTAAATCACTTGACAATTGAGGCCAAGCACACACAAAATAGCTTTTTTCCCCCTTTTTTTTAAAGACCAGGACACATGTGAGAATTGCCAATTGAAATCAGAGGAGAAATGAATGACTCTTTTGAATTTGAGTGCCATTCATTTTGATTGTGAGTAATAAGTCAACAACAAGCAACTCAACCCACCAGCCAAAAGAATGGTTGCACTGCACTTTAATCAATCACTATATATGGTTATAGATCTAGATATAATGAGGGCAAACAAATAGTAAACGGTGTGGTCAGTCTGCGCGACCTACCAGGTCAATCAGGTTAACCACGCCTACAGGAAGTAACAACATCTGATATACGGCACGTCACCACCAACACCGGTGAGAGTTCTGAAGATGGCTTGCAGCTAGCAGCTGAAACATGTCAACAAAGTACATGTTACTGTATTGTCTTTAAAAAAGAACCCAAAAAGTTAAAGTACATAAGAAGACAACATGAACAACTTTGGTTTAAATAGCAAACCGTAGTCATTATTGTGGTCTAGAAGAACACCTCACATGAAAAAGTTCACATCTAATTTAAAATAACAACCTAGTCTAGAAACAATGCAACATATTGACTTGTGTCTCAGGGGTCAGAATCCAATTAAAATACCATTGGAATGGCCATATTGGTCACAAATAACTAATAGGGACAAAGTCTATTTTTGGAGAGAGTAAATGTTGATATTGCTAAATGAGTCTATACTGGTTTGGCTATGGTACTTGGTACTTGGTGCATAATATGGTGGAGTCAGGTTAACAGCAGAACACAATGTTTGAGAATGCCGTTTATAAGTGTAAGCAGTATGTACAGAAACAGCAGGTGTGCACCTGATTATGGCAAAATAAATGGAATAAATGAAACAATGAAATTATCATAAAGAAGACAAACAAATCACACTTGACAGTCTTTGACCCGAACATAGCACACAGCCTCACAGAATCATTAACAGCCTAAAGATGATGTGTGAGGTTCTGCGGTCACACATCATAAATTACCCTAAGCTTCTGAAATACATGGTTAACCCAGCATTTTCTGCATTTCACTATTAGATCTTGCCATAAGATTACATCAGATACAAAAATTCCATCGAGAATTCTAAACTAGCAAAATGCCAAAAATATATATCAGTGTAAGTACCTTATGTAAGTAAGTATTGTATTCACACTCAACTGCATGAAGTACAATGCATAGCAAAGAGCTTTGAATTTCCTCTTTAATACAACTCTCCACTGAGCTGAGATTTGTCTATTGGGGTTTCATCTTTACTTAAAGCTTTCAGGACTTTCAGTGCTGCTTGAGGTTCTGAGTTGCAGGTCACATTTATTCAGTGTAGCGATTTTCTCCCTCCTTGGGCCATAAAGAGTACATTATGATTTGAAAAGCGCTATATAAATAAAATGTATTATTATTATTATTATTATTACAACAATGAACTAATCAACCCTCATCAGTAGCTCATTCATACGCTCCTGACCCGAATAGTATGTAACATTTGTGTTAAAGTGTGCTTTTAACCATGTTATAGTTGTTTCATGTCACCATTTACTCACCCAAAGTGGTATTTGGAGTGATGTGTGCAAGTTAAACCATTTGACATCAATATTTCCATTTCAAAATGTCCAATTATAACAATGATCCACGGGTGTCATAGATTATAAATATATAGCAGACACAAGCACAGTAGGTCTTCTTTAATTGATAACTGGTGCCTTCTCAGAGGTTTTACTATGAACATGACAAATCCTACCTTGACCAGATTCTCCAGCTCACTGGTGTTGACACAGGAGTGCATGACAAGGAACTCCAGCTTTTGCTCCAGGATGGCCAGTTTCTGTTTGCTCTCATGGGGCTGCTCTAGTGCTTTGAACACTGTGGCTCCGATAATGAGGTACAGCACCACCAGGAAGAAAATGGCCGACACAGTTTTCCACCTCATGACAGTGATCCTGGTGTCACACTCATCCTCCTCAGGGGGGGTCAGCACCACGGGTTTGGCCGAGAAGGACAGGCGCGGCTTGGAGTTACTGGCAGCAGACTTCGGGTCCAGGAGGTCAGGTGCGGCCACTGCACAGGACAACGTCAGACATCAGAAGTGCTCATTTCGCTAGAAGATTGACTAAGTCAAGCTGAAGGACCCATTCATATCATACCATACCATATATGATAAAAGGAGAAATTTTATTTGTCAACTGGACAAAGTTTGTTTGGTCAAAAACGTTTCGCTGCTCATCCGAGAGGCTTCGTCAGTTCTGACATAATGATTATAACATACCATATACCAAAGTTTTTCCCCTAGAAAATGAAAGCACAGCTTGAAAATAAAGACACTACAGGCAGTCTTCATCTTTTTAGATACGTTAGGCCTATATCTATTGTAAAGTAGTAAGAATAAACATTTGAATCACTATGACGCTTGGGATGAGAGCTGCTGTGCTGCCGCTGTGCTGTGCAAGGGTGGTCCACCCTGCTTCATGTCTCAGTCTGAAAAGCTGCTCCAGAAGTGTGTATCGATGTACTAAGGATGTGTCAAAGGGTTTGTTAATCTGATTTTCTGATTTCTGATTATGCACAGCACTCCAGTACATTTGAAACAGGCTGTGGTTCCTCAAATCCACACTCCCCATCTGTAACCCATTTTTGTCTTTAAACCCATTTCGAGTTATAAAGCTCTCAACCCAGAGCTTTCATATCCATTGATTAGCTGTCCCACTTCCCTCTTCTGTTAAAGAAACAACCCAGGAGCCCAGAACTCCACTGCCACAGGCTATCCTGAGCTTCATTCTTTACTATTCGCTGTAGACTATCTAAGGTGCTGCCTCTTGGCCAGGTCGCCATTGTAAATGAGAACTGGTTCTCAATTGGTTTACATGGATAAATAAAGGTTAAATAAAATAAAAAATAAATAAAAAGGTACTGTTATTTAAATGTAACATCTGCATAATAGCTCTAAACGTGCAACTAAATGCGAAATTGAAACCCCATGCACGCCGCTTTTTGACTCGAGGGCACAAAGTAAATAGGCAAAGGCACTAAGGCACATTAAATATTTAACAGTGTTTCGCACTCTGCAAATAGTCTGCTCTGGTACTCTACATGCAATTACATAACCGCCCCACTAGGTCTTAATTGTCAGAAATGTATTATCAACAATTTATGGAGACTGCACGCCCAACAGCATGATGCACACTCATTATATTAGCCTACTTATTTTATCACTGGCTTTTTGGACACATGTCACACTGCTTTATAAATGTGCATTCTTAACCTGCACAAATGGAATTGGAATAAAATGGCAGATTCAGTTGGCTATGCTCAAGAAAGCAAGAGATGTATGTAACCCACTTCAAAATGTAAATGATTAGATTAAGTGATAAAAAGTTAACAAGAACAAGAAGATCGTTTATATGAAGGCTACTCCTTCTGAAATTTAAAAATGTAAGCTATCCATTATGGGCACTTACTTCTCTACCATCTCCTCTTTCTTAATTTTCCCATCGACGGAGCTTCTTCAAGTAAAAAACAAAAATCCTTCACAAATCAACGTTGCTTTGCGTTTTCCATTTGCACGCGAAGAGATGCGCCTGAGCGACACATGGTCCGCTCCACAGTGCGCTCGTGCCGCGCATCCATTTCTGCAGAAAACACATTCAGAACACGGCGTTCCGACCTCGACTAGTGTGAAAACAATCAAGCCTTTTCTAGCAGCTTCGTACTAGGAATAAGCAAAAACATTGCGCCCGGAATGGTGCTTTTGTTTGTCCGCGTGTTTGAGATGAGCGGTGAGAGCGCGGACTGAGCGGACAGAGTGGACGTACGCTCGCACTGCGCAGAGCCCTTTCCAAGAGGTGGAGACAGTGATGGAGAGAGCGGTGCCTGCTGCCTTCTTCAAACTTCATCACTGGTGTAAAAAGTTACTTGATGAAGCAGCCCACATCTGTAGTGTAGACCAATGTCGCTGTGACCTGGTAACACACATCGCCTACTGAAATAAAATGACCAAGAATCACTGAAAATAAGATAAGACTTTATTGATCTCACCCAGGAGAAATTCACTTGCCACATTAGCTCCAGGCAGTTTAGAGCAAAAGAAAGTTAGAACAAAAAAGTGCATCTAGACAAGATAAGTAATAATAATAATAATAATAATAATAATAATAATAATAATAATAATAATAATAATAATAATAAATATAGCTGCAAGCAGCAATGCGGGGGCCAAGCACTGTTTGACAGGGTCTAACAAGGTCTGACAGGATCTAACAGAGTCTGACAGGGTCTGACAGGGTCAGGGTCTAACCCAGTCAGAACAGACACATCAAAGACAGATCAAAGGTTGCTAGGTGCGTTGCTAGGCAGTTGACAAATTTCTGCAACTTTGACCTGCTGGTGCCACTAGACGGTTGGAGCTGGGGACCTATAAATTGCTGTGGGTAATGAGGAGACAGGCTGGAATGTGCATGCCAAATTTCACAACTTTTTACCAAACGGTTCTAGGGGCTGCCATAGACTTCCTATGGAACAACCATAATAATAATAATAATAACTTTGAGACCCGAACTTCAAAGGAAAGATCAAAGGGTTACTAGGCAACTTGCCTAGGCAACGGAATACGATTCCTATAGGGTGCCCAGCACCTCCGGTGCTTGGCCCCCTAATAATAATGAGTAAATAAGAAAATAGTAGAAAAATTGCACGTTTAGACTATATAGTGGAGTTATAGTCTGATAGCGGTGAGGATGGGGATGCTCCTTGCACTGAGGGTGCAAATCAATCAATCAATCAATCAATCAATTTTATTTATATAGCACATTTAAAACAGCCAAAGCTTACCAAAGTGCTGAACAACATTAAAGGTGACAAATGTGTCAGATTGCTTGGCTGTTTAGTCTATAAACTCGGCAGGTCATATCCGAATATCGCATTTACTAAAGGATGCATTTTGAAGACTGAAAATAAAACCTCCTCACAAAATAACTCCTCACTGTTATATTTGAACACTTGTATAAGAGAACAGTTGGACTGTACATAGGAATCTATTTGACATATAGGCTTAAGAGCTGTCTTACACATTGTTAAAGCTGCAAAAATAGACAACTAGAACATAAATTCTGCATGTTGTCCTAAATAAATCCAAAGACATGCATCAATGTCATACAGTAAAGGTTTAACCCAATACAATAATGCAGCCAGTGTGTTTTATGACCAAATTCACCTTGAGTCAGGTGAACAACAGCCTGATGAGGCCCTTCCACTAATTTGATTGTCCATTGACTTCCTGTCCTGTGTGTGCGTGTGTGTGTGCGTGCGTGTGTGCGTGTGTGTGTGTGTGCGTGCGTGCGTGCGTCAGATGTATTGATTCCATTTGCATGAGCTAATACTCCTAATTGAAGGAGCTCAGTCAGATGGTCCTTCTCAGTGCCATCACAAACAGAAATACCCAGGGGAGACAGCAACAACCCTCAAATGCAGCCCAACATGTAGAAAAACACCTTCTGGACATTTGACATAGGAAGAAGTATTATTTAATTTTAAAATGTAAATTCTCAAAGGAGAGCAGTACTTTAACCAGGTTTAAAGGGATATGCCACCCCCAGGTCAAACTTGGGCATCTCCCCACAGTCCAGAGACTAAAATAAGTGGTGGAAAGCGTTTTCCTGGTCACCCAGCCATTGTCCGAGTCTGTCAGCACTGACCGCCGCGGTAGCTGCAGCTACTCCGCGTCAGAGAAAGATTTCGGCCAAAAGGAATTAATTTGCTCGATGCGTTTCCCAATTACTTTCTGTGTAGTGCGCATTCATATTGAGTGCAAATAAATGTGCAAATCAACACGGAGAGCTTGACTTGGTCATTTTGGGGTGGGAACTATTTTTCAGTAGGCTGTAACCCACAACAAAACAACAAAAACAACAACAACAACAAAAAACCCAAAGTGTGCAAGATGCATTTTAAATAAACCATTGAATGTGCAGTTACTGCGAGTTTGCTGGTGGTTTTTGGGATTTTTCCTTTAAATGTTGTGCCCTGGTTTCCCCTCGGCCAAGACGTAACAATAGTAAAATACTTTGCTTCGGGGAACACAACCATAAATTTGTTCGTTGTGCTCCACTAATTATGAGGGGCCGGTCTAAGCCAAAAATGCCAGGGCCATTCTTTTGTCCCAGTCCATCTTTGGTGAAACCAAAGATGTCATATAGTGCACGGACAAAGCACGTGTTTCTGTTGATAGCGGTAGCGTGTGCATATGTTTCTCCGGAAAAATTGGCTCCATCAACACAAAATAAAAACTGTAGTGAGCCTGACACCCTACTCTTTATGCCTGAAGTCTACATTTTGGTGTTTTCAATAAGATGAAAGAAAATCAAATCAAAAATTGAAATCGATCAACACGAAAAAAAAAAAAAAAAAGTGATCCTTTTTTTCCCCATATTGCCCAGCCCTAGTCACAGTTCATACCTGGTGTTATGTTTTGTTTCATTCACACATGTTGGAGTCACCCTTTATTATTAGCCTGTCTACATCTCCAATGCTCAGAATGCTCCATTCCACACTATGATGTCATGTCATGTGAAATAATTTTCTCACAAATTGGTGATTCCATAATTTTATTTTATAATGTTTTTATCATTTTATTACACACATCATTTTTATACACACACACACACTTAGACTACGTTTATACGGCGACGATCAAAACAGAAGACGCAAAAGTGGCATCTTGTCTTCAATTTTTTATCCGCGGTTAGGCGAGCGTTCTCAACAGGAAATGTTTGTTTATACGAAGACGCAAAAGTGGGCGAATTCGATTGAATATGCATGCCAGGCCGTTAGGTGGCACTGTGATAGAGCGGCGGCATGTCGGCGAGCGAGCATGCGCAAAATTGTCATTTTCTAATTGTTTATTTTACCCGTCTCTGTTCACCTATGGTATCCGTATACATTTTATAGAGTTGTTGAAATGACTCTTGTATGTTGACTAGAGCTGCTAACTACTGTCTAACTACCCTCATCCGTGGGATCAGGGTAGTCAGACATGTTTGTTATTATTTTTACCGGCTTGGCGCATCCAGTGTGACGTCATGTGTATGCGACGTGAACATGTTTTGTGCTTCTTGCTGTTTAGACGGAGACGCGACCTGGGCCGTCTTCAGAACTCCACACTCTGGAAGGAGTCTTCAGATTTTTGCGGTTTCAGAGCCCGACGGCGCCGCCGCCGTGTAAACGAAAGACACTTCCGATAGAATATTTTGTCGTTTTCAGTCGCAATCGTCCTCGTCTAAACGGCCCCTTAGGCTACGTTTATATGATGATGGTCTGAACAGAAGGTGCAAAAGTGACGTTGCGTCTTCACTTTTTATTCCACGTTTAGACGAGTGTTTTTTCTTCTCATCTGCGCCACGAAAAGCAAAACAAAACATGGCTGCCGATAGCAAAAAAAAATTTGTGTGGTCAGACGAAGAAGTTCAACTATTGACTACAAAGCAATGAAGGCGCAACAAGGTGTGAACTGGGAGTCCTGCCAAACAAAGTACATGTCTGTACACTGATATATGGACCGCATTCATAGAGCAGTATCCTACTCCCCCGTGTATGTGACGTAAATGCGTGCGCAACGTCAGCAGATTTGACCAGAGTTTTGCGTCTTGGCCAGTGTAGACGAAAACGCTATGGCAGAGCGTATTCAAGTTTTCCACTGGAGGGCGGTTTCAGTTTTTTTGCATTTTTAAGCCCCCAAAATACTGTCACCGTCTAAACGAAAGGCACTTCCAATAAAATATTTTGTTGTTTTTACCCGTAAGCGTTCTCGTCCCCCTTTGCCCCTCCCCTTTACTCCCTCTGATCCCTTCCGTTTACTCCTCCTGACCTGGTCTCTAATAGCAATCTCCCACAGACCAGGCACTGAACACAAGCCGTTTCCCAATTCAGCGAGTGCACGATTCGGAGTGTGGTCTCAGTTTGCAGTCGAGGCGGTGCATACTCGCTGAGCCCTGAGTGCAGTCCGGGGATCACATGGGCGTCTGCGAAATGGAACAGGTCCCGCCTCAGCTCAATGAGCCGGGTGGTCTACTCCTTGTTCCCTAAAGACAAAAATATTATTCTATTGCGACTAGTAATACTTGGAATTGGGACATGGCCAATGTTCCCCCTAATTTTTAATGTGTCTGAGCAAACACAGATCCCATGTGCGCGACATCCGAAGTGCGCGACATCCGAAATGCCCCCCCCTCGCGTGGCTCGCACTTTGCAGATATAAATAAAGCGGAGATCCGCTAAAAGCTCTTTCATCCCTGATTTACAGTGCGCTGCATAGGTTTTCTTGTGCGCTGAGAATGTGCAGGCACGCAGCTTAGAGTAAACGTTGGATATAGCTATACTGTATAATATCCAGCATTACAACAGCAAAGGAAATATAGAAGTGTCAGGGAAAAGCATGTGAACGGTAATACAGGTGCCGTGATCTATGCCGTTACGGCTACCGTCACACATGTTTAGCGTAGTTTATGAAGAGTTTCATGTAGCATGGTTGTAGGTGAGGTGAACCAGTACACACATTTTATAGTGAAGTCGCAACTGTCCCATGGCGATGTTGCTGGCGAGTCCATCTTTGTAGTCATATATCCTGCCGCGCTGTGCATGCTGGGGCTTTTAAGTGTGCGAAGCGTGCATGTTTGCACACTTGGTCCTCGCCCCGATTTCCATGGAAACAACTGCGCTGTTCAGACCATGTCTTAACTGTGCAGGGGACAAAAACCGAATGGAACGGCGGTTGTCGTGCCGGATATGATGCACATCCCCCTCCAAGGACGCTCAGAACCGTGCACTTGCTGAATTGGGAAACGGCTACAGGGCAGCCGCACTCACTGTAAAGTGTGTACTGCTGGCCTTACAGGTGTAAGATACTCACTATTCACCTGATGTGATCTCCTAAACTTTAGGACCTAAAGCGACGCCAGAATTTCCATTTCATCTTTGGTTTTTTGGTCATGTTCTCATTCAATCACTCAGCCAATTTTGAAAATTGCTCATCACGCTCGGCTACTTTCTGGGCCCACTCTTGTTCTTTCGCAGCCCACTCTTGTTCTTTCCGGTCCATTCCTTTCTGGACCAGCACCTTCCACTCGCAACTTATCTCCTGGCGCCTTTCCTCCTCGATCGCACGCTCCCTTTCTTCCTCATCGAGAGCCTGCCTTGTGGCCACATCCCTCTCTCTGAATTGTTGTTGCAGATCATTCAAAGTAATCGTTTTGACATGTGTGCTGCACTCTGTACTAATCTTCCTCAAATAATCTGATTCCTTTTTCTGCCACTATAGACAGTCCTTCTCCCATTTCTTTGTAATAACATAATAATTTCATTGGACATATCTTGGTCCCTTATTGCCCATTCGTGTTTTTCCTCCTCTAATTTAGCCAAGGTATTTTGCAGTGCCTCCTTTTGCAGCATCCAGGCCAATCCTTCCTCTTGTAACCTGCGGTCAAAATTAGCTTTTTGCTTCAGTAGTTGGCCCTGCTGCCTGTCAGTTTCAGAGCTCTCCTTGTTGATAGAGCTGCTTTTCTCTGATGAGGAATTCCTTAGCTCTTTTTTGCAGCAGGTCCAAAATGCTCTTCCTTCCACTGAACCATGCCTCCTGCTGGATTATGTGGATCATGCGGATGGCAAGGTGCTTCTGCCTTTCTTCAAAACAGCGTTGGAGCTCATCGAAATCTTGCTCACCCTCTTTAGCATCCATGGCATTCAAAGGTTCTGTGACTTCTTTTTTGTACTGGGCTTCTGTTGCTTACCAGTCAGCCTCACTCTCCCTCCAGGGCTAATCGATCTCGCCCAAAGCCTCCTGCTCGCTCATTAGCTCAGCCTCCTTTGCCATCCAGCGCTTCAGTTTGCCACTCCACTCTCTCTACGGCGTCACGCTCTACTTGCCGCCAATTCTCTGCAAAAATTTGAATGATTTTTTAGAGAATCCATTGTAATTCTAAACAAATAACTGTCGATACAAGTTACCTCTATCGATACAAGCTACCTCTATCGATACAAGCTACCTCTATCGACACAAGCTACCTCTATCGATACAAGCTACCTCTGCTCTGACGACCAAAGATGTCGATGCTCTATCCCTGCCCCCCCACTCACAATCTTTTGCTTCAAAGCTCTTTGATAATAATAATACTAATACTAATAATACTAATACTAATAATACTACTACTACTACTACTACTACTACTACTACTACTACTACTACTACTACTACTAATAATAATAATACATTTTATTTATTAGGCACCTTTCTGGACACTCAAGGTCGCCTTACAACAAGTACAATATACATTATAGGCAGTTAAAAGCAACAGTTAAAATACAAACAATTGAAAACAAAAGGACAGTGCAGTTATGGTTGAAGTGAAAAGGCCAGTCTGAACAGATGAGTTTTGAGTTGGTTTTGAAGTTTGGGAGTGTGTCAGTGTTGCGGAGGTGAGGAGGGAGAGAGTTCCAGAGCTGGGGAGCAGAGCGGCTGAACGCCCTGCTCCCCATAGTGACCAGACGGGCAGAGGGGACAGAGAGCTGGAGAGAGGAGGAGGAGCACAGAGAGTGAGCAGATGTGGCGATATGGAGGTCAGAGAGATATGGAGGTGCAAGGTTGTGGAAGACTTTGAATGTGTGGAGCAGGATTTTGTATTGAATGTGGTGTGTGATGGGGAGCCAGTGGAGCTGTTGTAGGAGGGTGTGATGTGGTTGATGGAAGGTGTATGTGTGATAATGCGAGCGGCTGATTTCTGAACCAGTTGAAGTTTATGTAGAGTTTTTTGCGGGAGACCAAACAAAAGAGAATTGCAGTTATCCAGGCGGGAAGAGTTAAGGGAGGGCTGGAGACGATGCATGTTGCAGAGGTGGAAGTAGGCAGAGCGAGTGATGTTGTTTATGGGAGAGGTGAAGGAGAGGGTGCTATCGAGGATGACACCCAGACTCTTTACCTGAGGGGAGGGAGAGATGGAGGAGCCGTCGATGTGAATGGAGAAATTATTGATCTTGCTTAGGGTGGATTTGGTGCCTATAGAAGAAGCTCAGTTTTATTGCTATTGAGTTTGAGAAAGTTGGAGGTGAACCAGGATTTGACTTCATTGATACAGGTGACAAGGGCTGATGGTGGGAGTGTGGAGTTTGGTTTGGTGGAGAGGTAGAGCTGGGTGACATCTGCGTAGCAGTGGAAGTGGATGTGGTGTTTCCGGAAAACGTGGCCGAGGGGGAGATAGATGATGAAAAGGAGGGGACCGAGGACAAAACCCTGGGGAACACCTGTGGAGATGGAGGCAGAATGAGATGTGAAGGATTTTAGTTGAATGAACTGAGTGCAGTCGGAAAGATAGGAATGAAACCAGGTGAGGACAGTCCCAGAGATGCCGATAGAAGAAAGTCTGTTGAAGAGGATGAAATGAGAAATGGTGTTGAAGGCCGAACTAAGATCAAGCAGGAGAATGGATAATAAACCAGAGTCAGCAGAAAGGAGAAGATCATTTGTGATTCTGAGAAGGGCCGTTTCAGTGCTATGGAGGGGATGGAAGCCAGATTGTAAATGTTCATACAGGTTATTAGAAGACAGATGAGCGTGGAGTTGGGAAGAAACTGTTTTTTCAAGAATTTTTGTGATGAATGGAAGGTTGGAAATGGGACGGAAATTATTGAGGTCAGTGCGATCTGAGCCAGGTTTTTGACGATTGGAGTAACAGCAGCAGTTTTCAGAGGAGAGGGGACAGTACCAGAGGTGAGGGAGGCGTGAATTATATTGGTGATTAGAGGAGCTAGAGAAGGAAGTGTGGCTTTAACAAGGGCAGTGGGGAGTGGGTCGAGTTGACACGAGGAGGTTTTGGATTTATTGATAAGTTGACAGAAGGAAGGGTAAAGGATGAGAAAGGGGTGTCAGATATAGGAAATGGAATGCAGGTATAGGTAGAGCAAAGAAGGGGCTGGGGGTGGGGGGGGTGAATAAGTTGGATTTTTGTGGTGTGTAAGGCCAGGATATTGCAGAAATCAGATGAATAGACGTGTGATGGAAGAGAGTCAGAATGATTGGTGATGTTAGACATGAGAGAGAAAATGGTCTTGGAATTTCCTTCGTTAGAACCGATTAATCTGGAGTAATGAAGATTTGGTTTTGGCTTTGAAGTGAAGAGTGTGCTGTGTGTACAAGTCTTTGTGAATACTTAGTCCAGTTTTATTGTAGTTGCCGGCCTTTTGCTCTTCACTGTCTGAGAGAGGGGGTGTACCAGGGTGCAGTGTGAGTGAATGAGACAGATTTGGATTTGAGTGGAGCAAGTGTATTGAGAATGTTGTGCAGATGGGTGTTGTAATGTGAGACAAGTTGATCTGGTGTTGTGAAACTATCTGTACTTGGAAGGTTACTAATGTGAGAAGATAAAATGTCCAAATTTATGTCCTTAATTTTACGGAAAGTTATGGTGCGTGAAGGGTTGTGTTTGGAAAGAGGAAGTTTGGCATTAAATGTAAGGAGCATATGATCAGAAAATGGGATGAAGTTGCCTTTACAGTCTATGGGTATTACACCTGAGCAGCAGATTAAGTCCAGAATATGTCCTTTGGAGTGAGTGGGAAAATTAACAAACTGATGCAAACCAAAACTGTCCAGACAGGATGTGAAATCATTGGTGAGTGAGTTATTGACAACGTTCAAGTGAATATTGCGGTCCCCTAATAATATGACATTTGGTGAAAGTGTGGAAACGTGTTAGAAAAGCTGCAAAGTCTGTTAAAAAATCCTTGTTTGGTTTTGGAGGTCTGTAAATAGTCACAACAATAGTTGGAGTAGATCCAGAAAGCTGACATGTAGTCGCCCCAAACAACTGATAGACAAGCACAGTCACAGGCACTACCCTCAAACTCTTGCAGTAGATTACCGCGAGACCGCCCCCTCCACCGGTGACCCGAGGTTGGGAGAGGTAAATAAACCCCGAAGGAGTAGCTTCATTGACTGTGTGCACATGTTACTCGGTGGGTGGTCGGTCCTATAATCCAAGTGCACATGAAACTCGTGTAATCGGATAATGGTCAGCGACTTGGCCGGCTCTGCTACACTATGCGGCGCTGTCGTCCAAACACTTCCGGGTGATGGCTACTCAATAAAAACACAACAAACTATGTTGCAGTATACAAAGATGGCGCTCGAGGAGTTTGACGGAGCAGCATTGGTGTACGTGTTGTGCATTCTTTCTTCGCAGCCATGATTTCGTCTGACTTTTCCGGCAACAATCACTACTTATGACGGCGTCTGCGCCTCCTGCCAGTTCCGGGTGAAATCCCTGGCGAAAATTCCCATGCATACGCAATACGCCAATCCGATCCGATATCATGCACAAGGCAGCACCAAGCGGATTACTATTGGCCTAAGCCAGGGGTTCCAGTCAGATTCAGGAAACCAATCCCTATACGATCCTTAGCCTGTGCACATGAATTCGATACGATACCAATCTGCAGATCGGATCACACTCGTCCATGTGCACACAGTGATTGAGATGAGCGAAATCAGTTTTCTGCTGCCACGTGTCCATCAAGCACAAAAAGTCTAACTTACGGTCCGCCACAAGATCCTGGACGAGATGGCCCTTGTTGGTGAGAGAGCAGGTATTAAGAAGACTGAAGTTGACTGTAGTGCTGCCACCGATAGCCGTGTTCGCCACTCTCGGGACACGCACCAGGGCACACTCAGCACGGCGACTGGTGTATCTCTTTGGGCGGCGAGCAGTGGACCAGAACGACAGGATGGAGCTGGTGTTGTCGTACTGGAAGGTCTGATGTGAGCTTGTTAATGACATCACCACTTTGTGATGGCCGGGAGTACCTGGGAGGGGTACTGGACAGTGCACTGACCAGAGACTCCGTTGTTCTACTGGGGGACTTCAATGCCCATGTGGGCAATGACAGTGACACCTGGAGAGGGGTGAGTGGGAGGAACGGCCTCCCTGATCTGAACCCAAGTGGTGTTGTTATTGGACTTCTGTGCTAGCCATGGTTTATCCATAACACCATGTTCGAGCACAAGGATGTCCACCAGTGCACGTGGCACCAGGACACCCTAGGACGGAGGTCGATGATCGACTTTGTTGTCGTGTCGTCTGACTTCCGGCCGTGTGTCTTGGACACTCGGGTGAAGAGAGGGGCAGAGCTGTCAACTGATCACCACCTGGTTGTGAGTTGGGTCCGCGGGTGGGGGATATCGTGTATATCGCGTATCGTGAAGGTGTGTTGGGAACGTCTTGCAGAGCCCTCTGTCAGGGGCACCTTCAACTCACACCTCCCGGATTCCGGGGGAGGCTGGGGACATAGAGTCCGAGTGGGCTTTGTTCTCGGCCTCTATTGTCGATGCGGCCGCCCGTAGCTGTGGTCGTAAGGTCTGTGGTGCCTGTCGTGGCGGCAATCCCCAAACCCGGTGGTGGACACTGGAAGTAAGGGATGCCGTCAGGCTGAAGAAGGAGTCCTATCGGGCCTTGTTGGCTCATGGGACTCCTGAGGCAGCTGACGGGTACCGGTGGGCAAAACGTGCTGCAGCCAGGGCAGTAGCAGAGGCAAAAACTCGGGTTTGAGAGGAGTTCGGAGAGGCCATGGAGGAGGACTATCGGACGGCGCCTCAGGAGGGGGAAGAAGTGCTTCATCAACACTGTTTACAGTGCAGGTGGTGAGCTGTTGACCTCGACTGG
Organism: Paratrypauchen microcephalus; assembly: GCA_036785185.1. Taxonomy (NCBI): domain Eukaryota; kingdom Metazoa; phylum Chordata; class Actinopteri; order Gobiiformes; family Gobiidae; genus Paratrypauchen; species Paratrypauchen microcephalus. Next base: position 5,819,828 of record JAVJIX010000003.1, read on the forward strand.
GGATGTTATTGGAAGGTGGAAGGAATACTTTGAGGATCTCCTCAATCCCGCCGTCACGTCTTCCGAGGAGGAAGCAGAGGCTGGGGACTCGGAGGCGGACTCGTTCATCACCCTGGCTGAAGTTACTGAGGTGGTAGGAAAGCTCCTCGGTGGCAAGGCCCCGGGGGTGGATGAGCGCCGTCCTGAGTATCTTAAGTCTCTGGATGTTGTAGGGCTGTCTTGGCTGACATGTGTCTGCAACATCGCGTGGCGGTCGGGGACAGTACCTCTGGACTGGCAGACCGGGGTGGTGGTCCCTCTGTTTAAGAAGGGGGACCGGAGGCTGTGTTCCAACTATCGGAGAATCACACTCCTCAGCCTTCCCGGTAAGGTCTATTCCAGGGTGCTGGAGAGGAGAATTGGACCGATAGTCGAACCTCGGTTCAGGAGGAGCAGTGTGGTTTTCGTCCCGGCCAAGGAACACTGGACCAGCTCTATACTCTCCATCGGATGCTCGAGGGTGCATGGGAGTTTGCCCAACCAGTCCACATGTGCTTTGTGGATCTGGAGAAGGTATTCGACTATTTCCCTGTGGAGAGTGCTCTGGGAGTACGGGGTTCGGGGCTCTTAGCTAAGGGCTGTTCGGTCCCTGTATGACCGAAGCAAGAGCTGTGTCGCATTGCCGGTAGTAAGTCGGACCAGTTTCTGGTGCATGTTGGACTCCGCCAGGGCTGCCCTTTGTCACCGGTTCTGTTCATTATATTTATGGACAGAATTTCTAGGCGCAGTCAGGGGCCGGAGGGGATCCTGTTTGGGAACCACAGGATCTCATTTCTCCTGTTTGCAGATGAAGTTGTCCTGATGGCTTCATCGAACCGGGACCTCCAGCCTGCATTGGGGTGGTTTGCAGCCGAGTGTGAAGCGGCTGGGATGAAGATCATCTCCTCCAAATCCGAGGCCATGGTTCTCGACCGGGAAAAAGGTGGCTTGCCCTTTCCGGGTGGGTGGGGGAGTCCTTGCCTGAGGTGGCTCGGGCATCTGTTCAGGATGCCTCCTGGACGCCTCCCTCAGGAGGTGTTTCGGGCATGTCCCACCGGGAGGAGGCCGCGGGGAAGACTCAGGACACGCTGGAGGAACTATGTCTCCCGGCTGGCCTGGGAATGCCTTGGGGTCCCCCCGGAGCCCGGAGGAGCTGGAGGAAGTGTCCGGGGTGGAGGAGGTCTGGGCGTCCCTGCTTAGACTGTTGCCCCTGCAACCCGGCCCCGGATAAGCAGAAAAAAATGGATGGATGGATGGACTTTGAAAACACATCAGATCTGAATGTGACTGGTCCACCCAAAGGATGAAACAGCAACGTGGTCTACTCCATTCAATGTAAGTGAAGACTGCAGTGAGTGCTGTTTTAGTTTTGTATTTAATGGGAAAGTCTAATTTGACTAATAAGGGTTTTAATCAAATTAGACTAAAACATAATGCGAATACACATGTGTGTCAAGTGATATGTAGCCTATAGTATTCACATTTATTGATTCAAACGTGTGAGCAGATGTGAAACCTGAATGACACCACTGTTCCACACCCAAGGACACACATTGGAGAGCCCTACACTGATCACTTTTAAACCACAACTGAAACTATGGCTGAAAACCAACCAGTCATGTGACCACTAGACTTTTGTTTGTGCTGCTTGTATTGTATGTTGTATTTTTATGTATTTGCCTGCCTAGGGACTACAGATGAAAACTAAATTTGTAGCTAAAATTCGTCATATTTACATTTGTTTTATACTTATGTTCATTAATGTGCATTGTCCCTATCAAATAAATAAATACATAAAATAAATACATAAAAATTACAAAACAAAAATCTCCCGTAGAGCTCCACCTTGTTGCATGCCTTGAACCTTGGCCTTTTGTCGTTGAAATACCACCAGATCCAGGAGCAGGGGGAGCGGCATGTGCCGCGCTGTCACCCACCCCAGGAGCCGCGACGCCGCCTGCCCCAGAAGCCACGGCGCCGCTGCGTTTCCTGGGGCGAGCGGCGCTGCGGCTCTTGGGGCAGACCACGGCGGCGTTGCAGCTCCTGGGGCGGGTGGCGCCACGGCTCCTGGGGCGGCTTCTGGGGCGGGCGGTGCCTCGGCTCCTGGGGCGGGCTACGTTGGCATCGTGGCTCCTGGGGTGGGCAGTGCTGCAGCTCCTGGGGCGGGCAGCGCCATGGCTCCTGGGGTGGCTTCTGGGGCGGGCGGTGCCGCGGCTCCTGGGGCGGGCCACGTTGGCATCGTGGCTCCTGGGGTGGGCAGTGCTGCAGCTCCTGGGGCGGGCAGCGCCATGGCTCCTGGGGCGGGCAATGCCGCGGCTCCTGGGGCGGGCTCCAGCACCATGGAGCTCAAGGAAAAGGAGCAAGATGAGCTTGTCTCACTTGATGCAGATGAACACGACAGCCTAGACCAGTGTTTCCCAACCTTTTTTGTCTTGTGTACCCCCTGAGCCTTTTTGTCATACCTCGAGTACCCCCTCACTCATACGTGTTGATAATTCTCCAAAAGTAGAACGTGACACAACGGATTATTAAATGAAAATCATTTTATTTCATCTCCTTAATTTGAAAATGTAATTCTCAGGTATTTTCTCTCTTTTCTTTAACTCAAATTTACTCAAATTAGAATTTAAAAAAAACAAACACACTGGCCTAGACAGTGTTGACCACTGTCTTTTGAGTTTTTTGAAATCCAAAAAGGACTCTTTTGGTTTTTCTGTCTAAATGGGGCAGTGTGATAAGAGCAGTTTGCCTAAGTCTAAACTTAGAAAAAGTGTGAAGGTAAGGAAATAGTTAATACCCGCTGAAGAAAATGTGCAGTCTGGGGCGGGCAGAGTGTGCTCTCTCTGTGAAATGGTCTCTGTGTCTGAAACTTACACTTATAGACACTGACTCAAAGCAGACCAAAGTGTTCTGTGAGTCACAAAGCCAGATCAAAGGTCAAAGCCTTCTTTGAACTTTGAAGCTCATCTCACTGTACATATTTTTTTTTTCATAAAATAATTTGTTGGCTAGATAAAATGTATAATTTTTAAATAAACCTGTGATTTTATTGTTAACTAAATATCTATTGTTATAAACCCAAATCTGATCCCAGTCAATATTTGAAAAAATAAAATAAAATTTGCTTCTACTACTACGACTACTACTGCCGCTACTGCAACTACTACAACTATTGCTGCTACTACGACTACTACTGCAGCTACTGCAACTACGACGACTACTACTGCAGCTACTGCAACTACGACGACTACTACTGCAGCTACTGCAACTACGACGACTACTACTGCAGCTACTGCAACTACGACGACTACTACTGCTGCTGCTACGACTACTACGACTACTACTGATACTACTACTACTACAACTACTGCTTTCAGGGGGGATATATCTATGAACATTCTGTAAAAAATGTTTAATGCGTCTCTTTGATGATGACAAACCAAAGTGGCTTTTGACCTCAGCCTATACGGCCGGTTTTGCACCATACACTGTATGTGGAAGGCTTTATGGTCATTTACTGGCCATTGTGTGTTATTTTGCATTAACGTTCACTTCTATGGGTAAAAGGTAAGGTGGTCCATTTCATGATTTAATATGAGTCAACACAGAGGGTAAAAGTCTATTACTATGGCAATTTCTCACACTTTTCCGGCATAAATTCCATTACAACAGTAAAATAAAGCTTTAGGCAGTTTCTTGATTTAAGATAGTGTAATGTTCATAATACAGTAGGCCAATATACTATTTTGCCTTTTGTTGGTCTATTACTGTTGGCATTTCACAGTTTTCCACCCCAGTTTTGGGTAGTTTTTTGTTTTATAGTCATTTCATGTTTATACTGTGTATAAAACAGTAATATACTATTTTTAATTGATACTGTTGCCATTTCAGTTTTTCACCCAATATTTCACATGCTAAAACAGTTAAAAATAAAGTTTTCAGCAGTTCCTTGATTAATGGTAATTTAATGTTTATACTACAGTAATAAACATTTGGCATTTTATGGTTTATAACTGTTGCCATTTCACAGTTATTCCCTGTAATTTTCACAGACATTTTTAAAGTGTGCTACTACTGCTTTCAGAGGTGAGATATCTATGAACGTATGCTTGCTCACACAATAAGAAGGTTGTGTAGTTTCCATGTATTGTTTGGCAATAAAAATATCTTTAATTAAATAATTGCAAGATTGATATGTATAATGCCATACTGTGGAACATTCAAAGACATTTAAGGAGAACAGATGACCTTTCACCAAAAACGTAAATACTGGTTAAATGTTTTCAAAGGTTCCAGACCCTATCTATATTCACTGGTTGTAATTTTATGTCTGACTGTGTAAAGTGTGATACAGTATCAAAAGATCAATGCACAAGTATGTGTCTTCTGTTTTAAAGAGGAAACTCTATGGTGGTCGGTGCAGTGCTGGTAATGGGTTGAGCATGAACTGTAGACCATTATATCTGAAGTTTACACAGGCTCAGTGGTGGGTGGGACAGAGTGGGCCACATTTGGTTCAAGACTAATTGGGTGAGTGCTTCACTGAACACCACTGAAATACTGCCATCAAACTATAACAAGTTTCCTTCTTGTCTACAATTGTTTCTGAGGAAAAATCTGAAAAAGTATGCTTTCTCACCATTCAAAGGTAACACTGAAGAGTAAAGCCATTTAAAGTAAAGTAAAAAATATTAGTTACCAGTGCTAGCTTCAAATTTGAGATGCAGATCAGACTTTTTAAACATGTGGTAGGCCTACTTTTTGATTAGTACTGAAAAACACAAGGTTATTTAATTAAGTGGAAGTAGTTTCATGCAGGATCATTCAAACATAAAACAAAACAACAAAAAGCAACTCCAGGCATGTTGATGTACACCTTTTTAACATGAAAAACATCTGAAAAGTTTCTCTTGTTTTCCAGAACTGCAGCTTCTGTCCTCTATTGAGCCTATCCAGTATTTGAACTTGTTTATTCGTCTATATGATCACACTAGCATCAATTGTTTCATTTTTACTAAGTTATAATATGCCATTCAACAGTCTATCTTCTACAGACTATCATATAGTCAAATAAAACTCATCTTATTTAAATGAACAATGACTTATCTTTAATTGCCTGATCTCTTATTATGCTTGCTGCACACCATTACCCACAAGGTAATTTGCACAAATATAAAAGCAGCCAAACTTCCCCTGGCTTCTTATCGACTCTACAATATGGTGGTCGTGTAGCGCAGCAAAAATAAATTAAAATTAGTCATGCAAAACCTTACAGCCTGCTCTATTCCTCTGACGTGCGTATACAGTATATTGATGTTTGCTTTGCCCCCAACATCGCTGCAAACCAATGGTGAGAAGCTGTGACAATTTAGATCTCATTAATTTTCTCCTAAAGGCCAGTTAGCTTGTATTTTTTATGGATATTATACTCTGTGGAGAATGACACCTGCGCCTTAATAGAGCATAGGTTTTTGTAGTCATCTGCATGTGACCTTTATCATGGGTCATTTTGTTAGGCTCTTTTAATTAAAGGGTCCAAATTACATTGTTTTGTATCCCCTCAAAATCATACCTGGAGTTGTGTTTTGTTTGATTCACACATGTTTAATACACAAACCCCATTTTAGGCTGTGTGAACATTCTGTTCCACCTTGTGATGTCATGTGGTAATAGAAGAAATAGCTCCACTGTGTTTTTTCACAAGCCATCAGGCTAATCAACACACTGACAACCTGTTCCTGACATCCAAAAAAAACAATCTTACACACACTGATGTCCATGCTGCTTGCACTCTAGCACTTTACAAATTGCACATTCACTTATTGCACCTTACATATTGCACATTTCATTCTACCTCAAACTTTCCTTCTTGTTGAAGTGTGTATGTTCAATGAAATTGATTTCTGATCTTTTCCCTTGCCCCACACCCTTCCCTCTTGTCACCAAAGAAAAAGACACCGTATGTTATCTATCCAATTGTTTTGTCATTACATGTTGTGTATAATTGTATTGATTGTATTGCATCTTTTCTGCTCTGCATCTCCCAGTCGGCGGCGCGCGCAAGTGCAGCGGCCCCTCCCCTAGCCACTCTATCACTGTCCTGCCTGGTTAGTGGGGAAACTAAATTTCGAATTAATTCTATGTACATGTACATATGATTGTTTTTCGACAATAAAGCAACTATGACCTATGATGACCTATGTGTATGTTCACCTGTATGTTTTATGTCTATTTATTGTTGATGATTGTAGCTGTGTGTTTATGTGCGTGTTTGTGTTTTTAGTTTAAATTGCACATTTGGTGTCTGGTGAAATGCAATTTCAGTCCTTTGTGTAATGTCTGTTACATAGTCAATTGACAATAAAGTACAGTTTGATTTTGACTTTTTAAATGCCATACACCTTCACTTGAATCATTTGGATAATCTCTGGAATTGCCAATCACATTTTGATCTTTGGGGGATCTTGACAAACCAGGATTACTCAAACATGTGTGAATAAAAGAAATATGTTTTTGAGGAAGTAACAGCATTATAACATGGCTTAAAGCTCACAAAGGTTCATTTTGCGTAACACAGGACTTTTACAAAGAAAACTGTTATTAACAGGTTTAGCTCGTCTTGAGGCTCTCACAAGCAGCAGATAATCACTGACAAGATGGAACAAGCACTGGAGAGCCAGGGGTTTGAGTAGTGAGCTTGATTGGGTATGTACACCTGGATCTGTTCAGAGTCCACTCCACCGGCAGAACAGCAAGCCTGAAAAATAAAAAGACCACAGGAGACAGGAACCAGGAAACACAAAATGCACATTGTATAATTGAACAATAATGCCATAGACTATTCAACATAAACATGTGCAATTCTTTACATATAGAATTTTGAGAGAGAAATATTTTAAATCCCAATACAGTACATAAAAAAAGACAAAAAGGTCTGTCAAAAGGAGTGTGGTTAATCATCCATCCATCCATCCATCTTCTTCCGCTTTTCCATTTCTGGGTCGCGGGGGCAGCAAGTCCAAGTCCAAGCATCATCATTTAAAATATTAATGAACGGTTGTTGATATGGGTATAGGAAGTACATTCCAAACTCTGGGTTGCTTCACAAATGTACTGTAGCTCTACTATTGACTGTTCTTGTGACAGTCTGCAATTCCAGGAAAATGTGGTCAACTCAATTTCTATGTCTCATAATGACACTGGCCTTGCATATAATTTCTAGCAGATAATATAATTTCTTACCTATATTACCTCTCTGTATTGCAATTTATTATGTGCTTAACACCCTTATAAAAAGGGAGATAAAAGCACATTCAGGTGTTGCAGTGTGGAGGTTAACATCTTTCGATCTTTCGATCTTTTGATCGTCGTCTGTGGAGTGCTGAGATTTGTGTATTATTTGGATGGCTAAAAAAATTATGCCGATAAACATTAAGGAACAGTATTTCTGGACTCTATTTTTATGGAGACACAAGTCCGAGATGCCACAAATAGGAGTTTTGGCTGCTACAAAAGATTTTTAAGTTTAACAGTTGGAAAATGTTGTAATGGTGTGAAATTACTTAAACTTTTCAGCAGCATAAAAAGGCAGTTTAATTCCAGACAGACATCGGTTTCTGGAGTGATTTCCACAGTGACTGACAGACAGTGGCAAATGGTAACAATAGAAGTAAGCTGTCTGAAGCCTGAATATACTGGGGAAAAACAAATTTAAACATGTAACATATTTCATCTGTTGCTTTATAGTCAGAAAATGAAGAAAGCCGTTTCTCTACTGAGTCACAGAACTATACCCCCTTTTCGTACTAAATCATCTATTTCTTTTCATTAAAGAGGGCATACTATGCAAAGGAGGTATTTTTTAAGATATCTATGTTGTTCCCACAGACGTTTTAGATGTCATCAATACACGTTTATCTGTAATGGTCTGTGTAATGCTCAGCTCACAAGCCTATGCTATTCATACTCCCACACAACACTCCATAAATATACAAAAGCTTGATACAAAACTTTACACACTTGACAAACCTGGCACGATGTGTAATAGTTTCATTAATAGGATGCACACAGTGTCACAGGGGCTAGTCGGACCCAAAAGCAGAACACGACAAGAAAAGTTTAAACAATTTATTTTCAAAGAGGATGAGCTGGTAGGTATTGTGCTGGGGGACCAGAAGGAGCTGGTTGGTCACGGGCTGGGGGGCCAGGATGAAAAGGTTGGTATCGGGTCGGGGAGCCAGGAGGAGCAGGTTGGTATTGAGCTGGGCGGGTAGGAGGTAAGGAGTGTCGATGTGGTTCCCAGATGAGGAGCAGAACAGAAGCAGGTAGAGGGCCAGGGTAAACTGGAAATAGGGAAAAAAAGCAATGAATCTAAAAATCAAGCAGAGAAAGTTATCAAAAAAGGTTGTAAGCCAGGAGACAAATTACCCTGTGTGTAAACTGACAAACTGGCAGGGAGTGTTGGATGAACCGGTTCTTATAGCAGGACTTGATTGTAGATGGACCACAGGTGAGTGAGTAGTTGACTGCTGCAGGTGTGGAGTACATGGCTCCTCCCAGGAGAGTAGACAAACACAGGAGGGAGGGGGAGAACCCAGGAGGATCATGAGTCACAAGCTGTGTCTCAATTCTCAGTGTGCACAGTTCGGAGTGTGTGTTTTTTTTCGGAGTGTGCACTTCGCAGACAATGGGCATCAGCAAATTGGGACAAGTCCCGGAACTACCAGATACAGCCGCAGACTCCATTTTCTCCCGTAGAAGAAGTAGCACGCGGTGCATGCTGGGATATATGACTGCGCGAAGTGTGCATGGATGCACAGTTGGTCCATGCCCCGATTTCCATGGAAACGACTGCAGTATTTTAACTGTGCATGGGACAAAAATGAAATGGGACAGCAGTTGTTGTGCTGGAAGTGACACATGCGCCGTTAAAACCACACTCCGAACTGTGCACAATGGGAATTGAGACACGGCTTGTGTTGCAGCAGTGCTCTGAAGGGGGAGTGACTTAGCACAAAGAGCAAAGGGAGGGGAGAATCAGAGCATCAAAAAAGTGAAACTTGTGTTAATATGTTGCTTTTGGTGAATATTTGCATTTTCAAACCAATAACAGTTAACATGGTGTATTAGCCGTTAATACCCCATAGAAGTGAAATCATTCTTAAATATTTTCAATGTATTTTCCTTTGATATTTCCATTATCTTATTTACCAGAGCAAATTACAAGTGTTATGGGACCGGCCTTTGGAGTAGACAATGGAAGTGCTCAGAAAAGGTTCAAACGTCTCTCCATCAACTTGACAAGCAAACATCCAATCATTACTCACAGTGTATACTCACAGAGATCAAGATGTATTTTTCAATCACTTCTGCCCTCATGAGTGTGTTTGTGTTGGTGTCTGCCCATGCTGAAATGCGTTATCAGTGAGTTACCTGCACGTAGACTGCTAATTCAATTACTCTGAAATATAAAGGCGCAAGAGAGGCTTTGAAGAAACCACTCACTGCAGGGAGAGAAATCAGTTTGGGGGTGAAAGAGGCGGCCAGACTTATCACAAAAAGATCTTTATTTACAAGGCCTTTCAGAGATTAAGCTGTGTTTGAATATGCAAGAGTACTACCATAAATACTTAACTTTTCTCAGTTGTTTGTTGTTCACAGTGAAAATAAGGTTTCTCAGATACAATAATTTCCATGAGGATGGTCCAGCACCTTCATTATATCTCCTAGCATGAACGTACATCTTTGCACTATCCAAGCTTGTCACCATGGAGTTGGTATTGCTTTGCCTAGAATGGTCCAGAATGGCAAAACAGATGTTACAGGCAGACATGGGGACTTGAGACTTAGTGACTTGGACTCGAGTCGACTCGAGTCGCTGTTTTTATGACTTGTGACTTGACTCGACAAAAAATGAAATACTTGAGACTTGACTCGGACTTGGAAGTCTAGGACTCGGGACTTGACTTGACACACGATGACTTGAATGACTTGCGTGTTCACATAATGTTTTCGTGTTCATTCAACGGCACTGCCATGTCCTGGGAGGCAACGCGTGCACCACCACCAGCACGAGCACCAGCACCACCGTGCACCGGGGCTGCGAGCACGAAAAAGATCCGCGGCGCCCAGACCGCGTACTCTAAGCCCCAGCCAGTACTCGAGTTGAGGGGGGATCGATTCTTCCATCCCTTATGGCATTTTATCAATCAAGCATGAAAATCCCTCACCTTTTAGCGAAATTCGCCATCTTTAAGTCAAAATAGCCAGTGCCAAGAGCCAATCATAGGCCGAACTGCGCTCCAGCTTCCAATCATGTTGCAGCATAATTACGCACCGATCGCGCTCCCGCCAATCATGACGATTACCGCTGTTGTGTTTGCGCCTGTTTGCCGATCAGCTGTGAGCGAGCCGCGTGATATTTACGTGGCATTTCAAGAGAAGAAGAATCCTTAACTTGCTACGTTAATGCTACATAAGAAGGAACTCTCACCTCGGGACACGGGATAAGTTCGGGATATGTCCTTTTCTCCGGAGCTCCGGATTATTAAAGACCGTGACACGTGCATACATGGATACGCAAACTATCGGGAGTGACTGCGTTCTTATGGGTGAGTCATATTATCAGATTATTCCTGCATCTATTTCGGCACTAAACCAGGACTAAACCAAGACTAAACCAGGTCTAAACCAGGACTAAGCCAAGACTAAACCAGGACTAAACCAAGACTAAACCAGGTCTAAACCAGGACTAAACCAAGACTAAACCAGGTCTAAACCAGGACTAAGCCAAGACTAAACCAGGACTAAACCGGGTCTAAACCAGAATTAAACTGGGACTAAACCAGGACTAAACCAAGACTAAGCCAAGACTAAACTAGGTCTAAACCAGGACTAAACCAGGACTAAACCAGGTCTAAACCAGGACTAAACCGGGACTAACCCGGCACTAAACCAGGACTAAACCAGGTCTAAACCAGGACTAAGCCAAGACTAAACCAGATCTAAACCGGGTCTAAACCAGGGCTAAACCGGGACAAAACCAGGACAAAACCAGGACAAAACCAGGACAAAACCAAAACTAAACCAGGTCTAAACCAAGACTAAGCCAGGACTAAAACAGGACTAAACCAGCTCTAAACCAGGTCTAAACCAGGACTAAGCCAGGACTAAACCAGGACTAAACCAGGACTAAACCAGGTCTAAACCAGGACTAAGCCAAGACTAAACCAGGACTAAACCGGGTCTAAACCAGGATTAAACTGGGACTAAACCAGGACTAAACCAAGACTAAAGCAGGTCTAAACCAAGACTAAGCCAAGACTAAACCAGGTCTAAACCAGGACTAAACCAGGACTAAACCAGGTCTAAACCAGGACTAAACCGGGACTAACCCGGCACTAAACCAGGACTGAACCAGGTCTAAACCAGGACTAAACCAGGTCTAAACCAGGACTAAGCCAAGACTAAAACAGATCTAAACCGGGTCTAAACCAGGACTAAACCGGGACTAAACCAGGACTAAACCAAAACTAAACCAGGTCTAAACCAAGACTAAGCCAAGACTAAACCAGGTCTAAACCAGGACTAAGCCAGGACTAAACCGGGACTAAACCAGGATTAAACCAGAACTAAACCAGGACTAAACCAGGTCTAAACCAGGTCTAAACCAGGACTAAGCCAAGACTAAACCAGGACTAAACCGGGTCTAAACTAGGATTAAACTGGGACTAAACCAGGACTAAACCAATACTAAGGTGCAGACATCTTTTTAATGAAACTGCACACTGTCCTTAATAAACTAAACTAAACTAAAAAAAAAAAAAAAAAAAAAACAGGTCTAAACCAAGACTAAGCCAAGACTAAACCAGGTCTAAACCAGGACTAAACCAGGTCTAAAACAGGACAAAACCGGGACTAACCCGGCACTAAACCAGGACCAAACCAGGACTAAACCAGGTCTAAACCAGGACTAAGCCAAGACTTAACCAGATCTAAACCGGGTCTAAACCAGGACTAAACCGGGACTAAACCGGGACTAAACCAGGACTAAACCAAAACTAAACCAGGTCTAAACCAAGACTAAGCCAGGACTAAAACAGGTCTAAACCAGGTCTAAACCAAAACTAAACCAGGACTAAACCAGGACTAAACCAGGACTAAACCAAGACTGTGTGTGATAACATATTATCCTGTCCATTATTGAATTATTGAATGATAATATGGACTTTTTGTTATAAAAGCACTTCCATTTTAACAAAGTACCTTCTAATTCTGCCCTGCCCCCCCCCCCCCCCCCCCTTCCCCGGAAAATATGTCACATAAATGAAAAATTTCACCATCCCCCCGGTTTCATTTTACAACTCGACTACTGGCCCCAGCCACAAACCAGCCGCACGAAATCAACAAAGAGTGGCCTGTGGTGGTTTAATCCCGGTTTAGTCCAAGTCTAGACCTGGTCTAGTCCTGGTTTAGTCCAGGTCCAGTCCAGGTTTAGACCTGGTTTAGGCCTGGTCTAGACCTGGTTTAGTTCTGGTCTAGACCTGGTTTAGTCCACGTTTAGTCCTGGTCTAGTCTCTTAGCCAATCAGGACGCAGAACACAACTATAAAAAAAATAAAATAAATAAATAAATAAATAATAATAATAATAATAATAATAATAATAATAATAATAATAAATCTGCGAACTGCGAGGGATTACTGTATTTTGTTATTCAGCATAAATACATTTGTCTGCTTTTTACTAAGGAATAATTAATTGAGGAATATACAATATAATAATACTATGATATATTTTTGACTCAGTGTTATGTTACTATATCTTATATTCTTAAAGACCCTATTGAAACACTAAAATTCAGGTGAAAAACGCTGCTTATCAATTAATCGTAAGTCGATCGATAAGGTCAATCAACTATAGATTAATGAATTGTGTGTGTGTGTGTGTGTGTGTGTGTGTGTGTGTGTGTGTGTGTGTGTGTGTGTGTGTGTGCGTGCGTGCGTGCGTGTGGTGTGTGTGTTAGAAAGTGTGTGTGGGACAGAGTGAGTTAGGGAGTGTAACAAAGTTTAATACAAGTTTGTTTTAGCTGTTACTGGTTTCAACTCAATGCTGAAACAATGTTGAAAACATGTGAAACAGTTTGGTTTTTGATGTACAGATCACTTTTGCCAATAAATAACCAATAATTACATTATCACTGTTTTGTTTGAGTCTATGGTGTATTTTACTGAACATGAGTATTTACAATACAAATATTTGATAACAGGTTGGGCACATTAGCCAGTGATGATTACTTACACTTTCCTATATATTGCCTTTCACTTTATTAAGATCAGATTCTGCAGCTAAAATTACAACAATACGCCAAAGGTGACTTGACTTGGACTTGACTTGACCTAATACAGGACTTGACTTGACATAGCCTGTGACTTGACTTGACTTGACTTGACTTGCCCAAGAAAAAAATACTTGGGACTTGAAGGTGAAGACTTGAGACTTACTTGAGACTTGCACATGTGTGACTTGGTTCCATGACAGGTCAGATCTGGGGAAAGGTGAGAACACTTCTAGTAAGAATGCATGTTTTTCATGGTATTTGTTTAGCAATAAAGCAACTAGAGTTTAATAATTGCAAGATGTAAATGTTTAATACCATACTGAGGAACATGCAAGTGAATCAATAAAATCTCCATGGTCTGTTCATAAATAAGGCAGCAATTTCAGGAAGATGATGCAGTTCATAGAAAGCCTGTATTGTTGTTAGACTTGGGATTTTTTTTCTGGTAAAAGAATACTTGGATCAAAGGGTTCAGCTACAATTCATTTTTACTTTTGATTTGTTCACAGTGTTCTCCATGCCTGGTACTGTTCTTGTACAGAAGCTTTCAAAAGTAAGGAATTCATTTCTCAAAATTGGCCCGGTATATTTTTGCTCAATTGCAAGTCTTGCCTCTCTGCACACAGCCTCTTCATTATTGCCAATATGTTGATGGAAGTTTCAGTGGTGATTCAGCTTTTTTGCTTCTTTTTTGTACAATAATAATCATTGAGTATGCTGTTTTGAGTCCTTAGTTACTTATGATTTTGGGTGAAGTGTAAATAAAACATCCCTTTAGAAGAGACACACAGAGCAGGAAATGTTCTGTATCTGAGTCAAAAGGAAATCCTGTACAGCAGCTTTTGTTGGAGGGGATCAAACCTAATGGGTGGGCACATCTGAGCTTTTTGAGTGAAAACACATTGTTACGTGGTCCGACTTTGAAACGAAAAATGAAAACGAGAATCTGAGCAAAGGAAATCTTGCCTCCACTGTCACCTCTCCCACACATACTGTAGCTGTGGGTTAATGAAGATACATGTTAGGAAGAGGGTATACTGCTGACTGAGGCTATTGCACTAAAGAGCCTATTGCTACACAGATATCGTGAGGTTAAAAAATTGCATGTGAGAGCAGCTGTCCCTGTCTTGTGATTGGTCGGTGACAGTGGAGCAATTTTGTGCCCGAGCAGAGGCGTGAGGAGGCTCTCAGGGGGGCTCTTAGGTGTGATGGAACGCACATAGCTGCTACAACCTGAAATGAGAAATGAGTTTAAAGCAACTGTGGACAAACAACACTGTGGACGTGTGGTAGCACCAGAGATACTGACTCCAGCCACTAGGGGTCAGTGCAGAGAGAAAGGATCTATAACAATTACCTCTTATTGCGAGTGTATTTCTGAAGGTGTTTGTCAGTACCCAATGTGGGCGGAAGTACCTGATGTGGGCTCTGTGTCCGCGCATGTGCAGTTTGTGTACTGTATTGTTGTACGGGTTTCACAAGCGCCACCATTATCAATCTGATAGTATGATTTTGCATAATGCTGCTATATTCTGTACAACAAATTAGTTATACAGATCTGTTTATATACGTTGCCCATAAAAAGGTTGCATTGTTGACTCTGCCCATCACAGATAAGATGGTCCAAAAAGTTATTATCATTTTCATATGTGTTTAGAGTTGTTCCCATACTGAATCAAACCTATTCCTTTTATTGTGTTCAGTTTACCAAATTAATTGAAGAACTCATAACTGCACATAAACAGTGAATATTTTACACAAACCAGCCTTTAGCAGCAAGATTTTTTTTTCTTTTCATTTGAATGAATGAAAGATGGATTTTATTTTATTTTCACAATGGAGGTGAATGCTACCCACACCTCCACTTGTGGTGCCAGCCACAATGGAGGTGTGGGTAGTGGTCAGAAGTGTAGTGGGCAGGTGGGAATAAAGTGGCTTAGCTGAATAGTGCTCCTTAATTATGCCCAGTGTTTTTTCCCCTGTGCTTTGTATGTTAGATGAAAGTCACCCAAAATATTTTCAAACCAAAATATGTCATTTGCAAGAAATATACCAGCTCTAAATCACAGTCATATGTGCTTGTGGTTTATTCTTGTCCTCCTACACTGTCATGGCTCTGTACTCTTGCTGCACTTTCCATGTGCATGAACCAAGATTATGGCAGTACTGTGCCATGTGCGTGCACCAGACAGAAGCAGTGGAGCTGGGCCCTTTGGGCCATGTGTTGGTGTTAGCACACAGCTTTGCAGCGAGACAGAGTCTGTGTGAGTGAAGTGTGAAAATTAAAGAGGAAAATCCACCCAAAGGAAAGGACAAACATTTCACTATAGTGTCCCAAAGACAAAACGAGGCTCAAATTGGTATGGGCTCCTCATTGTCCACTATCTGCCTTTTCATTGACGGGATTTTTCAGTTTTAAAATACGTGTTTAGCTGCAGCGGGGTGAAAAGAATCCGACGTGCGTAAATGTGCATGTATCTCTGCTGTTGTCGCAATGCATTGCAGATAAACAGAGTTTGATGCAGCAGTGCAAATAAACTTCCAAATGTCTGTAAAATATACTGAAGTCCATTGTCCGCGATGGCTGATGTTATCTGGTTGTTACCTGCGGAAGGCGCAGGGTTACCTTCTGGTCACCAATCACGTGATGATTACGGCAGCGCGACGTCATCATTTTCTCACCAGTCGCGTTTTTTTGCCGCCCACATGCCAACGCGACGGGGGGCGTTCTCCGACTTCTCCACTCTGGAACCCGTTTTTGAAAAACTCCGTTCTCGCCCCCAAAAACGCTGGCGCCGTCTGGACGGCAGGCCCAAACGCACACAAACTTCTCCGTTTCCTCCAAAAAACGTTGGAGGGGGGGACAGGGCCTAAAGTAAACAGGCTTAGATTACATAACAGATATCAGACCTGAACCTGCCATCAAGATTCAAGATTTTATTGCTATTCTCAAAGAAAACAACAAATTAAGATTAGAGCATCAAGCACGCATTGTTTTGATGTAAAATACCAAAGGTGCAAGAGCCTAACCTCACAAATGAACCCTTGTCTACATTGGTTTACAGGGGGGAAAAAAGAAAAAAACGGCAATTTTCATTTCCTGACCACTGTTATCTTGACAACTGTCTGAGAATACCTAGCAATGTAGCTTTAATGAGGTGTTCCTATCATGTTGTCCAAGGTATATAGAAGTCTTGGCAGTTTGTTGTGCATAGAGATGCACGTTAGACTAGTGGTCATGTTGTACACAATCACTCTTACTGATATGGTCTTATATTGCATACTTTTAAACTCATGTGTCTTACATGTCTCACCAAGGAACCTTCACCCATCTCTCCTCTGTCTCATTCACCACACGACGATCAGCAGAGCCCAGTCAATATAGAAAAATCCATACAATTGAACTGAACTCTGATATTTAACTCCGCCACCACATCCTCCGACACCAGCGGCCAAAGCAATCTCTTGATATTTTCCGACAATGTTGATGAATACGCCACTCTCTGCCAGCTTTAGCCTAGGGATGTTATTATGTGGTGGGGTTTTGATCACGAAATTCTCCCTCCCCTATCACACTGACTTTGTAGTTACAGTTTCGCCTCTGCATACTGCAGCTGCTCATTATGCCTAGTGGATCAGGCTTGTGTCATACTTGTATCGCAGGCTTTTGTATAGAGCTATATCCTCCATGCTAGCAATACAAGAGCTGATTAGTGTGTTTTTCCCTTCAGGATAACACACACATACACACACACAATGCCTTCTAAAACCCCCAATCAGCAAATCAAGTGTTGCATAATAAAGGCACTGTTCATATGACATAAAAGCTGTGTTCCCCACAATGCAACAGAGCAGACAGTTTTATTTGTGGCTCTTAAAAGGACTTGACTTGGAGTGAGATTGATGGTGATCTTTGCATATCTGTCATTCCCAAGTAGAAAAGGAATCTGTTATTTTTGTGCCCTTTGACGTCAACGTGTTTAATTTTTTTTTTTCACACACATTAAAACTGTATTAAAACTCTTGCTTCACAACACAATGGTAGAATAAGTCACAGGGATTGAACCACCAACCTCATGTTTGGAATCTACACCCCTCGAATCACTACTGCCCTCTGCTCTGTATCAATTGTGGTTCCATGTTGTTGTGTCGTTTGTTTGTATTTGACCAGTAGGTTTGAAATGGGGGTGAAGAGTGATGAGACACATTCAGCCTGAATCAAGCAAATGTCAAGGATCATTAGGGACCGAGCCCGAAGGGGCACGAAGGTCCCTATTGAAGTTGCTCTGTTTCTCTATTATTATTAGGGACCGAGCCCGAAGGGGCACGAAGGTCCCTATTGAAGTTGCTCTGTTTCTCTATTATTATTAGGGACCGAGCCCCGAAGGGGGACGAAGGTCCCTATTGAAGTTGCTCTGTTTCTCTATTATTAGGGACCGAGCCCGAAGGGGGACGAAGGTCCCTATTGTTCTCGCTCTGTTTCTCTATTATTATTATTAGGGACCGAGCCCGAAGGGGCACGAGGTCCCTATTGTTCTCGCTCTGTTTCTCTATTATTAGGGACCGAGCCCGAAGGGGGACGAAGGTCCCTATTGTTCTCGCTCTGTTTCTCTATTATTATTATTATTCTTGGGACACTTTTTTTAACACGCTTTTGGGCAATTTTGAACATGTTCCCATGCTTCAAAACGAACGAAATTTTGCACGGGCATCACGTAGGGCGGCAGCTACGCCTCCAAAAAGACCCGTTCCCCGGTGACCCCCAGGAGCTTGATAGCGCCCCCTAGCGCGTTGTTTTTCGGGGCTGGCGCGTTGTCTTTCGGGGCTGGCATACCGTTTAAGATAGGCGCACGAAATTTGGTAGGGACGTGTATCTCAATAAGGCGAACAAACACCTCACTGCAATGTCATGTCCACACCCAACAGGAAGTGAGATAATTGGCCTTTTGTGTGATTTTGTGGATATTGGACATACAATGGAATTTGAAACACTTCTCCTACACCGTACCTCAGATGGGCTTAAATTTTGGTGAACATAATCTTAAGACGTTGGAGATGTTAAATTGCGAAGGATTTTCAAATAGGCGCTAATATGACAATACGGCGGATCGATAAAGTTAGGTATTTATTGAATGGGAATTATGAGTTATGAATAGGAGGCATCTATTGAATTTGGAGTTCTTCCTCAGACTAAAATTTCACAGGGTAATGTAGATGAGGACTACCAAGATTTTCATGCCAAATAACTGGCAGTCTGACATAGCGCCCCCATATGACAGGCCAGTGAACTGTCAGAAAATGTACCGCAAATGAGCACTTTAACACAAAGAGGATCGTGGGTGGCATACGATTTCAGCCAGACACACGAAAGTTGGTATGGGTGTGTATCTCACTAAGATGAACAAAATTGTAATTACAATGTCATGGCCACGCCCAACAGGAAGTGAGATAAGAAGACTTGTATTGCGATTTTCTGTGATATGACATAGAATAGATTTTAAAACACTCCTCCTACACCGTACATCAGATGGGTGTAAAATTTGGTGTACATGAGCTCAAGACATTGGAGATGTTAAATTGCGAAGGGATTTTTGATATCTTGTAAGATGACAAAATGGCGGCCTGATGAATTTTGCTACCATTTGAAAGTGCCAAATGCAATAGGAGGTGTGTCACCACTTCATTTAGCAGACACTTCTCCTACAACGTACCTCAGATGGGCTTAAATTTTGGTGAACATAATCTTAAGACGTTGGAGATGTTAAATTGCGAAGGATTTTCAAATAGACGGTAATATGACGATACGGCGGATCGATAAACTTAGGTATTTATTGTTATGAGTTATGAATGGGAGGTTTTTATTGAATTTGGAGTTCTTCCTCAGACTAAAACTTCACAGGGTAATGTAGATGAGGACTACCAAGATTTTCATGCCAAATAACTGGCAGTCTGACATAGCGCCCCCATATGACAGGCCAGTGAACTGTCAGAAATCTACCGCTAGCTGAGCCCCTAACAGGAAAAATTGTCCGATATGGCTTACCATTTTTGCCAGGCACACGAAATTCGGTATGGGTGTGCGTCTCAGTAAGACGAACAAACGCAGGTGCGAGGTCCCGACCAACGCCGCTTGCGGCTTTAATTAGGGACCGAGCCCCGAAGGGGGACGAAGGTCCCTATTGTTCTCGCTCTGTTTCTCTATTATTATTATTCTTGGGACACTTTTTTTTTCACACGCTTTTGGGCAATTTTGAGCATGTTCCCATGCTTCAAAACGAACGTGACTTTGCAGGGGCATCACGTAGGGCGGCAGCTACGCCTCCAAAAAGACCCGTCCCCCGGTGACCCCCAGGAGCTCGATAGCGCCCCCTAGCGCGTTGTCTTTCGGGGCTGGCATACCGTTTAAGATAGGCGCACAAAATTCGGTAGGGACGTGTATCTCAATAAGATGAACAAACGCCTCACTGCAATGTCATGGCCACGCCCAACAGGAAGTGAGATAATTGGCCTTTTGTGTGATTTTCTAAAATTTGACATACAATGGAATTTGAAACACTTCTCCTACAACGTACCTCAGATGAGCTTAAATTTTGGTGAACATAATCTTAAGACGTTGGAGATGTTAAATTGCGAAGGATTTTCAAATAAGCGGTAATATGACGATACGGCGGATCAATAAACTTAGGTATTTATTGAATGTGAGTTATGAGTTATGAATGCGCGTTGTCTTTCAGGGCTGGCATACCGTTTAAGATAGGCGCACAAAATTCGGTAGGGACGTGTATCTCAATAAGACGAACAAACGCCTCACTGCAATGTTATGGCCACGCCCAACAGGAAGTGAGATAATTGGCCTTTTTTGTGATTTTTAAAAATTGGACATACAATGGAATTTGAAACACTTCTCCTACACCGTACCTCAGATGGGCTTAAATTTTGGTGAACATAATCTTAAGACGTTGGAGATGTTAAATTGCGAAGGATTTTCAAATAGGCGGTAATATGACGATACAGCGGATCGATAAAATTAGGTATTTATTGAATCAGAGTTATGAGTTATGAATAGGAGGTATTTATTGAATTTGGAGTTCTTCCTCAGACTAAAACTTCACAGGGTAATGTACATGAGGACTACCAAGATTTTCATGCCAAATAACTGGCAGTCTGACATAGCGCCCCCATATGACAGGCCAGTGAACTGTCAGAAAATGTACAGCAAATGAGCACTTTAACACAAAGAGGATCGTGGGTGGCATACGATTTCAGCCAGACACACGAAAGTTGGTATGGGTGTGTATCTCACTAAGATGAACAAAATTGTAATTACAATGTCATGGCCACGCCCAACAGGAAGTGAGATAAGAAGACTTGTATTGCGATTTTGTGTGATATGACATAAAATGGATTTTAAAACACTCCTCCTACACCGTACATCAGATGGGTGTAAATTTTGGTGTACATGAGCTCAAGACATTGGAGATGTTAAATTGCGAAGGGATATTTGATATCTTGTAAGATGACAAAATGGCGGCCTGATGAATTTTGCAACCATTTGAAAGTGCCAAATTCAATAGGAGGTGTGTCACCACTTCATTTTGAAACACTTCTCCTACAACGTACATCAGATGGACGTAAATTTTGGTGTACATGAGCTCAAGACATTGGAGATGTTAAATTGCAAAGGGATTTTTGATATCTTGTAAGATGACAAAATGGCGGCCTGATGAATTTTGCTACCATTTGAAAGTGCCAAATGCAATAGGAGGTGTGTCACCACTTCATTTAGCAGACACTTCTCCTACACCGTACCTCAGATGGGCTTAAATTTTGGTGAACATAATCTTAAGACGTTGGAGATGTTAAATTGCGAAGGATTTTCAAATAGGCAGTAATATGACGATACGGCGGATCGATAAAGTTAGGTATTTATTGAATCAGAGTTATGAGTTATGAATAGGAGGTATTTATTGAATTTGGAGTTCTTCCTCAGACTAAAACTTCACAGGGTAATGTAGATGAGGACTACCAAGATTTTCATGCCAAATAACTGGCAGTCTGACATAGCGCCCCCATATGACAGGCCAGTGAACTGTCAGAAATCTACCGCTAGCTGAGCCCCTAACAGGAAAAATTGTCCGATATGGCTTACCATTTTTGCCAGGCACACGAAATTCGGTATGGGTGTGCGTCTCAGTAAGACGAACAAACGCAGGTGCGAGGTCCCGACCAACGCCGCTTGCGGCTTTAATTATTATTATTATTCTTGGGACACATTTTTTAACACGCTTTTGGGCAATTTTGAGCATGTTCCCATGCTTCAAAACGAACGAAATTTTGCACGGGCATCACGTAGGGCGGCAGCTACGCCTCCAAAAAGACCCGTCCCCCGGTGACCCCCAGGAGCTTGATAGCGCCCCCTAGTGCGTTGTTTTTTGGGGCTGGCGCGTTGTCTTTCGGGGCTGGCATACCGTTTAAGATAGGCGCACGAAATTTGGTAGGGACGTATATCTCAATAAGACGAACAAACGCCTCACTGCAATGTCATGTCCACGCCCAACAGGAAGTGAGATAATTGGCCTTTTGTGTGATTTTGTGGATATTGGACATACAATGGAATTTGAAACACTTCTCCTACACCGTACCTCAGATGGGCTTAAATTTTGGTGAACATAATCTTAAGACGTTGGAGATGTTAAATTGCGAAGGATTTTCAAATAGGCGCTAATATGACAATACGGCGGATCGATAAACTTAGGTATTTATTGAATGTGAATTATGAGTTATGAATGGGAGATTTTTATTAAATTTGGAGTTCTTCCTCAGACTAAAACTTCACAGGGTAATGTACATGAGGACTACCAAGATTTTCATGCCAAATAACTGGCAGTCTGACATAGCGCCCCCATATGACAGGCCAGTGAACTGTCAGAAAATGTACAGCAAATGAGCATTTTAACACAAAAAGGATCGTGGGTGGCATACGATTTCAGCCAGACACACGAAAGTTGGTATGGGTGTGTATCTCACTAAGATGAACAAAATTGTAATTACAATGTCATGGCCACGCCCAACAGGAAGTGAGATAAGAAGACTTGTATTGCGATTTTCTGTGATATGACATAGAATAGATTTTAAAACACTCCTCCTACACCCTACATCAGATGGGCGTAAAATTTGGAGTACATGAGCTCAAGACATTGGAGATGTTAAATTGCGAAGGGATTTTTGATATCTTGTAAGATGACAAAATGGCGGCCTGATGAATTTTGCTACCATTTGAAAGTGCCAAATGCAATAGGAGGTGTGTCACCACTTCATTTAGCAGACACTTCTCCTACACCGTACCTCAGATGGGCTTAAATTTTGGTGAACATAATCTTAAGACGTTGGAGATGTTAAATTGCGAAGGATTTTCAAATAGGCGGTAATATGACGATACGGCGGATCGATAAACTTAGGTATTTATTGAATGGGAGTTATGAATGGGAGATATTTATTGAATTTGGAGTTCTTCCTCAGACTAAAACTTCACAGGGTAATGTAGATGAGGACTACCAAGATTTTCATGCCAAATAACTGGCAGTCTGACATAGCGCCCCCATATGACAGGCCAGTGAACTGTCAGAAATCTACCGCTAGCTGAGCCCCTAACAGGAAAAATTGTCCGATATGGCTTACCATTTTTGCCAGACACACGAAATTCGGTATGGGTGTGTGTCTCAGTAAGACGAACAAACGCAGGTGCGAGGTCCCGACCAACGCCGCTTGCGGCTTTAATTAGGGACCGAGCCCCGAAGGGGGACGAAGGTCCCTATTGTTCTCGCTCTGTTTCTCTATTATTATTATTATTATTCTTGGGACACATTTTTTAACACGCTTTTGGGCAATTTTGAGCATGTTCCCATGCTTCAAAACGAACGAAATTTTGCACGGGCATCACGTAGGGCGGCAGCTACGCCTCCAAAAAGACCCGTCCCCCGGTGACCCCCAGGAGCTTGATAGCGCCCCCTAGTGCGTTGTTTTTTGGGGCTGGCGCGTTGTCTTTCGGGGCTGGCATACCGTTTAAGATAGGCGCACGAAATTCGGTAGGGACGTGTATCTCAATAAGACGAACAAACGCCTCACTGCAATGTCATGTCCACGCCCAACAGGAAGTGAGATAATTGGCCTTTTGTGTGATTTTGTGGATATTGGACATACAATGGAATTTGAAACACTTCTCCTAGACCGTACTTCAGATGGGCTTAAATTTTGGTGAACATAATCTTAAGACGTTGGAGATGTTAAATTGCAAAGGATTTTAAAATAGGCGCTAATATGACAATACGGCGGATCGATAAAGTTAGGTATTTATTGAATGTGAATTGTGAGTTATGAATGGGAGATTTTTATTAAATTTGGAGTTCTTCCTCAGACTAAAACTTCACAGGGTAATGTAGATGAGGACTACCAAGATTTTCATGCCAAATAACTGGCAGTCTGACATAGCGCCCCCATTTGACAGGCCAGTGAACTGTCAGAAAATGTACAGCAAATGAGCATTTTCACACAAAAAGGATTGTGGGTGGCATACGATTTCAGCCAGACACACGAAAGTTGGTATGGGTATGTATCTCACTAAGAAGAACAAAATTGTAATTACAATGTCATGGCCACGCCCAACAGGAAGTGAGATAAGAAGACTTGTATTGCGATTTTCTGTGATATGACATAGAATAGATTTTAAAACACTCCTCCTACACCGTACATCAGATGGGCGTAAAATTTGGTGTACATGAGCTCAAGACATTGGAGATGTTAAATTGCGAAGGGATTTTTGATATCTTGTAAGATGACAAAATGGCGGCCTGATGAATTTTGCTACCATTTGAAAGTGCCAAATGCAATAGGAGGCGTGTCAACACTTCATTTAGCAGACACTTCTCCTACACCGTACCTCAGATGGGCTTAAATTTTGGTGAACATAATCTTAAGACGTTGGAGATGTTAAATTGCGAAGGATTTTCAAATAGGCGGTAATATGACGATACGGCGGATCGATAAACTTAGGTATTTATTGAATGGGAGTTATGAATGGGAGATATTTATTGAATTTGGAGTTCT
The DNA here is from genome assembly GCA_036785185.1 of Paratrypauchen microcephalus. Lineage (NCBI taxonomy): Eukaryota > Metazoa > Chordata > Actinopteri > Gobiiformes > Gobiidae > Paratrypauchen > Paratrypauchen microcephalus. Next base: position 5,844,287 of record JAVJIX010000003.1, read on the forward strand.
TCCTCAGACTAAAACTTCACAGGGTAATGTAGATGAGGACTACCAAGATTTTCATGCCAAATAACTGGCAGTCTGACATAGCGCCCCCATATGACAGGCCAGTGAACTGTCAGAAATCTACCGCTAGCTGAGCCCCTAACAGGAAAAATTGTCCGATATGGCTTACCATTTTTGCCAGGCACACGAAATTCGGTATGGGTGTGCGTCTCAGTAAGACGAACAAACGCAGGTGCGAGGTCCCGACCAACGCCGCTTGCGGCTTTAATTATTCCTATTGTTCTCGCTCTGTTTCTCTATTATTATTATTATTCTTGGGACACTTTTTTTAACACGCTTTTGGGCAATTTTGAACATGTTCCCATGCTTCAAAACGAACAAAACTTTGCACGGGCATCACGTAGGGCGGCAGCTACGCCTCCAAAAAGACCCGTCCCCCGGTGACCCCCAGGAGCTTGATAGCGCCCCCTAGCGTGTTGTTTTTCAGGGCTGGCGCGTTGTCTTTCGGGGCTGGCATACCGTTTAAGATAGGCGCACAAAATTTGGTAGGGACGTGTATCTCAATAAGACGAACAAACGCCTCACTGCAATGTCATGGCCACGCCCAACAGGAAGTGAGATAATTGGCCTTTTGTGTGATTTTGTGGATATTGGACATACAATGGAATTTGAAACACTTCTCCTACACCGTACCTGAGATGGGCTTAAATTTTGGTGAACATAATCTTAAGATGTGGTAGATGTTAAATTGCGAAGGATTTTCAAATAGGCAATAATATGACGATACAGCGGATCAATAAAGTTAGGTATATATTGAATGCGAGTTATGAGTTATGAATGGGAGATATTTATTGAATTTGGAGTTCTTCCTCAGACTAAAACTTCACAGGGTAATGTAGATGAGGACTACCAAGATTTTCATGCCAAATAACTGGCAGTCTGACATAGCGCCCCCATATGACAGGCCAGTGAACTGTCAGAAATCTACCGCTCGCTGAGCCCCTAACAGGAAAAATTGTCCGATATGGCTTACCATTTTTTGCCAGGCACACGAAATTCGGTATGGGTGTGCGTCTCAGTAAGACGAACAAACGCAGGCGCGAGGTCCCGACCAACGCCGCTTGCGGCTTTAATTATTATTATTCTTGGGACACTTTTTTTAACACGCTTTTGGGCAATTTTGAGCATGTTCCCATGCTTCAAAACGAACGAAACTTTGCAGGGGCATCACGTAGGGCGGCAGCTACGCCTCCAAAAAGACCCGTCCCCCGGTGACCCCCAGGAGCTTGATAGCGCCCCCTAGCGCGTTGTTTTTCGGGGCTGGCGCGTTGTCTTTCGGGGCTGGCATACCGTTTAAGATAGGCGCACGAAATTTGGTAGGGACGTGTATCTCAATAAGACGAACAAACACCTCACTGCAATGTCATGGCCACGCCCAACAGGAAGTGAGATAATTGGCCTTTTGTGTGATTTTGTGGATATTGGACATACAATGGAATTTGAAACACTTCTCCTACACCGTACCTCAGATGGGCTTAAATTTTGGTGAACATAATCTTAAGACGTTGGAGATGTTAAATTGCGAAGGATTTTCAAATAGGCGGTAATATGACAATACGGCGGATCGATAAACTTAGGTATTTATTGAATGGGAATTATGAGTTATGAATAGGAGGCATCTATTGAATTTGGAGTTCTTCCTCAGACTAAAACTTCACAGGGTAATGTAGATGAGGACTACCAAGATTTTCATGCCAAATAACTGGCAGTCTGACATAGCGCCCCCATATGACAGGCCAGTGAACTGTCAGAAAATGTACAGCAAATGAGCACTTTAACACAAAGAGGATCGTGGGTGGCATACGATTTCAGCCAGACACACGAAAGTTGGTATGGGTGTGTATCTCACTAAGATGAACAAAATTGTAATTACAATGTCATGGCCACGCCCAACAGGAAGTGAGATAAGAAGACTTGTATTGCGATTTTCTGTGATATGACATAGAATAGATTTTAAAACACTCCTCCTACACCGTACATCAGATGGGTGTAAAATTTGGTGTACATAAGCTCAAGACATTGGAGATGTTAAATTGCGAAGGGATTTTTGATATCTTGTAAGATGACAAAATGGCGGCCTGATGAATTTTGCTACCATTTGAAAGTGCCAAATGCAATAGGAGGTGTGTCACCACTTCATTTAGCAGACACTTCTCCTACACCGTACCTCAGATGGGCTTAAATTTTGGTGAACATAATCTTAAGACGTTGGAGATGTTAAATTGCGAAGGATTTTCAAATAGGCGGTAATATGACGATACGGCGGATCGATAAACTTAGGTATTTATTGAATGGGAGTTATGAATGGGAGATATTTATTGAATTTGGAGTTCTTCCTCAGACTAAAACTTCACAGGGTAATGTAGATGAGGACTACCAAGATTTTCATGCCAAATAACTGGCAGTCTGACATAGCGCCCCCATATGACAGGCCAGTGAACTGTCAGAAATCTACCGCTAGCTGAGCCCCTAACAGGAAAAATTGTCCGATATGGCTTACCATTTTTGCCAGGCACACGAAATTCGGTATGGGTGTGCGTCTCAGTAAGACGAACAAACGCAGGTGCGAGGTCCCGACCAACGCCGCTTGCGGCTTTAATTATTATTATTCTTGTTCTTGTTCACACGCTTTTGGGCAATTTGGAGCATGTTCCCATGCTTCAAAACGAACAAAACTTTGCACGGGCATCACGTAGGGCGGCAGCTACGCCTCCAAAAAGTCCCGTCCCCCGGTGACCCCCAGGAGCTCGATAGCGCCCCCTAGCGCGTTGTCTTTCGGGGCTGGCATACCGTTTAAGATAGGCGCACGAAATTCGGTAGGGACGTGTATCTCAATAAGACGAACAAACGCCTCACTGCAATGTCATGTCCACGCCCAACAGGAAGTGAGATAATTGGCTTTTTGTGAAATTTGACATACAATGGAATTTGAAACACTTCTCCTACACCGTACCTCAGATGGGCTTAAATTTTGGTGAACATAATCTTAAGATGTTGGAGATGTTAAATTGCGAAGGATTTTCAAATAGGCGGTAATATGACGATACAGCGGATCGATAAATTTAGGTATGAGTTATGAGTTATGGATGGGAGTTATTTATTGAATTTGGAGTTCCGTTTAAGATAGGCGCACGAAATTCGGTAGGGACGTGTATCTCAATAAGACGAACAAACGCCTCACTGCAATGTCATGGCCACGCCCAACAGGAAGTGAGATAATTGGCATTTTGTGTGATTTTGTAATATTGGACAGACAATGGAATTTGAAACACTTCTCCTACACCGAACCTCAGATGGGCTTAAATTTTGGTGAACATAATCTTAAGACATTGGAGATGATAAATTGCGAAGGATTTTCAAATAGGCGGTAATATGACGATACGGCGGATCGATAAACTTAGGTATTTATTGAATGGGAGTTATGAATTATGAATAGGAGGTTTTTATTGAATTTGGAGTTCTTCCTCAGACTAAAACTTCACAGGGTAATGTAGATGAGGACTACCAAGATTTTCATGCCAAATAACTGGCAGTCTGACATAGCGCCCCCATATGACAGGCCAGTGAACTGTCAGAAAATGTACAGCAAATGAGCGTTTTAACACAAAGAGGATCGTGGGTGGCATACGATTTCAGCCAGACACACGAAAGTTGGTATGGGTGTGTATCTCACTAAGATGAACAAAATTGTAATTACAATGTCATGGCCACGCCCAACAGGAAGTGAGATAAAAAGACTTGTATTGCGATTTTGTGTGATAAGACATACAATGGATTTTAAAACACTCCTCCTACACCGTACATCAGATGGGCGTAAATTTTGGTGTACATGAGCTCAAGACAATGGAGATGTTAAATTGCGAAGGGATTTTTGATATCTTGTAAGATGACAAAATGGCGGCCTGATGAATTTTGCTACCATTTGAAAGTGCCAAATTCAATAGGAAGTGTGTCACCACTTCATTTTGAAACATTTCTCCTACAACGTACCTCAGATGGGCTTAAATTTTGGTGAACATAATCTTAAGACGTTGGAGATGTTAAATTGCGAAGGATTTTCAAATAGGCGGTAATATGACGATACGGCGGATCGATAAACTTAGGTATTTATTGAATGGGAGTTATGAATGGGAGGTTTTTATTGAATTTGGAGTTCTTCCTCAGACTAAAACTTCACAGGGTAATGTAGATGAGGACTACCAAGATTTTCATGCCAAATAACTGGCAGTCTGACATAGCGCCCCCATATGACAGGCCAGTGAACTGTCAGAAATCTACCGCTAGCTGAGCCCCTAACAGGAAAAATTGTCCGATATGGCTTACCATTTTTGCCAGGCACACGAAATTCGGTATGGGTGTGCGTCTCAGTAAGACGAACAAACGCAGGTGCGAGGTCCCGACCAACGCCGCTTGCGGCTTTAATTAGGGACCGAGCCCGAAGGGGCACGAAGGTCCCTATTGTTCTCGCTCTGTTTCTCTATTATTATTATTAGGGACCGAGCCCGAAGGGGCACGAAGGTCCCTATTGAAATTGCTCTGTTTCTCTATTATTAGGGACCGAGCCCCGAAGGGGGACGAAGGTCCCTATTGTTCTCGCTCTGTTTCTCTATTATTAGGGACCGAGCCCGAAGGGGCACGAAGGTCCCTATTGTTCTCGCTCTGTTTCTCTATTATTAGGGACCGAGCCCCGAAGGGGGACGAAGGTCCCTATTGTTCTCGCTCTGTTTCTCTATTATTAGGGACCGAGCCCGAAGGGGCACGAGGTCCCTATTGTTCTCGCTCTGTTTCTCTATTATTATTATTATTATTATTATTCTTGGGACACTTTTTTTTAACACGCTTTTGGGCAATTTTGAACATGTTCCCATGCTTCAAAACGAACGAAACTTTGCACGGGCATCACGTAGGGCGGCAGCTACGCCTCCAAAAAGACCCGTCCCCCGGTGACCCCCAGGAGCTTGATAGCGCCCCCTAGCGCGTTGTTTTTCGGGGCTGGCGCGTTGTCTTTCGGGGCTGGCATACCGTTTAAGATAGGCGCACGAAATTTGGTAGGGACGTGTATCTCAATAAGACGAACAAACGCCTCACTGCAATGTCATGGCCACGCCCAACAGGAAGTGAGATAATTGGCCTTTTGTGTGATTTTGTGGATATTGGACATACAATGGAATTTGAAACACTTCTCCTACACCGTACCTCAGATGGGCTTAAATTTTGGTGAACATAATCTTAAGATGTGGTAGATGTTAAATTGCGAAGGATTTTCAAATAGGCGGTAATATGACGATACGGCGGATCGATAAAGTTAGGTATTTATTGAATCTGAGTTATGAGTTATGGATGGGAGTTATTTATTGAATTTGGAGTTCCGTTTAAGATAGGCGCACGAAATTCGGTAGGGACGTGTATCTCAATAAGACGAACAAACGCCTCACTGCAATGTCATGGCCACGCCCAACAGGAAGTGAGATAATTGGCCTTTTGTGTGATTTTGTGGATATTGGACATACAATGGAATTTGAAACACTTCTCCTACACCGTACCTCAGATGGGCTTAAATTTTGGTGAACATAATCTTAAGACATTGGAGATGTTAAATTGCGAAGGATTTTCAAATAGGCGGTAATATGACGATACGGCGGATCGATAAAGTTAGGTATTTATTGAATGCGAGTTATGAATTATGAATGGGAGATATTTATTGAATTTGGAGTTCTTCCTCAGACTAAAACTTCACAGGGTAATGTAGATGAGGACTACCAAGATTTTCATGCCAAATAACTGGCAGTCTGACATAGCGCCCCCATATGACAGGCCAGTGAACTGTCAGAAAATGTACAGCAAATGAGCACTTTAACACAAAGAGGATCGTGGGTGGCATACGATTTCAGCCAGACACACGAAAGTTGGTATGGGTGTGTATCTCACTAAGATGAACAAAATTGTAATTACAATGTCATGGCCACGCCCAACAGGAAGTGAGATAAGAAGACTTGTATTGCGATTTTCTGTGATATGACATAGAATAGATTTTAAAACACTCCTCCTACACCGTACATCAGATGGGCGTAAATTTTGGTGTACATAAGCTCAAGACATTGGAGATGTTAAATTGCGAAGGGATTTTTGATATCTTGTAAGATGACAAAATGGCGGCCTGATGAATTTTGCTACCATTTGAAAGTGCCAAATGCAATAGGAGGTGTGTCACCACTTCATTTAGCAGACACTTCTCCTACACCGTACCTCAGATGGGCTTAAATTTTGGTGAACATAATCTTAAGACGTTGGAGATGTTAAATTGCGAAGGATTTTCAAATAGGCGGTAATATGACGATACGGCGGATCGATAAACTTAGGTATTTATTGTTATGGGAGTTATGAATGGGAGGTTTTTATTGAATTTGGAGTTCTTCCTCAGACTAAAACTTCACAGGGTAATGTAGATGAGGACTACCAAGATTTTCATGCCAAATAACTGGCAGTCTGACATAGCGCCCCCATATGACAGGCCAGTGAACTGTCAGAAATCTACCGCTAGCTGAGCCCCTAACAGGAAAAATTGTCCGATATGGCTTACCATTTTTGCCAGGCACACGAAATTCGGTATGGGTGTGCGTCTCAGTAAGACGAACAAACGCAGGTGCGAGGTCCCGACCAACGCCGCTTGCGGCTTTAATTATTATTATTATTCTTGGGACACATTTTTTAACACGCTTTTGGGCAATTTTGAGCATGTTCCCATGCTTCAAAACGAACGAAATTTTGCACGGGCATCACGTAGGGCGGCAGCTACGCCTCCAAAAAGACCCGTCCCCCGGTGACCCCCAGGAGCTTGATAGCGCCCCCTAGTGCGTTGTTTTTTGGGGCTGGCGCGTTGTCTTTCGGGGCTGGCATACCGTTTAAGATAGGCGCACGAAATTTGGTAGGGACGTGTATCTCAATAAGACGAACAAACGCCTCACTGCAATGTCATGTCCACGCCCAACAGGAAGTGAGATAATTGGCCTTTTGTGTGATTTTGTGGATATTGGACATACAATGGAATTTGAAACACTTCTCCTACACCGTACCTCAGATGGGCTTAAATTTTGGTGAACATAATCTTAAGACGTTGGAGATGTTAAATTGCGAAGGATTTTCAAATAGGCGCTAATATGACAATACGGCGGATCGATAAACTTAGGTATTTATTGAATGTGAATTATGAGTTATGAATGGGAGATTTTTATTAAATTTGGAGTTCTTCCTCAGACTAAAACTTCACAGGGTAATGTACATGAGGACTACCAAGATTTTCATGCCAAATAACTGGCAGTCTGACATAGCGCCCCCATATGACAGGCCAGTGAACTGTCAGAAAATGTACAGCAAATGAGCATTTTAACACAAAGAGGATCGTGGGTGGCATACGATTTCAGCCAGACACACGAAAGTTGGTATGGGTGTGTATCTCACTAAGATGAACAAAATTGTAATTACAATGTCATGGCCACGCCCAACAGGAAGTGAGATAAGAAGACTTGTATTGCGATTTTCTGTGATATGACATAGAATAGATTTTAAAACACTCCTCCTACACCGTACATCAGATGGGCGTAAAATTTGGTGTACATGAGCTCAAGACATTGGAGATGTTAAATTGCGAAGGGATTTTTGATATCTTGTAAGATGACAAAATGGCAGCCTGATGAATTTTGCTACCATTTGAAAGTGCCAAATGCAATAGGAGGTGTGTCACCACTTCATTTAGCAGACACTTCTCCTACACCGTACCTCAGATGGGCTTAAATTTTGGTGAACATAATCTTAAGACGTTGGAGATGTTAAATTGCGAAGGATTTTCAAATAGGCGGTAATATGACGATACGGCGGATCGATAAACTTAGGTATTTATTGAATGGGAGTTATGAATGGGAGATATTTATTGAATTTGGAGTTCTTCCTCAGACTAAAACTTCACAGGGTAATGTAGATGAGGACTACCAAGATTTTCATGCCAAATAACTGGCAGTCTGACATAGCGCCCCCATATGACAGGCCAGTGAACTGTCAGAAAATGTACAGCAAATGAGCGTTTTAACACAAAGAGGATCGTGGGTGGCATACGATTTCAGCCAGACACACGAAAGTTGGTATGGGTGTGTATCTCACTAAGATGAACAAAATTGTAATTACAATGTCATGGCCACGCCCAACAGGAAGTGAGATAAGAAGACTTGTATTGCGATTTTCTGTGATATGACATAGAATAGATTTTAAAACACTCCTCCTACACCGTACATCAGATGGGCGTAAATTTTGGTGTACATGAGCTCAAGACATTGGAGATGTTAAATTGCGAAGGGATTTTTGATATCTTGTAAGATGACAAAATGGCGGCCTGATGAATTTTGCTACCATTTGAAAGTGCCAAATGCAATAGGAGGTGTGTCACCACTTCATTTAGCAGACACTTCTCCTACACCGTACCTCAGATGGGCTTAAATTTTGGTGAACATAATCTTAAGACGTTGGAGATGTTAAATTGCGAAGGATTTTCAAATAGGCGGTAATATGACGATACGGCGGATCGATAAACTTAGGTATTTATTGTTATGAGTTATGAATGGGAGGTTTTTATTGAATTTGGAGTTCTTCCTCAGACTAAAACTTCACAGGGTAATGTAGATGAGGACTACCAAGATTTTCATGCCAAATAACTGGCAGTCTGACATAGCGCCCCCATATGACAGGCCAGTGAACTGTCAGAAATCTACCGCTAGCTGAGCCCCTAACAGGAAAAATTGTCCGATATGGCTTACCATTTTTGCCAGGCACACGAAATTCGGTATGGGTGTGCGTCTCGGTATGGGTGTGCGTCTCAGTAAGACGAACAAACGCAGGTGCGAGGTCCCGACCAACGCCGCTTGCGGCTTTAATTAGGGACCGAGCCCGAAGGGGGACGAAGGTCCCTATTGTTCTCGCTCTGTTTCTCATTCTTGTTCTTGTTCACACTCGCTGGGGCAATTTTGAGCATGTTCCCATGCTTCAAAACGAACGAAACTTTGCACGGGCATCACAAAGTGCTGCCAGTACGACCACACAAAGTCCCGTCCCCCAGTGACCCCCAGGAGCTCGATAGCGCCCCCTAGCGCGTTGTCTTTCGGGGCTGGCATACCGTTTAAGATAGGCGCACGAAATTCGGTAGGGACGTGTATCTCAATAAGACGAACAAACGCCTCACTGCAATGTCATGGCCACGCCCAACAGGAAGTGAGATAATTGGGCTTTTGTGTGATTTTTGGGTATTGGACATAGAATGGAATTTGAAACACTTCTCCTACACCGTACCTCAGATGGGCTTAAATTTTGGTGAACATAATCTTAAGACGTTGGAGATGTTAAATTGCGAAGGATTTTCAAATAGGCGGTAATATGACGATACGGCGGATCGATAAAGTTAGGTATGGAATTTGAAAGACTTCTCCTACACCGTACCTCAGATAGGCTTAAATTTTGGTGAACATAATCTTAAGACGTTGGAGATGTTAAATTGCGAAGGATTTTCAAATAGGCGGTAATATGACGATACGGCGGATCGATAAAGTTAGGTATTTATTGAATGGGAGTGATGAGTTATGAATGGGAGGTATTTGTTGCTAGGCAACGCCCTGATCAAAGGTCTTTGATCTTTGTACCTTTGATCTGATATAGCTGCAAGCAGCAATGTGGGGACAAGCATCGAAGGTTCATGTAGGCCTCAGCATGTAGGCCACATGCAGGGTCTGACAGGGTCTAACAGAGTCTGACAGGGTCTGACAGGGTCTGTTCTGACAGGGTATCTACAATGTCATGGCCACGCCCAACAGGAAGTGAGATAATTGTGCCAGGCACACGAAATTTGGTATGGCTGTGCGTCTCAGTAAGACGAACAAACGCAGGTGCGAGGTCCCGACCAACGCCGCTTGCGGCTTTAATTATTATTATTAGGGACCGAGCCCGAAGGGGCACGAAGGTCCCTATTGTTCTCGCTCTGTTTCTCTATTATTATTATTATTATTATTATTCTTGGGACACTTTTTTTTAACACGCTTTTGGGCAATTTTGAGCATGTTCCCATGCTTCAAAACGAACGAAATTTTGCACGGGCATCACGTAGGGCGGCAGCTACGCCTCCAAAAAGACCCGTCCCCCGGTGACCCCCAGGAGCTTGATAGCGCCCCCTAGTGCGTTGTTTTTTGGGGCTGGCGCATTGTCTTTCGGGGCTGGCATACCGTTTAAGATAGGCGCACGAAATTTGGTAGGGACGTGTATCTCAATAAGACGAACAAACGCCTCACTGCAATGTCATGGCCACGCCCAACAGGAAGTGAGATAATTGGCCTTTTGTGTGATTTTGTGGATATTGGACATACAATGGAATTTGAAACACTTCTCCTACACCGTACCTCAGATGGGCTTAAATTTTGGTGAACATAATCTTAAGACGTTGGAGATGTTAAATTGCGAAGGATTTTCAAATAGGCGCTAATATGACAATACGGCGGATCGATAAAGTTAGGTATTTATTGAATGTGAATTATGAGTTATGAATGGGAGATTTTTATTAAATTTGGAGTTCTTCCTCAGACTAAAACTTCACAGGGTAATGTAGATGAGGACTACCAAGATTTTCATGCCAAATAACTGGCAGTCTGACATAGCGCCCCCATATGACAGGCCAGTGAACTGTCAGAAAATGTACAGCAAATGAGCATTTTAACACAAAGAGGATCGTGGGTGGCATACGATTTCAGCCAGACACACGAAAGTTGGTATGGGTGTGTATCTCACTAAGATGAACAAAATTGTAATTACAATGTCATGGCCACGCCCAACAGGAAGTGAGATAAGAAGACTTGTATTGCGATTTTCTGTGATATGACATAGAATAGATTTTAAAACACTCCTCCTACACCGTACATCAGATGGGCGTAAAATTTGGTGTACATGAGCTCAAGACATTGGAGATGTTAAATTGCGAAGGGATTTTTGATATCTTGTAAGATGACAAAATGGCAGCCTGATGAATTTTGCTACCATTTGAAAGTGCCAAATTCAATAGGAGGTGTGTCACCACTTCATTTAGCAGACACTTCTCCTACACCGTACCTCAGATGGGCTTAAATTTTGGTGAACATAATCTTAAGACGTTGGAGATGTTAAATTGCGAAGGATTTTCAAATAGGCGGTAATATGACGATACGGCGGATCGATAAACTTAGGTATTTATTGAATCAGAGTTATGAGTTATGAATGGGAGATATTTATTGAATTTGGAGTTCTTCCTCAGACTAAAACTTCACAGGGTAATGTAGATGAGGACTACCAAGATTTTCATGCCAAATAACTGGCAGTCTGACATAGCGCCCCCATATGACAGGCCAGTGAACTGTCAGAAATCTACCGCTAGCTGAGCCCCTAACAGGAAAAATTGTCCGATATGGCTTACCATTTTTGCCAGGCACACGAAATTCGGTATGGGTGTGCGTCTCAGTAAGACGAACAAACGCAGGTGCGAGGTCCCGACCAACGCCGCTTGCGGCTTTAATATTCCTATTGTTCTCGCTCTGTTTCTCTATTATTATTATTCTTGGGACACTTTTTTAACACGCTTTTGGGCAATTTTGAACATGTTCCCATGCTTCAAAACGAACGAAACTTTGCACGGGCATCACGTAGGGCGGCAGCTACGCCTCCAAAAAGACCCGTCCCCCGGTGACCCCCAGGAGCTTGATAGCGCCCCCTAGTGCGTTGTTTTTTGGGGCTGGCGCGTTGTCTTTCGGGGCTGGCATACCGTTTAAGATAGGCGCACGAAATTTGGTAGGGACGTGTATCTCAATAAGACGAACAAACGCCTCACTGCAATGTCATGGCCACGCCCAACAGGAAGTGAGATAATTGGCCTTTTGTGTGATTTTGTGGATATTGGACATACAATGGAATTTGAAACACTTCTCCTACACCGTACCTCAGATGGGCTTAAATTTTGGTGAACATAATCTTAAGACGTTGGAGATGTTAAATTGCGAAGGATTTTCAAATAGGCGCTAATATGACAATACGGCGGATCGATAAACTTAGGTATTTATTGAATGTGAATTATGAGTTATGAATGGGAGATTTTTATTGAATTTGGAGTTCTTCCTCAGACTAAAACTTCACAGGGTAATGTAGATGAGGACTACCAAGATTTTCATGCCAAATAACTGGCAGTCTGACATAGCGCCCCCATATGACAGGCCAGTGAACTGTCAGAAAATGTACAGCAAATGAGCATTTTAACACAAAGAGGATCGTGGGTGGCATACGATTTCAGCCAGACACACGAAAGTTGGTATGGGTGTGTATCTCACTAAGATGAACAAAATTGTAATTACAATGTCATGGCCACGCCCAACAGGAAGTGAGATAAGAAGACTTGTATTGCGATTTTCTGTGATATGACATAGAATAGATTTTAAAACACTCCTCCTACACCGTACATCAGATGGGCGTAAAATTTGGTGTACATGAGCTCAAGACATTGGAGATGTTAAATTGCGAAGGGATTTTTGATATCTTGTAAGATGACAAAATGGCAGCCTGATGAATTTTGCTACCATTTGAAAGTGCCAAATGCAATAGGAGGTGTGTCACCACTTCATTTAGCAGACACTTCTCCTACACCGTACCTCAGATGGGCTTAAATTTTGGTGAACATAATCTTAAGACGTTGGAGATGTTAAATTGCGAAGGATTTTCAAATAGGCGGTAATATGACGATACGGCGGATCGATAAACTTAGGTATTTATTGAATCAGAGTTATGAGTTATGAATGGGAGGTTTTTATTGAATTTGGAGTTCTTCCTCAGACTAAAACTTCACAGGGTAATGTAGATGAGGACTACCAAGATTTTCATGCCAAATAACTGGCAGTCTGACATAGCGCCCCCATATGACAGGCCAGTGAACTGTCAGAAATCTACCGCTAGCTGAGCCCCTAACAGGAAAAATTGTCCGATATGGCTTACCATTTTTGCCAGGCACACGAAATTCGGTATGGGTGTGCGTCTCAGTAAGACGAACAAACGCAGGTGCGAGGTCCCGACCAACGCCGCTTGCGGCTTTAATTATTATTATTATTATTCTTGGGACACATTTTTTAACACGCTTTTGGGCAATTTTGAGCATGTTCCCATGCTTCAAAACGAACGAAATTTTGCACGGGCATCACGTAGGGCGGCAGCTACGCCTCCAAAAAGACCCGTCCCCCGGTGACCCCCAGGAGCTTGATAGCGCCCCCTAGTGCGTTGTTTTTTGGGGCTGGCGCGTTGTCTTTCGGGGCTGGCATACCGTTTAAGATAGGCGCACGAAATTTGGTAGGGACGTGTATCTCAATAAGACGAACAAACGCCTCACTGCAATGTCATGTCCACGCCCAACAGGAAGTGAGATAATTGGCCTTTTGTGTGATTTTGTGGATATTGGACATACAATGGAATTTGAAACACTTCTCCTACACCGTACCTCAGATGGGCTTAAATTTTGGTGAACATAATCTTAAGACGTTGGAGATGTTAAATTGCGAAGGATTTTCAAATAGGCGCTAATATGACAATACGGCGGATCGATAAAGTTAGGTATTTATTGAATGTGAATTATGAGTTATGAATGGGAGATTTTTATTAAATTTGGAGTTCTTCCTCAGACTAAAACTTCACAGGGTAATGTAGATGAGGACTACCAAGATTTTCATGCCAAATAACTGGCAGTCTGACATAGCGCCCCCATATGACAGGCCAGTGAACTGTCAGAAAATGTACAGCAAATGAGCATTTTAACACAAAGAGGATCGTGGGTGGCATACGATTTCAGCCAGACACACGAAAGTTGGTATGGGTGTGTATCTCACTAAGATGAACAAAATTGTAATTACAATGTCATGGCCACGCCCAACAGGAAGTGAGATAAGAAGACTTGTATTGCGATTTTGTGTGATAAGACATACAATGGATTTTAAAACACTCCTCCTACACCGTACATCAGATGGGCGTAAATTTTGGTGTACATGAGCTCAAGACATTGGAGATGTTAAATTGCGAAGGGATTTTTGATATCTTGTAAGATGACAAAATGGCAGCCTGATGAATTTTGCTACCATTTGAAAGTGCCAAATGCAATAGGAGGTGTGTCACCACTTCATTTAGCAGACACTTCTCCTACACCGTACCTCAGATGGGCTTAAATTTTGGTGAACATAATCTTAAGACGTTGGAGATGTTAAATTGCGAAGGATTTTCAAATAGGCGGTAATATGACGATACGGCGGATCGATAAACTTAGGTATTTATTGAATGGGAGTTATGAATGGGAGGTTTTTATTGAATTTGGAGTTCTTCCTCAGACTAAAACTTCACAGGGTAATGTAGATGAGGACTACCAAGATTTTCATGCCAAATAACTGGCAGTCTGACATAGCGCCCCCATATGACAGGCCAGTGAACTGTCAGAAATCTACCGCTAGCTGAGCCCCTAACAGGAAAAATTGTCCGATATGGCTTACCATTTTTGCCAGGCACACGAAATTCGGTATGGGTGTGCGTCTCAGTAAGACGAACAAACGCAGGTGCGAGGTCCCGACCAACGCCGCTTGCGGTTTTAATTAGGACCGAGCCCGAAGGGGCACGAAGGTCCCTATTGTTCTCGCTCTGTTTCTCTATTATTAGGGACCGAGCCCGAAGGGGCACGAAGGTCCCTATTGAAATTGCTCTGTTTCTCTATTATTATTATTATTCTTGTTCTTGTTCACACGCTTTTGGGCAATTTGGAGCATGTTCCCATGCTTCAAAACGAACGTGACTTTGCAGGGGCATCACGTAGGGCGGCAGCTACGCCTCCAAAAAGACCCGTCCCCCGGTGACCCCCAGGAGCTCGATAGCGCCCCCTAGCGCGTTGTCTTTCGGGGCTGGCATACCGTTTAAGATAGGCGCACGAAATTCGGTAGGGACGTGTATCTCAATAAGACAAACAAACGCCTCACTGCAATGTCATGTCCACGCCCAACAGGAAGTGAGATAATTGGCCTTTTGTGAAATTTGACATACAATGGAATTTGAAACACTTCTCCTACACCGTACCTCAGATGGGCTTAAATTTTGGTGAACATAATCTTAAGATGTTGGAGATGTTAAATTGCGAAGGATTTTCAAATAGGCGGTAATATGACGATACAGCGGATCGATAAATTTAGGTATGAGTTATGAGTTATGGATGGGAGTTATTTATTGAATTTGGAGTTCCGTTTAAGATAGGCGCACGAAATTCGGTAGGGACGTGTATCTCAATAAGACGAACAAACGCCTCACTGCAATGTCATGGCCACGCCCAACAGGAAGTGAGATAATTGGCATTTTGTGTGATTTTGTAATATTGGACAGACAATGGAATTTGAAACACTTCTCCTACACCGAACCTCAGATGGGCTTAAATTTTGGTGAACATAATCTTAAGACATTGGAGATGATAAATTGCGAAGGATTTTCAAATAGGCGGTAATATGACGATACGGCGGATCGATAAACTTAGGTATTTATTGAATGGGAGTTATGAATTATGAATAGGAGGTTTTTATTGAATTTGGAGTTCTTCCTCAGACTAAAACTTCACAGGGTAATGTAGATGAGGACTACCAAGATTTTCATGCCAAATAACTGGCAGTCTGACATAGCGCCCCCATATGACAGGCCAGTGAACTGTCAGAAAATGTACAGCAAATGAGCGTTTTAACACAAAGAGGATCGTGGGTGGCATACGATTTCAGCCAGACACACGAAAGTTGGTATGGGTGTGTATCTCACTAAGATGAACAAAATTGTAATTACAATGTCATGGCCACGCCCAACAGGAAGTGAGATAAGAAGACTTGTATTGCGATTTTGTGTGATAAGACATACAATGGATTTTAAAACACTCCTCCTACACCGTACATCAGATGGGCGTAAATTTTGGTGTACATGAGCTCAAGACAATGGAGATGTTAAATTGCGAAGGGATTTTTGATATCTTGTAAGATGACAAAATGGCGGCCTGATGAATTTTGCTACCATTTGAAAGTGCCAAATGCAATAGGAGGTGTGTCACCACTTCATTTAGCAGACACTTCTCCTACACCGTACCTCAGATGGGCTTAAATTTTGGTGAACATAATCTTAAGACGTTGGAGATGTTAAATTGCGAAGGATTTTCAAATAGGCGGTAATATGACGATACGGCGGATCGATAAACTTAGGTATTTATTGAATGGGAGTTATGAATGGGAGGTTTTTATTGAATTTGGAGTTCTTCCTCAGACTAAAACTTCACAGGGTAATGTAGATGAGGACTACCAAGATTTTCATGCCAAATAACTGGCAGTCTGACATAGCGCCCCCATATGACAGGCCAGTGAACTGTCAGAAATCTACCGCTAGCTGAGCCCCTAACAGGAAAAATTGTCCGATATGGCTTACCATTTTTGCCAGGCACACGAAATTCGGTATGGGTGTGCGTCTCAGTAAGACGAACAAACGCAGGTGCGAGGTCCCGACCAACGCCGCTTGCGGCTTTAATTAGGGACCGAGCCCGAAGGGGCACGAGGTCCCTATTGTTCTCGCTCTGTTTCTCTATTATTATTATTATTATTATTATTCTTGGGACACTTTTTTTTAACACGCTTTTGGGCAATTTTGAACATGTTCCCATGCTTCAAAACGAACGAAACTTTGCACGGGCATCACGTAGGGCGGCAGCTACGCCTCCAAAAAGACCCGTCCCCCGGTGACCCCCAGGAGCTTGATAGCGCCCCCTAGCGCGTTGTTTTTCGGGGCTGGCGCGTTGTCTTTCGGGGCTGGCATACCGTTTAAGATAGGCGCACGAAATTTGGTAGGGACGTGTATCTCAATAAGACGAACAAACGCCTCACTGCAATGTCATGGCCACGCCCAACAGGAAGTGAGATAATTGGCCTTTTGTGTGATTTTGTGGATATTGGACATACAATGGAATTTGAAACACTTCTCCTACACCGTACCTCAGATGGGCTTAAATTTTGGTGAACATAATCTTAAGACGTTGGAGATGTTAAATTGCGAAGGATTTTCAAATAGGCGGTAATATGACGATACGGCGGATCGATAAAGTTAGGTATTTATTGAATGGGAGTTATGAGTTATGAATGGGAGGTTTTTATTGAATTTGGAGTTCTTCCTCAGACTAAAACTTCACAGGGTAATGTAGATGAGGACTACCAAGATTTTCATGCCAAATAACTGGCAGTCTGACATAGCGCCCCCATATGACAGGCCAGTGAACTGTCAGAAAATGTACAGCAAATGAGCGTTTTAACACAAAGAGGATCGTGGGTGGCATACGATTTCAGCCAGACACACGAAAGTTGGTATGGGTGTGTATCTCACTAAGATGAACAAAATTGTAATTACAATGTCATGGCCACGCCCAACAGGAAGTGAGATAAGAAGACTTGTATTGCGATTTTCTGTGATATGACATAGAATAGATTTTAAAACACTCCTCCTACACCGTACATCAGATGGGCGTAAATTTTGGTGTACATGAGCTCAAGACATTGGAGATGTTAAATTGCGAAGGGATTTTTGATATCTTGTAAGATGACAAAATGGCGGCCTGATGAATTTTGCTACCATTTGAAAGTGCCAAATGCAATAGGAGGTGTGTCACCACTTCATTTAGCAGACACTTCTCCTACACCGTACCTCAGATGGGCTTAAATTTTGGTGAACATAATCTTAAGACGTTGGAGATGTTAAATTGCGAAGGATTTTCAAATAGGCGGTAATATGACGATACGGCGGATCGATAAACTTAGGTATTTATTGAATGGGAGTTATGAATGGGAGGTTTTTATTGAATTTGGAGTTCTTCCTCAGACTAAAACTTCACAGGGTAATGTAGATGAGGACTACCAAGATTTTCATGCCAAATAACTGGCAGTCTGACATAGCGCCCCCATATGACAGGCCAGTGAACTGTCAGAAATCTACCGCTAGCTGAGCCCCTAACAGGAAAAATTGTCCGATATGGCTTACCATTTTTGCCAGGCACACGAAATTCGGTATGGGTGTGCGTCTCAGTAAGACGAACAAACGCAGGTGCGAGGTCCCGACCAACGCCGCTTGCGGCTTTAATTAGGGACCGAGCCCCGAAGGGGGACGAAGGTCCCTATTGTTCTCGCTCTGTTTCTCTATTATTATTATTATTATTCTTGGGACACATTTTTTAACACGCTTTTGGGCAATTTTGAGCATGTTCCCATGCTTCAAAACGAACGAAATTTTGCACGGGCATCACGTAGGGCGGCAGCTACGCCTCCAAAAAGACCCGTCCCCCGGTGACCCCCAGGAGCTTGATAGCGCCCCCTAGTGCGTTGTTTTTTGGGGCTGGCGCGTTGTCTTTCGGGGCTGGCATACCGTTTAAGATAGGCGCACGAAATTTGGTAGGGACGTGTATCTCAATAAGACGAACAAACGCCTCACTGCAATGTCATGTCCACGCCCAACAGGAAGTGAGATAATTGGCCTTTTGTGTGATTTTGTGGATATTGGACATACAATGGAATTTGAAACACTTCTCCTACACCGTACCTCAGATGGGCTTAAATTTTGGTGAACATAATCTTAAGACGTTGGAGATGTTAAATTGCGAAGGATTTTCAAATAGGCGCTAATATGACAATACGGCGGATCGATAAAGTTAGGTATTTATTGAATGTGAATTATGAGTTATGAATGGGAGATTTTTATTAAATTTGGAGTTCTTCCTCAGACTAAAACTTCACAGGGTAATGTAGATGAGGACTACCAAGATTTTCATGCCAAATAACTGGCAGTCTGACATAGCGCCCCCATATGACAGGCCAGTGAACTGTCAGAAAATGTACAGCAAATGAGCATTTTAACACAAAAAGGATCGTGGGTGGCATACGATTTCAGCCAGACACACGAAAGTTGGTATGGGTGTGTATCTCACTAAGATGAACAAAATTGTAATTACAATGTCATGGCCACGCCCAACAGGAAGTGAGATAAGAAGACTTGTATTGCGATTTTCTGTGATATGACATAGAATAGATTTTAAAACACTCCTCCTACACCGTACATCAGATGGGCGTAAAATTTGGTGTACATGAGCTCAAGACATTGGAGATGTTAAATTGCGAAGGGATTTTTGATATCTTGTAAGATGACAAAATGGCAGCCTGATGAATTTTGCTACCATTTGAAAGTGCCAAATGCAATAGGAGGTGTGTCACCACTTCATTTAGCAGACACTTCTCCTACACCGTACCTCAGATGGGCTTAAATTTTGGTGAACATAATCTTAAGACGTTGGAGATGTTAAATTGCGAAGGATTTTCAAATAGGCGGTAATATGACGATACGGCGGATCGATAAACTTAGGTATTTATTGAATGGGAGTTATGAATTATGAATAGGAGGTTTTTATTGAATTTGGAGTTCTTCCTCAGACTAAAACTTCACAGGGTAATGTAGATGAGGACTACCAAGATTTTCATGCCAAATAACTGGCAGTCTGACATAGCGCCCCCATATGACAGGCCAGTGAACTGTCAGAAAATGTACAGCAAATGAGCGTTTTAACACAAAGAGGATCGTGGGTGGCATACGATTTCAGCCAGACACACGAAAGTTGGTATGGGTGTGTATCTCACTAAGATGAACAAAATTGTAATTACAATGTCATGGCCACGCCCAACAGGAAGTGAGATAAGAAGACTTGTATTGCGATTTTGTGTGATAATGACATACAATGGATTTTAAAACACTCCTCCTACACCGTACATCAGATGGGCGTAAATTTTGGTGTACATGAGCTCAAGACATTGGAGATGTTAAATTGCGAAGGGATTTTTGATATCTTGTAAGATGACAAAATGGCGGCCTGATGAATTTTGCTACCATTTGAAAGTGCCAAATTCAATAGGAGGTGTGTCACCACTTCATTTTAGCAGACACTTCTCCTACAACGTACCTCAGATGGGCTTAAATTTTGGTGAACATAATCTTAAGACGTTGGAGATGTTAAATTGCGAAGGATTTTCAAATAGGCGGTAATATGACGATACGGCGGATCGATAAACTTAGGTATTTATTGAATGGGAGTTATGAGTTATGAATGGGAGGTTTTTATTGAATTTGGAGTTCTTCCTCAGACTAAAACTTCACAGGGTAATGTAGATGAGGACTACCAAGATTTTCATGCCAAATAACTGGCAGTCTGACATAGCGCCCCCATATGACAGGCCAGTGAACTGTCAGAAATCTACCGCTAGCTGAGCCCCTAACAGGAAAAATTGTCCGATATGGCTTACCATTTTTGCCAGGCACACGAAATTCGGTATGGGTGTGCGTCTCAGTAAGACGAACAAACGCAGGTGCGAGGTCCCGACCAACGCCGCTTGCGGCTTTAATTAGGGACCGAGCCCCGAAGGGGGACGAAGGTCCCTATTGTTCTCGCTCTGTTTCTCTATTATTAGGGACCGAGCCCGAAGGGGGACGAAGGTCCCTATTGTTCTCGCTCTGTTTCTCTATTATTATTATTAGGGACCGAGCCCGAAGGGGCACGAAGGTCCCTATTGAAGTTGCTCTGTTTCTCTATTATTATTATTCTTGTTCTTGTTCACGCGCTTTTGGGCAATTTTGAGCATGTTCCCATGCTTCAAAACGAACGTGACTTTGCAGGGGCATCACGTAGGGCGGCAGCTACGCCTCCAAAAAGACCCGTCCCCCGGTGACCCCCAGGAGCTCGATAGCGCCCCCTAGCGCGTTGTCTTTCGGGGCTGGCATACCGTTTAAGATAGGCGCACGAAATTCGGTAGGGACGTGTATCTCAATAAGACAAACAAACGCCTCACTGCAATGTCATGTCCACGCCCAACAGGAAGTGAGATAATTGGCCTTTTGTGAAATTTGACATACAATGGAATTTGAAACACTTCTCCTACACCGTACCTCAGATGGGCTTAAATTTTGGTGAACATAATCTTAAGATGTTGGAGATGTTAAATTGCGAAGGATTTTCAAATAGGCGGTAATATGACGATACAGCGGATCGATAAATTTAGGTATGAGTTATGAGTTATGGATGGGAGTTATTTATTGAATTTGGAGTTCCGTTTAAGATAGGCGCACGAAATTCGGTAGGGACGTGTATCTCAATAAGACGAACAAACGCCTCACTGCAATGTCATGGCCACGCCCAACAGGAAGTGAGATAATTGGCATTTTGTGTGATTTTGTAATATTGGACAGACAATGGAATTTGAAACACTTCTCCTACACCGAACCTCAGATGGGCTTAAATTTTGGTGAACATAATCTTAAGACATTGGAGATGATAAATTGCGAAGGATTTTCAAATAGGCGGTAATATGACGATACGGCGGATCGATAAACTTAGGTATTTATTGAATGGGAGTTATGAATTATGAATAGGAGGTTTTTATTGAATTTGGAGTTCTTCCTCAGACTAAAACTTCACAGGGTAATGTAGATGAGGACTACCAAGATTTTCATGCCAAATAACTGGCAGTCTGACATAGCGCCCCCATATGACAGGCCAGTGAACTGTCAGAAAATGTACAGCAAATGAGCGTTTTAACACAAAGAGGATCGTGGGTGGCATACGATTTCAGCCAGACACACGAAAGTTGGTATGGGTGTGTATCTCACTAAGATGAACAAAATTGTAATTACAATGTCATGGCCACGCCCAACAGGAAGTGAGATAAGAAGACTTGTATTGCGATTTTGTGTGATATGACATACAATGGATTTTAAAACACTCCTCCTACACCGTACATCAGATGGGCGTAAATTTTGGTGTACATGAGCTCAAGACATTGGAGATGTTAAATTGCGAAGGGATTTTTGATATCTTGTAAGATGACAAAATGGCGGCCTGATGAATTTTGCTACCATTTGAAAGTGCCAAATTCAATAGGAGGTGTGTCACCACTTCATTTAGCAGACACTTCTCCTACACCGTACCTCAGATGGGCTTAAATTTTGGTGAACATAATCTTAAGACGTTGGAGATGTTAAATTGCGAAGGATTTTCAAATAGGCGGTAATATGACGATACGGCGGATCGATAAACTTAGGTATTTATTGAATGGGAGTTATGAATGGGAGGTTTTTATTGAATTTGGAGTTCTTCCTCAGACTAAAACTTCACAGGGTAATGTAGATGAGGACTACCAAGATTTTCATGCCAAATAACTGGCAGTCTGACATAGCGCCCCCATATGACAGGCCAGTGAACTGTCAGAAATCTACCGCTAGCTGAGCCCCTAACAGGAAAAATTGTCCGATATGGCTTACCATTTTTGCCAGGCACACGAAATTCGGTATGGGTGTGCGTCTCAGTAAGACGAACAAACGCAGGTGCGAGGTCCCGACCAACGCCGCTTGCGGCTTTAATTAGGGACCGAGCCCGAAGGGGCACGAAGGTCCCTATTGTTCTCGCTCTGTTTCTCTATTATTATTATTATTATTATTATTCTTGGGACACATTTTTTAACACGCTTTTGGGCAATTTTGAGCATGTTCCCATGCTTCAAAACGAACGAAACTTTGCACGGGCATCACGTAGGGCGGCAGCTACGCCTCCAAAAAGACCCGTCCCCCGGTGACCCCCAGGAGCTTGATAGCGCCCCCTAGTGCGTTGTTTTTTGGGGCTGGCGCGTTGTCTTTCGGGGCTGGCATACCGTTTAAGATAGGCGCACGAAATTTGGTAGGGACGTGTATCTCAATAAGACGAACAAACGCCTCACTGCAATGTCATGGCCACGCCCAACAGGAAGTGAGATAATTGGCCTTTTGTGTGATTTTGTGGATATTGGACATACAATGGAATTTGAAACACTTCTCCTACACCGTACCTCAGATGGGCTTAAATTTTGGTGAACATAATCTTAAGACGTTGGAGATGTTAAATTGCGAAGGATTTTCAAATAGGCGCTAATATGACAATACGGCGGATCGATAAAGTTAGGTATTTATTGAATGTGAATTATGAGTTATGAATGGGAGATTTTTATTAAATTTGGAGTTCTTCCTCAGACTAAAACTTCACAGGGTAATGTAGATGAGGACTACCAAGATTTTCATGCCAAATAACTGGCAGTCTGACATAGCGCCCCCATATGACAGGCCAGTGAACTGTCAGAAAATGTACAGCAAATGAGCATTTTAACACAAAGAGGATCGTGGGTGGCATACGATTTCAGCCAGACACACGAAAGTTGGTATGGGTGTGTATCTCACTAAGATGAACAAAATTGTAATTACAATGTCATGGCCACGCCCAACAGGAAGTGAGATAAGAAGACTTGTATTGCGATTTTCTGTGATATGACATAGAATAGATTTTAAAACACTCCTCCTACACCGTACATCAGATGGGCGTAAAATTTGGGGTACATGAGCTCAAGACATTGGAGATGTTAAATTGCGAAGGGATTTTTGATATGTTGTAAGATGACAAAATGGCGGCCTGATGAATTTTGCAACCATTTGAAAGTGCCAAATTCAAGTCACCACTTCATTTTGAAACACTTCTCCTACAACGTACATCAGATGGGCGTAAATTTTGGTGTACATGAGCTCAAGACATTGGAGATGTTAAATTGCGAAGGGATTTTTGATATCTTGTAAGATGACAAAATGGCGGCCTGATGAATTTTGCTACCATTTGAAAGTGCCAAATGCAATAGGAGGTGTGTCACCACTTCATTTAGCAGACACTTCTCCTACACCGTACCTCAGATGGGCTTAAATTTTGGTGAACATAATCTTAAGACGTTGGAGATGTTAAATTGCGAAGGATTTTCAAATAGGCGGTAATATGACGATACGGCGGATCGATAAACTTAGGTATTTATTGAATGGGAGTTATGAATGGGAGGTTTTTATTGAATTTGGAGTTCTTCCTCAGACTAAAACTTCACAGGGTAATGTAGATGAGGACTACCAAGATTTTCATGCCAAATAACTGGCAGTCTGACATAGCGCCCCCATATGACAGGCCAGTGAACTGTCAGAAATCTACCGCTAGCTGAGCCCCTAACAGGAAAAATTGTCCGATATGGCTTACCATTTTTGCCAGGCACACGAAATTCGGTATGGGTGTGCGTCTCAGTAAGACGAACAAACGCAGGTGCGAGGTCCCGACCAACGCCGCTTGCGGCTTTAATTAGGGACCGAGCCCGAAGGGGCACGAAGGTCCCTATTCTCGCTCTGTTTCTCTATTATTATTATTATTATTATTAGGGACCGAGCCCGAAGGGGCACGAGGTCCCTATTGTTCTCGCTCTGTTTCTCTATTATTATTATTATTATTATTATTCTTGGGACACTTTTTTTTAACACGCTTTTGGGCAATTTTGAACATGTTCCCATGCTTCAAAACGAACGAAACTTTGCACGGGCATCACTTAGGGCGGCAGCTACGCCTCCAAAAAGACCCGTCCCCCGGTGACCCCCAGGAGCTTGATAGCGCCCCCTAGCGCGTTGTTTTTCGGGGCTGGCGCGTTGTCTTTCGGGGCTAGCATACCGTTTAAGATAGGCGCACGAAATTTGGTAGGGACGTGTATCTCAATAACACGAACAAACGCCTCACTGCAATGTCATGTCCACGCCCAACAGGAAGTGAGATAATTGGCCTTTTGTGTGATTTTGTGGATATTGGACATACAATGGAATTTGAAACACTCCTCCTACACCGTACCTCAGATGGGCTTAAATTTTGGTGAACATAATCTTAAGACGTTGGAGATGTTAAATTGCGAAGGATTTTCAAATAGGCGGTAATATGACGATACAGCAGATCGATAAAGTTAGGTATTTATTGAATCTGAGTTATGAGTTATGGATGGGAGTTATTTATTGAATTTGGAGTTCCGTTTAAGATAGGCGCACGAAATTCGGTAGGGACGTGTATCTCAATAAGACGAACAAACGCCTCACTGCAATGTCATGGCCACGCCCAACAGGAAGTGAGATAATTGGCATTTTGTGTGATTTTGTAATATTGGACATACAATGGAATTTGAAACACTTCTCCTACACCGAACCTCAGATGGGCTTAAATTTTGGTGAACATAATCTTAAGACATTGGAGATGATAAATTGCGAAGGATTTTCAAATAGGCGGTAATATGACGATACGGCGGATCGATAAACTTAGGTATTTATTGAATGGGAGTTATGAATTATGAATAGGAGGTTTTTATTGAATTTGGAGTTCTTCCTCAGACTAAAACTTCACAGGGTAATGTAGATGAGGACTACCAAGATTTTCATGCCAAATAACTGGCAGTCTGACATAGCGCCCCCATATGACAGGCCAGTGAACTGTCAGAAAATGTACAGCAAATGAGCGTTTTAACACAAAGAGGATCGTGGGTGGCATACGATTTCAGCCAGACACACGAAAGTTGGTATGGGTGTGTATCTCACTAAGATGAACAAAATTGTAATTACAATGTCATGGCCACGCCCAACAGGAAGTGAGATAAGAAGACTTGTATTGCGATTTTCTGTGATATGACATAGAATGGATTTTAAAACACTCCTCCTACACCGTACATCAGATGGGCGTAAATTTTGGTGTACATGAGCTCAAGACATTGGAGATGTTAAATTGCGAAGGGATTTTTGATATCTTGTAAGATGACAAAATGGCGGCCTGATGAATTTTGCTACCATTTGAAAGTGCCAAATGCAATAGGAGGTGTGTCACCACTTCATTTAGCAGACACTTCTCCTACACCGTACCTCAGATGGGCTTAAATTTTGGTGAACATAATCTTAAGACGTTGGAGATGTTAAATTGCGAAGGATTTTCAAATAGGCGGTAATATGACGATACGGCGGATCGATAAACTTAGGTATTTATTGAATGGGAGTTATGAATGGGAGGTTTTTATTGAATTTGGAGTTCTTCCTCAGACTAAAACTTCACAGGGTAATGTAGATGAGGACTACCAAGATTTTCATGCCAAATAACTGGCAGTCTGACATAGCGCCCCCATATGACAGGCCAGTGAACTGTCAGAAATCTACCGCTAGCTGAGCCCCTAACAGGAAAAATTGTCCGATATGGCTTACCATTTTTGCCAGGCACACGAAATTCGGTATGGGTGTGCGTCTCAGTAAGACGAACAAACGCAGGTGCGAGGTCCCGACCAACGCCGCTTGCGGCTTTAATTAGGGACCGAGCCCGAAGGGGCACGAAGGTCCCTATTGTTCTCGCTCTGTTTCTCTATTATTATTATTATTCTTGGGACACTTTTTTTAACACGCTTTTGGGCAATTTTGAGCATGTTCCCATGCTTCAAAACGAACGAAACTTTGCACGGGCATCACGTAGGGCGGCAGCTACGCCTCCAAAAAGACCCGAGCTCCGGTGACCCCCAGGAGCTGGATAGCGCCCCCTAGTTCGTTGTCTTTCGGGGCTGGCGCGTTGTCTTTCGGGGCTGGCATACCGTTTAAGATAGGCGCACGAAATTTGGTAGGGACGTGTATCTCAATAAGACGAACAAACGCCTCACTGCAATGTCATGGCCACGCCCAACAGGAAGTGAGATAATTGGCCTTTTGTGTGATTTTGTGGATATTGGACATACAATGGAATTTGAAACACTTCTCCTACACCGTACCTCAGATGGGCTTAAATTTTGGTGAACATAATCTTAAGACGTTGGAGATGTTAAATTGCGAAGGATTTTCAAATAGGCGCTAATATGACAATACGGCGGATCGATAAAGTTAGGTATTTATTGAATGTGAATTATGAGTTATGAATGGGAGATTTTTATTGAATTTGGAGTTCTTCCTCAGACTAAAACTTCACAGGGTAATGTAGATGAGGACTACCAAGATTTTCATGCCAAATAACTGGCAGTCTGACATAGCGCCCCCATATGACAGGCCAGTGAACTGTCAGAAAATGTACAGCAAATGAGCATTTTAACACAAAGAGGATCGTGGGTGGCATACGATTTCAGCCAGACACACGAAAGTTGGTATGGGTGTGTATCTCACTAAGATGAACAAAATTGTAATTACAATGTCATGGCCACGCCCAACAGGAAGTGAGATAAGAAGACTTGTATTGCGATTTTCTGTGATATGACATAGAATAGATTTTAAAACACTCCTCCTACACCGTACATCAGATGGGCGTAAAATTTGGTGTACATGAGCTCAAGACATTGGAGATGTTAAATTGCGAAGGGATTTTTGATATCTTGTAAGATGACAAAATGGCGGCCTGATGAATTTTGCTACCATTTGAAAGTGCCAAATGCAATAGGAGGTGTGTCACCACTTCATTTAGCAGACACTTCTCCTACACCGTACCTCAGATGGGCTTAAATTTTGGTGAACATAATCTTAAGACGTTGGAGATGTTAAATTGCGAAGGATTTTCAAATAGGCGGTAATATGACGATACGGCGGATCGATAAACTTAGGTATTTATTGAATGGGAGTTATGAATGGGAGGTTTTTATTGAATTTGGAGTTCTTCCTCAGACTAAAACTTCACAGGGTAATGTAGATGAGGACTACCAAGATTTTCATGCCAAATAACTGGCAGTCTGACATAGCGCCCCCATATGACAGGCCAGTGAACTGTCAGAAATCTACCGCTAGCTGAGCCCCTAACAGGAAAAATTGTCCGATATGGCTTACCATTTTTGCCAGGCACACGAAATTCGGTATGGGTGTGCGTCTCAGTAAGACGAACAAACGCAGGTGCGAGGTCCCGACCAACGCCGCTTGCGGCTTTAATATTCCTATTGTTCTCGCTCTGTTTCTCTATTATTATTATTCTTGGGACACTTTTTTTAACACGCTTTTGGGCAATTTTGAACATGTTCCCATGCTTCAAAACGAACGAAACTTTGCACGGGCATCACGTAGGGCGGCAGCTACGCCTCCAAAAAGACCCGTCCCCCGGTGACCCCCAGGAGCTTGATAGCGCCCCCTAGCGCGTTGTTTTTCGGTGCTGGCGCGTTGTCTTTCGGGGCTGGCATACCGTTTAAGATAGGCGCACGAAATTTGGTAGGGACGTGTATCTCAATAAGACGAACAAACGCCTCACTGCAATGTCATGGCCACGCCCAACAGGAAGTGAGATAATTGGCCTTTTGTGTGATTTTTGTAATATTAGACATTCAATGGAATTTGAAACACTTCTCCTACACCGTACCTCAGATGGGCTTAAATTTTGGTGAACATAATCTTAAGACGTTGGAGATGTTAAATTGCGAAGGATTTTCAAATAGGCGGTAATATGACGATACGGCGGATCGATAAACTTAGGTATTTATTGAATGGGAGTTATGAGTTATGAATAGGAGGTTTTTATTGAATTTGGAGTTCTTCCTCAGACTAAAACTTCACAGGGTAATGTAGATGAGGACTACCAAGATTTTCATGCCAAATAACTGGCAGTCTGACATAGCGCCCCCATATGACAGGCCAGTGAACTGTCAGAAAATGTACAGCAAATGAGCACTTTAACACAAAGAGGATCGTGGGTGGCATACGATTTCAGCCAGACACACGAAAGTTGGTATGGGTGTGTATCTCACTAAGATGAACAAAATTGTAATTACAATGTCATGGCCACGCCCAACAGGAAGTGAGATAAGAAGACTTGTATTGCGATTTTGTGTGATATGACATACAATGGATTTTAAAACACTCCTCCTACACCGTACATCAGATGGGCGTAAATTTTGGTGTACATGAGCTCAAGACATTGGAGATGTTAAATTGCGAAGGGATTTTTGATATCTTGTAAGATGACAAAATGGCGGCCTGATGAATTTTGCTACCATTTGAAAGTGCCAAATGCAATAGGAGGTGTGTCACCACTTCATTTAGCAGACACTTCTCCTACACCGTACCTCAGATGGGCTTAAATTTTGGTGAACATAATCTTAAGACGTTGGAGATGTTAAATTGCGAAGGATTTTCAAATAGGCGGTAATATGACGATACGGCGGATCGATAAACTTAGGTATTTATTGAATGGGAGTTATGAATGGGAGGTTTTTATTGAATTTGGAGTTCTTCCTCAGACTAAAACTTCACAGGGTAATGTAGATGAGGACTACCAAGATTTTCATGCCAAATAACTGGCAGTCTGACATAGCGCCCCCATATGACAGGCCAGTGAACTGTCAGAAATCTACCGCTAGCTGAGCCCCTAACAGGAAAAATTGTCCGATATGGCTTACCATTTTTGCCAGGCACACGAAATTCGGTATGGGTGTGCGTCTCAGTAAGACGAACAAACGCAGGTGCGAGGTCCCGACCAACGCCGCTTGCGGCTTTAATTAGGGACCGAGCCCGAAGGGGGACGAGGTCCCTAGCTCTGTTCGAGGTCCCTATTGTTCTCGCTCTGTTTCTCTATTATTATTATTTTTTTTGTTCTTGTTCACACGCTTTTGGGCAATTTTGAGCATGTTCCCATGCTTCAAAACGAACGTGACTTTGCAGGGGCATCACGTAGGGCGGCAGCTACGCCTCCAAAAAGACCCGTCCCCCGGTGACCCCCAGGAGCTCGATAGCGCCCCCTAGCGCGTTGTCTTTCGGGGCTGGCATACCGTTTAAGATAGGCGCACGAAATTCGGTAGGGACGTGTATCTCAATAAGACGAACAAACGCCTCACTGCAATGTCATGTCCACGCCCAACAGGAAGTGAGATAATTGGCCTTTTGTGAAATTTGACATACAATGGAATTTGAAACACTTCTCCTACACCGTACCTCAGATGGGCTTAAATTTTGGTGAACATAATCTTAAGATGTTGGAGATGTTAAATTGCAAAGGATTTTCAAATAGGCGGTAATATGACGATACAGCGGGTGGATAAATTTAGGTATTTATTGAATGGAGTTATGAGTTATGGATGGAGTTATTTATTGAATTTGGAGTTCCGTTTAAGATAGGCGCACGAAATTCGGTAGGGACGTGTATCTCAATAAGACGAACAAACGCCTCACTGCAATGTCATGGCCACGCCCAACAGGAAGTGAGATAATTGGCATTTTGTGTGATTTTGTAATATTGGACAGACAATGGAATTTGAAACACTTCTCCTACACCGAACCTCAGATGGGCTTAAATTTTGGTGAACATAATCTTAAGACATTGGAGATGATAAATTGCGAAGGATTTTCAAATAGGCGGTAATATGACGATACGGCGGATCGATAAACTTAGGTATTTATTGAATGGGAGTTATGAATTATGAATAGGAGGTTTTTATTGAATTTGGAGTTCTTCCTCAGACTAAAACTTCACAGGGTAATGTAGATGAGGACTACCAAGATTTTCATGCCAAATAACTGGCAGTCTGACATAGCGCCCCCATATGACAGGCCAGTGAACTGTCAGAAAATGTACAGCAAATGAGCGTTTTAACACAAAGAGGATCGTGGGTGGCATACGATTTCAGCCAGACACACGAAAGTTGGTATGGGTGTGTATCTCACTAAGATGAACAAAATTGTAATTACAATGTCATGGCCACGCCCAACAGGAAGTGAGATAAGAAGACTTGTATTGCGATTTTCTGTGATATGACATAGAATAGATTTTAAAACACTCCTCCTACACCGTACATCAGATGGGCGTAAATTTTGGTGTACATGAGCTCAAGACATTGGAGATGTTAAATTGCGAAGGGATTTTTGATATCTTGTAAGATGACAAAATGGCGGCCTGATGAATTTTGCTACCATTTGAAAGTGCCAAATGCAATAGGAGGTGTGTCACCACTTCATTTAGCAGACACTTCTCCTACACCGTACCTCAGATGGGCTTAAATTTTGGTGAACATAATCTTAAGACGTTGGAGATGTTAAATTGCGAAGGATTTTCAAATAGGCGGTAATATGACGATACGGCGGATCGATAAACTTAGGTATTTATTGAATGGGAGTTATGAGTTATGAATGGGAGGTTTTTATTGAATTTGGAGTTCTTCCTCAGACTAAAACTTCACAGGGTAATGTAGATGAGGACTACCAAGATTTTCATGCCAAATAACTGGCAGTCTGACATAGCGCCCCCATATGACAGGCCAGTGAACTGTCAGAAATCTACCGCTAGCTGAGCCCCTAACAGGAAAAATTGTCCGATATGGCTTACCATTTTTGCCAGGCACACGAAATTCGGTATGGGTGTGCGTCTCAGTAAGACGAACAAACGCAGGTGCGAGGTCCCGACCAACGCCGCTTGCGGCTTTAATTAGGGACCGAGCCCGAAGGGGCACGAAGGTCCCTATTGTTCTCGCTCTGTTTC
This sequence comes from Paratrypauchen microcephalus, assembly GCA_036785185.1. Taxonomy (NCBI): domain Eukaryota; kingdom Metazoa; phylum Chordata; class Actinopteri; order Gobiiformes; family Gobiidae; genus Paratrypauchen; species Paratrypauchen microcephalus. The sequence continues at coordinate 5,875,770 of JAVJIX010000003.1, forward strand.
TCTATTATTATTAGGGACCGAGCCCGAAGGGGGACGAAGGTCCCTATTGAAGTCTCGCTCTGTTTCTCTATTATTATTATTCTTGTTCTTGTTCACACGCTTTTGGGCAATTTGGAGCATGTTCCCATGCTTCAAAACGAACGTGACTTTGCACGGGCATCACGTAGGGCGGCAGCTACGCCTCCAAAAAGACCCGTCCCACGGTGACCCCCAGGAGCTCGATAGCGCCCCCTAGCGCGTTGTCTTTCGGGGCTGGCATACCGTTTAAGATAGGCGCACGAAATTCGGTAGGGACGTGTATCTTAATAAGACGAACAAACGCCTCACTGCAGTGTCATGTCCACGCCCAACAGGAAGTGAGATAATTGGCCTTTTGTGAAATTTGACATACAATGGAATTTGAAACACTTCTCCTACACCGTACCTCAGATGGGCTTAAATTTTGGTGAACATAATCTTAAGATGTTGGAGATGTTAAATTGCGAAGGATTTTCAAATAGGCGGTAATATGACGATACAGCGGATCGATAAAGTTAGGTATGAGTTATGAGTTATGGATGGGAGTTATTTATTGAATTTGGAGTTCCGTTTAAGATAGGCGCACGAAATTCGGTAGGGACGTGTATCTCAATAAGACGAACAAACGCCTCACTGCAATGTCATGGCCACGCCCAACAGGAAGTGAGATAATTGGCATTTTGTGTGATTTTGTAATATTGGACAGACAATGGAATTTGAAACACTTCTCCTACACCGAACCTCAGATGGGCTTAAATTTTGGTGAACATAATCTTAAGACATTGGAGATGATAAATTGCGAAGGATTTTCAAATAGGCGGTAATATGACGATACGGCGGATCGATAAACTTAGGTATTTATTGAATGGGAGTTATGAATTATGAATAGGAGGTTTTTATTGAATTTGGAGTTCTTCCTCAGACTAAAACTTCACAGGGTAATGTAGATGAGGACTACCAAGATTTTCATGCCAAATAACTGGCAGTCTGACATAGCGCCCCCATATGACAGGCCAGTGAACTGTCAGAAAATGTACAGCAAATGAGCGTTTTAACACAAAGAGGATCGTGGGTGGCATACGATTTCAGCCAGACACACGAAAGTTGGTATGGGTGTGTATCTCACTAAGATGAACAAAATTGTAATTACAATGTCATGGCCACGCCCAACAGGAAGTGAGATAAGAAGACTTGTATTGCGATTTTGTGTGATATGACATACAATGGATTTTAAAACACTCCTCCTACACCGTACATCAGATGGGCGTAAATTTTGGTGTACATGAGCTCAAGACATTGGAGATGTTAAATTGCGAAGGGATTTTTGATATCTTGTAAGATGACAAAATGGCGGCCTGATGAATTTTGCTACCATTTGAAAGTGCCAAATGCAATAGGAGGTGTGTCACCACTTCATTTAGCAGACACTTCTCCTACACCGTACCTCAGATGGGCTTAAATTTTGGTGAACATAATCTTAAGACGTTGGAGATGTTAAATTGCGAAGGATTTTCAAATAGGCGGTAATATGACGATACGGCGGATCGATAAACTTAGGTATTTATTGAATGGGAGTTATGAATGGGAGGTTTTTATTGAATTTGGAGTTCTTCCTCAGACTAAAACTTCACAGGGTAATGTAGATGAGGACTACCAAGATTTTCATGCCAAATAACTGGCAGTCTGACATAGCGCCCCCATATGACAGGCCAGTGAACTGTCAGAAATCTACCGCTAGCTGAGCCCCTAACAGGAAAAATTGTCCGATATGGCTTACCATTTTTGCCAGGCACACGAAATTCGGTATGGGTGTGCGTCTCAGTAAGACGAACAAACGCAGGTGCGAGGTCCCGACCAACGCCGCTTGCGGCTTTAATTATTATTGTTCTCGCTCTGTTTCTCTATTATTATTATTATTCTTGGGACACTTTTTTTAACACGCTTTTGGGCAATTTTGAACATGTTCCCATGCTTCAAAACGAACGAAACTTTGCACGGGCATCACGTAGGGCGGCAGCTACGCCTCCAAAAGACCCGTCCCCGGTGACCCCCAGGAGCTTGATAGCGCCCCCTAGCGCGTTGTTTTTCGGGGCTGGCGCGTTGTCTTTCGGGGCTGGCATACCGTTTAAGATAGGCGCACGAAATTTGGTAGGGACGTGTATCTCAATAGCTGAACAAACCCGCACATGCGTATGTCATCCAACAGGAAGTGAGATAATTGGCCTTTTGTGTGATTTTGTGGATATTGGACATACAATGGAATTTGAAACACTTCTCCTACACCGTACCTCAGATGGGCTTAAATTTTGGTGAACATAATCTTAAGACGTTGGAGATGTTAAATTGCGAAGGATTTTCAAATAGGCGGTAATATGACAATACGGCGGATCGATAAAGTTAGGTATTTATTGAATGTGAATTATGAGTTATGAATGGGAGATTTATTGAATTTGGAGTTCTTCCTCAGACTAAAACTTCACAGGGTAATGTAGATGAGGACTACCAAGATTTTCATGCCAAATAACTGGCAGTCTGACATAGCGCCCCCATATGACAGGCCAGTGAACTGTCAGAAAATGTACAGCAAATGAGCACTTTAACACAAAGAGGATCGTGGGTGGCATACGATTTCAGCCAGACACACGAAAGTTGGTATGGGTGTGTATCTCACTAAGATGAACAAAATTGTAATTACAATGTCATGGCCACGCCCAACAGGAAGTGAGATAAGAAGACTTGTATTGCGATTTTGTGTGATATGACATAGAATGGATTTTAAAACACTCCTCCTACACCGTACATCAGATGGGCGTAAATTTTGGTGTACATGAGCTCAAGACATTGGAGATGTTAAATTGCGAAGGGATTTTTGATATCTTGTAAGATGACAAAATGGCGGCCTGATGAATTTTGCTACCATTTGAAAGTGCCAAATGCAATAGGAGGTGTGTCACCACTTCATTTAGCAGACACTTCTCCTACACCGTACCTCAGATGGGCTTAAATTTTGGTGAACATAATCTTAAGACGTTGGAGATGTTAAATTGCGAAGGATTTTCAAATAGGCGGTAATATGACGATACGGCGGATCGATAAACTTAGGTATTTATTGAATGGGAGTTATGAATGGGAGGTTTTTATTGAATTTGGAGTTCTTCCTCAGACTAAAACTTCACAGGGTAATGTAGATGAGGACTACCAAGATTTTCATGCCAAATAACTGGCAGTCTGACATAGCGCCCCCATATGACAGGCCAGTGAACTGTCAGAAATCTACCGCTAGCTGAGCCCCTAACAGGAAAAATTGTCCGATATGGCTTACCATTTTTGCCAGGCACACGAAATTCGGTATGGGTGTGCGTCTCAGTAAGACGAACAAACGCAGGTGCGAGGTCCCGACCAACGCCGCTTGCGGCTTTAATTAGGGACCGAGCCCGAAGGGGCACGAAGGTCCCTATTGTTCTCGCTCTGTTTCTCTATTATTATTAGGGACCGAGCCCGAAGGGGCACGAAGGTCCCTATTGAAGTTGCTCTGTTTCTCTATTATTATTTTTTTTGTTCTTGTTCACACGCTTTTGGGCAATTTTGAGCATGTTCCCATGCTTCAAAACGAACATGACTTTGCACGGGCATCACGTAGGGCGGCAGCTACGCCTCCAAAAAGACCCGTCCCCCGGTGACCCCCAGGAGCTCGATAGCGCCCCCTAGCGCGTTGTCTTTCGGGGCTGGCATACCGTTTAAGATAGGCGCACGAAATTTGGTAGGGACGTGTATCTCAATAAGACGAACAAACGCCTCACTGCAATGTCATGTCCACGCCCAACAGGAAGTGAGATAATTGGCCTTTTGTGAAATTTGACATACAATGGAATTTGAAACACTTCTCCTACACCGTACCTCAGATGGGCTTAAATTTTGGTGAACATAATCTTAAGATGTTGGAGATGTTAAATTGCGAAGGATTTTCAAATAGGCGGTAATATGACGATACAGCGGATCGATAAATTTAGGTATTTATTGAATGGAGTTATAAGTTATGGATGGGAGTTATTTATTGAATTTGGAGTTCCGTTTAAGATAGGCGCACGAAATTCGGTAGGGACGTGTATCTCAATAAGACGAACAAACGCCTCACTGCAATGTCATGGCCACGCCCAACAGGAAGTGAGATAATTGGCCTTTTGTGTGATTTTGTAATATTGGACATACAATGGAATTTGAAACACTTCTCCTACACCGTACCTCAGATGGGCTTAAATTTTGGTGAACATAATCTTAAGACGTTGGAGATGTTAAATTGCGAAGGATTTTCAAATAGGCGGTAATATGACGATACGGCGGATCGATAAACTTAGGTATTTATTGAATGGGAGTTATGAATTATGAATAGGAGGTTTTTATTGAATTTGGAGTTCTTCCTCAGACTAAAACTTCACAGGGTAATGTAGATGAGGACTACCAAGATTTTCATGCCAAATAACTGGCAGTCTGACATAGCGCCCCCATATGACAGGCCAGTGAACTGTCAGAAAATGTACAGCAAATGAGCATTTTAACACAAAGAGGATCGTGGGTGGCATACGATTTCAGCCAGACACACGAAAGTTGGTATGGGTGTGTATCTCACTAAGATGAACAAAATTGTAATTACAATGTCATGGCCACGCCCAACAGGAAGTGAGATAAGAAGACTTGTATTGCGATTTTGTGTGATATGACATACAATGGATTTTAAAACACTCCTCCTACACCGTACATCAGATGGGCGTAAATTTTGGTGTACATGAGCTCAAGACATTGGAGATGTTAAATTGCGAAGGGATTTTTGATATCTTGTAAGATGACAAAATGGCGGCCTGATGAATTTTGCTACCATTTGAAAGTGCCAAATGCAATAGGAGGTGTGTCACCACTTCATTTAGCAGACACTTCTCCTACACCGTACCTCAGATGGGCTTAAATTTTGGTGAACATAATCTTAAGACGTTGGAGATGTTAAATTGCGAAGGATTTTCAAATAGGCGGTAATATGACGATACGGCGGATCGATAAACTTAGGTATTTATTGAATGGGAGTTATGAGTTATGAATGGGAGGTTTTTATTGAATTTGGAGTTCTTCCTCAGACTAAAACTTCACAGGGTAATGTAGATGAGGACTACCAAGATTTTCATGCCAAATAACTGGCAGTCTGACATAGCGCCCCCATATGACAGGCCAGTGAACTGTCAGAAATCTACCGCTAGCTGAGCCCCTAACAGGAAAAATTGTCCGATATGGCTTACCATTTTTGCCAGGCACACGAAATTCGGTATGGGTGTGCGTCTCAGTAAGACGAACAAACGCAGGTGCGAGGTCCCGACCAACGCCGCTTGCGGCTTTAATTATTATTATTCTTGTTCTTGTTCACACGCTTTTGGGCAATTTGGAGCATGTTCCCATGCTTCAAAACGAACGTGACTTTGCAGGGGCATCACGTAGGGCGGCAGCTACGCCTCCAAAAAGACCCGTCCCCCGGTGACCCCCAGGAGCTCGATAGCGCCCCCTAGCGCGTTGTCTTTCGGGGCTGGCATACCGTTTAAGATAGGCGCACGAAATTCGGTAGGGACGTGTATCTCAATAAGACGAACAAACGCCTCACTGCAATGTCATGTCCACGCCCAACAGGAAGTGAGATAATTGGCCTTTTGTGAAATTTGACATACAATGGAATTTGAAACACTTCTCCTACACCGTACCTCAGATGGGCTTAAATTTTGGTGAACATAATCTTAAGATGTTGGAGATGTTAAATTGCGAAGGATTTTCAAATAGGCGGTAATATGACGATACAGCGGATCGATAAATTTAGGTATGAGTTATGAGTTATGGATGGGAGTTATTTATTGAATTTGGAGTTCCGTTTAAGATAGGCGCACGAAATTCGGTAGGGACGTGTATCTCAATAAGACGAACAAACGCCTCACTGCAATGTCATGGCCACGCCCAACAGGAAGTGAGATAATTGGCATTTTGTGTGATTTTGTAATATTGGACAGACAATGGAATTTGAAACACTTCTCCTACACCGAACCTCAGATGGGCTTAAATTTTGGTGAACATAATCTTAAGACATTGGAGATGATAAATTGCGAAGGATTTTCAAATAGGCGGTAATATGACGATACGGCGGATCGATAAACTTAGGTATTTATTGAATGGGAGTTATGAATTATGAATAGGAGGTTTTTATTGAATTTGGAGTTCTTCCTCAGACTAAAACTTCACAGGGTAATGTAGATGAGGACTACCAAGATTTTCATGCCAAATAACTGGCAGTCTGACATAGCGCCCCCATATGACAGGCCAGTGAACTGTCAGAAAATGTACAGCAAATGAGCGTTTTAACACAAAGAGGATCGTGGGTGGCATACGATTTCAGCCAGACACACGAAAGTTGGTATGGGTGTGTATCTCACTAAGATGAACAAAATTGTAATTACAATGTCATGGCCACGCCCAACAGGAAGTGAGATAAAAAGACTTGTATTGCGATTTTGTGTGATAAGACATACAATGGATTTTAAAACACTCCTCCTACACCGTACATCAGATGGGCGTAAATTTTGGTGTACATGAGCTCAAGACAATGGAGATGTTAAATTGCGAAGGGATTTTTGATATCTTGTAAGATGACAAAATGGCGGCCTGATGAATTTTGCTACCATTTGAAAGTGCCAAATGCAATAGGAGGTGTGTCACCACTTCATTTAGCAGACACTTCTCCTACACCGTACCTCAGATGGGCTTAAATTTTGGTGAACATAATCTTAAGACGTTGGAGATGTTAAATTGCGAAGGATTTTCAAATAGGCGGTAATATGACGATACGGCGGATCGATAAACTTAGGTATTTATTGAATGGGAGTTATGAATGGGAGGTTTTTATTGAATTTGGAGTTCTTCCTCAGACTAAAACTTCACAGGGTAATGTAGATGAGGACTACCAAGATTTTCATGCCAAATAACTGGCAGTCTGACATAGCGCCCCCATATGACAGGCCAGTGAACTGTCAGAAATCTACCGCTAGCTGAGCCCCTAACAGGAAAAATTGTCCGATATGGCTTACCATTTTTGCCAGGCACACGAAATTCGGTATGGGTGTGCGTCTCAGTAAGACGAACAAACGCAGGTGCGAGGTCCCGACCAACGCCGCTTGCGGCTTTAATTAGGGACCGAGCCCGAAGGGGCACGAAGGTCCCTATTGTTCTCGCTCTGTTTCTCTATTATTATTATTATTATTATTATTATTCTTGGGACACTTTTTTTTAACACGCTTTTGGGCAATTTTGAACATGTTCCCATGCTTCAAAACGAACGAAACTTTGCACGGGCATCACGTAGGGCGGCAGCTACGCCTCCAAAAAGACCCGTCCCCCGGTGACCCCCAGGAGCTTGATAGCGCCCCCTAGCGCGTTGTTTTTCGGGGCTGGCGCGTTGTCTTTCGGGGCTGGCATACCGTTTAAGATAGGCGCACGAAATTTGGTAGGGACGTGTATCTCAATAAGACGAACAAACGCCTCACTGCAATGTCATGGCCACGCCCAACAGGAAGTGAGATAATTGGCCTTTTGTGTGATTTTGTGGATATTGGACATACAATGGAATTTGAAACACTTCTCCTACACCGTACCTCAGATGGGCTTAAATTTTGGTGAACATAATCTTAAGACGTTGGAGATGTTAAATTGCGAAGGATTTTCAAATAGGCGCTAATATGACAATACGGCGGATCGATAAAGTTAGGTATTTATTGAATGTGAATTATGAGTTATGAATGGGAGATTTTTATTAAATTTGGAGTTCTTCCTCAGACTAAAACTTCACAGGGTAATGTAGATGAGGACTACCAAGATTTTCATGCCAAATAACTGGCAGTCTGACATAGCGCCCCCATATGACAGGCCAGTGAACTGTCAGAAAATGTACAGCAAATGAGCATTTTAACACAAAGAGGATCGTGGGTGGCATACGATTTCAGCCAGACACACGAAAGTTGGTATGGGTGTGTATCTCACTAAGATGAACAAAATTGTAATTACAATGTCATGGCCACGCCCAACAGGAAGTGAGATAAGAAGACTTGTATTGCGATTTTCTGTGATATGACATAGAATAGATTTTAAAACACTCCTCCTACACCGTACATCAGATGGGCGTAAATTTTGGTGTACATGAGCTCAAGACATTGGAGATGTTAAATTGCGAAGGGATTTTTGATATCTTGTAAGATGACAAAATGGCAGCCTGATGAATTTTGCTACCATTTGAAAGTGCCAAATGCAATAGGAGGTGTGTCACCACTTCATTTAGCAGACACTTCTCCTACACCGTACCTCAGATGGGCTTAAATTTTGGTGAACATAATCTTAAGACGTTGGAGATGTTAAATTGCGAAGGATTTTCAAATAGGCGGTAATATGACGATACGGCGGATCGATAAACTTAGGTATTTATTGAATGGGAGGTTTTTATTGAATTTGGAGTTCTTCCTCAGACTAAAACTTCACAGGGTAATGTAGATGAGGACTACCAAGATTTTCATGCCAAATAACTGGCAGTCTGACATAGCGCCCCCATATGACAGGCCAGTGAACTGTCAGAAATCTACCGCTAGCTGAGCCCCTAACAGGAAAAATTGTCCGATATGGCTTACCATTTTTGCCAGGCACACGAAATTCGGTATGGGTGTGCGTCTCAGTAAGACGAACAAACGCAGGTGCGAGGTCCCGACCAACGCCGCTTGCGGCTTTAATATTCCTATTGTTCTCGCTCTGTTTCTCTATTATTATTATTCTTGGGACACTTTTTTTAACACGCTTTTGGGCAATTTTGAACATGTTCCCATGCTTCAAAACGAACGAAACTTTGCACGGGCATCACGTAGGGCGGCAGCTACGCCTCCAAAAAGACCCGTCCCCCGGTGACCCCCAGGAGCTTGATAGCGCCCCCTAGCGCGTTGTTTTTCGGGGCTGGCGCGTTGTCTTTCGGGGCTGGCATACCGTTTAAGATAGGCGCACGAAATTTGGTAGGGACGTGTATCTCAATAAGACGAACAAACGCCTCACTGCAATGTCATGGCCACGCCCAACAGGAAGTGAGATAATTGGCCTTTTGTGTGATTTTGTGGATATTGGACATACAATGGAATTTGAAACACTTCTCCTACACCGTACCTCAGATGGGCTTAAATTTTGGTGAACATAATCTTAAGACGTTGGAGATGTTAAATTGCGAAGGATTTTCAAATAGGCGGTAATATGACGATACGGCGGATCGATAAAGTTAGGTATTTATTGAATGTGAATTATGAGTTATGAATGGGAGATTTTTATTGAATTTGGAGTTCTTCCTCAGACTAAAACTTCACAGGGTAATGTAGATGAGGACTACCAAGATTTTCATGCCAAATAACTGGCAGTCTGACATAGCGCCCCCATATGACAGGCCAGTGAACTGTCAGAAAATGTACAGCAAATGAGCATTTTAACACAAAGAGGATCGTGGGTGGCATACGATTTCAGCCAGACACACGAAAGTTGGTATGGGTGTGTATCTCACTAAGATGAACAAAATTGTAATTACAATGTCATGGCCACGCCCAACAGGAAGTGAGATAAGAAGACTTGTATTGCGATTTTGTGTGATATGACATACAATGGATTTTAAAACACTCCTCCTACACCGTACATCAGATGGGCGTAAATTTTGGTGTACATGAGCTCAAGACATTGGAGATGTTAAATTGCGAAGGGATTTTTGATATCTTGTAAGATGACAAAATGGCGGCCTGATGAATTTTGCTACCATTTGAAAGTGCCAAATGCAATAGGAGGTGTGTCACCACTTCATTTAGCAGACACTTCTCCTACACCGTACCTCAGATGGGCTTAAATTTTGGTGAACATAATCTTAAGACGTTGGAGATGTTAAATTGCGAAGGATTTTCAAATAGGCGGTAATATGACGATACGGCGGATCGATAAACTTAGGTATTTATTGAATGGGAGTTATGAATGGGAGGTTTTTATTGAATTTGGAGTTCTTCCTCAGACTAAAACTTCACAGGGTAATGTAGATGAGGACTACCAAGATTTTCATGCCAAATAACTGGCAGTCTGACATAGCGCCCCCATATGACAGGCCAGTGAACTGTCAGAAATCTACCGCTAGCTGAGCCCCTAACAGGAAAAATTGTCCGATATGGCTTACCATTTTTGCCAGGCACACGAAATTCGGTATGGGTGTGCGTCTCAGTAAGACGAACAAACGCAGGTGCGAGGTCCCGACCAACGCCGCTTGCGGCTTTAATTATTATTATTATTGGGACACTTGTTCTTGTTCACACGCTTTTGGGCAATTTGGAGCATGTTCCCATGCTTCAAAACGAACGTGACTTTGCACGGGCATCACGTAGGGCGGCAGCTACGCCTCCAAAAAGACCCGTCCCCCGGTGACCCCCAGGAGCTCGATAGCGCCCCCTAGCGCGTTGTCTTTCGGGGCTGGCATACCGTTTAAGATAGGCGCACGAAATTCGGTAGGGACGTGTATCTCAATAAGACGAACAAACGCCTCACTGCAATGTCATGTCCACGCCCAACAGGAAGTGAGATAATTGGCTTTTTGTGAAATTTGACATACAATGGAATTTGAAACACTTCTCCTACACCGTACCTCAGATGGGCTTAAATTTTGGTGAACATAATCTTAAGATGTTGGAGATGTTAAATTGCGAAGGATTTTCAAATAGGCGGTAATATGACGATACAGCGGATCGATAAAGTTAGGTATGAGTTATGAGTTATGGATGGGAGTTATTTATTGAATTTGGAGTTCCGTTTAAGATAGGCGCACGAAATTCGGTAGGGACGTGTATCTCAATAAGACGAACAAACGCCTCACTGCAATGTCATGGCCACGCCCAACAGGAAGTGAGATAATTGGCATTTTGTGTGATTTTGTAATATTGGACAGACAATGGAATTTGAAACACTTCTCCTACACCGAACCTCAGATGGGCTTAAATTTTGGTGAACATAATCTTAAGACATTGGAGATGATAAATTGCGAAGGATTTTCAAATAGGCGGTAATATGACGATACGGCGGATCGATAAACTTAGGTATTTATTGAATGGGAGTTATGAATTATGAATAGGAGGTTTTTATTGAATTTGGAGTTCTTCCTCAGACTAAAACTTCACAGGGTAATGTAGATGAGGACTACCAAGATTTTCATGCCAAATAACTGGCAGTCTGACATAGCGCCCCCATATGACAGGCCAGTGAACTGTCAGAAAATGTACAGCAAATGAGCGTTTTAACACAAAGAGGATCGTGGGTGGCATACGATTTCAGCCAGACACACGAAAGTTGGTATGGGTGTGTATCTCACTAAGATGAACAAAATTGTAATTACAATGTCATGGCCACGCCCAACAGGAAGTGAGATAAAAAGACTTGTATTGCGATTTTGTGTGATAAGACATACAATGGATTTTAAAACACTCCTCCTACACCGTACATCAGATGGGCGTAAATTTTGGTGTACATGAGCTCAAGACAATGGAGATGTTAAATTGCGAAGGGATTTTTGATATCTTGTAAGATGACAAAATGGCGGCCTGATGAATTTTGCTACCATTTGAAAGTGCCAAATTCAATAGGAGGTGTGTCACCACTTCATTTAGCAGACACTTCTCCTACACCGTACCTCAGATGGGCTTAAATTTTGGTGAACATAATCTTAAGACGTTGGAGATGTTAAATTGCGAAGGATTTTCAAATAGGCGGTAATATGACGATACGGCGGATCGATAAACTTAGGTATTTATTGAATGGGAGTTATGAATGGGAGGTTTTTATTGAATTTGGAGTTCTTCCTCAGACTAAAACTTCACAGGGTAATGTAGATGAGGACTACCAAGATTTTCATGCCAAATAACTGGCAGTCTGACATAGCGCCCCCATATGACAGGCCAGTGAACTGTCAGAAATCTACCGCTAGCTGAGCCCCTAACAGGAAAAATTGTCCGATATGGCTTACCATTTTTGCCAGGCACACGAAATTCGGTATGGGTGTGCGTCTCAGTAAGACGAACAAACGCAGGTGCGAGGTCCCGACCAACGCCGCTTGCGGCTTTAATTAGGGACCGAGCCCGTCCCTATTGTTCTCGCTCTGTTTCTCTATTAGGTCCCTATTGTTCTCGCTCTGTTTCTCTATTATTATTATTATTCTTGTTCTTGTTCACACGCTTTTGGGCAATTTTGAGCATGTTCCCATGCTTCAAAACGAACGAAACTTTGCACGGGCATCACGTAGGGCGGCAGCTACGCCTCCAAAAAGACCCGTCCCCCGGTGACCCCCAGGAGCTCGATAGCGCCCCCTAGCGCGTTGTTTTTCGGGGCTGGCGCGTTGTCTTTCGGGGCTGGCATACCGTTTAAGATAGGCGCACGAAATTCGGTAGGGACGTGTATCTCAATAAGACGAACAAACGCCTCACTGCAATGTCATGGCCACGCCCAACAGGAAGTGAGATAATTGGCCTTTTGTGTGATTTTGTAATATTGGACATACAATGGAATTTGAAACACTTCTCCTACACCGTACCTCAGATGGGCTTAAATTTTGGTGAACATAATCTTAAGACGTTGGAGATGTTAAATTGCGAAGGATTTTCAAATAGGCGGTAATATGACGATACGGCGGATCGATAAACTTAGGTATTTATTGAATGGGAGTTATGAATTATGAATAGGAGGTTTTTATTGAATTTGGAGTTCTTCCTCAGACTAAAACTTCACAGGGTAATGTAGATGAGGACTACCAAGATTTTCATGCCAAATAACTGGCAGTCTGACATAGCGCCCCCATATGACAGGCCAGTGAACTGTCAGAAAATGTACAGCAAATGAGCACTTTAACACAAAGAGGATCGTGGGTGGCATACGATTTCAGCCAGACACACGAAAGTTGGTATGGGTGTGTATCTCACTAAGATGAACAAAATTGTAATTACAATGTCATGGCCACGCCCAACAGGAAGTGAGATAAGAAGACTTGTATTGCGATTTTGTGTGATATGACATAGAATGGATTTTAAAACACTCCTCCTACACCGTACATCAGATGGGCGTAAATTTTGGTGTACATGAGCTCAAGACATTGGAGATGTTAAATTGCGAAGGGATTTTTGATATCTTGTAAGATGACAAAATGGCGGCCTGATGAATTTTGCTACCATTTGAAAGTGCCAAATGCAATAGGAGGTGTGTCACCACTTCATTTTGAAACACTTCTCCTACACCGTACCTCAGATGGGCTTAAATTTTGGTGAACATAATCTTAAGACGTTGGAGATGTTAAATTGCGAAGGATTTTCAAATAGGCGGTAATATGACGATACGGCGGATCGATAAACTTAGGTATTTATTGAATGGGAGTTATGAATGGGAGGTTTTTATTGAATTTGGAGTTCTTCCTCAGACTAAAACTTCACAGGGTAATGTAGATGAGGACTACCAAGATTTTCATGCCAAATAACTGGCAGTCTGACATAGCGCCCCCATATGACAGGCCAGTGAACTGTCAGAAATCTACCGCTAGCTGAGCCCCTAACAGGAAAAATTGTCCGATATGGCTTACCATTTTTGCCAGGCACACGAAATTCGGTATGGGTGTGCGTCTCAGTAAGACGAACAAACGCAGGTGCGAGGTCCCGACCAACGCCGCTTGCGGCTTTAATTATTATTATTCTTGGGACACTTTTTTTAACACGCTTTTGGGCAATTTTGAGCATGTTCCCATGCTTCAAAACGAACGAAACTTTGCACGGGCATCACGTAGGGCGGCAGCTACGCCTCCAAAAAGACCCGTCCCCCGGTGACCCCCAGGAGCTTGATAGCGCCCCCTAGTGCGTTGTTTTTGGGCTGGCGCGTTGTCTTTGGGGGCTGGCATACCGTTTAAGATAGGCGCACGAAATTTGGTAGGGACGTGTATCTCAATAAGACGAACAAACGCCTCACTGCAATGTCATGGCCACGCCCAACAGGAAGTGAGATAATTGGCCTTTTGTGTGATTTTGTGGATATTGGACATACAATGGAATTTGAAACACTTCTCCTACACCGTACCTCAGATGAGCTTAAATTTTGGTGAACATAATCTTAAGACGTTGGAGATGTTAAATTGCGAAGGATTTTCAAATAGGCGCTAATATGACAATACGGCGGATCGATAAACTTAGGTATTTATTTAATGGGAGTTATGAGTTATGAAAAGGAGGTTTTTATTGAATTCGGAGTTCTTCCTCAGACTAAAACTTCACAGGGTAATGTAGATGAGGACTACCAAGATTTTCATGCCAAATAACTGGCAGTCTGACATAGCGCCCCCATATGACAGGCCAGTGAACTGTCAGAAAATGTACAGCAAATGAGCATTTTAACACAAAGAGGATCGTGGGTGGCATACGATTTCAGCCAGACACACGAAAGTTGGTATGGGTGTGTATCTCACTAAGATGAACAAAATTGTAATTACAATGTCATGGCCACGCCCAACAGGAAGTGAGATAAGAAGACTTGTATTGCGATTTTCTGTGATATGACATAGAATAGATTTTAAAACACTCCTCCTACACCGTACATCAGATGGGCGTAAAATTTGGTGTACATGAGCTCAAGACATTGGAGATGTTAAATTGCGAAGGGATTTTTGATATCTTGTAAGATGACAAAATGGCGGCCTGATGAATTTTGCTACCATTTGAAAGTGCCAAATGCAATAGGAGGTGTGTCACCACTTCATTTAGCAGACACTTCTCCTACACCGTACCTCAGATGGGCTTAAATTTTGGTGAACATAATCTTAAGACGTTGGAGATGTTAAATTGCGAAGGATTTTCAAATAGACGGTAATATGACGATACGGCGGATCGATAAACTTAGGTATTTATTGAATGGGAGTTATGAATGGGAGGTTTTTATTGAATTTGGAGTTCTTCCTCAGACTAAAACTTCACAGGGTAATGTAGATGAGGACTACCAAGATTTTCATGCCAAATAACTGGCAGTCTGACATAGCGCCCCCATATGACAGGCCAGTGAACTGTCAGAAATCTACCGCTAGCTGAGCCCCTAACAGGAAAAATTGTCCGATATGGCTTACCATTTTTGCCAGGCACACGAAATTCGGTATGGGTGTGCGTGTGCGTCTCAGTAAGACGAACAAACGCAGGTGCGAGGTCCCGACCAACGCCGCTTGCGGCTTTAATTAGGGACCGAGCCCGAAGGGGCACGAAGGTCCCTATTGTTCTCGCTCTGTTTCTCTATTATTATTATTAGGGACCGAGCCCGAAGGGGCACGGGGTCCCTATTGTTCTCGCTCTGTTTCTCTATTATTATTATTATTCTTGTTCTTGTTCACACGCTTTTGGGCAATTTGGAGCATGTTCCCATGCTTCAAAACGAACGTGACTTTGCACGGGCATCACGTAGGGCGGCAGCTACGCCTCCAAAAAGACCCGTCCCACGGTGACCCCCAGGAGCTCGATAGCGCCCCCTAGCGCGTTGTCTTTCGGGGCTGGCATACCGTTTAAGATAGGCACACGAAATTCGGTAAGGACGTGTATCTCAATAAGACGAACAAACGCCTCACTGCAATGTCATGTCCACGCCCAACAGGAAGTGAGATAATTGGCTTTTTGTGAAATTTGACATACAATGGAATTTGAAACACTTCTCCTACACCGTACCTCAGATGGGCTTAAATTTTGGTGAACATAATCTTAAGATGTTGGAGATGTTAAATTGCAAAGGATTTTCAAATAGGCGGTAATATGACGATACAGCGGATCGATAAATTTAGGTATTTATTGAATGGAGTTATAAGTTATGGATGGAGTTATTTATTGAATTTGGAGTTCCGTTTAAGATAGGCGCACGAAATTCGGTAGGGACGTGTATCTCAATAAGACGAACAAACGCCTCACTGCAATGTCATGGCCACGCCCAACAGGAAGTGAGATAATTGGCATTTTGTGTGATTTTGTAATATTGGACAGACAATGGAATTTGAAACACTTCTCCTACACCGAACCTCAGATGGGCTTAAATTTTGGTGAACATAATCTTAAGACATTGGAGATGATAAATTGCGAAGGATTTTCAAATAGGCGGTAATATGACGATACGGCGGATCGATAAACTTAGGTATTTATTGAATGGGAGTTATGAATTATGAATAGGAGGTTTTTATTGAATTTGGAGTTCTTCCTCAGACTAAAACTTCACAGGGTAATGTAGATGAGGACTACCAAGATTTTCATGCCAAATAACTGGCAGTCTGACATAGCGCCCCCATATGACAGGCCAGTGAACTGTCAGAAAATGTACAGCAAATGAGCGTTTTAACACAAAGAGGATCGTGGGTGGCATACGATTTCAGCCAGACACACGAAAGTTGGTATGGGTGTGTATCTCACTAAGATGAACAAAATTGTAATTACAATGTCATGGCCACGCCCAACAGGAAGTGAGATAAAAAGACTTGTATTGCGATTTTGTGTGATAAGACATACAATGGATTTTAAAACACTCCTCCTACACCGTACATCAGATGGGCGTAAATTTTGGTGTACATGAGCTCAAGACAATGGAGATGTTAAATTGCGAAGGGATTTTTGATATCTTGTAAGATGACAAAATGGCGGCCTGATGAATTTTGCTACCATTTGAAAGTGCCAAATTCAATAGGAGGTGTGTCACCACTTCATTTTGAAACACTTCTCCTACAACGTACCTCAGATGGGCTTAAATTTTGGTGAACATAATCTTAAGACGTTGGAGATGTTAAATTGCGAAGGATTTTCAAATAGGCGGTAATATGACGATACGGCGGATCGATAAACTTAGGTATTTATTGAATGGGAGTTATGAGTTATGAATGGGAGGTTTTTATTGAATTTGGAGTTCTTCCTCAGACTAAAACTTCACAGGGTAATGTAGATGAGGACTACCAAGATTTTCATGCCAAATAACTGGCAGTCTGACATAGCGCCCCCATATGACAGGCCAGTGAACTGTCAGAAATCTACCGCTAGCTGAGCCCCTAACAGGAAAAATTGTCCGATATGGCTTACCATTTTTGCCAGGCACACGAAATTCGGTATGGGTGTGCGTCTCAGTAAGACGAACAAACGCAGGTGCGAGGTCCCGACCAACGCCGCTTGCGGCTTTAATTAGGGACCGAGCCCGAAGGGGCACGAAGGTCCCTATTGTTCTCGCTCTGTTTCTCTATTATTATTATTAGGGACCGAGCCCGAAGGGGGACGAAGGTCCCTATTGTTCTCGCTCTGTTTCTCTATTATTATTATTATTATTCTTGGGACACATTTTTTAACACGCTTTTGGGCAATTTTGAGCATGTTCCCATGCTTCAAAACGAACGAAATTTTGCACGGGCATCACGTAGGGCGGCAGCTACGCCTCCAAAAAGACCCGTCCCCCGGTGACCCCCAGGAGCTTGATAGCGCCCCCTAGTGCGTTGTTTTTTGGGGCTGGCGCGTTGTCTTTCGGGGCTGGCATACCGTTTAAGATAGGCGCACGAAATTCGGTAGGGACGTGTATCTCAATAAGACGAACAAACGCCTCACTGCAATGTCATGGCCACGCCCAACAGGAAGTGAGATAATTGGCCTTTTGTGTGATTTTGTGGATATTGGACATACAATGGAATTTGAAACACTTCTCCTACACCGTACCTCAGATGGGCTTAAATTTTGGTGAACATAATCTTAAGACGTTGGAGATGTTAAATTGCGAAGGATTTTCAAATAGGCGCTAATATGACAATACGGCGGATCGATAAAGTTAGGTATTTATTGAATGTGAATTATGAGTTATGAATGGGAGATTTTTATTAAATTTGGAGTTCTTCCTCAGACTAAAACTTCACAGGGTAATGTACATGAGGACTACCAAGATTTTCATGCCAAATAACTGGCAGTCTGACATAGCGCCCCCATATGACAGGCCAGTGAACTGTCAGAAAATGTACAGCAAATGAGCATTTTAACACAAAAAGGATCGTGGGTGGCATACGATTTCAGCCAGACACACGAAAGTTGGTATGGGTGTGTATCTCACTAAGATGAACAAAATTGTAATTACAATGTCATGGCCACGCCCAACAGGAAGTGAGATAAGAAGACTTGTATTGCGATTTTCTGTGATATGACATAGAATAGATTTTAAAACACTCCTCCTACACCGTACATCAGATGGGCGTAAATTTTGGTGTACATGAGCTCAAGACATTGGAGATGTTAAATTGCGAAGGGATTTTTGATATCTTGTAAGATGACAAAATGGCGGCCTGATGAATTTTGCTACCATTTGAAAGTGCCAAATGCAATAGGAGGTGTGTCACCACTTCATTTAGCAGACACTTCTCCTACACCGTACCTCAGATGGGCTTAAATTTTGGTGAACATAATCTTAAGACGTTGGAGATGTTAAATTGCGAAGGATTTTCAAATAGACGGTAATATGACGATACGGCGGATCGATAAACTTAGGTATTTATTGAATGGGAGTTATGAATGGGAGATATTTATTGAATTTGGAGTTCTTCCTCAGACTAAAACTTCACAGGGTAATGTAGATGAGGACTACCAAGATTTTCATGCCAAATAACTGGCAGTCTGACATAGCGCCCCCATATGACAGGCCAGTGAACTGTCAGAAATCTACCGCTAGCTGAGCCCCTAACAGGAAAAATTGTCCGATATGGCTTACCATTTTTGCCAGGCACACGAAATTCGGTATGGGTGTGCGTCTCAGTAAGACGAACAAACGCAGGTGCGAGGTCCCGACCAACGCCGCTTGCGGCTTTAATTAGGGACCGAGCCCCGAAGGGGGACGAAGGTCCCTATTGTTCTCGCTCTGTTTCTCTATTATTATTATTATTATTATTATTATTCTTGTTCTTGTTCACACGCTTTTGGGCAATTTGGAGCATGTTCCCATGCTTCAAAACGAACAAAACTTTGCACGGGCATCACGTAGGGCGGCAGCTACGCCTCCAAAAAGTCCCGTCCCCCGGTGACCCCCAGGAGCTCGATAGCGCCCCCTAGCGCGTTGTCTTTCGGGGCTGGCATACCGTTTAAGATAGGCGCACGAAATTCGGTAGGGACGTGTATCTCAATAAGACGAACAAACGCCTCACTGCAATGTCATGTCCACGCCCAACAGGAAGTGAGATAATTGGCCTTTTGTGAAATTTGACATACAATGGAATTTGAAACACTTCTCCTACACCGTACCTCAGATGGGCTTAAATTTTGGTGAACATAATCTTAAGACGTTGGAGATGTTAAATTGCGAAGGATTTTCAAATAGGCGGTAATATGACGATACGGCGGATCGATAAACTTAGGTATTTATTGAATGGGAGTTATGAATGGGAGATATTTATTGAATTTGGAGTTCTTCCTCAGACTAAAACTTCACAGGGTAATGTAGATGAGGACTACCAAGATTTTCATGCCAAATAACTGGCAGTCTGACATAGCGCCCCCATATGACAGGCCAGTGAACTGTCAGAAATCTACCGCTAGCTGAGCCCCTAACAGGAAAAATTGTTCGATATGACTTACCATTTTTGCCAGGCACACGAAATTTGGTATGGGTGTGCGTCTCAGTAAGACGAACAAACGCAGGTGCGAGGTCCCGACCAACGCCGCTTGCGGCTTTAATTATTATTATTATTCTTGGGACACTTTTTTTTAACACGCTTTTGGGCAATTTTGAACATGTTCCCATGCTTCAAAACGAACGAAACTTTGCACGGGCATCACGTAGGGCGGCAGCTACGCCTCCCAAAAGACCCGTCCCCCTGTGACCCCCAGGAGCTTGATAGCGCCCCCTAGTGCGTTGTTTTTCGGGGCTGGCCCGTTGTCTTTCGGGGCTGGCATACCGTTTAAGATAGGCGCACGAAATTTGGTAGGGACGTGTATCTCAATAAGACGAACAAACGCCTCACTGCAATGTCATGGCCACGCCCAACAGGAAGTGAGATAATTGGCCTTTTGTGTGATTTTGTGGATATTGGACATACAATGGAATTTGAAACACTTCTCCTACACCGTACCTCAGATGGGCTTAAATTTTGGTGAACATAATCTTAAGACGTTGGAGATGTTAAATTGCGAAGGATTTTCAAATAGGCGCTAATATGACAATACGGCGGATCGATAAAGTTAGGTATTTATTGAATGTGAATTATGAGTTATGAATGGGAGATTTTTATTAAATTTGGAGTTCTTCCTCAGACTAAAACTTCACAGGGTAATGTAGATGAGGACTACCAAGATTTTCATGCCAAATAACTGGCAGTCTGACATAGCGCCCCCATATGACAGGCCAGTGAACTGTCAGAAAATGTACAGCAAATGAGCATTTTAACACAAAGAGGATCGTGGGTGGCATACGATTTCAGCCAGACACACGAAAGTTGGTATGGGTGTGTATCTCACTAAGATGAACAAAATTGTAATTACAATGTCATGGCCACGCCCAACAGGAAGTGAGATAAGAAGACTTGTATTGCGATTTTCTGTGATATGACATAGAATAGATTTTAAAACACTCCTCCTACACCGTACATCAGATGGGCGTAAAATTTGGTGTACATGAGCTCAAGACATTGGAGATGTTAAATTGCGAAGGGATTTTTGATATCTTGTAAGATGACAAAATGGCAGCCTGATGAATTTTGCTACCATTTGAAAGTGCCAAATGCAATAGGAGGTGTGTCACCACTTCATTTAGCAGACACTTCTCCTACACCGTACCTCAGATGGGCTTAAATTTTGGTGAACATAATCTTAAGACGTTGGAGATGTTAAATTGCGAAGGATTTTCAAATAGGCGGTAATATGACGATACGGCGGATCGATAAACTTAGGTATTTATTGAATGGGAGTTATGAGTTATGAATGGGAGGTTTTTATTGAATTTGGAGTTCTTCCTCAGACTAAAACTTCACAGGGTAATGTAGATGAGGACTACCAAGATTTTCATGCCAAATAACTGGCAGTCTGACATAGCGCCCCCATATGACAGGCCAGTGAACTGTCAGAAATCTACCGCTAGCTGAGCCCCTAACAGGAAAAATTGTCCGATATGGCTTACCATTTTTGCCAGGCACACGAAATTCGGTATGGGTGTGCGTCTCAGTAAGACGAACAAACGCAGGTGCGAGGTCCCGACCAACGCCGCTTGCGGCTTTAATTATTATTATTCTTGTTCTTGTTCACACGCTTTTGGGCAATTTGGAGCATGTTCCCATGCTTCAAAACGAACGTGACTTTGCAGGGGCATCACGTAGGGCGGCAGCTACGCCTCCAAAAAGACCCGTCCCCTGGTGACCCCCAGGAGCTCGATAGCGCCCCCTAGCGCGTTGTCTTTCGGGGCTGGCATACCGTTTAAGATAGGCGCACGAAATTCGGTAGGGACGTGTATCTCAATAAGACGAACAAACGCCTCACTGCAATGTCATGTCCACGCCCAACAGGAAGTGAGATAATTGGCCTTTTGTGAAATTTGACATACAATGGAATTTGAAACACTTCTCCTACACCGTACCTCAGATGGGCTTAAATTTTGGTGTACATAATCTTAAGACGTTGGAGATGTTAAATTGCGAAGGATTTTCAAATAGGCGCTCATATGACGATACGGCGGATCGATAAAGTTAGGTATTTATTGAATGGAGTTATGAGTTATGGATGGGAGTTATTTATTGAATTTGGAGTTTCGTTTAAGATAGGCGCACGAAATTCGGTAGGGACGTGTATCTCAATAAGACGAACAAACGCCTCACTGCAATGTCATGGCCACGCCCAACAGGAAGTGAGATAATTGGCATTTTGTGTGATTTTGTAATATTGGACAGACAATGGAATTTGAAACACTTCTCCTACACCGAACCTCAGATGGGCTTAAATTTTGGTGAACATAATCTTAAGACATTGGAGATGATAAATTGCGAAGGATTTTCAAATAGGCGGTAATATGACGATACGGCGGATCGATAAACTTAGGTATTTATTGAATGGGAGTTATGAATTATGAATAGGAGGTTTTTATTGAATTTGGAGTTCTTCCTCAGACTAAAACTTCACAGGGTAATGTAGATGAGGACTACCAAGATTTTCATGCCAAATAACTGGCAGTCTGACATAGCGCCCCCATATGACAGGCCAGTGAACTGTCAGAAAATGTACAGCAAATGAGCGTTTTAACACAAAGAGGATCGTGGGTGGCATACGATTTCAGCCAGACACACGAAAGTTGGTATGGGTGTGTATCTCACTAAGATGAACAAAATTGTAATTACAATGTCATGGCCACGCCCAACAGGAAGTGAGATAAAAAGACTTGTATTGCGATTTTGTGTGATAAGACATACAATGGATTTTAAAACACTCCTCCTACACCGTACATCAGATGGGCGTAAATTTTGGTGTACATGAGCTCAAGACAATGGAGATGTTAAATTGCGAAGGGATTTTTGATATCTTGTAAGATGACAAAATGGCAGCCTGATGAATTTTGCTACCATTTGAAAGTGCCAAATGCAATAGGAGGTGTGTCACCACTTCATTTAGCAGACACTTCTCCTACACCGTACCTCAGATGGGCTTAAATTTTGGTGAACATAATCTTAAGACGTTGGAGATGTTAAATTGCGAAGGATTTTCAAATAGACGGTAATATGACGATACGGCGGATCGATAAACTTAGGTATTTATTGTTATGAGTTATGAATGGGAGGTTTTTATTGAATTTGGAGTTCTTCCTCAGACTAAAACTTCACAGGGTAATGTAGATGAGGACTACCAAGATTTTCATGCCAAATAACTGGCAGTCTGACATAGCGCCCCCATATGACAGGCCAGTGAACTGTCAGAAATCTACCGCTAGCTGAGCCCCTAACAGGAAAAATTGTCCGATATGGCTTACCATTTTTGCCAGGCACACGAAATTCGGTATGGGTGTGCGTCTCAGTAAGACGAACAAACGCAGGTGCGAGGTCCCGACCAACGCCGCTTGCGGCTTTAATTATTATTATTCTTGTTCTTGTTCACACGCTTTTGGGCAATTTGGAGCATGTTCCCATGCTTCAAAACGAACGTGACTTTGCAGGGGCATCACGTAGGGCGGCAGCTACGCCTCCAAAAAGACCCGTCCCCCGGTGACCCCCAGGAGCTCGATAGCGCCCCCTAGCGCGTTGTCTTTCGGGGCTGGCATACCGTTTAAGATAGGCGCACGAAATTCGGTAGGGACGTGTATCTCAATAAGACGAACAAACGCCTCACTGCAATGTCATGTCCACGCCCAACAGGAAGTGAGATAATTGGCCTTTTGTGAAATTTGACATACAATGGAATTTGAAACACTTCTCCTACACCGTACCTCAGATGGGCTTAAATTTTGGTGAACATAATCTTAAGATGTTGGAGATGTTAAATTGCGAAGGATTTTCAAATAGGCGGTAATATGACGATACAGCGGATCAATAAATTTAGGTATGAGTTATGAGTTATGGATGGGAGTTATTTATTGAATTTGGAGTTCCGTTTAAGATAGGCGCACGAAATTCGGTAGGGACGTGTATCTCAATAAGACGAACAAACGCCTCACTGCAATGTCATGGCCACGCCCAACAGGAAGTGAGATAATTGGCATTTTGTGTGATTTTGTAATATTGGACAGACAATGGAATTTGAAACACTTCTCCTACACCGAACCTCAGATGGGCTTAAATTTTGGTGAACATAATCTTAAGACATTGGAGATGATAAATTGCGAAGGATTTTCAAATAGGCGGTAATATGACGATACGGCGGATCGATAAACTTAGGTATTTATTGAATGGGAGTTATGAATTATGAATAGGAGGTTTTTATTGAATTTGGAGTTCTTCCTCAGACTAAAACTTCACAGGGTAATGTAGATGAGGACTACCAAGATTTTCATGCCAAATAACTGGCAGTCTGACATAGCGCCCCCATATGACAGGCCAGTGAACTGTCAGAAAATGTACAGCAAATGAGCACTTTAACACAAAGAGGATCGTGGGTGGCATACGATTTCAGCCAGACACAC